>OZ004715.1:40357801-41054796 GCA_963924515.1 Vespertilio murinus | reverse complement strand
TGTCCCAGATCACGGTGGGGGTTCCCTTGGGGCATGGGGTGGCCGGGGTGAGGGGTCTGTGGTGGTTTGCAGGCCAGCCACGCCCCTGGCAACCCAACGGAGGCCCTAGTATCTGGAATTTATTTACCTTCTACAATTGAAACTTTGTAGCCTGGAGTGGAGCCAAGCCTCCTGCTCTTTCTGTGGCTGCCGCCATTTCTGTTTGGATTTGTTTACCTTCTATAATTGAAACTTTGTAGCCTTGAGTGGAGGCTTAGGCTGGCAAGGGCAAGCGGAAAGCTTGGCTTCCTCCATTGCCCGGGAAGCCCAAACCTCCCTCCTGGTCTCTGTGGTTATAGCCATCTTGGATGGGTTAAGTTGCATACTGGCTCTGATTGGCTGATGAGAGTGGCTGGTGGATGTAGTGGAGTGATGGTTAATTTGCATATTACTCTTTTATTAGGTAGGATTATTTATATAAGTGTGTGTTTATGGTCTTTCTCCCTCCACTGCAAAGTAAGCTCCATGAAGCAGGAAAATGTTTTGTTTACTCCGTACTACAGAATAATGCCTGGCATAGAGAGAGAACTTATAGTAGTCAGTTGTTGAATGAATGAATATGTTTAATAAAAATTTAGAGTGAACATCCAATCTCAGAAGGAGCAGTAGTGCTTTAAATGGAATTGGTTCAGCTTTGTGAAAAATTCTTAAAATTGAACATTTTGGTTTGTTTGCTGTGGACTAATGAAAACTTGATGGCAGATTGGCACTGGTTTGCCTATGGGTTTTAGAGCCATTGTGCCAGGTCATTCTTCCTTCAAAGGAAAGTGGTATTTTAGTTCTTTTAAATTCATGCAATCCAGTACATTAGCTACTAGTCACATGTGGCTGTTTATATTGAAATTAATTAAAGTAAAATAAAATAAAAAACAGTTCCTCTATTGGACAGACCATATATCTTGGGCACGATAGCCACATGTGGCTGGTAATTACCATAGTAGCTGCTAGGAACATTTCCATCATCACAAAATGTGGTATTGGCAGCATAGCTTTAGATGATAAATCTTTGTTTTAATGCCTTCCACTAATAAAAATAAAATGGTAATAGTAGCAACTATAATTTATTGGCTTTTGCAATGTGGCAGACACTGTGCTGTCTGCTTTCTAAGTGTTCCCTCCATCTGTAGACCTCTGAGGGAGGCACTATTTTTATTTATTTATTTTAAAAATATATTTTATTGATTTTTTACAGAGAGGAAGGGAGAGGGATAGAGAGTTAGAAACATTGATGAGGGAGAGCCATTGATCAGCTGCCTCCTGCACCGCCCCCCCTACTCCCAATGTACATGCCCCTGACCCCATCGAACCTGGGACCCCTCAGTCCGCAGGCCAACGCTCTATTCACTGAGCCAAACCAGCCACGGCTATTTTTGTGTTTTAGATGTGGGATTTGAAGGTCAAGGAGAGTAAGTTTCCCAAGGTCACAGGCGGTAATACAGGTTTCATACTGAAGCCTGCTGCCAAAGTGAGGCCTGCACACACTGCATCCCAGAGAAGCAGCATTCACAGCCATGAGGGATGACTCCATCTCTGTGTGGCTTTGGGTAACCGTCTCTCATTGGCAGGCAGCAGCGCTGCCAAGATAGGTTTGTTTCTTTCCCTTCTTCCAATGTCGTCAATAAACTCCGCTTTTCTTCCGCCGGGTACATTTTCTTCCTTAATGCTTCCTCCCCATTCTGGTTTTACAAGTGTCTGTCCCACGAGCTTTCCATTCCCCAGTGAAGGGGTTGGTCACAGCCCCACTCAGTCCTGGTGGGCAGGGCTCTCCTCGCCATGTGTGATAGAGATGCCGTCATTTTTGGCCTGGCCACTCCACTTTCAGTTTCTGTTTGGGTTGCTGGGTGAGCACGTTACCCCTGCTTGTGCCCCACGGGCATCGGGACTGTGGCACAGGGTGAAGTCACAGACGTGGACACAGCCAATAATTGCCTGTGATCGTCTGCAGACCAATGGAGCGTGGGAGGATGGATTCTGAAATATTTAAAAGGAAGGAAATTCTAGATTGTTAGGAGAAAGCCCTCTGAGTGAGACCCTTGTTTGGTTTGGGAGATTATCCCAAAACTAGTCTTTTTAATTTCATGTATCTAATTTAAGAGAAGATTTGTGTTTCTTATTTTGTTGTTGTTAATCCTCACTGGAGAATATTTTTTCCATTGATTTTTAATATATTTTATTGATTTTTTACAGAGAGGAAGGGAGAGGGATATAGAGCTAGAAACATCGATGAGAGAGAAACATTGATCAGCTGTCTCCTGCACACCCCCCACTGAGTATGTGCTCCTAATCAGGTTATGTGCCCTTGACCAGAATTGAACCTGGGACCCCTGAGTCCTCAGGCCAATGCTCTATCCACTGAGCCAAACCGGTTAGGGCTCCATTGATTTTTAGAGAGAGTGGAAGGGGAGGGATGGAGGGAGGGATGGAGGGAGAGAGACAGAGAAAGACAGAGAGAGAGAGAGAGAGAGAGAGAGAGAGAGAGAGAGAGAGAGAGAGAGAGAGATTGGTTATAGGTGCCCCAACCAGGGCTGGGGATCGAGCCCTTTGATCAAAAACGAACCCAGGACCCTTTATTCTCAGACTTACATTCTATCCACTGAGCCAAACCAGCTAGGGCCTTATTTTGGGTTGTTTTACTTTACAGTTAAGAAATATATTTTGATCTTATATTTTATAAAGAAAAAATTTTTTAGTGTAAATTGTGTAATGTTTATTTTGTGTGACTAAAGGGTATTTTTAGAGGCAACTGAAGAGATGATTTATTTAGAATGATTTTCTTTTCTTCCTTAAACATCCTATGAGGGGAATGGTCTGATAGGCAGTAACTACTAGACCATGTGTCTGTTACTGAAGTCACTGTTGACAATTTGAATAATATTGTTCTTGAAGAGAACAGCTAATGTTAGTGATTGATTGCTAAAATTCAGCCTGTCCTGCCTGAACAGTTTCTCTTTGGCTGAAAAACATAGAGAAGTATGTTTAGTGCAGATAAATGTGTCACAACGATAACCTCTGCATAATCAGCCTCTTTAATTTACAGGGTATTGACAGTTATGTCACGGACTCTCACGGAATTCTGCTGGGAGCGCTCTTGCGCGTTGGAGATGCTGCACCGTGTGCACGGCTGGTTGGGGGAATGCTACAGGCGGGTGGTTTTGAGCTAGGTCTTGGGTAACGAGTTGGCTTTGTACTGGAAGGGATGAGTCGGTGGGTGAAGGGCTCAGGAAATCTGTTCAATGATTGAAGTGTGCGGGGCAGGTCTTGAAAGTTAGGGCAGGAACAGCTTTGAACACTGAGTGTAATACATTTTCGTAATACTGAGGAAGCCACTCAAGGTATTAGAACACCATGCTTCAGAAAGCTTAGTTTGAATTCAGAATAGGAGCTGAGGTATGTATATATTATAGTACGAGGCTTAAAGGTGCAAGCCCTGGAATCAGACTGTCCTGATTTGAATTCCAAATAACTTAAATACGCTTGAGCCTCAATTTCTACATAAAAAAAAAAGGGAGGGGGTAATAAAAATTCCTACTTCTTAGGGTTGCTGTGAGGATTAAAAGATGATAAAGCACACATCATGATGCTTTGCCCTTAGCACCTGACACATGTTGTTATCTTAGTTTTGTTATGATCACTTGGCTGTAATAAAAGGTATTGCAATCATCTATATGAGAAGTAGCACATGTCCTGGAGATGCAGGGAGAAATGGCAAATAACATTTGAATGCCATTGGTGCTATTTTAATTTTATGACACAATCTTTAGTTTGCCTTTTCCCCCCTACTTTACAATAAAATGTTTAAAAAACTCAAATATTAATTCTATTTAGTTCTATAATGAAGATATTTTCTGACATATGTAACTAAGAAATAAGTAATGTATACAGTGGGAATAGACAGAAAATATCTCAACATAATAAATGGGTTTTTATGATAAATGGATGCTGGGTTTTGTTGATGATTTTTTTCTTGCATTTATTTATATGGCCATATGGTTTTTACCCTTCATTTTGTTTATGTGGTGTATCACATTAATTAATTTGTGGATATTGAACCAACCTTGTATCCCAGGAATGAATTCCACTTAATCATGGTGTATGATGTTTTTAAAGTATTACTGAATTTGGTTTGTTAAGTTTTTACTGAGGATTTTTGCATTTATGTTCAACAGGGTTATTGGCCTGTGATTTTCTTTTCTTTCTTTTTTTTTTTTTTAAACTTTTTATAGCCGAAACCAGTTTGGCTCAGTGGATAGAACATTGGCCTGCCAACTGAAAGGTCCCAGGTTCGATTCCAGTCAAGAGCATGTACCTTGGTTGTGGGCTCATCCCCAGTAGGGGGTGTGCAAGAGGCAGCTGATCAATGTTTCTCTCTCATCCATGTTTCTAACTCTCTATCCCTCTCTCTTCCTCTCTGTAAAAAAAAATCAATAAAATACATTAAAAAATACCTTTTTATAATGTTGTTTTGGAATCAAGGTAATACTGGTCTTATAAAATGAGCTTGGGAGTTTTCCCTCCTCTTGAACTTTTTTGGAATGCTTTGAGAAGGATAGATGTTAATTCTTCTTTGAATGTTTGGTAAAATTCACCTGTGATGACATTTGCTTCAGGACTTTTGTTTGTTGTTAGGAGGTTGTTGTTTTTTTGTTTTATTTTTTGATTACTGATTCTATTTCATTGTTAGTAATTGGTCTGTTAAGATTTTCTGATTCTTTTTTCCCCCCAGCCTTGGGAGAGTGTATGTTTCTAGGAATTTATCCATTTCTTTCAGTTAGAGTAATTTGTTACATATAATTGTTTATAATATTTAAAATTCTTTTGTATTGCTTTGGTGTCAGTTGTTAACTTCTTTTTATTTATTTGGGTCTTCTCTCTTTTTTTTTCTTGATGAGTTTGGTTAGAGGCCTATCAATCTTGTTCATCTTTTCAAAGAGCCAGCTCTTGCTTTCATTGATCTTTTGTATGTTTTTATACTCTATTTCATTTATTTCTGCTCTGACTTTGGGTTTTGTTTGTTGTTCTTCTAATTGCTCTAGGTGTAAAGTTAGACTGTTTATTTGAGATTTTTCTTGTTTCTTGAGGTAGACCAGTTGTTAGGAATTTTCCTCTTAGGACTGCTTTTGCTGTTTCCCATAGATTTTGGGTCATTGTGTTTTCATTTTCATTTGCCTCAAGGTATCTTTTTATTTCTTCCTTGATCTCATTGTTAACCCATTCATTGTTTAGTAGCATGTTATATAGCTTCTATGTGCTTGTGTCTTTTCCAGTTTTTTTCTTATCATTTATTTCTAGTTTCATACAATTGTGGTCAGAGAAGATGCTTGATATGATTTCACTCTACTTAAGTTTATTAAGACCTGTTTTGTGGCCTAATATGTGGTGTATCCTGGAAAATGTTCCCTTTGCACTTAAATGTATATTCTGCTGCTTTGGGGTTAAATCTTTGAAGATATCAATTAAATCCATCTGATTTAGTGTGCCATTTAAGGCCGCTATTTCCTTGTTGATTTTCTATCTGGAAGATCTATCTATTGATGTCAATAGCATATTAAAGTTCCCTGCTATGATTGTATTACCGTGGATATCTCCATTTATGTCCATCAATATTTGCTTTATATGTTTAGGTGCTCCTATGTTGAGTGAATGAATATTTATAAGAGTTATGTACTCTGTTGGATCGTTCCCTTTATCATTATGAAATGCTCTTCTTTGTTTCTTACTATAATCTTTGTTTTAAAGTCTATTTTGTTTGACATAAATATTGCTACCCCTGCATTTTTTTTGTTTTGTTTTCATTTGCATGAAATATCTTCTTCTAATCCTTTTTCTATGTGTATCTTTCTATCTGAAACGAGTCTCCTGTGGACAGCATATGTATGGGTCTTATTTTCTTATTCATTCAGCTACCCTATATATTTTGGTTGAAGCATTTAACCTATTCACATTTAAAGTTATTATTGATGGGTTTATAGTAATATTCATTTTATTAATTTATATTTCTGTTCTTTCCACCCCCCTTCTTCTTCATAAGAAAGTCCCTTTAACATTTCTTATAGCACTGGTTTGATGGTAATGAATGTCTTTAGCTTTTTCTTTTGTGGGAAGATCTTTATCTCTCCTTTAATTTTAAATGACAGCTTTTCTGAATAGTGTAGTTTTGGTTGTAGATCCTTGCATATTATCATTTTGAATATTTTATGCCAATTCCTTCTGGCCTGCAAAGTTTCTGTTGAGAAATCTCCTGAAAGTATTATGGGAGCTTCCTTGTAGGCAACTAAATGTCTTATTTGCCTTTTTTAAGTTTCTCTCCTTATCTTTTAACCTTAATCATTTTAATTATGATGTGTCTTGGTGTTGGCTTTTTTGTGTTCATCTTGTTTGGGCCTCTCTGTGCTTCCTGGACTTATATATACATTTTCTTTACCAGGTTAGGGAAGTTTTCCATTGTTATTTTCTTCAAATAGACTCTCAGTTCTCACTGTCTCTCTTCTCCTTCTGGTACCCATCTGTTGCAAATGTTGGTATGCTTGCTGTTGTTCCACAGGTAAGGCAGACACTTTTATTTGTTTTGTTTATTGCTGTATCTTCACTAAACATAAATAATGCCAAATATATGTTAAATAATTATATTACAAATTAGTAAGTATTATAAAAATATATGCAGTGTTAAAAATTAATAAAAACATATTCTTGGACTTTTCCTGTCCCCAACAGACCCCTCATGTCCCACCCCATTAGTTATGCTCCCTTGAGGTGACCACATCCTGTCAGTCCTTGAAATTCATATAAATAGACTTACATTGTATATACTCTTATGTTTGGCTTCTTCTCTCATGTATATGAAATTCTTCCATGTTGCTATGCATATTAGAAGTTGTGTTGTATTGTGTAATATTGCATTGCTTGAGTATACTTGTCTATCTTTATCATATATAGGTTGTTTTCAGCTTCTGTTGATTATAAGTAAAGCTTCTGTGGACAGAAGCTTTTGGTGGACATCTTCACTCATTTCTCTTGGGTGGATTCCTGGATCACAGGGTAGTTTAGTAGATATTGCCAAATAGTGTTCCAAAGTGGTTATACTGATTTATGTTTATACTAAGTTGTATGTTCCAATTGAGCTGCCTCCTCACCAATTTTTGGTGTTGTCAGGGTCTCAGGAAATAGTAAAAAAGTACAAAAAAGAATAGGATGGAAGTGCAAGGTTTTGAGGGTTGAGACAGTAAAAATGTTAATATAGTTGAGTGAGGCTTTCATTACAGAGGTCATAGAAAGAAGTGCTACCACCTGAGAGCCAGGTAAGGCTGGGACATGACTCTGGGGAGGAAGTCAAGATGCAGGAAGTATTTAAAAATTTAAAAAAATATAGAGCTGAAAACACTTCAGCCAAGCTGAGAGCTGTTTTTTTTTTTTTTTTTTTTTTCCTGTTGGAGGCTATAAATTTATTGCTGTATTCTTATTCCCCATTGCCTCTGAAAAATTGTTTATGCATCAACACAGCTTCCACATTATACTGAGTGTATTCACCTATTCACCAATTGTGTGATGAGTGATTTGGAATCTAAGCAAAGCAGGTGGGAGATGATCACAGGGTGCTGATGATAAAGTCATGGCATCTATGGGTTGTGGATCAGGATGGGGTGGAGGTAGTTGAGCAAGAAAGATGGAGGGTGAAAAATGATTTTTTAGAGAGGAAGGGAGAGGGATATAGGGCCAGAAACATCGATGAGAGAGAATCATTGATCAGCTGCCTCCTAGGGATGTGCTGGCAGCCAAGGTACGTGCCCTTGACCGGAATCGAACCTGGGACCCTTCAGTCGCCAGGTTGACACCCTATCTAGTGAGCCAAACCAGCCAAAGCTGGAGGCTGAAAAATGTGGTTAAAGGGCAGGATATTAGCATGCGGATTTTAAACAGGAGTTAGTTTTTGGTGTTTACAAAGTCTTGTGGGCATATTGCAAATAGAGCAAATGAAATAATTATGTAGATAAGGAGGTCAAAAACAAGAGACCAGGGAGTCTGGATGAGTCCCCCACCAGAAGGTACATGTGACCAGAAAGGATGTTAGGAGTTGGGAGATACAGCAGAACCTTTTCCTGTTAGCCTAGGACTTATAGGTATGACTGTTGTGTATACTCTTCTTCCATGACCACTGGCTGGGAGAGTTAGCCTGGGGGTGGGAATGAGGCCCTTTTCATATGCCCTTGGTACCTGAGGCTGTTTTCTCATCTCTGTAAACTTTCACCTTCTCACATCTCTTTCCTGTCTTTTAAAAAAATAATAATTCCTTTGCATGTACCTTACATTTTATATAACTAGGAAATGTTAACAAATATGTTGAGCCTCTGCTGTGTCATAAGCATGGTGCGAGGTGCTTGGGAGATGATGGCAACCAAAACAAAATTCCTGATCCACAGAGTCTGCAGAGGATTAGTTAAAACACACACACACACACACACACACACACACACACACACACACTTTCTCTCTCTCTCTCTCTCTCTCTCTCTCTCTCTCTCTCTCTCCCTCTCCCTCTCCCTCTCCCTCTCCCTCTCCCTCTCTCTCTCTCTCTCTCTCTCTCTCTCTCTCTCTCTCTCTCAGAAATAGTCTTCTTGCATATAGGCTGGAGGTATTTTCTCTAACGTACCGTGGGAGACTTAATTGCTCATGGGAGCAATCAGATACAGGTAATGAAATATTTTGTAAGTTGGCAATTTATATCTTGGAGCAAATTACAATAATATTTCTTGATTAAAGCCTCAGGCCCTTTCACTGCTATTAATACAGCTAAAATATTATAATTTTCATTGATAAATGGTAGAAAGCATCTCAATTGCAATAGTGAGCAATAAACAGAAGGATGATGCAATTGCATGAGGCATCGTTCTCATTTTTCGTAAACTACTGTGTGGGGATGCAGGTTTGCTTGATCTGAAATAGAGCCCTGCAAGTTGGGAATGAGTAGCTGTCTGACTGGTTATTGATGGGGTGGAATTATCAAGAGGATGACACCCCATTTTCCTCCAGAACATAGAGCTTTGTTTATCTTTATGTAGTGTCCAGCCAGTGGCCACAGGGACACACTTGTTGCACTTGTTGCCGTGAGAGTGAACACACCCTATGGTGGAACTTGAGGAGTCACACAGAGAGGGCATTGGAGCAAAATCTCTTATGGGATTTGGACTTGGGATAGTTGATTCAGGGAAGGGGGTTTTGTTCTAGAGTGGAGCCATGAGAAAGTGGCTCTAATTCTGTGATTGAATAGCTAAATATCTTACCTATAGGGAGGGCAGACTAGAGCAAAGATTACATCATCATTGGTGAGGAAGCAGCAATCACTGGTATTTTGTTGGTGGCACAGGGATTTTATGGTTTTCTCTGCTTCGATGAAATTATGATGCAGCCTTGTTTTGTCTCACTTTATCATGGTGTCAGTGTAATCTTGTCTGAAGTTGGTTATTTCATATAACCTTCACATAAGTGAGGTCATTTATGTCCAATATGATCTAGCTATGAGTGCCAGGCCAGCTCCCCATGTCAGAAAATACCGCCCCCTCCATTATTAGCTTGCTGAGAGTTTCAGCTTCCTCTTGGAACAGCTAACAAACTGGAGAAAAGAGGAGGGGTGAAGACAGGGGGTCCAAATCTTATATTAGAAATTTTCAAAATAATTTTTTTGAAGAGAGAGATTTACTGAAGAGCCCAGGTTGCAGAGGAAGGATGATGAGAGGTTGGGAGAATGTGAAAGAAGAAAAGGGCAGAGAGTAGAGGGGAGAAGGCAGGTCCTCTCCCACCAGAGAGGAGGTGACAGGAAATACATGCTGAGGGAGAGGTAATGCCCTGGGTGGCCTGTGGGCCATTGCCTGGTGGCCATGGATCGCCCTTCGCATGTGCCTGGCTCCTGGTGGGTGCACAGAGCCTCCTATTTTTGTTTGTATCGCTGGGCCTCCCAGGAGGTAGAAGAGAATGACATGTGAGGGTGTTCCACACTGTTCATTTGTAGAGCACATGTGTGCATGTGGAGTAGAAAAGGGCGTGTAACCTTGGGTATACTTACATATTAAAACCTGTGTGTGGTTGTGTGTATTTTGAGAGCCTGGACCCACCTAGTCCATCTTTACATGGTGTCTCTGCCCAGCAACCATACACTGAATTAAAGAAGCTCAAAGGTCTGTGTTACGTTTCTCAACTACCATGAAGGAGGATAAATAGACTGTGACAATACTTCCTCGTAATAATCTCCAGGTACACTCCTCACCTGCTTTGTGTTTCTCTCACCTTGCCCTCCCCATTCCACTGCCATCAAAAACCCTTCACCCTCCCTCAAGCCATATCTCTATGAATTTCTGATGCTTTTCATCTTTCTTGTTTCCTCCTTATTCTGGATTTGGACATTTGGGTGCTTTTTTTCCTTTTGACTATAAATGGTGCTGCCTTATATATCCTTTTGCATAAGTGCTAAGATCCTTGTATAAATAAATTCATTGGGTGAATTCCAAGCAATAGGATTGGTGGGCCAGTCAGTTAACCTTTTGCCACCCAATCTTATAAACGATGGTGCTGCTCAGACACTCACAGATGACATTTGAGAGGGCTTGCTTCTCCACACTCTGGCCGGCCTTGGCTGTGCTAAACCTGAGCCTGTTTGCTGATCTGAATCCAAAAATAAGCTTATGCTTATGTGCAACTCTGTATGTATGTATGTTCATATTACTTAGTAAATCTAATTGATGCAGTGGACGTACAAAAACTTAAAATCTGCGAATCACTTTCTTGTTCTTCCTGTTCTAAGTGGCCACAGATATCTCTTTACATGTTGATGTAACCTTATCTAAAAGTATAACAAGAAGGATGTGGGTGTAATAACATGCATTTTTGGCAGCTTTGAACCATCAGAGATGATGTATTGTAGAATATTTTAAGAATTGCATTTGGTGGAGAGAAAGCTGCAAATACATTTTCATAGAAATGACATAGAAATGGTCACTCCGGGAGGAAGGACCATTTGGTAAGGGGTCCACCCTCTGGCTGACCACCAGCGCTGGGGCATGCTTGGTTACTACGGTGAGGTGCCAGCGCAAGCTTCAGCAGCTCAGGTGCAGGTGCCAAGAAGCAGTGATTTGAAAAAAGGGGAGAGGTACAGAAGTTGCAGGGCTAAAATGTCCCCAGAAATATGGTTATCCTGCCGAGTCAGCTACTGGTTGTCACTTTTCAGCTATTTTTCTTGGGTAACCCTTGAGTTTGTTGTTCCCTCTATTGAGCTGTCCCCTCTCTGTTTGACAAATGTGGTCACCATTTCCTAGCATATGTTGCCTTCAATTTCTATGCCGTCTCGGTTTTGGGGAAAAATGTTTTTCCAACTAAGGGACGTAATTCATTTGGTGTGTGGAATGGGGACAGTGGTTAACAGGTCCCACCACAGTGCTGACAGCCTCATACTCCCAGCAAAGGAATCTCCTCAAACGGGACCATTCATATTGACCTATTTGGGTCTCCAAAGTGTTCATTTTAGGCACACAGATCCCTTTGAAAAATTCATTGAAGAATGAAGCGGTGAGGACAGTCCAGATTCCACAGAGCCCCGTTTGTTGACAGACATGGATGGCTGCCCTGTGTTTCGGAGGGAGCTGGTTGAAATCCCTTTCCTGAGCTCGGTCTGTGGTGGTGCAGTGCGTCTTCATTCCTGGCATTGCAGAAGGCACCCAGCTGGGAGATGGTTGCTTATTGGGAAGACTTGAGAGAGAGGAAAAGTGTGATGGTCTCAGTCAGAAGCCAGCTTGTTCTGGGAACTGGTTGTTCCCAAGATGGAGGAAAGGTTTGGGCATTGCCTGAAGCTCTGTCAGACTTGAATGAGCCTGTATAAGGGTCTTTTATGTATTTTTTTCCATCTTGACATGTCATTACCAGGAGGCTTTTGTATGGTTACTTGAACCATAGAAATAATGTGACTGTGATGTATTTTGCATCTAGCAATAGTAGCTTTTTAATTCATTCATTCATTCAACCATTCATCTATTTAATATTTGTTGAGTCTTTACTAAGGGCAAGGTATAGAGAATTCATTGCTGAAGATCAGTGTGGTGTCTGTCCTCTAACCTTCTGTTCCAGGGGAAGCAAAAATCTAGATAAGCAGTAAAAGTGTTGTGATGGTTCAGAAGGCAGAGGGTAGCATATGGGGAGTGTCAAGAAGAAAAAAAAAAAAAGCATCTGCCCTCGCCAGTTTGGCTCAGTGGGTAGAGCACCAGCCTGCTGACTGAAGGAAGGGTCCCAGGTTTGATTCTGGTCTAAGGCACATACAATGTTTGCAGGCTCCCCCCAGCCCAGAGCACATGCAGGAGGCAACCAACTGATGTGTTTCACCCCGTCTTTCCCTCTTTTCCCACTCTCCCTAAATATCAATGGGAAAGTATCCTCAGGTGAGGGAACAAACCAACACACACACACACACACACACACACACACACACAATCCACCTAACATTATTTTGAACAGTCAGGCAGACCTTCCCAAGCAAGGGAGGTTGTAGCTAAGAACTGAGGGAGGGACTGCAGTTGGCCCGTCGATGGTAGATGGTAGTGCTGCTTGCTGCTGGTGGTATATTCTTGCCCATTGTGTCCCATGCAGAGTGGCATCATCTGCAAACAGTCAGGAAAAGAAAAAACATGGTATGGTTGATGCTAAAAGAACTCAGGTCCCTGAGTTCAAATGTACATTGTGGACATTTCTCACAAATATGAAAACAGAGAATATAATCTATGACCATCACCTGCTCTGCCTTTTCAATAAACCAGGATACCTTTTGTATTATCTGCCATTCTCAGCCCTTAATTTTTATTCAGCATCCTCAATATCTTTTACCATCTGGAATCCCATGATGCATTGTTAGTAACATAGTCTTTGATTACTAAAAACAGTGTAATGCTCTTGACAGTAAATGACAGTAAAATGGCACCCTCCTTATACCAGTGAGTGAATTATGTAAGCTTCCTCCATAATTCATCTTAACTTCTTATGTCAGAAGATGCCAGAGTTTCTCATTGTACTGTTTTACAGATTGATTTAGGGATTTTGAAATGCTCGAATCGAACCTGGGACCTTCCAGTCTGCAGACTGATGGTATCCACTGAGCCAAATCGGTTTCAGCAATTGATTCTGAGAGAGAGAGAGAGAGAGAGAGAGAGAGAGAGAGAGAGAGAGAGAAGAGAGAGAGAAGAGAGACTGGTTTCCTTCCACATGCGTCTCTACTGGGACTGGCGCATAAACCTGCAATCCAGGCACATGCCCTTGACTGTGAATTGAACCGAGATTCTTTGGTCTGAGGGTTGATGCTCTACTGCTGAGCGACACCGGCCAGGGCTGTTGCCTTGTTTTTCTCTTTTGCAGGAGGTTGCAAAGCAGCTGAGCAGAGCTCTATGTAAAGTACTCGCTGTTCTCCAGGGTTGTCATTTCCCTGAGCCGATAACGTTTTTGTTGTGCTCTGAAATGACATCCCTTGAGTTCTATAACCAAAGCCAGTAGAATAACATTGCTTAAATTCACCTTCCAGTTTTGCAGAAGTGGGTGGCTTCTGTGTTATTGGCACATTCTTGCTAATGATTAGTCAGCACCTAATGTTAGTCTGTCAAAAGTTAGAGAACAAAAGAGAATCTTAGTGACAGCTGCCAAATCATCAAATTAAATTATGGAATTTGAAATTCCTTTCTTCACTGTGCGACTCTAACATATTTGTTTATGTGAATGACTTTAACAGGTCACTTCATCTAACATAGTATTAGAATATTACATATACTTAATTCATAAATACATGTAGATATTAAGAGTGCATACTCAATTTTTACCAATAAGAGTCCTAATAGAAAATCTTTATAGCATGTTGTTATAGTAGACATTCATCCTTTTTGTTTTTCTTGTTCTTAGCATCATAGTATCCTTTCTATATCAAGTGGAGGGAATTCTTTACCTTAGGAGTCTTGGTAGGAAGCAGAACTGGATTCCCTCAAAGAAATGAAAAATATCAGATGCTTACTTTCCAGGTTCCCATGCAACCATCCCTCCAGCAGGTGACCTTGACTTGCCCAATCAGACACAGTAGTTCTGGAATTTGAGTAGTGACATGACCTATGGCAGTGGTACCACCTAAAGCATCCAAGCTCTAGGGCCAATTACAGTGGTCAGTGTGCCATGGTCAGTGCAGTGGTGATGACTGGGACATTCGTGCCAGGTCCAGTGTTGTTGGTGCTTTGGGTTGTGATCTTAGCTGTGAGGCATCCCAGCTTGGTTTTCCATCCCTCACACTGATCCTAACTTTTTGATGCACCTCAGTTAGCCAGTTTCTGGCTTGTAACTCAAATCTCAGTTCTCTACATTGAAGACAGTGTCTCCAAACCCATTTGTCCATGCAACCCGTTTTTCATAGCACATTTCATGGAATTCATACATTCGAAAATGCAGAATGGCATGCTATAGTGAGACCTGGGGAGAGTGCTAATTATGGAAATGACCATGATTATAAAGTCCCCATGTGTGTCTGCAGCTAGTCTTCTCTGCAGAGAGTTTCATAGTCCCAACCAAGGTACTGCAGGAAGTAAGTGAGTAAGCAGTCACTAGCATCTGCACATTGAGGCTAGGCTCAGTTTTGTTCCTTGTGCCATTTTCTGCTTCTATTTGCCATCCTATCTAATAAAGAGGTAATATGCAAATTGACCATCACTCCAACACCAGATGGCAGCATCATGTGGTCAAAGATGGCCACCCTCATGTGGACACAAGCTGGCCACCACAAGATGGCTGGCAAGGGAGGGCAGTTGTGTGTGATCAGGCCAGCAGGGGAAGGTAGTTGGGGCAACCAAGCCTGCAGGGGAGAGCGGTTAGGGGTGACCAGGCTGCTAGGGGAGGGAAGTTAGGGGTTATAGGCCCAGCATGGGAGGGCAGTTAGGGGCAACCAGGCTTGCAGGGGAGGACATTTTTGTTGGGGGGGGGGCAGGCCAGCAAGGGAGGGCAGTTGGGGGGTCCAGGCTGGCAGGGTAGAGCAGTTGGGGGCAACCAGGCCACCAGAGGAGGGCAGTTAAGGGTGTCTAGGCCTGCAGAGGAGGACAGTTGGGGGCAACCAGGCTGGCAGGGGAGCAGTTAGCTGTCAATCAGGTTGGCAGGGAGTGATTAGAATGGCAGGAAGAAGCAGTTAGGGACAATCAGGAAGGCAGGCAGGTGAGTGGTTGGGAGCCAGCAGTCCTGGATTGTGAGAGGGATGTTGGACTGCCCATTTAAGCCCGATCCCACAGGGTTCCCAGATTGGAGATGGTGCAGGCTGGGCTGAGGGACAACCTCTCTACCTCCCCTCCCCCGCCACTTTGTGCACAAATTTTGTGTACCAGGCTTCTAGTATTAATAATAAACAATCATAACAGACAACCAATTTTTTATGCTTTCGCCATGACAGGCACTTTCCATTTTAATCCTCATGTGTGGGCATTGTTATCCTTATTTTTCAATTGCCAAAATAAAGGCACAAAGTAGTAAAATAAATTGCTCAAGATTACCTGCATTAAAGCTTTGACCACTAAGCTATTCAAGCATCTCAATTCAGGAAATACAAACTCTTTTTAACTCTTGTTCTCAAGGCATCATAGTCTTTCTGGCTGGTTTTCTAAGCCCAGTGCTATTTCTTGCTGTTCTTTGCTGCCCTTGAACTTTGTTGCCCTTTAGTTCCAGCCTAAGGCCACTTCTGTAAAGAGACTGTTTCTGACAGTTCATGATCATAGCACCCATTTTTCTATCAAAGCACTCTCCATGGTTTGGAATGGTACATTTATGTACGGTATGTGGCTATCTGGTATACACCTAAGAAGAAAAATTTAATTTAAGTTCACCCTAATGGGAGAAATTAAATGCTAGCTAAGAAGATTTTATTGGGTAGGTTGGACTTTGAAGGAATAACGACCATTGTAGTATCTAAGGTTTTCTCATCATATCAGAACCATTTCCCCACCCCCTTAGTGGTGATACCATACCTGTTAAGAATGCAAAGGTTGAATTTTTTACTTCAATTTCTGTAAAATGGAGCTGAGAACGTATAATTCATAGGGTTGCTGTGAGCTGAAAGCATTGGTATGTAGACCTTGTATTGTAGATGCTCATATAGATATGAGGTATCATCTATTGAATTAATATTAATTTTGAGGATGACTTCATTTGGTCAAATAATTTTCATGTTGATGTTACAGTCTTTATAACATAAATCTAAACAATGAGCTATAAATGAAATACCATTTATTGAGAGGGCACAGAGGACTATCCAAGACTCCTTCATTAATGGACATCTCTTGCCCTGACAGTTTATTTAGTTTAATTCAGTTTTGGATCTTCAATTGTGGAATTTCCCAAGGAATGCCTGATAATGTAACTTAAGCTTAAGGTAAAAAGCCACCCAAAGAGTGGATGTATTATTTGTTTTAGAGCATAGAATGTAATTCTTAGTACAAAGAATACATCTGTAGATTCCATGAAGAATGTGCCATCAGGCGGTAATTAAATCATGTAAAAACCGCTTAGCCTTATTATATATGCATTCTCCAGACTTAAAAAACAGATTTCGAGTCACAAATATTAAAATGTACTATTTTTGGCAGTGGCCACCCTACAATTTTCCTTCTTTTCAATTAGATAAGCTCAATACATTATTTTTCCAGTGAATGCTAACTTTTATTCAAGGAAAGACCACAATTGCACATCTCCATGGCAACTGACTCGAATCCCTTACCAAGTTCTCTTTTTATATGTCTGATTTATCAGTTCACTCGCACAAAAGAAAGCCATTGTCAGCTAATTAGGAGGAAGACAATAAGATCAGGGACTTGCTCTTTAATTTACTACAGTATGTGTTTACATATGTCCTGCTGATAATATTGGGAAAGTGTCTGCTGATTGTAAAAGTACTCTTAAAGTGAGTGCTTAGGATTTATTTGTGTTTAAAGTATATGTTTTTAATGCTGTGGTATGTTGTCCAGAGTGACGTAAAAAAGGGAACTATACTCCCCTCAACTCAGTGCTGCTCTGCCTGAATGGGCCTAATGCCATTCTTTAAATTAAAATGTCAGTTGTATTTTCCATCGTCAGCTTGCTTGAGAATTCTCGGACATCTGGAACTGGTGGTTGTGTGTAGGTTAAAAAGGAGGACAATACATGGTGTCATTGACACCCTTCAGTTACCGAGAGAGGCAGCAGCCCCGGTGGACATGGGCCCTTAGACAAACCCTCCTTTATCTCTACCTGTGAGAGGTCTTTGGGCCTCCGGCACCAGAAGGCCCAACGGTCTTCCTTCGGAGACCCTTTGAAAGCTTATCTGTTTTATAAGTTCCTCGCGCACTAAGCTTTTTAACGAGTATTTACTGAGTGCTGCTTATTTACTGCACACTCTGCAAGGAATTGGAAATTGAGCAGTGGATCGGCAGGTGTTCTGAGCCTTCGTGGAGTTGACCGTCTAAAAGGCACCTCAAAGGGAATTTCCGGAATGAGGAGCAAACCAAGGAGAAGTGCATTGCCTATGAGGGGACCACACGGAGTCAGAGAAGGGAAGCCAGGCCTCTTGGAGAGGTGACTAGAGCCAGAAGCAGGCCAGGCAGCAGGAAGTGCACTAGGAGGGACGCCCAGCGGGGGTGAAGATCGGAGGCCGGGAAATGTGTGAGTGAAGGTCTCCAGCAGAAGCCAAACTCAGTTGAGCTCTAAGGCTAGTGAGAGGGGGAGAGCCATGCTGAGAAAGGCAGCTGGACAGAAAGGCAGCGGGCTGCCAATGCTACCGTAAGGTGCTTGAATTTGACCCATTGGGCAGTGGGGAGCATTTGAAGGGTTTCAGCAGAGGAAAGGAGCGGTCAGTTTTGACCCCATGGCTACGTCATGGAAAGTGGATGGAGGGTGAGAGTGGATTTGGGAGCTCACCTCCATCACCGTGCTCCCATTTCTGAGCTTGAGCCCCTAAAGCAGTGGCCACCCTACAATTTCCTAGCCTGCCTCCTATCCTGACCCCTGGCTCCCCTGGCAACTTCAGTTTTGCAGCGGGTCCCATTGTTGTTTTTCACACCCAAGTTCTTTGTTTTAGCTAATGGATGTGCCCACTAACTGTAGAGCAGCCCCTCACTTCATTTCAGTAGCCTGGCTATACTTACTTATACCTCATACTTTCTCTATAAAGCTCAGAATCTCCTACCGTGTGGTGTGGGCATCTCTTCTTTCTAATTAGGCACTAGGTGTCCTTGGCCACTGAGTCAATGTCTGTAAAGTTATCAGCTCCTGGCCACAGTCTAGGGACAGGAAATATCTTTTAAAAATATATAGATTTCATTGATTTTTTTACAGAGAGGAAGGGAGAGAAATAGAGAGTTAGAAACATCGATGAAAGAGAAACATCCATCAGCTGTCTCCTGCACACCTCACACTAGGGATGTGTCCACAACCAAGGTACATGCCCTTGAGCAAAATCAAACCCGGGACCTTTCAGTACACATGCTGATCAGCTCTATCTGCTGAGCCAAACCAGTCAGGAAGAAAGATCTTAAGTATGAAGAACAGCGCAAATATCCCCCTTCCTCAGGTGTCGATTGCTCTTGTTAGCTGCTCTGAGCACTGGGGATTTATAGTATCTTAACACAGTTTGTTGTCACATCTAAAAAAATAATAAAATATAGAAAAGCAGTGTGTTAAAACTACAATTTAAGACAAGTATGGGTAAAATGAGGAGGTGTCCTGAATTCCTGACCTGTTGATTGAAACAGAACTTGGTAGAATTAACTTTATTTAAATTGTTGGCAGAAAAATCTCATTTTAAAATATTGGTTCAGAATCTCTCTATGAATCTTGGAATTGCTGTCTTTTCAGTCAAAAAGAATGAACTCAGCATCCCTGCCAACACTCGTGGCAGTCCCTCTGACATCTTTATGATTTGATAGAATGAATCATGGAAATTCTACGCTGCTCAGTCATGTCCCAGAAGAGAGTGATTGGAAAGTCTGCCTGAAGATGTGTCAGTTTATTCCCACATGGTCTGGATCCGATAAACCCTTAGGCATTTGGGGGATGAAATTACCACAATTGACTTTGCTGTGTTGTCTACTAGATCGCATGCCTGAAAAATGGAAGCAGTTTACACTTAGTAAAAATGCCATCTACGAGACAGTAAAATACAGTTATGTGTGCATGCCCTTTAGTGCTTCATCTCCACGCCATCTGGCAGAGGCTCACAGCGATGGAGGAACCCAGTGTTCTGGAAATGCCAGACTCGGAGCCTAGCCACCCAGGTTGTCCCTGCCTTGAAATTAATGCTTATTGTGTCAGGGAGTCTTTTAGGCTCTGAAGATATCATGGCGTGGACAAGAGGGCTATGTCCCCAATCTCAGGTGCCTGCGTTGGGGCGGATCCTGTTATTTGCTGTTTACCAAGTAACAGAACCCCATAAAAATCATTTCCAAAACCATTTTTTTCCCCTTTGAGAAAATTTACCTTCTCCCAACCCTATGTTCAAATTTCTAAATGTAAATAAAAGGTATATATAATTTTTAACATCCTTTTTAAGCCCATGAGATGGAATACTCTAATGCTCTCTATAATAAAAGTATGTCATCCTAATTAGACCAGAAGTCCTTCCAGACGTACTTCTAGATGAAGCCAGGGCTGTGAGGGAAGCCCACATCCCGGGTGCCAGAGGGAAGCCAGGGCTGGCAGCCGGGGGAAGGAAGGCCTACTCTTGCACAAATTTTGTGCACCAGGCCTCTAGTTATATAATGTTTTTTGAAGGTAGTTAGTGGGAGATACCTCAGGACACAATGCTAAGTGAAGAGACAGAATATAATATTAGTATATAATTCATTTTTATTTTATGAATAACTATAGAAATATAAACAGATTACAAATAGTTTGAAAACTAAATACATGGATAAGAGGCAGGTGGAAGTATAGGAAAATGTTCATAGTTATGTGTGGTAGAGACATAGTAATTTCTTTTTTTCTGAACTACTCTGTATTTTTTCTATTTTCAAAAATAACATGTTACCTTTATCATCAGGGGAATATTATTATAGAGAATCCCTAGTCTTGAGTCCCCATGAAATAGACATCTTATTGTCATAGGGATTCTGGCACCAGACATCTCAAGGCTTTCTTGCAATTGGAGAGCAGTAGCTGATGATAATTCTCTTTGCTATTTCTCATCTTCTAAATGCTTTATTTCCCTCCTTGGAGCTGCCCTTCATTTTGCTTATCTCCATCAATTTTTTTATTATTTGATGGAATTATTATCGGTATATGAGAAATTATTATATTTATGGTATAGGCTGACTTATCTAGCAGCCTAGGAGGACACTTAGATATGTTAAAAATGGTGAAATTAAATAAACATGCATGATATGAAAATCCATTTGGGAGTCTTTGGAGGAAAAGAATACTATTCATGAATAGGAGGAAGAGGACCGCTAGAGGGTTCAGGCATACTGCTCAGTGATAAGTTGGGGTTCTGAGTTCTGGGATGTGTGTGTGTGTGTGTGCATGTGGGTATATGTGCAAGAACACATATACATGTTTGTGTGTTACAAAGTCTAACACACACACACACACACACACACACACACACACACACACCCAGGGGGGTAAAAGTAGGTTTACAGTTGGGAGTAAGTGAAACAGTTTGTTCTCATACTATTATTTATTATTTATTGTATTATTTTCCATACAAACAACTGTAAACCTACTTTTGAGCCATCCTGTATGCTCTATAAGTATTTTTTGTAATATTTTTAAAATGAGTGTGTATACTGTTATAATGGATATGAAATTTATTCATTCATTAGTATCATCATCAGTGTATCCTAAAAAGTATAGTGACTATCCTGAGGTTCTTCATAACAATGCTAATGATGATAACACATCTAATATTTCTTGGGTGTTTAGTATATATCAGACTTTACACTAAGCTCTTCATTAAATGTCAACTTATGAAGTGTTTTATCTTAGGAAAGGTCTCTTCATTCTTGGAAAGTTGGGGACTTCTAGTTGAGAACATCTTGTATAAATTCTAAGAACCAAAAGCTTTGAAGTTAGTAGAGTGTATCATGGTTAAAACCTGAATCCTGGTGTTAGAGACTTGGGTTCTTAGAAAATTATTTAGTGTTTCTTGTTCTTGTTCTGCATTTGTAAAACAGAAATTATGGTTACAAGGAAAAATACGGTTACAAGGCAAAATTCAGAACAGTGTCTGACACGTGGAGAGCTCAACAATGATCCCAGTTCCCCAATGAGCTTATAGACACAGGTTAGGTTAAAAGAACAGCAGTGAGTGGCAGTTGCTGTAAGAAGCCCCACATGCGATGTTGTAGAATTGAATCACATGGCTGGGGAAAAAAGGGGATAAAATTTGTTTAAGATTTAAAAAATTTTCAAGACAAAGTTTGACAAGAAAGGAGATACAATTTAAGAAATCAACTAAATAGAGTTCTGCAAAGAAGTTGGGTTGCCACCATGTATATTGCCAGCTAGAGATTCTCCATACCCGTGGGGTTTGCTGCTCAGCGCTCTCTTCTGGGAACACAAGTGGATTTGTTTTCTTAATTGGGTGTTCCTTCTGTCTTAGTCTTGCTCCAGGCATCTGATGCATCTGGCCTGTGACCTGATGGCAGTTTTGGTGGCCATGCCCACAGCTGGCAAGGCTGCTGTTCTTTTAAGGCCTTGAAATAGTTTGTCTGAACCATAGTCCTTGGACACAAAGAATCAACATCATAAAAGATAATGGGTCTTGATGATGTGGGTTATTAGGCAGTTAGCTGGGCTACAGGGGGTCTTGCCACTAGACAAGATTTTGGACAGACATTAATCAGATGCTAGAGCAATTGGGCTCCTGTCAGAACGCAATGCACTCCAGTGACTCAAATTATAAGAAGATATTCGCCTCTCTAAGAGAGCACCCTGGACTTGGGGACAATTTGGAGAAGGGCTTAATGAGGAAACTTAATGAGGAAACTTTCTGTAGCAATCCTATGTATTAACACACACAATTATTATAAAATAAAATATTTGGTGTCTGAGGTTGGGAAAATAATCTGAGGGCAGACAAAACCTGGTTACTATATTCCCTGTTAATTCCTTTGATGAAGGCGATGTTGATGCATGGGTGGCAGATACTAAGGATTGGGTTTGAGTGTTTTTGTTTTGTTTTGTTTTTGTTCAAAGGAATGGCGATTCTACATGGGACAAGCAGTTATGTTAAGAAAGTGCAGAGTTTTATGGGGTGTTAAAAGGGTTTATGTGAAAATACTTTTGAAGAAACAGAATTCAACCTGAATCCAACTTTGTGGCTTCATAATGAGACACACACACACACACACACACACACACACTCCATTCTTCAAAAAAACCTTTCATGCTGAGCATAAGTGACTCTGTTAGGGACACTGCTATGTCTTTATTGATATGACAGGAAGATTTTTCAAAGCTTTCTAAATATGCATCTAATTAAATGTATATATCACATTACAAATATTAGGGAAACTAATTTGAAACATTTGTGTATGTATCTCTTTTATTTTATTTATTGATTTGAGAGAGAGAGAGAGAGAGAGAAAGAGGAGCTGACTCAAGGATTCATTGTTCCACTCCGTTGTGTATTCATTGGTTGCCTTTGGATGTGCTATGACCTGGGATTGAATACCCAACCTTCAGAATATTGAGGCGATGCTCTAACCAGCTGAGCTACCCAGCTTGTGTATGTCTCTTAATAAAAATGAGAACTTAAATAGAGATAGCAGAGCAAAAGTAAAATGAATCATGCACCCAGTCCACAAATTTGTTTTAGAGTGCCTATGCCAGGCTTTTGTTGGGAGATGGGGTACCGTGGTGTGAGCAAGGCAGCATCCCCCCAACCATCGCCTCATCCTAACGGAACTTAGAGCTATTTGATTAATACATTCAAGGTTGTATTGTGTTTCCCCAAGGCAATGAAAAAAATACCTCCTACCAGATCATCTACATAAAATTGGTTTTTGGTTAGTCTTTGAGCTTATTATGGTATAACATTTACTTAGTACTTCCAGATCTCATGTAAATAAGTATTATAATTCCCATTCCCAAGGTTTCAGTTTATCTGTTGTGTTTGTGGTTTTATTATACATCTTTTTGGGATAGTAGTGAACAAGTAACAGGATGATTCAGGGGGTGCTCAATCCTTGATCTATCATAGGCACAATATAATTAGAGGAATGTGCCTTTTCATTGATCTGGAACATGTGCAGTTGATATTTTGTTGAGTCATTAAAAAAAAGGCTTAATGCAGATTTTAAAGAAAATACTCTAAAATCTTACCTAATAATAGGCAAACATATAAATTGACCATACCTGTGCTACACCACCAGCCAATCACGAGTGATATGCAAATTAACAAAAGAGACAGTGGTTAATTTGCAGGCACTGAGGGATAGTGGGGTGGGAAGATTGCATCATCACCATGGTGTTCTGCCCCATCCCTGGTCTCTCAGGGCCTCTGGGCAGCTTGGGAAGGTGGGGCTGGAGCAGAAAGAAGCAGCTCTGGGGCTTCAGCAGAAAGGGACTGGGCCAGAGCAGAAAGGCGGTGCCAGCAGCCAGGGAAAGGAAAGCCCATTCTAGCATGAATCTTCATGCATCTGGCTTCTAGTTATATATAATTAGACAGAATACCATAGCTTGGTCATTGGGTTTTGCTCAATTAAGAAATAATTCTCCCTTTTGCCCTAATTAGGATGGGTAGGACTTAATTGTAATCCTTTTCAGCTAAAGGTTAGGAACTACACAAGTGACCAGGAAAATCTGTCTTCTTCCAGCTCCCACAGCTCTTAGAGTTACTTTAGTGCAAGAGGCTGTCAGGCCTCTGTCCTTCTCTCAGGAACTCTGATAAGCGGGTAATGTGCAGAAAGGTTTTCCTTAAAAGGTTAAGGTTTCAGCTAAACAAAGAAACTTCTACCGTGCCTTCCAGTAAATATGAGCCCAGGTCCAATGCCATTTTGTCTTTTGCTCAAGAGCTGGCTTAACTTAAAGACCCAAGATTCCTTGGATCTAGGACATGTGATTTCATTGTCAGTGGTTGTAGAATGCAATTTATTTTTCTAAAGCAGTTAATATCATAGGCTTCGTTGTTTCTTTTTTAAATATGTTTTTATTCACTTCAGAGAGGAAGGAAGAGGGAGAGAGTGATAGAACATCAACAATGAGAGAGAATAATTGATCGGCTACCTCCTGCAAGCCCCCTAGTGAGGACTGAGACCACAACCCGGCATGTGCCCTTGACTGGAATTGAACTCGGGACCTTTCAGTCTCAGGCCAACACTCTATCCACTGAGCAAAACCAGCTAGGGCTTTGTGGTCTCTTAAGAGCTTGAGCTTGGGGACTCAGAATTCTACATTATGGTTACCAACTGTCATTTGCTCTAGATCACAATGCAATTTCATATGAATTTGGACAATTAGGACATTTCAGGAGAGTTTATACAGACACAAAATCATAATCAGATTTTGCAATTTTAATTTTCTTTTACCTGTTTATAAGGGTATTTAATATGTTTTGGATAATGAAGAGAAATAAAGAGGAATAAAATTTAGGTTTACAATTTTCCCAAGAAGAGCAAACTGACCCAAAATAATTGCCTCTCATGTTTTGAAAGTAAAAAAAAAAAAAAAAAAAAAAAAAGATATGAGTGTTTTCAGATAAACCAAATGATAATCTACTAGGTAACAAATGTCCACAAGAGAAGCCTGTACATGTTAGAGACGGGACACCGAAGGAGTGGTCATTCTCTTTCCTTGGTACATGGTAGGTCGTTTGCTGGATTTAATTCTTGAGGGATCCAGCTAAAATTTCATAAGGAGAACTGAGCTGGGTGTAAGGGAGGTGGTAGCGAAAGTGGGTGAGGTGAGAAGGGAAAACTAGAGCGTTAGGCAAGGAGGAATGAGGCGGCCAGATGAGTGGTGGGTGCTGACAGGCCTAGTGTCCTGTCTGTGGGCTGCCGAACACAGTGAGGTGACATGAGTAATGCACTTAGCACAGTGCCTGGTGCACAGTAAGTGCCCATTATGTTGCACCTTGGAAATAAAAGCTGCTTCCATTGGTGTGCTGGTAAATGTGGAACAACTGGCTCTTTGAACTGGGTTGAGAAGACATGAGCAGTTCCCATGAATAGGTATAAGCTGGTTTCACGCGCCTCCCCCCCCCCCCCCCCCACCTCCCGACTGCTTCCCTTTTGTACTGTTCAAGGTCTTTGCAATCCCTCTGAGATATCTGCAGGATGTCCTCTTTGTCACCCTCGCCAAAGTAGCTTAGTCACTAAAACATAAATGGTGTTAGTGTGCGGTATGTTATTGGAAGTGATTGCTTGGCTCTGGGACGTGAATTTTGCTTGGGGGAATTTCTAGACTCGCGTCTTTGGCCAAGAGCCACTTGGAGTCATAGGCATGAGGGTAAGCGTGCTTTGGGGCTGGGTGAGGGTAGCACTGGTGGGAGGAACTGGCCAATGTGAGTTACTTGTTTGAGGTGGGAGGAAAGTTAGAGCTAGGAGGAAGATATATATATTTTTAGTAAAATGATAGTTTTTTTTTATTAAGGGTGCCCTCTCCCCATGAGGGTTTGAGTAGGCAAAATGTGTGGGAAAGAAGGTCAGAGAGCAGCCCACGGTTCAGTGTAATGGAGAACCTGCTTTTGGTGGGGGTCTTGTTGGGAAGAAAAATAAGGTGAGGAAGCCCTGTTTATGGCTGCTCACTGAAGTGCTGGCCTTGGTGCTGAGTGATGCACACTGGGTATGTTCTTCATCTCTCATAGTCACTGGAGAGAGAGAGACTCAAATCACTCAGCTGCTCAAGCTGGGAACACAGGAACCATCTGTAATTGTTCCTCTCACCCACCACATCCTATTTATAACCACGCCCTGATGATTATACCTACAGTTATATGTCAGAAACATTTGACTCCTCTCCATGTTTCTAATTAATTCTCTGGTCTAGTCCCCCATCATCGTTGACTTCTTATCCCCGAGTTCCTCTGTCATCCATTCTCTTCATGGCAACCAGAGTGACGCTGTTCAAAGTACATGTCAGATCATGCAATCTCCTACTAGAACACCTTCAAAGGCTCTCATGTTTAGAGTGAAGTCCAAAATTCTTCCTGTGAGCTAACCTTACTTAACATGCCTCTTGCTTTCTAAGCTCCAGAACACTGCTCTGTCAGTTTTCCAAACATCCAATATTTTCCTTTGCCTTTGACTAAAATCTAGTTTTCTCTGCTTCCCCTCCCCATTGGGTTCCCTTCCCCTCTTCCTTGAGGTCTCCATTTAAATGCCACTTACTAAGACATGACTTCACTGAGTAGAATCTAAGTTGGTCCTCCCACTTCCCTGATATTCTCTGTTTCAGCACCCCAATTTCTTCATCGTATTTCCTATTTCATTTTATTTTTGCTTCCTTGTTTTCAGTTGCCTCACCCACTAGACCATGGGCGGGTAACCATGTCTCTCTTATTTACCACAGTTTCTTCAGTGCCTGTCATGTCATAGATGCTCAGTAAATACCTATTGATGAATAAAGAAACTGAATCATAGTCAAAGTCACTTGGGTTTTATGCTATTGCCTCTTCTCTCTAGTGAGCATGTAAGCTCATTCCTATTCCCTCTCCCACCTTCCAGCTTCTGTTGTGCAGTTAGCTGCTAGCACTGAGATTATGAGGTTGGCCTTTGATGTCTTCATAGTTATAGATATAGTCCCAGGGTGACCCCTGGTTTTAACCAAGCTTCATTTTCTGATGATCCTAAAATCTGGGTCTCTATAGCACTCTTACTTCACCTCTAATCCATATAACTAATGCAACTGGGCATCTTTTGACTGAATGCCAGGTGCCTCAAGCATAGCGTGCACTAAATTTAATCAATCAAATTTCCTGTTTCCCTTTCTGTGTTTCACCTGTCAACAAACAGCATTTTCATCTACTCAGTTTTCTCAAGTCAGAAACCTATGCATCCTCCCTGGAGGATTTTTAAAAATTTTAGTTCCAGGTCAGTCACCAAAACCTATGAGTTTGAAACTTTGTATACCCTGTGGCTCAGGGCTCTTCCTTCTCTACCTGCTGTCTCCGCCTTAGCTCAGGCCACTGTCTTCTTTGACCTATGACTGCAGCAGCCTCCTCGCCCGACTCCCTGCTTCCAGTCAGGTCAGATCCCATATGTCCCAAGCTATCTATATGGAATGTACATCTGATCATGTCATAACCTTCTTGAATCCTTACATGGCCTCTTCATGACTATCGAGAGGAAGTTGAACTCCCTTAGCACATGACGAATGCCAGGGAAGAACACTGTATGAACTTATGGACAAGTCCTAAGGGATTTGTAGGCCGCGGACATGAAGAGCAAGGCCTGATGCATCGCTTGTGAACTCGTTGGGAAAGCAGAAGCTGGGCTTCCTCTGGGCTCAGTGCTTCTGCTGTGTATTCACAGAGGGCAAACCTCCCTGTTTCTTGTCATGTTTCTTCCCACCTATCTCTTCTCGGATCTCTTTTTAGTGGTATTTTAAATTTTTATGCACACACTTTTGTGTTGTGTGTGTGCATGCTTATTTCTATTAGTTTCTATAGTCTGTGATTGTAATCAGATGTGTTCCAAGGGCAGCCTGGACTCTAGGTATTGATTATTGTTTCTAGATACATGTTTCAGACTCCTAGTACCTGAAGTCAGGACCCAAGCATGTCCTCACTCTAGTCTTGGGAACCCAAGTACCAAGAATTTTCTGAAAAATTTGAAAGTATCTAGTTTTTCTTTTTGCTCACTGTCACTGCCACCACCATTGTCAATAACAGCAACAAACACTTGCTGAGACAATGGTGAGTTGCAAAATATCAGTGGATTGTGAAATTCAGCGGATTGGGTCACGACCAACATGTTTTAAATGAAAAAAAAAGTTATAATCAAGTGGAATAGAAATAGCAGAGTTTCTCATGTTTAGTCAGTAAGTAGAGGAATTTATTTCCGTTACATCTACTTTTATGGGCTGCTGTTGCCACCAGTACCCCATTCCCCTATTCTTCATGGGTTCACAACTGGATTGCATTTCCCAGCTACTTTTTCATTTTGGCCATATGACTAAGTTCTGGCCAATGGAATGTGGGCAAAAGTGAATATACTACTTCTAGGCATGGGCTCTAAAAACCTTGACTGGCTGAAACCGGTTTGGCTCAGTGGATAGAGCGTCGGCCTGTGGTCTGAAAGGTCCCAGGTTCGATTCGGGTCAAGGGCATGTACCTTGGTTGTGGGCACATCCCCAGTAGGGGGTGTGCAAGAGGCAGATGATCAATGTTTCTCTCCCATCGATGTTTCTAACTCTATCCCTCTCTCTTCCTCTCTATGAAAAAAATCAATAAAATATTTTAAAAAAATTAATAAAAACCTTGACTGGACTTGTCACTTACATTGTTTGCTCTAGACAGAGATCTATTTTGAAGCGTATTTCAGAAAATGTCCATCAGAAAGTTTAGAAGCTTTTGTATTATTACACTGAATTCTCTCAACCCAGAGAAGCAAGTACTATTTCCATTCCCATCTATAGATACTGACGTGAGACACAGGGAAGCTAAGTTACGTGCTCAAGGTCACAGAGCTGGAAATTAGTGGAGCCAGGATCTGACTCCAGGACGTTGGTCTGCAGAGCCCAGGCTCTCTCTCCATGGTGACAGTCTCTCATGCTGATGCCTGTCTCAGGCTCAGGCATAGCCAACACCTGCAGTTTGCTCACACCCAAGGCAGTGGAGACTCAGTTTCCAGTGATCTTTTTTTATTGTTTTGAACCTGTTTTTATAAACATGGTATCTGCAGACACTGTTGTGAAACATGACTCAGGGTCTTCCAAGTGTCACGATGAGGATTAGCTGTGTTATTCCAGGGATTCTGATGGGAGTCTCGCTGCCCCAAATCGCACCACTGTTTTGGAAAGGACAAAGGAGGTACAGTCCCATTTACAGGGGAGGAGGGTAATTTCTGACACATGGCTCATGATTTACTATCTTGAAGAAACTTTTATCTGTGGCTCAGCAGCTAGGCCCTGTCAAGCCAAAGATGATGAAAGTGTTTATGAGGAATGGACTTGCCAGTTCTATTATTATTATTTCAAGGGAATGGCCAACCGGAAAATTATGCCATTACAGCTTTTTAGAAGCTCAACTCTTATCGTGTCTTTATGGACAACTTGATTGCTTTTAGAGCAGTTTGTTCAATTCTCCTTATATTTTCTCAATAACTCATCTCAAGAACTTTTGATCTTTGATATGTTAAAAGGAAAGAAGGAAGGAAGGAAGGAAGGGAGGAAGGAAGGAAGGAAGGAAAAAGGGAAAGGAGGAAGGAAGAGGGTCCTCTGTTCTGTCACTCAGCGGTGAGTTTAGAGGGGAACTGCCTGACTATGGATGCAGGTGCCTGGACTCCATTGAAGATGGGCTGTATTTTTAATATACTTAAAATTTACCTTTTCTGATACTTTCCCTTTTAAGATCACAAAAGACATGGTGGGTATTGCCTCGTATGGTTTCTTAAGATCTCTGTGAGGAGGAAGTGGGGCAGTTTTCTCACTTGTCTAGCAGGATTATGGTATAAAACTCCCATTGTGTGGCCCAGCCTATGAACCATACCCATCTCTGACACCCGCCCCCATTATCTGCCCCCCGCCCCCCACCATTTCCCTAGTGTAGTGGCTTGTCAAAACGGGCAGGACAGTAGATGTGGCCCACTCTAGGCACAGGTGATAACTGTGGATTGTCTGTGGAGGATTTAGAAACAAGCTGTATAAAAATGGGCACGCTTTTATTCACAATGTTCTGGTTTTTGTAAACAATACCAGCAATAAAATTCTCCCCATGGGATGGACCACTCTTACTGCTCCCCCTGTCCCTTCACCACTCTTGCCCTGCTGATCAAACCCAAATAAAGGATCAGATTGTTATGACTTCATGTTAAGTGCACACAGCAGACTTCCCCGTAGCTTGTATAGTATGGTCCCGCATATACACATCTATATATGCAACCCTCCAATCCCTTGCATATACATGTGTGCACACAGTCATGACGAAAAGGGCTGGAAAGCATGTTATGCCAGACTGTTGACAGCACTTATTTCTGATAGAGGGATTACAGGTAAATTTCACATTTTTACAAGCACTGTTTGAAAAATAGACAAACAGAAAAACACAGCCACTGTTTTCAGTGGTGGCTCCTTATGATCACCATTTTTTAAAAAACATGTTATGTATCCTCCACCGAAGTTGCATACCAACTGCTGTCTGTGTAGCCACACCTTGCAGTGGGACATGTGGGTGCCCATGTCAGGCGTCAGTTCAAGGCTGGCCTCCTCTGCTCCAAGGCTGGGTGGCCTCAAGTGAGCTCCTTAATCTGCAGATTCACATTATAAAACGGGAGCCATGGTTACCTCCTGAGGATAAGACACGCAGCACAGTAATGCCCTTCAGCAGTTGCGTGGGGCCTGGCCCAGCGGAGGGGTTCAGTAAACAGCAGCTGTTGTCAGCGTGGCCTGGTTGTCTTCCAAGTGGCCCCCCTCCTCCCCGTGCTCACAGCCTCCTCTGCAGCCCCATTTTCTCAGTGTTGGGACAGCTCCCGATGGTCTGCCTTTGCTGCTCTCCCCAGCCTTCAGGTTGCTGTCTGACTCGTCCTCACTGAGTGTATTTCTGGTTTTGTGACTCCTGAAGCACACAAACTAAGCCCATTCGACTCAGTCCAGCATTTAAAGCTCATGAGAACTGGCCACCCCTTTACCTGTATTGCACCCCGGCATTTTTCTCTGTCCTGGGGTAAATCCTGTTACTCGTTCACAGTGCTGATCTGAAAGAAATGGATCAAATAACCTTGCCTTCCCCTGGGGCCTTTGTTAAGGTCAGGAAACGTGGTGTCCATGAAAGCGCTATGGACTGTGAAGTGCAGTCCACACCTGTGTTGCTGTTAGTGGGAGTGTATTAGATTCCTGGGGCTGTTGTAACAAATTATCGCAGATTTGGGAGCTTAAAAGAACAGAAGAAGTTCATTCTCTCACAGTTCCGGGGGTCCCAAGGCTGAAGCAAAGGCCTCAGCAGGACCGCACTCCGGGAGGCCTGAGGGGAGATTTTGTTCTTTGCTTCTTTCAGCTTCTGGTGGCTCCGGGCATTCCTTGGCTTCGGTGGCACTCCCTCCTGTCTCTGCCAGCAGCTCCATGTCACCTTCTCTGTGTGTCTGTCTTCCCCTCTCCGGTCTGTCTCTCCTTCTCTCTTTCTCTTACAAGAACACTTTACATTGTATTTAAGATCCAGCTGAATAATCCATGATTATGCCACTTCAACATCCTAATTTAATTATATCTGCAAGGACCCCTTCCCTTTTCATATACATTATTGATTTCAGAGAGGAAAGGAGAAAGAGAGAGAGATAGAACATCAATGATGACAGAGAATCATTGATCGGCTGCCTCTAGCACACCCCTACTGGGGATTGAGCCTGAAATCTGGGCATATGCCCTTGACCGGAACCAAACTCGGTTCCCTTCAGTCTGCAGGCTGATGCTCTATCCACTAACTGAGCACCTTTTCCACACTTGCAGCTTCTGTTGAGATATACTTTTTCGGGGGGTGGGCACCATTCAACCTACAACATGTTATGTTTTTTGAAAATTATTCTTTCATTCTTCAAAAAAAATATTTGTGAGTGCCTACTGTTTTGGGGGTACTTACTATGTGCTAGAATTACCAAGACATCAATGCTCAAGACAGATGCTTCACTTGCTGTTGGGACCTTATGGGCCTGGTAGACACTAGGCAATGAATACTTTGATCAGAACTGATGGCTACCTTGTTGGATGATCTTCTCAAGCCAATTAAGTTCTCCATATCTCAGTTTATTGATTTATACAATAAACTGAGCTATGGCCTCAAGGTCATAGCTCTGTCTAATTCACAAGAAAATTATGAAGATCAAATAAGACCTTAGATGAGGAATTGTCCTGTACCCAGCTAGTTGATTGCCACGACTTTTCTCATGCTGTCTTTCTGTGGCCCAGAGCCTGGGTTTTGGCTCCTAGATTCACATTCTGACTGCACCCTTACAAGGTTTTGAGAGCTTGGGCAAGCGACTTAACCGCTCTGAGTGTCAGTTTCCTAAGCTACAAGATGGAGATAATAATAGTATCTCATGGGCTCTTGTTGCATTTAACATGAGATCATGCATCAGCAGTTTAAAGAAAGGACAAGTCTGTGTACATTTTTATGATTAATGCATGTTCCCTTTAGGCAATTTAAAAAGTGTAGATTCCTAAAAAAGAAACATGAAAATCAGTCATGATATTGCCTGTAACTAATCTCTGGTAGCATTTTGACATATATTATTTCAGTCATGTTATTTTCCATGTAGTGTATGATTTTTTAAATTAAAACTGTTTTGTAAACATCTCTTTTAATTGTGGTTTAATGCTCAACCACTGAGCCACATTGGCTGGGCAATATTAACCTCATTTTAAACACAGAAGGAAGTCAACAGGCTTAACACTCGGAGGTGTCAACAGTGGGCAGGCACTGTGGAATATGTTAGGGATTGAATGCCACATTAGTAAATTTTCTACCCCCAAATCATTAATACAAACTGTCATTTCATCATATACCAGTTTTGAAGTAGACAATTATACACAGCAAAGAGTAAAAATGGGGACGTTTTATAAGCAGAGACAGTTCAATGGATGCCCCTGCCCTTAGGGACCCTTCTGTTGGGAGGTGGCTGCTGGCCTTGGTTGTACTGCTTAGTGGGGAGACCTTACAGAAAGGTTTAGGGTCTGCCTGTATCACAGTCTATAAAGCTTTCTTACTGCCCACCGGGCCATCCCTAAAGCCAACGAGTTACCTCTGCAGGCTCAGCTTCACCCCAAGTTAAGACCCCATGGCCCCTTTCATTGAAGGGAACGCATCTGATTCAGGTAAGACAGTATCAAGTCCACCTCAAAGGGAATTCTATTCCTGTCTGGCCCCAAGACTGACTCCATGTAACAGAAAAGCATGATCTCTTGCATCCAGAGAGGCCTTAGTTCAAATTGTCTCAGCTGCTCACTAGCTCCTTGACTTGAGCAAAAGGTCATGAATTCTCTGATCCTCAGTCTCCTCAGTTGTTAGATGAGGATAATAACGCGCCCTCGAGCATTAGTATAAGGGATAACATTGCCTTAAGTCTTCCTGGAACCACATTGAATAGACGGAAATGGATAGAAGACAAGTGAGATTATGTGTAGCATCTCACATAATTTGTTTGCTTGTTTATTTAGGCATATTATTTTATGCTTACCATGTGCCAGGCCCTCTTATAGATATTAACTCATTTAAAATATATATTTTTATTGATTTTAGAAAGGAAGGGAGAGGGAGAGAGAGATAGAAACATCAATGAAGAGAGAGAATCATTCATTGGCTACCTCTTGCATGGCCTTCCCCTCACCCTCCCACCCCAACCCCCCTACTGGGGATTGAGCCTGCAACCAAGTCATGTGCCCTGACTGTGAATCAAACCATGACCTCCTGGTTCAGGGGTTCAACACTGCTGACTCATATGTCAATGCTCAACCACTGAGCCATGTTGGCCGGGCAATATTAACCTCATTTTAAACACAGAAAGAATTTAAGGAAGTCAACCAGGTTTAGCACTCGGGGGTGAGTGTCAACAGTGGGCAGGGACTATGGAATGTTAGGGATTAAATGCCACATCCTGCCTCACCCTCCCACGGCCCCCATGGAAAATGTATATGTAGTCATGAATGCATAATGTTGAGTAATAATGACTAAGCACACAGGCTAGCAATTAAATCTGAACTGTATTATCTAGGCCAGTTAGTTCCTCAGTTTCCTTGCCTGTGAAATGGAGAGAATTGGGAAGATTGAAGGACACAGAAAGTTTATACTTTTAGCATAGTACCTGGTACATGGAAACTACTCTAAAATGTTGGCTATTGTTATCAGCATTCTCATGGAAATAAAGTTAAAGAGTAGAAGGAGAAGGAAGGGTGTGTGTGTGTGTGTGTGTGTGTGTGTGTGTGTGTGTGTATAGCCTGCTGCAGCACATGGGATTTGACCTGGGCCATTGAGAGACTGCAGTGAAATGAAAAGATGCAGTAGAATGGACGGCAAGAGGACTGTGTGGGACAAGTGTGGATGGATGAGGGACATTTGGGGAAGTTAGTGTGGGGAAAGATTGGAGGGTGATATGAAGCTTCTTAGGAAATGGTTCCTGCCTTTGGTTTGAGACCATGATGTGAATTTATTTCATCCATCCATCCATCCATCCATCCATCCATCCATCCATCCATTTCAATTCATTTCACCTCACTGGACCTTAATCCCCTCATCTGTAAAATGAGAATTGTGTGAGAGAGCCCATGAGGAGGACCTAAACTGGCTCAGGCATAGAGAGGCACTTGGCAGTGGACATGAGGTGCTCTTGTTTCAGCCATGTGCTGGAGGGAGTGCTCTGGGCTGCAGGGCTAGATAGCAACTCAGAGCTATCCCCACACAGCCCCTCAGGTCTAGTCCCTGGCTTCAATCCCCCTGCTCTTGCTCTTCGATTGGGATCTGGGGTTTAGGTTCCTCGTGACAAGAGGAGATAGATTTGTGCTTGCCTCCCAAGTTTAGGGTGAAACTTCGATGAAATATTTCATGTCAAGTACTTAGCACAATGTTTAAGACATGGCCAGACTTCCACGAATGGTCAGGTGAGTATTATTATTAAAGTCTGTGTAATCAAAGAAATCAGACCAAATGGAGGGGTGTTAGAGGGAGCATATTTGTGAGTCCAAGAGAGAACTTTCCAACTCACAGCATTGCGTTGTGGAGGCGTGACCCTGCAGATCTGAAGTTGTTCAAGCTTCAGCTCCCCGCCCCTCATCACGGATATGAAGGACGTTCTGCCGTGAGGGAGGCACTGCACCAGCTCACTCCCATGAGCTGCTTTCCCCTTCTGTGAGCCCCCAGTATTTTACACTCGGAGGTTTCACTGCAGATGGTAAAGAGAGCAAAAGAAGACGGTGCCCTTTTCTGTAAAAATGTCACCACTCTGCCACAGAGTGTTTGTTCCCTCGTGGTCGAAAGTGTGGTGTGTCTTCAGCCAGAGCATCGTCTGCGTGGGCGCCGCCCTCTGCTCCTGCGATGTGCAGCCATCTGGGCTGTGGGGGCGGCAGGGAACACGTAGCTGATTCACACGCCGCCCCCCTGCTGGCATCGCCAAAGCGGGCCCTTTCTTTCCCACACCCTCTCCAAGGCTTCGAGAGAGAAAGGGTCATGAGGAAAAGTGTGTGAAGACCCAGAAACATGGAATGATGGTTGGGTGGCCCTGAGGGCACCTGGACAGAAAACCAGTGATTTTCTTCCACCTGGTTTTAGAATCTGGGACTAGAAGTATGACCCCAATGGTGATGGTTCTCAAACGGTTTTCCGAGGATGCTGGCATTCCCGTGAGGTACCCAGGAGTGTCTGCAGTGGCCTGAGTGGTGGGTCTCAAGGCCTTTCTTCTCCTTCCCTCCCCTAGCGGATCCACTTTTCCCCACTTCTTTGTTCCTACTCTCCCCACAGTGTCCGCATGGCCAGTCTCTGCTCATTGTTCAGACCTTGGCTGAGTGTCATGCTCTCTGGGAGGCCTTCCCAAACACTAGATTAAAGTTACAGGGCTAAGTGAAGCACGCCGGAGAAAGACAAACACTGTATGATTTCACTTATATGTGGGATCTAGAGAAACAAACAAATGAACAAATAAAACAAAACAGAAACAGAAACAGACTCATAGATATAGAGAAGAACTGAGCGTTGCCAGAGGGGAGGGAGATGATGAAAATGTCCTCCTTATATAAAGGGGAATAAGAAGTACAAACCCCCAATGATAAAAAAGAAGTTGCAGGACTGTAATGTACAGATAGGGAAAATAGTCAATGTTTTTGTAATAACCTATGGTGATACATGGTTACTAGGCTTATTGTGATGATCACATTTTAAGGAATATAAATGTCAAATCACTAAAAATTAAAGTGAAGGGGATGATAACAGGAAAAAATAAAGCACCTAATTGATGTTGCAGTTCAGAACTAGAGAATTAGAAACTTACCTACATGTTCAGTACTCTGACCTTATCCTCCTCCCATTACCTCCATCTCAGTATTCAGCATCCACAGCATTTATCATCTGTATACATTTGTAATTTTTTTCTTTACATATTTCTGATGCCCTTCCTACCAGATAGGGACCAATCTGTTTTATTTCTTCCCTCTCTAAAGGAGCTATCGCTGCAGCATAGTTTATCAAGTAAGAGTGTGTGTGTGTGTGTGTGTGTGTGTGTGTGTGTGTGAGAGAGAGAGAGAGAGAGAGAGAGAGAGAGAGAGAGAGAGAGAGAAGGGGAGGGGGAGGGAGAGGGAGAAGGAGATGTACTAGGCTTTTGTTTGGGAACAAAACAAACCTATACTGCTAAAATAAAAGTTTTACATTCACTTATCTAGAATAAGAAAAATGGAATCCAACCTGCCCCACTCCATGACTGTTTAGACCAAGCCAGGAGTTCTGTGCACAACCTCTGACCCATGAGCTCCCGCAGATGCTAATTTTGCCTGCCTCAGGCCCCCTGGCATCCCGTCACTGGGCAGGTAAGCCTGTCTTCCAGTGGCTGCAGGTGCTATTGCCAATGACTCACACCTGTGATCTTTACTGGAGGTATGCCTTTGGGTAGCTGGAGATGCCAGACTTCCTCCCTCCCTCAAGAAGTGCAAGGGCCACCCCCAGGTGGTGCCTGCCTGGAGCAGGGGTACCGAGGTCTTGCTCCTTGACTCAGTGGAGCAGAGTCTGCAGCATAGCTTACTTCCCAGGCTCAGTTTCTAGACTCTCGATTTCAATAATTAAAGGCTGTTGTTGTTCCTTGTGATTAAGCCCCTATCCCAGTGGTCGGCAAACTCATTAGTTAATAGAGCTGCAAAGCGAGGCTCGAGAGCCGCATGTGGCTCCCAAGCCGCAGTTTGCCGACCACTGTCCTATACAACAACATCCTTGTTTAACTTCTCTTCACAAAAGCCCTATCTCAGACTCTGCTTCTCAGGAATCTGACCTAAGTCATAGAGGTGGAATAAAGTAAGTGGTCTGGATACCGCTGAGGGCTGAGGTAGCTTGCACTGTGTCATATGAGACAGTGGCCAGAGCTGGACTCGAGTAAGAAAGATTTTGGACCAGGAAGTTGTCATCAGAGGAGAGAAACCTGATTTGTTCCTTTGTCCTTGAATGAGTAGAACAAAGGTCAGGGTATAGAAACATCAGGGCATGTTTTTGCTTCAGTGTAGAAAGCTGTCTAACAGCATAAGTCCAAAGGTTAGTGAAAGATTAACCAACCTATGAAAGTTTTCTATTATTGCTGTAACCAAGGATCACACGTTTAGCAGCAGAGAACAACACAGATTTACTAGCTCACAGGCCAGATGTCTTGGTATAGCACTGCTAATTGCTTCCTTGGCTTTGAGTCTCCTTGCTGACTTCTGTAGACAAAAGAGAATAAAAGGGTAAAGGATTATTCCAAACAGAAGAAAAAGATTGTTCTAAAAAAGATTAGAATTCTTATGAATTTAGGAGTACAAAGATACCTAAAAAAAAAAAAAAGCAATAAACTGAGGCCAGAATCAAGGTGTTGTTAGCCCTGTGTTCCTTTCTAGAGGCTTGAGATCAATCTGCTTCCAAGCTCATCTCTTTTGTTGGTTAAATCCAGTTCCTTGAATCTGTAGGACGGAGATCCCCATTACCTCTAACCCCTAGCGGCCTCCTCTGGACCTTGCCCATGACCCCTACATCTCAGAACCAGCAATGGCACAGCAGATCCTTTTCATGCTTAGGATCTCTCTGACTCCCCATCTGCCGCATCTCCCTGCTGCCTCCGGTCAGAGAAAGTTCTGAGCTTTGAAAGAGCTAGGCGGATCAGAGAAATGGGAGATTGAACCAAAGGAGATGGCTATAATGAAGGAGACCAATAGAGATGTCAGTGTCAACTTCAAATACCCAGTGAAAGCCAAGTGGTGAAAATGGGCAGAGTAGTATGGTGGCTGGGAGCAGAGACCTTGGAACCAGACTGCTTGGGGTAGTTCCCAGCAGTGCAATGCAGTGGACTGGGCAAGTTACTAACTTCTCCATGCCTCTGTTTCTGTGAGTGAAAAATGGTGATGGTATTAATATCTGCCTAAGGTGGTTAAAACGATGATTACATACTTTAATATTTATAAAGTGCTCAGAAGAGTGCTAAGTACAACATAGCAGTGTATAAGTAACTATTATCTATTATCATCCTTCAGAAAAGAATTTTTTCAAACAAAAGCAATAAACTTTTAGGCCTATAGGTTCAATGTTATTTGTCCTGTATCATTCAATTAATCAGCATTTATTGAGTTATGTTTGGCAGGTACTATATTGGTTACTGGGAATATAATAGACATACAGAGTCCCTGTGGTCATGAAGTTTGCCGCTCAATGATAAACATGGTCTTGAGTCATTAATTTTATAAGTCATTGTGAAATTACAGTCATAGCCAATGACATGAAGGAGAGTACACGATGCTATGAGTATAAATGAGTGTGTGGCATGTAGATTAGTCTGGAGGGTCAGCTAATAGCCTTTCTGCGACATATTTGTAATCTATTGCTTCCTAACCTGTTACCACAAACACTTAGTGGCTTAAGATAACTTATTATCTTATAGAGTCTGTGGGTCAGGAAAGAAGGAGTCATTTACCTGGATGGCTTTGGCCCAGAGCCCCCCATGAGGTGCAGTCACACTGCTGGACATGGCTGCAAGCAGCACCTGGAGGCTTGGCTGGGTCTGGAAGATCCACTTCCATGATGGCTCATTCATGTAGCTGTTCTTAGGAGGCCTCAGTTTCATGCCATTAGGCCTCTTCATATGGTGGCTTGAGTGTCCTCATGATGGGCAGCTGGCTTCCCCCAGAGCATGCAATCCAAGAATGTGATCAAGAAGGAACCATAATGTCTTTTATGACTGAGTCTCAGATGTCACATATGTCACTTCGACCATATTCTATTTATTAGAAGTAAGTTACTAAGTGCAGGCCACAGTTAAGGAGAAGATATTTAGACTTCACTTAATAATGGGAATGTCAGAGGATCTGTGGACATTGCTCAACAACCACAGCAGGAATTGGTGTTTTTTCTGAGATGACTAGGATGAATATTGAAGGTTGTCTAGACCAGGATTGATAGCTGTTTGTCTAAAAGGCCATATGCGAGTCCATATGGTCTCTGTCAAAGTATTCAACTCTGCCATGGTAGCATGGAAGCAACCATAGATGATAAGTGAGTGAATGGGCAAACAGTATTTCAATAAAAGTTTATTTACCAAAACAGATGGTAGGTTGGATCTGGCCCATGAGCTATGGTTTGCTGACTTCTGTAGACAAAAGAGAATAAAAGGGTAAAGGATTATTCCAAACAGAAGAAACAGATTTTTCTAAAAAAGATTAGAATTCTTGTGAATTTAGGAGTATAAAGATCCCTAAACAGGGTTTTCCCATGTCTAGGAGTTCTATTGTAAGATGGTTTGTAATGGAAAAAAGAAGAGTAGGAAACACTTATTTACATAGACAAATTCTAAAAACATAAATATTGTTGAGGTCAAAACCAACATGCAAAAGCTTCGTGCAATATGGGTGGCTGACATTTATGTAAATGAAATAACAATGCACTCTATTGTTAGATTTATACCACTTACAAGGACATACATATGTAAAAAGCACAAAACACACATGGGAAAGACACCAACTTTAAGAGGACGGTCTTTCTCTAAAAGAATGGCAGTGAGAAAAGTTGAACTTCAACACTTTCTGTTAAGTGTGTATGTGTGTGTGTGTGTGTGTGTGTGTGTGTGTGTGTGTAATTAAATTGTGGTAAAACACATACAACATAAAATTTGCCTTCTTAACCATTTTTAAGTGCAGTTCAATAATCTTAAGTATATTCACATTGCTTTGCAACCAATCTCTAGAACTTTTTCCATCTTGTAAAACGAAACTCTGTGTTCATTAAACAACAACTTGCTATTTCTCCCTTAAACCTCAGACCCTGGCATTGACCTTTCTACTTTCTGTTTCTATGAGTTTGATGACTCCATATACCTTAGTCAAGTAAAATTATGCACTATGTGTGCTTCGTGACTGCTTTGTATCACTAAGCATAATGTCCTCAAGGTGCATTCCTATTGTAGCAAATGTTCAAATTTCCTTCCTTTTTAAGGCTAATATTCTATTTATCCATCCATCTGTTAATAGACATTTCACTTGCTTCCATCTTATGGCTATTGTGGTAACACGATGAACATGGATGTACAAATTTTAAAGGATTTTGATAAAAGAAATGATCGATTAAATCTGTGGAAATATAGTAGCCCGAGTTCCTTCTCTTTTGCCATTTTCCCACAGCACATTCCAGTCAAACATTCTCTCATACTATCTCCCAAAATGGCTGTAGTCAAGGTTACTAATGAGGTTACTAATAACCTGCATGTTGCTAAGTCCTGTGGTCAGTCCTTTGGCCTCATTCTATTAACCTCTCTGTAGCAATTGCTTAGGTGGTCACTCGTGTATCCTAGACTCATTATCTTCACTCTTGAGTTCCACGATGTTACAGTCCTGTCCTCCTCATACCTCATTAGCTATTCCTTCTCAGTTTCCTCTGCTGCTTCCTTCTCACTTCTCCTACTTCTAATGTTGGATTGACCCTGAGCTCAGTCCTCTGACTTCTCTCTATGTTCAGTCCCTAGTTTATCTTATCTAGGCCCTCTGCTTTAAGTAATATGGATTCACTGATCTCAGATTTGCAATTGTAGCTCTTTCCCCTTCAAATGAAGATTCATCTATTCCACCTCCTACTCAACATCTCCACTTCAATGCTTAATAGCATCACAAACTTCACACATGCAAAACCAAACTCTAGGTTTCCATAACTCCCACTTCTCCTCCCCAGTCTTCCCTGTCTTTGTATTCCACCTCCATTCTTCCTGTTTGGAACAGACTCCTGGAAGTTTAGAAGTCTTCACTTTTCTCTTTCTTTAGTCTGCAGGCAATATGTCAGGAAGTCAAGTCAGCCTCACCTTCAACAGATATCCAAACTCGATTCCTCTCATAGCCTCCACTGTCATCCTGGTCCAAGATTCTATCATTGGGGTTATCCCAATAGCTTCTCCCTAGTCCCCATGGTTCTGTCCTTACCACCTCCCGCTTCTTCCTCTCATCCCCAACCCCAGACCACATTGCAGTTCAGCAGCTGGAATAATCATTTAAGAAAGTGTGTCATAGCATGGTGTTTTTGTTTTTGTTTTGCTCATAGCCTTCCAGTGGCTTCCCATTTTTCCCAGGGTGAAAACAGTACTCTTACAATGGACTCCAAGTGTAGTACCCCTCTTCTATTATTCCTCACCCCTGAAGTTCTCTGACCTACTTTCCCATCCCTTATGCAGCTCTAGCCAGACACTCAAGCATTTGCTGTTCCCTCTGCCTGGAATATCTGCACAACTGGTTCCCTCATTTCCTTTAGCTCTTGGCTCCAAAGCCACTTTCCTATGAAGCTCTCCCCAGTCACCCTATTTAAAAATTGCAATTTATCCCAACCCCCCAACATGTTCCATTCCACGTTCCTGATTTATTTTCCATTATAACACTGTGACAAGCTGGTTTGGTCCCCTTTTTTAAAATTACTGTGCCTTTCTCCCATTGGAATTCGAAATGAAACCCCACAAGGGCTGGGATATTTGTCTGTATGGTTCACAGCTGTATCTCCTGTACCCCCCTGCATCAAATGATTATGTGAATACGTGAATCTGCCATATCTTAAAGTTGATGTGAATTAATGTTTGGGATTATAGCATTCCATTCTTGTTGGTTTCTCCAGTTGGTTTTGTTCCTTAATGGTGACAGTTTTAAATAGGTCTTCAAATGGTTTGGTACTCTTCCCTGGAATCTGTGCGGGGTGATGACTGCTTCAACCAGCAGAGCATTGTGGAAGTGATGCTCTGGGACTTCTGAGGTTAGGTCATAAAAGGCCATGCAGTGTCTGGCTTATTTGCTGGAACATTTGCTTTTGGAGTCTGTACACTCAAAGAGATTGGATTATCCTGAGGCAGCCATGCTGTGAGAAAGCCCAGGCCACAGGGACAGCTATATTTAGATAGACAATTCCAGCTAATTCAAGCCTTCAAGACATTTTCCATCCAAGGCACCAGGCAAAATGAGCGAAGAAACCATATTGGAAATGGATCCACCCGTCCTCGCTCTTCCAGCCTCCTGACATCACGCTGTAGAGACAAGCTTTTCCTACTCTGTCCTTTGAGAATTCCCGATGCAGAATTCCTGAGCATAGTAAAATGGAGGTGGTTTGACACCGCTAAGTTTAGAGGTGGTTTGTGACACAGTGGCAGGTTACCAGAAAAGTAAGAGGGAAAGGCCAGAGTTAAGTTTTGCTTTCTTTTTTTGGGGGTCTACTGAAATAGGTTTTCAGTTATGATTACAGAAAACATAGATTGTATTCTTGTATTATTATTTATGGTGTTATCGTTACAATTATAAGGCTACTATTTGTCCTCCTCTGTATGGTGCATGCAAACAGTTATTCTGCCAGGCTCTTCTTGAGAGCGAGTGTCCATCCACATTAACTCACCAGACTCCAGATGCTCATTAATGCCAAGAAATGTCATCCTGATGAGCCACCGGGGATTTCATGCTCAGAATTCTGGGTTCTTGATATATTTCCATGCTGATCACCTGGAGGAGCTGGCAGTTTTAGACCAGCTAAGGCCAAACTAGTCATGAAATTATAGGAAAATATATAAGCTGAGGATCAGTGTTACAGTGAGATATTAAATTTTGTGATGCTGCCAACTTACTTCTTTTATTTTTACTCTGTTTTTTTAAACTGAGAATGGAAATGACTAAAAATACCAGGCATAAATCAGCACTTCAGAGGCAGCTGCCTGTTCAAAGTCTGTGCGCTCTGAGATGGAAGGGCGATTAGCAACCCACTCACAAAGCGCCTCCTTCCACAGATCAGAGAGGGCGGTGTGTGTCCAGCGTCTCAGTCTGGAACTGTGACTCCTGATTCCCAGTCTCTGTTCAGTGCTCCTTTCTCTCGGTCAGTGGCTTTTAGCCTGCAGTCTGGTTTAATGACAAACTTCTCACGTGCTGGACCCAGCCCTGTGGACCAGTTGAAAGCATATACACCATTTTGTCTGTGTGTGCTTCTGTGCCCATTACTGCAGCGAATCCACATTTTCCATTTGATTCTTACAGAGATCTGTGATTCAGAAAACCATAAGTACCACCACTCTAGATGATTTAATACTGTCACCTAAAACTACCACAATAATGTAAATCTTGTACACCCCTTCTCCCCCATACCTATACCAGATGCCCTGGTGAAATTCTTTAGTTGTTTAAGTTCAGTGCATAATGGGCCCATCTTTCAGATGGTTAGGGATAGCTAGAGCACCAACTATCCTACCGTCTCTTTATAACAATTTGGCCAGTACTCACACACTACCATTACTTGGTGATTCAAAAGCAACACACAATGGAGGGCTAATGTCTCTTTGTAGCTATTGCAGTAGTTAATGGGGAGAGAGCTGGGATCTCTGCAGGTACATTCCGTATACTCAGAGGCTAACTGAGGAGGAGTTTATTTTTTTTCATGTGCACCACCATCCAATGTGGGTGCTTGGCACCCTTTTTAGATGGCATTTCAAGAACGCAGGCTCCTTTACCTTGGGGTCCTGCAAGGTTCTTGGGTCTTGAAGTCCTTCACTTGTAGCCAGCAGACAGGGAAATGGGCGAGTTGAAGACAGGCTGGGACAAACATGTCAAATTCGTGGCTGCGGGTCCTAGACCTCGTTTAAGCAAACTCGTGAGAGGCGAGTTTGACATGCTTGTGCTAGGTGGTATTTATGGAAGTTGAGTTTCTCATTTCTACCCACATTCGACTGGCCAGAAGTAAGTCACAGAGCTCCTCTCCAAACAAGGGTGGTGGTGATGAAGCTTCCTAACAACCACTTTACACCAATGATTTTCAACCAGTGTGCCATAAGAATATTTAATACAGAAAATATCTGGCTATTTAGTCAGGGGTACTGACCTCTTTTCCTTAGATTATCAAATAAAATCACAACAGTAGTCTTCCAGTATGAATGGTTCAAAATTATACCTGTATAATTTTGTACCGCAGAATTTTGGTAGTTAGTTTATGTGTGCTACGAGATGAAAAAGGTTGAGCATTGCTCTTCTGCATTAAGGAAGAGGAGCATCTTTATTAGTGGACAGCTGGTCCTCTTGGCTACAATCAGAGTGAGCATTTTAAGGTTTCCAAATCTCAGAGATGAATGAAATGTGTAAGGTGGGACTTTCAGACAGTTCATGAAGTCCGCATGTGGACTACAATCTTCACTTACCTGACGTCTTCGGATTTAAGGTGATCCTTAGAAACCATGAAGTCAGGACTGTTGGAAAAGTAATGTAGCTAAGAAAGGGAAATTATAATTCAGCAGCAGTTGGAGATGTTATTTTCTTTGTTTGGAGTGACACAGAGGGTAAGGGACCAATCTGGATTCTGAGCTGCTTTATATTACAGCCCAACTTGTGCAATTATAGTAAAGAGAACTCTGTTTCCATTTTTGTAAAACTGTTGCTACAAGTTTATCTTTGTTAGTGCATATTTTCCCTTAAAAATGTTTTTTTGTGCTTGGCAGAAATTATAACAGCACATGCCTTTACCTTATGGGTTTTATTTTTGTTGTGGTGCTTTGTTGCCTCTCGGTTATTTCTATTTGTTTTATGCAAGCTTAACCTCTCTCTTAAAATTATCTTAGGATTTTTATTTTGAAACTGGGATTGGCTATGATAGGAAATTATCCTGGATTTCATTTTCATCTTTCTTTGTTAAGATGCTTTTGATGCCACATAGTATTGTTAACCATTGTAATAAGGTATTTATTAATAACTAGAGGCCCAGTCCATGAATTCATGCATGGGTGGAATCTGGCTGGCCCAGCACCAATTGGCAGAATGGAGCTGGGACTGTAGGGAGGAGGAGATGGGAGAGGTTGGCTGGCTGGCCCGCCCTGATTGGGTACAGATCAGGGCCTGGCTGACTGGGGGAAGGGACTGTGGGCAATTCAGCATGCCTCACCCTCCATTGTGGTGGTGGGGTTGACTTGGGGTGGGGCCAGCCATGTGGAGGGGCTCTGGGTGGTGGGCCTCCAGACCTACCCCTAAATGGGGCTGGGGGAGGTTGGCCTGCCAGTCACACCCTTGATTGGTATGTGTTGGGGGCCAATCTGGGGTGGAGCTGGCTGAGGGGGGGCGTGGGTCAATTGGGGGTGGGGTCGGCTGTTGGAGGGGATGTGGGTGATGGACTAATCAGGGGCCAGGGGCTGGGGGAGGGGCCATGGATGGTTGGCTGGCCAGCCATGTCCCTGATCGAAGTGGGGGGCCTGATTGGGGGTGGGACTGGATGGGGGGAGGGACTGTAAGAAGTTAGCTGGCCTGCCTTATTGAGTGGGGGATAATCAAGGGTGGGGATGGCTAGGGGGAGGGACTGTGGGCTGATTGGGGTGAGTTGAACCAATGAGAATAGGGAGGCTGGGGGGAGGGGTCATGGTAGTTAGCCAGCCAGCCCCACCCCCGATCAGGCTGGTTCACTGGCTGTAATTGATGTCATAGCAACCAATCACTCTGGTCATTATGGTCGCTGGCTTTTTATATATATAGATAGGAAATGAGCAAAAGGGAGGCCAGACATTTAAGCATGCCATCTGGGCAGATTCACCAGGAAGCTGTAATTTCACACTCTTCAGGGTACCACTGGTCTATTCCCCGAAAATCAGTGGGGAAAGGTGTCCAACAAAGGGGAGATGGCTGCATTTTCTCTAAGGTTGGGGAGATGTAGTGAAGGTGCTCATTAGTCTAACCTGGAACAGAGATCATTGGCCAAGGGGGTGGGGCCACTGCGAGCCCAAGGAAATTGGGGAATGCATAATCCCCCACATGAAGGAGTTTTATCTCTTGGCGTTCTTGTTCCTCTGGCTTTACTCCTGCCTGTGTTCCCTTCATCACCATGTGGTCCTGCAAACTCCACATGCAATGGGCTGATGGACTGCAGAGGGAACCACAAGCTAAGCTAGTCTGATGCTGGATTGGACCAAGCAAACACGAACAGCAACTCTGGACAACAGCTTTAATCCTAGCTCTGCTGAAAGCAAAATGGGACCTTTTCCATGGCAGGGTGGAAGGGAAATGGGACCTTGGAAACTCAGGGATATAATTTAATGCAAATAAATGTCACTCATTCTCCCATGTGAATTCCAGAAAATTCCTTTTCTCATGACACTGCAAGAAGTCCACCTCTACTGTCAACTGGTATGGACATGGACAGCTCCTTACCCATAACAGTATCAGAACCAATGACCTATGAGATATATTTCTTCTCCCACTTTCTATGGAACAATTCTGACAAGTGACTTAACTTTCCATTTCCTCATCAATGAAATTTTATTGATCCAGTGATCTCTCCATTTATCTTGAAATTCATGTTTAGGGCTAAGTAGGTTTTAATGGACCATGTGATTCACCCAGTGGTGTGCTGGAAACTGGATTGTGCTAGCCTATGATAACTGAATAGTGGAAACTTGTTTTAACAACCTATATTACAAATTAAATATCCCAACTCACAATTAAACACCTTGTATTAAGAACTCACATTTTCCTAACTTTTGTTATATTTTACTATTTTCTATGCATTTGAAGGAATTCTATCCATTGTATTTATAGTCCATATGGTGGAAATACTATACCATAGGGTGTTACTGCACCTCTGTTCCCAATTCTGCACTCAGTGACACCAGGTTGAAGTTGGCCTGGTGGTTGCTGTTGGTTAGAGGTTTACCAGCAGCCCACAGGACTCACCACACAGATAATACTCCTCATAGGTAGTGTTGAGTCTTGAAGGAGACAGGTAGGACCGGGGACACTGTAGATGCACAGCGAAGGAAGCAGCTTTTCAGGTCATCCCTTCGGAAAATCTCTGCCATCGCTATGGAGCCTACAAATGGCCAGTGTGGCCAGACCATTGCAGTGCAGGGTCTTCAAAGGGACACAGAATCTTGACTCCATCCTGAAGTGGATTCAGTAACACTTGACTCCCTCCCTTTTCAGGATATGTTAGAGGGAAAACACGTCCTAACTGATGTCCGACCACTTTGAATCATTAAGAAGTACGGATTCTATTCTAATTCTTAGAGGTTGAGAAACAGTTTTGCACAAGTTTGCTGATTTGTGATAGTGATGACTTTGGGAGAAATTATGTTCCCTTCCGGGCATGGTCCAGAGCTGGAGCTGGGGTTCCGCAGTGCTGGTCCCTGGGCACGTGCACAGTGGTGCATGGCCAGGTTTTCTTGGGCTGCTGGCAAATAAGAACAAAGTAATAAGATATTATCTTAACCTGGGAAAGACTATCTTTTATTGTGGGATTCTGTTCTTCTGACAATTGTTACGTCAATGTATTCCATCTTTATGAAGAAGTGACAATGCTAATAGATGGTAGTAGGGCAGGTAGACTTAATTTTAATGTCCTTACTTTGAAAAAGCTGGAAATTATGTTGATCTTCTTTCTTCAATGTTGTCCAAGTTTTTTTATTTTTATTTTGTGTGTTGTTGTTGTTTCTTTTCTTCCTTCTTTTCTTTTTTTAATGTTTGTGGACCAATGAAATGTAAAAGCCTAAAACTATTCCGTGTTGACTTTAAATGAGTTTTCTGGAAGCAAATAAGACTTCTGGAATTAGTCCATATGTGACTTACAAGTAAAATGATTCTTAATGGAATTACTTCATAGGTAACTTGTAGCAGCAGCATAGACATGTGAGCACTTCTGTTTACTCCTGTCATTGGCTACTCTCATAAAACTGTTGATAATTATTACTAAGAAAATCAAAGCATGAAGGAAAAAACCTTGTTCATTTCTTCTCCTCTGCCAAGACAATCTTTTAGTCTTAATAGAACTGTTCTTTTGAGAAGAGGCATGGAAAAAGCTGGCCTTCAAGCTTAAAATTGCAATTATATTGTTTGCTTTTTATCTAAAGAAATAGCCATCATATTCCAGAAGTTCTTGTATCTACATCTGGCTTTAACTATTTGCCTCCCCACTAACACTGTTGATATTAACGCCAGTTTTAATTTCTTGGCATCACAAGCGCATAAACATATCAATCACACACACACACACACACACACACACACACACACACACAATTTTGAACAAGGACTAAAACTGTAAATTAGCAAGGAAGAGATTCACAGGATTTCATCGGATCAGTTCACTCCACACAGAGCCATAGTTGTCCTGGAAAGGTTTTAAATTGCTCATTTCAAACTTACCTCGGTAGCTAAATGCCATGCGTGCAACAGATTTGCAACCACGTTAGTCATTTTCTTTCCTCCGTTTCTCTTGCCGTGTTTGTACGGGTAGCACAGAGCAGTGCCATTTAGTAAATTATGATTTGATGGCTGGGCAACAGCCCCAGTGTTGAGCAGTATTTGGACTATAATTACTTGCTGGCTTTGTCACAGTTGACATTAATTATTGATGGAAGTTTCAGACATAGCGCATGTGCCAGGAGCCTTTCACCGGAACTCCGGCTCCGAGCAGGGGAGATGCTAACGAGGGTGGGGGGAGAGGCACCTGTGGCTTGTTTAGGTCTGTGCACAGCAAGCCTGCACCCGGAGGGCCGTGTGGCACCTGTGTAGAGGCCATGGTGTAACAGGAGGATGAACCGCCAGGCTTATTTCTATCGTGTTCCTCCCCAGGAATTGCACCGGAGAAGCCAACTCCAGCCGGAGCCAGCCAAGACGAAAGCTCTCCAGACTGTCATCGAGATGAAGGTAGGAGCTGCTCACATTTGTCAAAAAAGCCGTGGCCGTGGAGTTTATTCTAACTTGGTGGCGCCTGACAAACATGCGAAATGGATGCTGTGTTTCTCTCTAGGCACCCCGGGAAGTGCTTTTATTCTGGGTCTTTTGCCTTCCCGGGTACATTTAATTTCTCGGCCCTTTAGGATTCCTTTTCTGAGCAAAAGAATAAAGGGCTCAAGTATCTCTTGGCAGAGAGGAGCTGAAAGGAGCGGGGTTCCTTTCCAGGGCATTGCTGATGCTTTTTCCCTTGAAGGAGGTTTTGTGTATGATTTCAAAGTAGGTTTCTCACCCTGGGAAAAAAATATTTCTCCCTCACATTCACGTTGCAATAAAAAGACGCCTTGAGAACTAAGATTTGGCTTTATATGCAACAGAGTCATTAAATAATTTAAATGATGCTGTTAGCAAAATTTGCTTATCAAAGAATAATACCTCTTCTCTCTCTCTCTCTCTCTCTCTCTCTCTCTCTCTCTCTCTCTCTCTCTCTCTCTCTCTTATCAAAGAAAATACTCCTGTATTTTCTCCTAGCCAAGCTTGTAGGTAATACTTTTTAAAATCCTCTTCAGGTATTCTCTTTAGCCGTGGAAGCATAGAAATATGCTATTTAAAAGGATCAAAGACACTCCTGGATAGATTGAGGGCATTTTAAGAATAATGATGTGAATGATGGTGGCCAAATCACGACTTACGATTAAGAAACAGATCTAAATGAAAACCAATTGCTTGGTCAGTATCTAGAAATTTGAAGTCTTGTTACTTCCAGTTACTGCCAGAAGAAAACAGAATATTTATCTTAAGAATAAATAATCTTTGATTTCAGTTGCTCCATGACAACACCACAACAACAATGTCTGCAATTTAGCAGTTTTACACTTGAGTTTAACACTCAAGGGTTTGCTGTCACCAACAGCCTGCAAGAGAATCTTGAAGTTTGCTGACAGGATAATGATTCCTCTGTCTTTCTTATAGCACAGGATTTTGAATTGTCTGCCAAAAATTCACATGTTCTGGGGAAAAATAAATTAATATGAACCACTGAGTTCTTGACATGTACAAATCTGTTTTGGTTGCTTTTTTTTCTCTATTCAATGACAGTGTCTTCATCCAAGTAGATTTTTGTGGAAATAATGTAGAACATTTGCTTTTAAACTATATGATTCCCAAAGGTTACATGAGTCAAGGCACTCATAATGCATTTGAAACAAATTGGTTTGAAAAATATAATCAAAGGGACAACTGCCAGTAAGATTAAAAATAATTGCTAATTTTAGTTTATCAATTCACTTTGAAGTTATGTAATTTTAACTTATTTTGAAATGAGACTTATTCTACAATTGAGGGAAATTGGTTCATAACTGAGATTTCATCCTCACTTCACATTAGAACCCAATTTGAAACTTTGATAAGGTTTAAAAAAAATAAAAAGGAGAGAGAAAGAAAAAAAGAAAGAAAAGATAAAAAATTAATTTTAAAGATTTTATTTTATTGCAAAGAGTCATTCAGTCCCTTTTCTACCCACCTCCACACCTATATACACACAATTAGTAATGGGAAAAAGGGTGCATCTAAACTCTATTTCCAAAGTATTGTATTTTTTTTTTTAAATAAAAGAACAAATGTGTTCCAAAACTATTTGGAGAAGTCAGGAATGACATCTCTCCCACTGCTGTAGGCATTTTCCTAGAAGAAGTCACTAGAAACACAACAAGTACTTATTTGTGACTTTAATAAAATAGAAAGTCTGTTTGATTTTAGCTTACTCTTTTTAACGTCATCTGTTTTGTTAGAAAACAAAAAATAATAAAACACTTGTTTAGGCTATCTACGTGGGTAGGCATAAAAACACGATATTTTAGGTCAAATTTATACCCATATATTATCAGTAAATTGAGTTTGGAGTTTTTCTCTGATGATGCCAATGATTCTGATTCATAGAAACATTGTAAGGTCAAATGATGATCAATGTATTTGTCAGGGAACCAGGCCTGGAGTTTTTCCGTTGTCTTTTGGATGCCTGCTTACTTACAAAGTATGGCCTTCTGTTTTGTCAGTGGACAAGTCTAGTCCCATTAGCATCTACTCAACATGCATAAATTGAATTAAGCAGGCAGCTGGTAGAGGGTCATTTCCTCAGCCATGTGTGTAGCTTGTGATAGAGGCTGCAATCTTATTTGTGTGTGTGTGTGTGTTTTAATATTAATCCCTTTTAAATTGGAGGGAATACTGGAAACCAATCCTTTATAAGCTATAGTGTTAACTATCAAATAGATCTGACCCTTACTCCTGGTGGTGGAATTTGAGACCCTCTTGTGTTTTAACTTAAACACTTTTGGGTAAACATCAGTGTCATCTGTAGCGCCTTGGGCAAAATCTGGAGTTAAAGGGAGCTTTCCAAGAGTAAGTTGATCAGTAGTTTCAGGGAGGTGACGTGAAGTAGGGGCTTAGAAGTTATTCCTACTTATCCCTTGATACTTAGTGAATCTGAGGGAGACTTTCTGACTTCTCATCGTCACCACCCATATACTTTGCATCAACTCTAGGAAGGTATTTATTGTGAGAATCTGTGAAGTCAAGCACTTGAGAACCACAGTCTCATCCGTGTAGTGACTCTCTCTGTGCCCTTCGCACTTGTGGAGCTGTGAAGGTCTCTGTGGGGAAGCCATGGGGAGGGGGCCATTGGGGCCATCACATCCATTGCCAGCCACGGAGCCTAGGGAGGGTCACCTGAAGGAAAGTGAAGGGACGCAAAATGTGTTGAAGTTATTTGTGATTTGTCTTCTTGCAGGGAGCTCCAAGTTTTAATTTTGGCCCCGATTTGGCCTGGCAGGTATGTTCCTGGTTTGCACTGTTAGAACACTGTGTGTGTTTCTCTGGAAAATCAGTTTTCCTGTGGATGTTGCAGTGCTTTTCTCTTTCTTGATTTTGTGTCTAAATTTTCTTTTCCTTTTTTAAAAAACTCAGATCCTCTTTTCTGCTGTTATGGAGAACTGTCAATGAAAAGGGCAGCTGAAAGGCTTTTTACCCTCTTTTTTCTTTTGGTAATGCTAAGTCTTTTGAAAGAATGTGTTTTTAATCTGCTTTTATTATAATTCTGACCTGGCATAAACATGATGTCCAAAAGTTTCATTTTCTTGGGTTCATCCCTAAAGCTGTATCCAGTGTTATTCTTCCTTCCTTTTTTTCTTTTTGAAGGGAGATGCATTATGGTAATGGCAGTATTTGCCAGATAACCCTCAAATTTTTGTTCTTTGTTACTCAGAACTTTTACTAGTAAATGAATGAAAATCTAATTCAAAATGGCTTACGCCAAAAGGAAATTTATTGGCCCATATCAATGGAAAACCAAACAAACCCACATCACAAAGCAACAGAAGTATTGCTTCAAGCACAGCTTGATCCAGGGGCTCAGGAGATATCGACAGATCTCATTTCCTCTCATCCCATCTCTTGTTTTGGCTTCCTTCATGTGAGCTCTATTTTCAGACAACTTCTTCGCCTGTCTGAACAAGGTGGCTGCAGCAACTCCAACAGTCATAGAGGGAAAGAACAGGAAGAAAGCTGTGTGTGTGTGTGTGTGTGTGTGTTTTAAATGCAGAAAAACCCAGTCAACCCCAGAATAATAATTACTGAGATAGGGCATAGAAGCATAGAACCTCACTCACACTTAACAACTCAGGCTGAAAATAAAATGCATGGGGTTCCCTAGTTCTCCTTTACTCTTGAATTGAATGGCACTCATTCATCAAGTAAAACAAGTCTGATTCTAGGACTAAGAACAGCAGAATTTATCGAATGTATCAAATGGGACATATATTAGTGATGTCATGGTTTTAGTGAAAGTTGCACAAAATATACTTGATCTGTTGAACTTGTTCTTAAAGTGGATTAAGAGGCTGGGGACACTAGCCGGTTTGGCTGGGTGGATAGAGCATCGGCTTGCATACTGAAGGGTCCCATGTTCGATTCTGGTCAAGGGCACATGCCTAGGTTTCGGGCTCGATCCCCAGTGAGGGGCGTGCAGGAGGCAGCCGATCGATGATTCTCTCTCATCGCTGATGTTTCTGTCTCTCTCTCCTTCTTCTCTACTCTCTGAAATCTATATATATATATATATATATATATATATATATATATATATATATATATGAGGCTTGGGGCATAATGTCTCCATGTGACAATGACTCTATGGCAGTTGAAGTGAGGATTATGGGTGTTTAGCTTTCCAGTCACATGACCAACCAGGGCACATGTTGTGTATCATGTGTAGTTCTTCTTTAGTAAAATTGTCCCCATCATGGAGGGGGTGGGGCTGCATTGTAAGCAATTAAAGACTGAGCTTGGCTAAATTGTCAACTTGTAGTTTTGCTGTTGATGTGACTTGCATTTAGATGCTAAACTCTAAACTCTAGTGGTGAGGTTGATTTTTGTTATTAAAACTAAAAATCAGCCTTGTCCTGGTGCTCAGGCATGGAGACTACTCTTCTCTGTGTGGCTGAGCTGGCCTGCAGTTGGATTAAGTTCCCCTAAAAGAGATCTCAGTGCTTCATCAAATTCAGCCATTTCAGTTCTAGGTCACCGAATGCATCCCAATTTCCAGTGTGAACTTCATTCCAGTCTTAGGATCTAATCAGGAAAACTATGTGATGGCTGAAGTGTTTTTATTTTTATTCATTTATTTTTTTTGTTTAGGTGTCTATTTCATCTGTCTTTTGAACTGTCACTTGTTTGAGTCTAAACACTGAACTAAGAGCAATTTCTTATCCCAATTTCTTATCCTATAACATCTGTGTCAAGCCTAGTTTTTCTAGTCAAGCCATTGTGATGGCCTTTAGGATTTAAATTTTGCCTCTCTCCTTTTGTGGCTGTCAAGAAAAGTAGCAACAATAACAACCCCCAGTGACAGGCTACAGCTCGAACACCACTGGCCACAGGGTAAACACATGCATAGGCATACTTACCCTGTTTGCCAGACGAGAAAGCCGTGGTTAAAAGGCGATAAGCGACCTGCCCAAGGTTCTACAGCTGGTGGTTGGCAGTTGAAATTTGAACACAGATTGCTCCTCCAATGTTCTCACACTCTAATCCTCCAGTCTGCTTTTATTGAAAATGCTCCATACATTCAACTATTTTTCTTTTCTTCTTCTTTTTTAAAATAATTCCTTGTTGTTGAAAGTATTACATATGCTTCCCTCCCCCCCAACTACTGCCCCCTCCCCAGGCCTTTAGCACCCTATTGTCTGTGTCCACGAGTTATGCATAATGAATACTAGGTTTATGGTTGATTAACTTTCACTCCCCCACCCTCCCCGGCTTCTCTCCGAGATGCCGAACTCTGTTCCGTGCTTCCATGTCTCTAGACCCACTCCCATCATCAGTTTATTTTTGTGACTTAAATTCCACATATGAGTGTGATCATGCAACACTTGTCATTCTCTAACTGACTTATTTCACTTAGCATGATACTCTTTAGGGCCCTCCATGCTGTCTCAAGGGGTAAGACATTCTCTTTTTACTGCTGCATACTATCCCATGGTGTAAAAGAACACTGCCCCCCCCCCCCCCCATCTGCTGATGGGCACCTGTGCTGTTTCCAGATCTTAGCTATTGTAAATTGTGCTGCTATGAACATAGGGATGCAGATATCCTTTCTGATTGGTGCTTTGGGTTTCTTAGGATATATTCTAGAAGTCAGATCACTGGGTCAAATGACAGTCCCATATTTAATTGTTTGAGGAAACTCCATACTGTTTTTCATAATGGTTGTACCAGTCTGCATTCCCACCAGCAGTGCACTAGGGTTCCCTTTACTGCACATCATCACCAGCTTTTGTCATTTGTTGATTTGTTGATGGTAGCCATTCTGACAGGTGTGAGGTGATACCTCATTGTCACTGTAATTTGCATCTCTCTGATGCTCATTGATTCTGAGCGTTTTTTTTTTTTTTAAATATGTCTCTTGGCCATCTGCATGTCCTCTTTGGAGTCGTGTCTATTTAGGTCCTTTGCTCATTCAACTATTTTTTTCGTTTGCCTCTTACTTTGAAAATTATGCATCACAGAATAGGTTGAGGCGGCTCATGAGAATTGGAGAGGTTTATGTGGTATTTTTGGAAAGGCCCAGTGTTGTATTTTGTGCCATAAGGCAAGATTCACCCTTTTTACACATGTGTTACCAGCCCTCCAAATCGGCTCCAAATATGTGCCCTCCTGCCAATACATGGCCTGTTTTCCCGCCTGCCTTCCAAGTCTTGCCCTGAGATCTTTATAATAGTGTGGAGCACAACTCATTCAAACTTGGAAAGCCTTGTGTTTTCGGTGTGCAATATCCATTTACAATACCAAAAATTATCCTTCAGCTTGTGTTTTTTTTGTTGTTGTTGAGAAATTTCTTCATCTTCTCATCTTTCAACTTAAAAAAACCCCAACTTTGTCTTATTTAACCATTTTCTTTAAATAAGGGGGGAAATGTGGGTTTGAAGTGATAGCCAGAAAAAGCAAAATGTCAAGTTAAATGTTAGCTCTGCGTGATATATAGTTGTCATTTAGAGGCAAGGAAGATTTTTTAAAAATGAGGCTCATTTTCCTCTTTGCCCAAACGCTCCTTTATGATGTGTTTGATTCTAAATGAGTTGCCAGCTGATTATTTCTTCAATAAACAGGTTTAGTTGGTGTGAGTTCAACCTCTGAGGTTGAGTCACAAACAGGAGTGTTTATCGAGCATCCATCTTGTGCCCAGTACCACGGGGAGCCTTTCAGAAAAAAAAAAATGAGTGCTCAGTCTTTAAGGCGCTTGTGGAAGGAAATACATAAACCAGTGTCCAAATAGAGACATAAAAATGGCAAAATGGGCTGCAGGGGCTAGAGGATGTCCAATGAGAGGGGGACAGGGCATACTTCTTGGAGGAGGCAGCACCCGAGGGCCTTGAAAGATTGGCATGCTCTTGATGAAGTGGAGAGAGATGGGTAATGATCAGTGGGAAGTATATGCGCAAAGGCGAGGGGGCTGGAGAGTATGAGGAGTGCCTTGGGAAGAGCAAGACATTCAGTTTGGTTGAGAGAAGACTTTTTATAAGTTTAAAAAGCAGCGGGAGATTAAATTAAACCGTGAGAGAGTGAGAGAAAAGAAATTATAATAAAGATATTCAGTTGTCTTTCGGTGGGCACTTAGGTTGCTTCCATGTCTTGGCTATTGTAAGTGACCCTGCAGTGAACAAAGGGTTACAGATATCTTTTTGAACTGGTGTCTCGGATTTCTTTGGATACATGCCAGGGAGTGACATTGCTGAGTGAGAGGGTTGTTCTATTTTTAATTTTGCGAGGAAGCTCCATACCATTTTCCACGGTGACCGCACCAGTTTGCATTCCCCCCAGCAGTGCCCCAGGTTGCCCTTTTCTCCGCATCCTCACCGACGCCTGCTGTTTGTGGGTTTATCCGCGGTAGCCATTCTGACAGGTGTGGGTTGATATAGCATTGTGGCTTTTATATACATTTCTCTGATGATTAGTGATGTTGAGCTTCTTTTCATATGCCCGCTGGCTATCTGTACGTCTTCTTTGGAGAAGACTTTTCAGGCCTGCCCATTTTTTAATTGGATTGTTTTTTATAATACGTCATATGAGTTCTATATACTAGAGGAGAACCCCTAAACATATACTAGATGAGAACCCCTAAACCAAATGCTGCTTCTTTTAAGAGATTAAAAAAAAATCGAATTCTGGTTATAAATGAAAAAATAGAGATAGCACAAGTAACCATTATCAGGAACGGAAGGGGGGCATTGCTATCAATCTTATTGTTATCAAAAACAGGCGAGGATTATAATGTCAACATGATAATCATGGAGTTAAAATTTTAGAAAAATTATTTTTAAAACAACTTGTTAAAATTGCACGTGAAGAAATAGAATATCTGAGGAGTTACATATATTAAAAATGATTCTAGAATTTAAAATCTTACCAACAACAAAACATTTCGTAATTCAGAAAGCAGACCAAACAAAATAAATGCAGGCCTACATGGACTTTTCAGTGAATTTTGCTAATCATATGAAGAAAAAAAATGACATCAATCATGCAGAAACTATTCTAGAGAATTTAAAAAGGGGAGCACTTCCCATTTTATTTATGAGACCAATACAACCTTGACATTAATATCCAACAAAGCCATTTTAAGAAAGGAGATGTACAAGCTATCTCTTTTAAATCTGATATAAAGTATCCTGGTGAACTGAATCCAATGACAGTTAAATCACATGACTAAATTGTGCTTATTCCAAGAACACAAGGCCTACCTTTTGGATATCAATGTTATTTACCAAACATCAAATGTTATTTAATGTGATAAAGGAGCAAAAGTAATATAATCTCAATAAAGGCAGAGAAAGCATTTGATAAGTGAAACATCCATCCATGCTAAACTCTCCTCCCCCAAAAACAACCCCCCCAAGAAAAACACCCCAAAACTTAAAAAAAATATATTTTATTGATATTTTACAGAGAGGAAGGGAGAGAGATAGAGATCTAGAAACGTCGATGAGAGAAACATCGACCAGCTGCCTCTTGCACACCCCTACCGGGGATGTGCCCGCAGCCAATGTACATGCCCTTGACCGGAATCGAACCCGGGACCCTTCAGTCCGCAGACCGACGCTCTACCACTGAGCAAAACCGGTTTTGGCACACCCCAAAACTTTTAGCAAACTGATCAGAAGGAGATTTTCATAATCTAATAAGAGGTAGCTATAAGAAAGATACAGAAAACATATTTAATTATTAAATGTTGAAACCTTTCCTATGACATAAAGATTAAGACAAGAATGCCTGTTGCTCTCACTTCTATTGAACAATACTGAATATCCATGGTATAAGAATGAAAAAGGAAGAAATAAAACCACCTTTATTCACAGGCACCATAATTTGTGTGTAAGAAGTTTCAATGAATCCATGTATAAACTATTAGATTAATAAATGAACTTAGCCAGATAGGTTGTCAGTATTTTATTTATTTATTTATTTATTTATTTATTTATTTATTTATTTAATTTTAAATATATTTTATTGATTTTTTACAGAGAGGAAGAGAGGGGGATAGAGAATTAGAAACATCGATGAGAGAGAATCATCGATCAGCTGCCTCCTGCACACCCCCTACTGGGGATGTGTCCACAACCAAGGTACATGCCCAAGAGTGGAATGGAACCCAGGACCTTTCAGTCTGCAGGCTGATGCTCTATCCACTGAGCCAAACCAGTTTCAGCGGTTGTCAGTATTTTAAAATGAATCATTTTTCTACTTACCAGTAACAATTACATAAAGAAATTTAGGAAACTGTATTATTTCTGATGGTATTTAAAAAACCCTAAAACATCTAGGAGCAAATTTAAGGATGGTTGTTCAAGTTCTCATTTAAAAGAAGATACACAACATATTTATATATAGACTAACCAAAATCTTGAAACGAATGAAATAGCTATTAAGAGTTGAGTGGATAAATAGTGGATATTCATGCAGTGAGATGTTGTGTGGCAATAAGGACCAAACCGTTGTTGCTTGTAATAACATAATTGAATACCCCCAAAACACCGTTTAAAGGAACCAGACAAAAACATACACAACATGATTCTGTTTATATGTGTTTCAAAAATAGGCAGAAGGAATCAGTGGTGTTAGATGTGCTGGGTAGTGGTTGATCTGGAGGAAGAAGGCTCGTGCGGAGGTTGAGGGGGTATAAAAGAAGCTTCTTGGTACAAATGACATTCTATTTCATGATCTGGTTTCCATGTGTCCAGGTGTAATGATTTTGTCATAACTCACCATGCTGGGAATCTGTGACTTGGCTACCTTCTCACGTGTAATATACTTTAATCTAAAATTTAGAGATGAAGAACACCACAACAATAAAAGGCACATAATCCTATTAAAATTAGGCAAATCATCTGAATAGACATGTCTCCAAAGAAGACATACAAATGGCCCGTAAGAACAGGAAAAGATGTCCAACAAGATTTATCATTAGGGAAATGCAAATCCAAACCACAGTTACATACAATTTATCCTCTACTAGGATGGCTAACGTAAGAAAGAAAACCAATGTTGGGGAAGATGAGGAAAAACCTCATTGTTTATGGTGGAAATGTGAAATGGTTCAGTCCATTTTGGAAAACTATCTAGCCATTCCTTAAAATGTTAAACTTGGAGGTACCATGTGACGCAGCAAGTCTACTCTTAGGTGTACACTTAACTGAATTACAAACAAAAGCCTATACACAAATGCTCTTATCACCATTCTATGTAATAAAAGCCTAGTATTCGGATTGTCCCCCGACCAGGAGATTCTCTGGGAGTTTAACCAGGGGGTGGGGCTGGCGGGGGGAGGAAGGGAGGCCCTGACTGGCAGTTATTAATAAAACCCAATACAACCCAAATGTCCATTATCTTGAATGTAAAATATAAATATGTTATATCCATACAGTGGAATATTACTCAGCAATAAAAAGAAATGCTGTAGCATGGATAGACCTTAAAAACATATGTTAAGGAAAAAGAGCAAGTTGCAAAAGGCCACATATGCATACATTTCCATTTATATGAAATGTCTAATATTGGCATATCAGTGGAGTTAGAAAATAGATTCGTGGTTTCTAGAAACTAGGGCGAGGGGAGAAAAAATAGTGACTGCTAAAGGGTACAGGGCTTTGGAGAGATGAAAATATTTTGGAATTAGACAGTGGTGATGGTTGAACAAACCACTGAACGATATACTTTAAAAGGGTGAATTTTATGGTATGAGTATTATATATCGATGAAGTTGTAAAAATAAAGATATGACAAAGGAAAAGATCAATAACTTTGATTACTTATAAAGTAAAACATAAGAATAGAACTATGAAATAATCAACTAAGAAATGTATACCTAAAGTTTATAGCAGTTAGAGGTTTATTATTCTTAATATATAAAGAAGATATACTTATCAATGTGGAATGAAAGCTTGTGGGGGGTGGGGAATGTACCAAAATGTTGCCACTAATCCCGGCTGGGAGATTATAAAGGATTTTTTTCCCTCTTTTTTCCCCACCAAATTTTTATGCTTTCAGTAGTGTGCATTCATTGTATAAGAATGATTAGGGATTATTATTCAGGAAGAACAACAATAAGTTGATTAAAGGAAAAACCATTTTCCAAAAAACTTTAAGATACACAATTTCTTCTATTATTGTTTTCTTTTGCTGAGCTGAGAAGGCTCAAAAAGGGAGGAGGTTAGGTTATTTATGAAAATCAGAATTGGTTTACCTCCTCTCTGAGCCCCAGCCTTCCCACCTGTGAAATGGGACCGTGAAGCCAGGCCAGCTTGCACAGGGTTGTGGTGGGGATTGAAGTGGAGTTTGACCTGGAGAAACCCTAGCACATAGTAGGTGCTCAAGGAATCCTTTTCTTCTCCACCCCTTCCCTTTCAGCCTGGAAATGCAGTTTTCCCTGTAAAGAAGAGGTGGCACATTTGAGCAAGGACCACCAGAGAGAAGGAATTTCACAAACTTACTTCGGGCAGTCTTAGCTCTGAATACACACACAGTTTGCTTGTGGAAAGACTTTAAAAGCATCTTTGAAAGGGGAAAGCAGTGGAAAAAAATATAGCGGCCCCCAGTGGGCCTAGGGACTAAGCTTTCTGGCTGTTGGGCTTTTGGCAAGTCACTTGTCCCCCCTGGCTCTCGCTGTTCTCATTTGGCACATGAAGGATTGGACCTGGTGTCCCGCTTTCAAAAATTTTCCAAGTCTGGAGGCTCGGCGACGGGCCCTCTGGGTTCTCAGAGGGCCTGCCTCGGGTGTCTGAATTGACATCACATTCTCGCAAACTTGAAGTCTTCGCTTTGTTTGCTCCGTCCTGGCCAGCCTCGCTCCGGCCCGCGGCCCCTGCCCTCCCCTTGCTGGTGCTCAGGTTCCCAGCCCATTGTTTATTTAGGGATTGCAATTTCCTCGCTGGCATGCGCCCTGGCCAGCGGGGTTTAGAAGTCCACCACAGGCCTCATGTGAACTTCCCCTTTCAAGGCTCAGTAATGACAGTGTGCCGGCCGTCACATGTCTCATCCCCGAGGTATGGTCCAGTTTCCACATCCATAAGGCCGCACCGGGGACTTGGGGTGGCCTGAATTCCTCCGCCGCCTGCTGCTTTTTTCCATGAGACAGACTGGAGGGACCTAGAAGGATTTGCGGCGTGTTTTAGAAATCCTAAGCCTGAAGCCCCAGACCTGGGCTGTTGGGGGCTTTGGGGCAGGGGCTTCCAAGGAGTGGGAAGAGCAAGTTCAGCTTTGCTGGACCATCAGGAAGGAGAGCTTCCTCACCCAGCCTTTTCCTAAAGAGCATTGGAAGAGAGAGAGAGAGAGTGGTCCGTGACCATCTTTTCTAGGTCATGGACTCCCTCAAATAGCAACGTGGTATTTCCCGGAACCTCTGGAAAGGCAAACCCTCACTGTACTCTGATGAATGTGGGCCGTGATGTCCGTCTGGCCTGAGGGAGGGCGGGCTGTGAACCATGAGGACTGCTCTGACCTGGAAGCAGTTTCTGAAACTTCTTCCTCCCTTTCCTCTTGCCCCGGGCTCTGCGCTGTTTTCTTTGAACCCTGCTCTGTAACCTTTAAGGGTTAAGGTGCCCTGTGGGAGAAAGGACCCAAACACCCCAGCTTCCAGGAGCGCACCTTCTCGGAAGCCAGGCTCTCTGAGGTTGGCCTGGGGACAGATGGCAAGGGCCCAGGATGTGGCCTCCTCACTCCTATTCAAGGAAAGGCTTTGTGGAGAGAACCATTCCAGATTATGAAAGGCGTTAAAAAATGATTAAAGAAGACAGCTTAGGTGATACCAACACATGTTATTTAATGTTTTATGAAGCAGACAGTCTCCCATTTAGACAACTGCAAAATGGGACCAAAGACAGGAAACCTAGAAAAATCTCATTAATCTTCCCCCGAACCCTATGAAGTAAGTACTTTACCCATTTTAGGACCAGGACATCTACAGAAGGTAGTTGGAAGGGACCAGGCCAGCAGGAAAGAGCAGCTGGGAGAGACCAGGCCTGCAGGGGAGGACAGTTAGGGGCAACCAGGCCTGCAGGGGAGGGCAGTTGGGAGTGACTGGGCTGGCAGGGGAGGGCAGTTAGTGGTGACCTGGCTGGCAGGGGAGTGGTTAGGGGCAATCAGGCAGGCAGGCAAGTGAGTAGTTGGGAGCCAGCAGTCCTGGATTGTGAGAGGGATGTCCAACTGTCCGGTGTGATCAGGCCTAAACGGGCAGTCCGACATCCCTCGAGGGATCCCAGATTGGAGAGGGTGCAGGCTGGGCTGAGGGACACACCTCCCCAGTGCATGAATTTTGTGTACTGGGCCTCTAGTATATTTATATATTTAACTTAAACAGAAGGGAAAACATGTATAAAAAGTAAATTTGTGTGTGTGTGTGTGTGTGTGTGTGTGTGTGTGTCCCAACAGACAAATACAGATTTTTGTGTCACCATCTCCTCTCCTGAAATGGAATATTTTGGAGTGGGACTAAATCATCACTAGCTTTTACTCACTCGCTAGATGACTCTGAAGCACAGGTCCACAGCCTGGCACTGGCATTAGTGTGGCTCACAGGCACACGGAGAGGGAAATGGTTTGGGTTAGTCAGTGCTTCCTTTCATGCACTGGGGATGTAGAAAGGTTGCAGTGTTTGTTGAAGCAGGTTCCTGTGTAGGTAGGGTTGCTATTCAGCTAAGAGGCACGGGTGCAGTTATCTTGCTTGTTACACTATTGAAATAGTTTTCTGGTTACCCCAGAACACCTCCTCACCAGAGTCCTTACCCTGGGATTCCCCCGACCCAGTAACTAAAGAGTTAAACCCTGGCCCTGTAGGCCCTTCTCAGACCTGGTTCCCAGGGCTCCAGGTGATGTCTCTTCCTTTGCTTCCTGCCCTGTGCTATACTGCTTGTTGGAAGACTAAGCATTCTCCTCCCACTCTATGGTTTTTAAAACACTGGGGTTCAGTTTCCAATGACTGTAAAGAAAACTCCATTGAAACTGCCCTCATGTCACCTGTGATAACCCTAATTTTTTTCTTTGTCTTTAATCTCTCCAGACATCTTCTTTGACTTCTCTGCCTTCTTGAAATGTCACTCTCTTATTTTCTGTGACTTTTTCAATGGTTTTATCCTCTCCTTTGGTGATTCCTGCAGTGTTTTCTCTATCCTTAATTCTCAACCATGTTGGCGAATGATGATCCATCATCTCTATTGTCTTAATTTCCTTTTTGGCTTCTGTTTTTATTATTAACTTCCCAAAGGCCATCCTATTGATTTTTTTTTAACCAGTTATAAATGACGCCCAGACAGATCCAAGTGCAAATTCCTGGCTGGATTCTGAAGGCTGGTTATCATTTAGCCTCACCTTCTTTTCATTTCTAACTCCTTTTCACACAAAGTGATCTATACTTTTTAATTAGCCTTGTCTTCTTCCCCCTCCTTGATACATACCCTAATCTTGTTCTCTCATTCTTTCAATTTATATTTACTAAATCATATGTGCTGTACACCTACACCATGTGTATTATTACTTCTGGTTGGAAAGAATTCATCTTCGCTCTTATAACCTTACTAGAGGCCTGATGCATGAAATTTGTGCAAGAGTAGGCCTTCCTTCCATTGGCTGCTGGCACTGGCTTTCCTCTGGCCACCAACAGCTTTTGCTTTGTCTGGAAGGTAGTCCAGAAGGACATTTGGTCTAATTAGTATATTACACTTCTATTATTATAGACTAGAGGCCCGGTTCACAAATTTTGAGCATGGGGGTTGGGGGGGGTCCATTATCCTGGCCTGATTCCTCTTGCCATCAGGGACCCCTTGGGGGATGTCTGATTGCTGTTTTAGGCCCAATCACTGACAGTCAGACATCCCTCTCACAATCCAGGACTGCTGGCGCCTAACTGCTCACCTGCCTGCCTGCCTGATCATCCCTAACCACTCTGCCTCCCCCCCCCCCCCCCACTCCTCTGGCTGGCCGCAGGCACCTGGACTGGGGCTTCCCTCCTTCTGGTAGGCCACAGGCACCCAGGACCCAGACCCTGGCTTTGTCCCAAAGGACATCCCATCTATCCTGTCTAATTAGCATATTACCCTTTTATTAGTATAGATTCTTAGCCATCTCCAAACTCCACAAAAAGCTTCTGTACTTTCTCTAGTTTTCTTGACTCAGCTATAGTGGTTTTAACTTATTTTTGACATCTCTAGCTGTAGCCTTACAGAATGTTATATCTAATTATATTTTGGTGTTATCTTTCACACTTTCACTTGCATGTTATAATATATGGTTAAAAATGGCCAAAACACTGCTGTTGTGTTTTGGTATTCTGGGAAGTGGTTGATTAAGACGTAACTGTATCTAGATATTCAAATGATGTTATACAGGTCCAATAATTCAGGCAGATTCTTAATTCACGAATCAAAGAAGCTTACAACCAGCTACAGGCCTCTGATTTCCTTATCGTCTATAATCTCAGCAAAGGAGAAGCATAAACTCAGAAAAGGGGAGGCCTCAGGATTTGTATCAGTCCCTTAACATGGCTCTTATTGGCCCGATGGCATCACACATGCATTCCTGGATCAATCATTCTGTCCAGAGGGTATACAGAACTTGCCACAGGGCAGAGTCATACATCAGAACCCTATGAAAACCACAGGGAATTGGGGAAATGCGGTCCCCTAAAGGAAAAGGAGCTGAACAGACTGACAAAGAAGCAATAGGTACACGCTACCAGGGGAAAAAGGAAGGAAGGTAATCCTTGTAGAGTACCTACTGTGTTCACTAAGATTCTGAAGGTTTACATGTCACTTACTAAGTTCTCATAGCAACCTTACAAGGTTAGCAAGATTAGGGACATGCTGGTGATGCTCCACAGGGTGGACTAAAACGACTAGCTGTGGTCTTCTACATGTGTACCCCACAGAACTGGCCAGTGGGCTCATGATAACAATGGTGGCCCTTTACTCTCCAGGAGGGGGCTCCACAGCAGGCACGTGTCATGCATTGTATTTTACTTGTCACTTTATTAACACGCCCTTGAGCGTGGTCCTCGTTGTGTATCCAGGTTTGTGACTCCAAAGGGCCTGCTGGATTGCTTCACCTCGAGCTCTTTTTGTTAGGCTTAAGTCCATTAGCAATAAGAAATCTGCACACGGAGACCAAAACCTCAGGGGTCACACAGTGTCCAGCAAGAACCACTAGAGACACATCTTCTGCCATTGGGTCATCAGGAATGTGCATGGAAACAGCCCGGCAGGAAGGACATTCCCGGGGCATGGGCTTCCTGAGAATGAGTCAGCAGTAGGAAAATGAGACCATGAAAAGAAACCCCAAAGCACCCTAATGGCTTTTCATTTGAAGCAGTCTATCCTGAGACTGCGCATGTGTGTGGACTAGTATTTTCCTGTAAAGCATTAGGTGCCATCTGAACAATCAAACGCAAAAACACCACAACAAAAACAGCATGTCTCTTGTCAGCTTCTAACTTAGGTCATCATCTCTTTACAGTCTGATAAAGCCCAAGAAGACACATTTTTGATTTTTCTGTTTTCTGTTGTTTCTCTTAGCATGGCTTATGCCCATGCCGACTCCTCCTCCTCCCCCCCCCCCCCCCCCCCCCAGTGCTTCGCTTGGCCTCAGATACTCGTAACCGCGGTTAATCCCACACAGTAAATCCTTCCAAAGGACGGGCATTACTCAGATAGCCTGAGACCAAGGGCTGCTCAGTTATGATTGCGACTACAAGTAGATGATCTCTAAAGCTTAAGACTTCAAGAACCTCTGTGGTATCCGGTAATAACAGTCTAGAATTTTATTCTAAATAAAGTGTAATATAATTATGTAGGGACGTTTCCTGAACATTAGATCACGTCTTCTTCTTTAAACCAAATTGGCCCTCAGATTGTTGATCAACGTCCGTAGACCGATATGTGATCACAGTGAGTTTCTTGCTCTGTAAAAGCTGCTAGGGTTTTCTTTCTTGGCCTGATATTAAAGCGAAACCAGTAATTCCTACTGTATTTGAAAGGAAAGTGCAATGTGACACTCCACAAGAACATAATTATTACTTTTTGTGACTAAATGATGTTGCTTTTTGGATGTCCCCCCTACTCACCACTTCAGTGCTCACAGATCCTGGAGAGGAATTGAAATCGGCTTCTTGCTGTATAAGGGGAATGTAATGTTTGACAAACAGGAAAAGGGCAATGCAGGCATCCCGGCTGGCAAAGGTGCTCAGAGACCTTACTCCCAGGGTTTCTGTACACGCAGGCCAAGGTGGATAGTTCTTGAGAGTAGGCTCAAACTTTTCCAAATGTATTTGGGCAGTGAAGTTGTCCTGGCCTCTTCTGCTTTGGTCAGCCTTGCCCCTTGGATACGCTGTACCCCTGCAGTCATTTAGAATGCCACGCTCACCCTCAGACCTGGGCAAACGCAGATTTATGCCCAGTAGTCCTTTGTTGAGGCCTGATATTCTGCATTTCTACAAACCTCGCAGCTGATGTCAATGGTGCTGGTCTGTGGACAACACTTTGAGTAACGGATCTAGATGATCTTCCGTGTTAGAGAGAGAAAGATGCCTATGAGCCTTGTTGAGATCTCACACATCTGGCAAAGGGATGGGTACCCAAAAGTTTCTCAATATATTTTGTTGAAGGAAGGAGAGAACTCGCCGTGTTTAAGTTTACTATAGACTATAGCAGACATGTCCCAGAAAAATCTAGAGATTATTTTGGACAGAAAGATAAAGCAGAGGGAAACTTACTTCAGCCTTCCCACCTGACTTCCATCCTCATTGCTGTAGTTCCTGCACTCATGGGCTGCTGCTAATGTTCACGGCTGGTTTAAGAATCAGCAAAATGGGCCCTAGCTGGTTTGGCTCAGTGGATAGAGCGTCGGCCTGCGGACTGAAGGGTCCCGGGTTCGATTCCGGTCAAGGGCATGGACCTTGGTTGCGGGCGCATCCCCAGTGGGGAGTGTGCAGGAGGCAGCTGATCGATGTTTCTCTCTCATCGATGTTTCTAACTTTCTATCCCTCTCCCTTCCTCTCTGTAAAAAAATCAATAAAATATATATTAAAAAAAAGAATAAGCAAATTGGGCCTGTTGGGTAGTTCATTACTAGGGGTTCAGTTCCAGTACCTTATTTATTAGTTTCCCATCCAATACCTAGTTTTTAGTTTTGGAGTGACATATGTAAAACAGTCTTGAGTATGAGTAGGAATTATCATCAGCGATTTATATATCAAACTTTTACAAGTACATTTTATGAATATGTTGGAAGAAATTATTTGAAAGAGACACTCCATTCAGATATTTTATTTTTCCTAACTCGTGGGGAGTGAAGCAAACACAGGTTTTTTTTTCTCCATAAACTTTTGTTTCCCACACTTTTACAGTCCTTAACCATAAAACAGTGTAAAAGCAAAAACAATTGCATGGCTGTCTGGTTGCAGGACTATGAAGAATGCCACCTGAGACAGGAAGCGCTACATTCCAGGAGCAGGGAGTCTGTTCACTCACTGCTGGGGCTCAGGGTGGGCACTCAGTGAACCACTTTTGAGTGACAGATGCTAACAAGGTGATTTGCATATCAACCCCCCCTCCCAGTTATTTTAAATTGGGGGTCATCATGGCATGTTTTCCCTTGAGGAATTAAAATTATTGTTTTGATTCTTTGGTATATAACCACGAGCTTAATGTGATCATTAAAGTCCCAATTTCTTCCCCAAGAATTGACTCCTAGAGGAGTAACACTGGGAAAAAAGAATAATTGGCAGCAGAATTTCCAGAGCCATCAGGACTTCAGAGCTGATGCGCATTGGGAATGCCCAGTAGGCATTTCCAAGGCAGTTGATTCTGGGAGCCCCTTTTCACTGAGTGTTTGGATTCTGTGGAGGCTTTTCTGTGTTGTATTTCACTTTTCCTGTTTCTAAGGAAGGCCCACAATTCTCTGCCCTAAGGGCTTCCTTACTTGTGAAGCATAATTAAGATGAGTATTTGAAAATCATTACATAATATGTAATCTAAAAATATTAGTTACAAATAATATTTGAAGATGTTCAGATGAAGAAATCTTTGGTCATTGGGAATGTTGCTCTATCTTTTAAAATGTTACTTTTCGGGATGCTACAGCCTACTAGTATGTCTTTATTTAATTTTCTCTCTTTGTTCTAGATCAGTGTGGGGGTTATTGAACACTGAAAGCCTGGTGCACTAATTCATGTGCAGGTGGGGTCCAGCTATGGGGAGGGGCCCAAGGTGGTTGGCTGGTTGGTCCTGCCCCTTGGTCGAACTCCCAGTTGAATGCCCTGTCCAGGAGACAATTTGCATGTTAGCCTTTTATTACATAGGTTGTGTGGTTGGTATCTATTCTGAAAGGCAGTATAATCTATGTGCCACATTGAGCATCAGGACTTGTGAAGTAGTTTCAATCTTTCATAGCCCTACTTAAATATAAATATCTTTCTAGTCATTTACCTAGTTTTAGAGGTTAAAAAAAAAACACACCATTTCTTCTCCCTGAATTCCTCAAAGTGAGTCAGTTGAGATGCTGACATTTCACTTGCTTTTATTTTTTGTCTTCCTCTGGTTCAGAATTTTGACTATCTTCTTGGGCACCATCAATACACTATCTTATATATCTATGTATGTTGTGCCTGTTCTCTCTAGATCTTGATAATATTTTCCTACCTCCTTTTCTATATACTCATGATTTTAGGTGTGAGTTCTACTGCCCTTGAAATTGATTTCTTATGTAAGAATATCAATATTTGTCAGGAAAGAAAAAAATAGACCATTATTATACCAACTTTGGCAAAACCCACTCCCACTCCCTTTCCTCTTCCTTCTGTTTTGGGACACCTAAGTTTAAAGGGAAAAAGAAGTTTGTTAGGAAAAGGAAAGTTGTTGGTTAATTTAAGAAAATTAGTAAAAGTTCATGTGATTCACCATTTGATGACAGTTTAGCTCAAATGTTTATAGGCCAAGAGGGTTTTCTGTGTTAAGATATTTTCTATCTTACCTCAGTCTGATCTTTCTTTAGCAGTGTGTGGTTTTTTAAAGTCCAGTGGAAGCTCCTTCTAAACCATTCTGAAATTGGCAGTTGTGGTCATTGCTAACTAAAGCATCAAGTATTGACTGGAAAGCTGAAGGAGTCTTCTTCCCTGTCTACAAGATTGAAACCTGAAATACTAACAAGCGTTATTCAGAAAATAAGGTATAAGACGTGAAGATGACAAAGTGAATCATAGCACACATACACACACCATATTTATAAATGTATATGTATACATACATACATACATACACACATACATACATATAAATATGGTTGGTCACTTTAGATTGGGTCTGAATTTCTAGGAGGTTTTACATAGAAAAGCAGAAATTCTGGCCCTTCCTTTCACATGTAACTTACAGTACCTCAAAAATATTCTAGTTAGATATTTGTACATCTCATCAATAGACAACTTACATCTCAATAAAGGGAGAAATCTAAGCCATATTGATATTTATCATTTTCGTGTTTTAAAATAAAAATAAAATAAGGCTTTCAAGGGTATATAAATGTTAATGGGTATATCGGGGGGATGTGATTGTGGACAGTTGTAATTATCAATAGCTTTTTAAGTTTTCTGTAATGACATGTCTCAATTTTATAGTCAGAAAAAACATTGAGGTTTAAAATGACTCGTTTTTTAAGAACACCCTTGTGAACTTTTAGAGATTTTTTTTTCAATAGCTTTTTTTCTTATTGCTGCTCTTTTTATGTGTGGAGTTCTCATGTCTCAGAGCTCAAGTGAGTCACAAAGGATGGCTCCCTACCTCTGTCAGCCTGGACTGGCATAACAAAATGACCACAGACTGGTGGCTTAAAAATAAAAATTTTTATTTTTCAATTGCAGTTGATATATAAATTATATTATACTAGAGGTCCGATGCATGAAATTCGTGCAAGAGTAGGTCTTCCTTCCCTTGGCTGCTGGCACTGGCTTTCCCTCTGGCCTTGACTTCATCTGGAAGGAGGTCTGGAATGACGTCTGGTCTAATTAGCATATTAACCCCCCCTTTTAAATTATAGATTAGTGTCAGGTATACAATCCAGTGATTAGACCTTTATATAACTTACAAAGTGATAACTCTGATAAATCTAGCTTCCATCTGACACTATACACAATTATTACACTATTATTGATTATATTCCCTATGCTGTATTTTACATCCCCAGGACTATTTTGTAACTACCAATTAGTTCTTCTTAATCCTTTCACCTTTTTTTGACCATCCCCTGAATGCCCTTACATCTGGCAACTTTTCATATGTTCTCTGTAACTATGAGTCTGTTTCTATTCTGCTTGCTTGTTTATTTTGGTTTTTAAATTCCACATATAAGTAAAATTATATGGCATTTGTCTTTCTCTGTTTGACTTATTTCACTCAACACAATATCTCCTAGGTCCATCTGTACTGTGGCAGATGGCAAGGTTTCATTCTTTTCTATGGCTGAGTTATATTCCATTGCATATATGCACCACATCTTCTTTACCCATTCATCTATTGATGGAAGTTGATAACATATCTTGGCTACTGTAAATAATGCAGCAATGAACATATGGATGCATGTATACTGTCAATTTAGTAATGTGGGCTTCTTCAGTTAAATACCCTGAAGTGGAATTGCTTGGTCCTTCTTTATGTCTTATTATAGCCTTTGTTTTAAAGTCTATTTTGTCTGATACAAGTATTGCTACCTCAGATGTTTTGTTTTGTTTTCTCTATAAAATAACTTTTTCTGCCCATTTGCTTTCAGTGTGTGTGTGTGCCTTTTGATCTGAAGTCTCTTGTGGAGAGCATATGAAGGGTCTTATTTTCTTATCCATTTAGGTACCCTATGTCTTTTGATTAGAGTATTTAATCTACTTGCATTTAAAGTATTTATATATATATTTTAAATCCTCACCTGATAAATGCCCATTTATTTATTTTTTTTTGTTACTTCTTACCCAAGGATATTTTTCATTTATTTTTAGAGAGAGTGGAAGGAAGGGTAGAGACACATAGAAAGAAACATCAATGTAAGAAAGATACATCAATTGGTTGCCTCCAACACATGTTCTGACCAGGACTGGGAATTGAGCCTGCAACCCATGTATATGCCCTTGACTAGAATTTAACCCAAGACCCTTCAGTCCATGGGGCTGATGCTGTATCCACTGAGCCAAACTGTATAGAGCCATGGCCACTGATTTTAGAAAGAGAAAAAGGAAGAGATAGAAGGAAAGGGAGAGAGAGAGAAACATTGATGTGAGAGAGAAACATCTATCGGTTGCTTCCTATGCACACCCTGACCAGGGATTGAACTCACAATCATTTGGTGTATGGGAAAATGCTCCAACCAAATGAGTCACATTGGGCAAGGCTAAAGTAATTACTATTGATAGATATATATTTATTGCCAGTTTATTATTCATATCTTTAATTTATATTTTTTCTTATTCTTCTTAAAGAAGATCATTTAATATTTCTTGTAATACTGGTTTGATAGTGATGAATTCCTTTATCCTTTTCTTGTCGGGGAAGCTCTTTATCTGTCCTTTGATTCTAAACGATAGCTTTGCTGGGTAGAGTAATCTTGGTTATAGGTCCTTGTTTTTCATCATTTTAATATTTTGTGCCAATTCCTTCTGGCCTTCAAAGTTTCTATTGAGAAATCAGCTGACAGTCTTGTGGGGGATCCCTTGTAGGCAACCAACTACTCTTCTATTGCTGCTTTTATGATTCTCTCTTTGTCTTTAACCTTTGCCATTTATTTTGTTTTTGTTTTTTTCTGTTAATCCTTACCTGCCATGGGAGAACACTTTCTTTAAAAAAACACACAACTTCTCTAGTGTGTCTTCTTATGAGGGCATTAATCCCACCATAAGGGCCCCATTATACTGACCCCATCTAACCTTGACTACCTTCCAAAGGCTTCATTTCCAAATACCATCATGTTATTAATTAGGGCTTTAACATATGAATTTCCAAGGCACACAAACATTCAGTCCATAACACTCCCCTCACTCAAACTGGAAGTATACTAGACTTCCAGAAATTGCATCTAAAATAAAGAAGCCTGGCAGGCTATATGTAAAAACAGTAATGATGTCAGAGGGGATTTTCTCCATTTTCAGTGAGTTTAAAGTGTATTATTTTTGTGACTTGAAAAAATGCAGTAAATATGGTTTAAAGGAAATGGAATACTGCAGAATGTACGATTTCTTAATAGTCTTGCAAATTTCTGAATCTCTTTATTTGATCTTCTTGGATTTTTTTTTTTTTGAGAATTAATAGAAGTTTCTCCAACATTTCGAGCACTTGGATCTTGGCACATAGACAATGGAGCTCAATAAGTCATTCTTGCTGATCCTTGTTTTCCTTATAACTATGATGATGATAGTTAACAACAATAATAATTATAATATTGCCACAAGGAGACATGTTTCAGGCATATAATATAGGGAAATAAAATAGAAAATGGTCACAAAGTCAGGATAGACACATTTGTTGCTAAGTCCTTTTAATGAATTAGTTATGAATTGAATAGCTTATTCATCGTCTTCATTTTGGAACTTTTAACTTTTTATATTCCAAAAATAATTGTTAAAAAAATTAGTTGGTGACTTGTTTTAAATTAATATTCAGTTGTAAATGTAAATAAGCTCCTGGAATCTGTACAATTAAATGGCAGGTAGATGGTGATTGTGGAAAAACTTAATGTGAAATTTTTCACGTTTCATTTATAAGATTGACTTGAGTTTAATAATCAAGTTTGAGGGATGACCTCCCCTCCCCCCCAACCCCCATAAGAGCTTTCTGTTCTCTACTTTCTAATGCTTCATTTCTTATAATGCTCTATAGTGTATACAGAGTTTGCCATTTCCTTTAAAAAATTCTCTATGGTTATTTTTTCTCTCAATCTCACATTCTCTGTTTATTTGTTTTTATTTTTGTTTTTCTCTGTAAATCAGTTGGTTAGAAATACCCTTCAAGGTAGTAATATTTCTGCGATGCTAGGAGCTGACAGCTTGCCAGTAAATCATGATGTTGTGATATATTATTTCCAGTTACTATAAAACTTTTAATATTTAGTGTATCAGTCACACAAAGTCAAGTTTCAGTTATTTAATTTCACGTATGTCTGCATTTTAGATGAGAATCCTTTTTCCCATTAGTAGATTTTAATTTCCTTTTCTCTCACAGTCAAATTCCAAGCATGCCTTATAAAACCAGCCACAGAATATACACACGAGCACACTGTTTTATGTTTACAAGTATATTAAGAATATACTGTGGTAAACTATATCTTAAATTAAAGATGTGAATACTTTAAATGATATATTCACTTTATCACTATTGTCTTGGTAATTTGATTCCCAGATATTAGGCAAACATATCTAGGTAGCTCTGTAGTCTATTGCGACATGATCTTTATTAAGAACTTAAAAATAATCTTATAAACATTCCTTAGAAGTGAAAAAAAATGTTCTGAATTTACAGCTATGTCTACATCATAGTTAATGTATTACTACCAAAATTCCTATCTGAAATTGTTTTGATAGCACTAAAAATAATTTTCTTTTCTTTTTTTTTTTAAATTTCACAAACAGGACACAAAAATTGCTTCATTGGAGCGAAACATAAGGGATCTTGAGGATGAGATCCAGATGTTAAAAGCCAATGGTGTGCTGAACACTGAGGACCGTGAAGAAGAGATCAAACAAATAGAAGTTTACAAAAGTCACTCTAAGTTCATGAAAACTAAGGTATGGCCCAGAGTCACAAACTTTTATATTCTTAGTGTGACTAGAAAGTTACGGTTTACTTACATATTCTTTTCCCAAATACATAATGTGCTTTATATGATATCATGAAATATATGGATGAGAAAGAGGAATGCAAAAATTTTAGTTCAGATGCATAGATTCCAAAAAGAAATCAGGGAAAACCTTTGATAGAATTCTACCTTCACAGGGGTTCAGGATTTTCTAATGAGTTTCTTTGTTGTTGCTCTGTCTTGGGAATTAAAATTACTTTTTAATAGTCCTCTCACTTCCAAATTTTCTAAATTTTCAAAACTATTTAAAAAAGTTTCATTACCACATTTTGAGCCCATCACTAGAAGATGATTCTCAAAAGGTGATCTTAGAAGTCAACCTAACTGATTTGAATGATATGAAGACCTTTAAGTTTTAGTATATTGTTTAAGATAAAAGTTGACTTTGAGTTCCAATGCTACTATTTGTACAAATTATTCAACTTCTCTAAACCTCAGTTTCCTCATCCATGAAACAGGGATAAGAAAAAGAAAAATGCCTCTATCTTTTTTTTGATGATCTCAAGAGATTATGCATTTAAATCACATAGTCCTTAGTCTGATTCCTACAAATGTCAGGCATTGCTTTTGACAGTGCTCATTATTATTTTTGTTATCTGTTGCTATGGAATATTTATGTATTATTATAGTAACGTGTTTCACTAATTTATTTCATATCGCTAGTTTTGAAAAATATAAGACACATTTTTCAAAACTGAACTGGGCTACACATGGACCATGAATCTGAACATCTATCATTTTTACATATATATAATTATTGACTATATGAATAGTCCAAACAGGTCTTATTAGATTTTGAGGTGCTTTTATTTATTGTTGTCTTTAAATCATTTTGCTTCTGAAAATCTTAACTGCACCAATTAAAAATTTTTTTTCAACCACTTGCTTTAAATACTCCTGTTCTTGATCTAGATTTTACTCTTTTTTATTGCCTTATAAAATGTAGCAGATTTAAGAATAATGCATATTTCTGTGAGTAAGTAGTGGGAGTAAGGAGAAAAAGTATTTCAATGATAATTGATTTTTTAATAAGTTGTGAAATAAATGCATACTCATTGCAGAACATTTGCAAATTATAGAGAGGAAATAATATCTAGCATCTGCTTCACCTCATATGTATATGTGTGTACATATGTGTGTGTTTTCCAAGAGAAAAAACATTGTACTTAATTCAGCCAACTTTCCACCTGTAAGTTGACAGTGAGATTATGAATAAAAATGTGGGTCAAGGAATAAAGTTATAAGAAGGATAATGTCAGGTGGGTTTGAATCTAACCCAGCCATGGGCAAACTATGGCCCATGGGCCGAATCTGGGCCCGTTCGGCTGTTCTATCTGGCCCGTGGAGCCGAAAGAGCAGTGGGTTCTCTTGCTCTCCCCTCCGCTCCTTCACCAGCAGCCCAAGATGAGAGTGCCAGCATGGTCAGGTTGCTTTTGTTCCGGCCCTCCGGTCCAGTGTAAGAACCCATTGTGGCCCTCGAGTCAAAAAGTTTGCCCACGCCTGATAACCCCTTCCTTTCAGGGACCACCACACAATGCAGAATGGGTTTCCTGCTCAGCCCTGCCTCCTGGTTTCATTTCTGCAGTCCTTCCCCCTCAGAGCATTCGTTAAGCTGAGGTGCAGCAAGCACAGCTACAGGGTGGCTGCAGATGATGACCAAATTTCCTTGGGAATGGAGACCAGAGGCACAGATCTAAGGGAATACGTGAAGTTTAGGGGAAATGATTGTTTCAGCTAAAACCTTTCCTCCCTTCCCTGTCATTGCATGGTGGGAGACAGTGCAAGCCTTTACTATAACGAAAACTGTCATAAAATTTGTAAACCTCACCCACTCACACCATGGACTCCTGTCCAGGTAAATAAAGCATTTCTATGGTCTTCAGCAAATAAGTCCTGACTGTTACTGGCCCACCATTGTCTGAGAGACTTACTTTGAAGGGTTGGTTGCCAGTGTGGTCAGGCCAGAAGAATGATTGAGGGAGTTATGGAGTGGGGTGGGAAGGGCGCAGGCTGAGGACGAAGGCAGACTGGGGAGTCTCTAGCCTGCCCTGGATGCCGGCGGCATGGCTTTGTGGAGTGGCTAGAGTTACCCAACCACGCTTTTCTCTTCTATGAAATGGGGGCAGCACCACCCAATGTAGAGGTTGTCCTAAAGAATTAAATGAAATAAGGTAGTTTAATTTTGTGGCAAAAAAACCCCAACAACTGTTGATTTCGAATCCACTGCCTGGTATTTCTCCAGCAAAATAGTTTACTAAGGAACAACAAAGAATTGCAATTCGGGACATGGGGTCTAATGGTAAACCACTCACACATACAGGCAAACAAAAGAGTTTTGTGGACTTGGGAGGGGCTGTTGGAGGAAACTGCCAGTTCAAAGGACAGTGACTTTTCAGTGCTGCGCTGTGGCAGCCTCCCACTGGCTGAGCTGCTCCAGGGCCAGGAGGAGTCTTTCCTTCCTCCCACTGTGATAGTAATGTGGCATCCTTCCCGTGGGAGATGCAAGGCTTGCCTCCTCTTCTCCGGGTCAGTTGGTCTACAGGTGCATGGCCGTTTTCTAGTCTCCAGACTCCATTTTAAATGAGGTTTTGTTTATTAATTTTCACAGTTCATAATTACACCCATTATTATTGAAGTATAAGCAAACATCATAATAAATGTTGTATTTAATTTATGAGTTCTTATAATGTCATATCCCTTACAGATGGATAAAATTTAGATAAAGAAGTACCCCTAAGAGTTATCTTTGTATATTTTCTCATATGAAAGAATGTTTTTCTATTGGGTTGAACTATAATAGTTATTGCTCAAACTTCGTACCATTACTTCAATTACTTGTTTTTCTTACTTCTATTTTGATTCCTTACTGAAGCCTAGGAATGGCCGAGCAGTTTTGTTAAGACATAGCTATTGCTAAACATTTAGTCCTGGGTGCTTGTGTCTTGTGCTTTTGGGATCCCTTAGGTTGTGTGCACTGATTCCAGTGGCTAAACCATTAACATGGAATTTGTGAAATTGGATAGGCATGGGCTGACGGCCTCTAAAATCAAATCACTATCATATTTTATGGTTCATTGTTGCCTATTTGAACAATTTTTTAACAAAGTTTACATGGCTATATTGCTTGTCAAGTCATCAGAGATATGTGAGGAGTTAATTTTTGCAATAGTTGGTTATACACATTGACAGAATAATTTAGCATCACCATCGGGGGTCTCTTGAACTCTTTAATTCTGCAGAATTGTATGGGTGGATAAAGCTGTCATTGGTGGAGTCTGAGTATTGCAGTCCCCATAGACTTGTTAAACATTGTTTTTAGCACATGGCACTGAGCTAGTCACTGAGGCATACTAAAAATAGTGCACGTTCAAAGTATTTTCTGTCCTTTCATATTGACAACTTAGTAAAGAAATGTACTCAAAACACTACTCAGAATGCCCTAGCTGGTTTGGCTCAGTGGATAGAGCATCAGCCTGCAAATAAATGGTCCCAGGTTCTATTCTGATCGAGGGCACATGTCTGAGTTGCAGTTGTGGGCTCGATCCCCAGTAGAGGTGTTCAAGAGGCAGCTGATCAATGATTTTCTCTCATCATTGATGTTTCTCTCTCTCTCTCTCTCCCTCTTCCTTTCTTTCGGAAATAAATAAAAATATAAAACAAACAAAACAACGCTACCCTAAAGATTTGATGGGAGGGGAATTCACTTCTGGCTAGAGCAATGCAGGCAGGTTATTTAGGTTTAGAGGTGTTAGTATTTTTTTTTTTGTCTAAATATTCAGATTGTCAAAACAGCAATGACAAGTCTTGTGAAGAATGCAGACCTAGACCAATGTTAGAGAAAACCTAGGAGGATAAGTGAAAATATCATCCTACCCCCAGCTTCACACAGATAGAGAAATAGGAAGAGCTCAAATCTATGTGAAATGACGGGTTTTCCAAAACAGGAAATTTTAAGTTATGAATCCTTGAGGCTCTGAAACTCACTTGGGAAATAGAAAAGTCATTGTTAAGGTCACTGGGTTTACTGAGGCAGCGATAGAAATGGAAATCACCAAAGGACTTTGAATCCCAACTCACAGAAAATGCTAGATTTGAGGCTAGGAGTGTTGACTTTACAAACTTTTGTTTTAATGGTTTATAAAGATTCAGAGTCAAGGCAGAACATTCTAGACATCTTCATGAAATACTGCCTAAGGAGGGGACTCACACTCCTTGGAAACCAAGCTTAAAATTGCAGTTAAATGTCGTTCCTTCTTATTGCGGATTGTAATGAATATGTGGAAAGCTTTAAAGCTGGCTTAGAACGGTTGTCCCTAATCAGGGGCTTTTGGAGAAGCACCTCAGAATAACCACTGTGGGCACGACCAGGTTAGAGGGCTGACTGACCTGAGTATTTCTTTACCAGGTGTCAAAGCATGTTTTATCATGCTTACTAGTAAGTTTACTATTTTTTTGTTAATTCTTACCAGGGAATATTTTTTCCCATTGATTTTTGTTTGTTGTTTAAGAGAGAGTAGAAGGGAGGGAGAGAGGGAAGATAGGGAAATAGAGAGAGGAAGAGAAAGAGAGAGGGGGGGAAGAGAGGGAGAGAGAGAGAGAGAGAGAGAGAGAGAGAGAGAGAGAGAGGAGAGAAGAGAGATCTATGTGAGAGAAACACATTAATTGGTTGCCTCCTGCCCATGCCCCAACCAGGGCTGAGGATCAAACCTGCAACCCAGGCACCTGCCCTTGACCAGCATTGAACCCACAACCCTTCAGTGAGTGGGTCGAGTCTCTAACCATTGAGCAACAACCTCCGGGGGAACAGATTTTCTATTTTTTCAAAAACAATAAGATAAACTCAAGCTGATTATAAAAAAATTAGCCCCTAATATTGTTCACATATCCATATTCTCATTTGCTGATGTTTTTGAAATACTGTTTAACTGGACATTGTTTTTATGATTCACTGTTGATAACATTGACTCAGCATTTGATTCTTTTTCATTAACAGTACAGGATCTTAAATCAGTCTCCATTTCAATCTGTAACGATTCACTCCAAATAGATAATTAAGTCAGCTAATAATAATTGTTATATACAAATGCATTTTTATATAGAAGTATTTTGAACCCACTTTTTTCAGTGAAATTTACATAAAAACAATGTTCCAACATTGTGCTATGAAAAGGAATTTCTGCTTAATTATTAAGGTGAGTCAAACCTGTAGGCTGGAGGGAAAGGAAGTATTCTAATAGCCACGTGAAAGGGCATGTACCTATATCTTGATGCTGAGCAGATCCTGGGATGGGTAGGGACCCTTGAAAGCTCGGTTGTAAATTAAGCAGCAGTGAAGACCTAAATTCCTTTTGTTAATGTGATGTCATAGAAAAACTATGATGTAATATTTCTGGAAAGCTGGAAGGTGAATTGCAAAAATGTAAAAGCAGATCTCAGAACCTCAGCTGTGCGAAGGCAGAGGGAAGCTGGCCATAGTCCTGGGTGGAGATTCTGGCGTCTTGCAAGCCCTTTGGCACTTGCACATCCTCCCTGAGTCCAGAGGCTCTGGGATACCTGCTGGCTGCACCACTCTCCCTGTTGGAAACTTCAGTTTCTAAACCTTCTCCCTCCTTCCCCCTTCCCCCCCCCCCTTGTCCCAACAGCCTCCCCAGAGAGCTTAGAGGGATCAGACTGAGAGGGCAGAACTAAGAGGCTGTGAAATGCATGAATTACTTTCAGGAGCCCTGGTAAGCCGTTAACAATGGAAAGTAACACAAATACCGTAGTTGCCAGCGTATAAGATGATTTTTTGGCCCTGAAAAATATGCCTCCAAGTGGGGGGTAGTCTTATATGGCGAGTATATAACAAAATCTGTATTTTGAGTGGAAATGTTAGGGGGTCGTCTTATACGCCGGCAAATACGTATTTTTCAGGGCCAAAAAATCGTCTTATACGCCGGCAAATACGGTAGGCATTTTCTGGTAGGGAAAGAGTGATGGCACCCCTTGTTCTGTACAAGGATTTGTTCCTCATCTAACACATTTCTCATCCACCGATCCCAGTGCTTCTGTATTAGCTGCTCCCTCTGCTTTCAGAGTTCGCCCAAGACGCCAGTCTGTGGTGTTCCACCCCCCTCCTCTATTTGGAATGTGTAACCCATTTTCTCATTAGTCTCTGACGGATTGCCATCCTCATAATCCGAACTGCATGATAACACGCACATCACTTGCTACACCCTATGGCCGTATCTGCGGTGACAAAGAAGCTGTTTTCCTGGGCGGAGTCCTTTCCTCAGGGTGTTGGTTGTGTCACAGACATAAGCGGTGGGAGAACTTTCAGATGAGATGAAGTGTGCCTGATGTCCACACGGACCCCGTACAAAGCGTGCTTTTCTCACCATCACCCAGACAGCCTTCCCCTGCCTCCGTTCTCATGTATGTGCGATTGCATCACTTTCCATTTTTATTGAGTCTATAGCTATAAAAGAAGCCAAAGGCATATTTTTATGGAAGAATGTGTTTTTTTTTACCCCATAACTGTATTCCCTCTAGAAAAGTCTTTTTCTGTTATTGTCTGCATATAATATTTGTTTAAAATTCATCTCATGGCAGTGATAGTCTGAAAGCTATTTAAAGCAACTGTGTATTTAATATTTATAGACTGAAAGAGATTTATCATTATCAGTCTGTTTTTATTGAATAAAGTAGGTGTACGTAGAACCTCCCACCTTCTTCCTTTCTATTACCAAAATTCCATTTTGTGGATCAAGTTAATTTCATTCACATTTCTCTCTCAATACCGCACTCTCACAGTGGATTCCTACTCCAATATTTGTAGAAGTTAGCACAGATTGGGTTTATCACTATAAGCATCATCTTGGCATAGGCATGTGGAGTTGAAAGTTTGATTTTTAGCATTATTTTCAGATAAATAAATTTTATATGTGGAATTAACTAGATTCTGTGCTGTCAGGTCAACTGCCTGTGATTTGTAGCCAAATCCCTGAGAAGACTGCTGATCACAACAGATTTTTTTCTTTTGTAATTTTAGGTAATACTAACCCCGATTTCCCCTCTACTTACACTTTGGTGTGTGTGCGTGTCCGTGTGTAAGAAAGCAAGCAAGGGAGAATTTCCTACTCTATTTCATATAAAAATGATCGACGCACATGATTAGATCATGATGATAATAATGTAGTTCATGGATTGCATGTACCTGAGCTGTGCCACCACTTGCTTACACGTGCCACAGTATGTTGATAATCAGTCATGATTCTCTCCCAGTGAACGATCATGCAAACTGGAACCATTCTCAAGACTACCTTTCGGCCAGCCACTACGAAACCTCTTGATATGGCAAGAATGATGCAACCTATTTGCTCCTTGATCAGTCCGACTTCTCCCTGAGAATGGAATCTCCTTCCATATAAACCTTTCTAGTAAATTGTGCAGCCTGAACACTTCTGAAGATGGTCTCACTTCTTTCTAAGCATCTCACTCTGGTTCATGCTCAGCAGTTATTGTCAGTAGCGTGGTCCTTGTTTATGCCAGTTTTAGTTGCTGAAAACAACAAAAATTGCTGGGTGAAATGTATTTTAGAACATATTTCCCCTGAGGAGGTCCACAGGGAACAAGGGGGACATCTGTAATACTTTCAACAATAAAGATAAATTTAAAACAAACAGAAAATAAAACAAAAATGTACTTGTGAACTTCCAAGTTAGAAAGAATCCCAAGGGCCCAAACTAAGCCAAAGCAGGGAGCTGGAGTGCGTAGTAGAGCACTAGTTATATCTTCTTGCTAGCCTTTGTAGGCAGGTGACCTTGAGCTTTGACTTTCACAGTCACAGGGACATTTAAGAGAAGAGGTAGAAGCCTGGGCCTGCTCAAGATGAAGAGTCAAATAGGGGTTCTGCTACCGCACCACACTGGGCTGGGATCCTGGACAGCATCACCCTTCAGTGTGAGGATAACTAGAAATAACCTCCCAAATCTACTCTCCTTTCACTCAGACTGGGGACTCCAGGGAAAAGTATATATATATATATATATATATATATATATATATATATATATATAACTTTGAGCCAAGTGGAAGATGAAAAAACCATTTCTGAGAATCTGTACCCACAGCTGGCTCTTGCACAGATGTGCAGTGTGAGGTGATCCAGAATCTTCAAGTAGAGGATGTGGTTTAAAGGGGTCCTTGGTTGGTAGGGCCCCAGGTATTGGCAGAGGTAACTGCTCTGGAAGGCTGCATGCTAATTTAGCTGCAAAGTATTTCTGTAGATAAAGTTATCAAAAAAAAAATGAAGGCACAATATATTTTTAAATTAGAAACCCTGCAAGAAAGCAAGCCACCAGAGGTGAGTCAGTAGAAAGAACAGTTAGCAGAGCCAGGTAGCAGGAACTTGAACTTTTTTAGGACTTGAACTTTTAAGACAAATGCTATGACATAAATGTGATTAATATGTTTAAATAAATAAAAGAAGGTATTTGAATACAAAAAGTCGAGAAACTATAAAAATTTCAAGAAAATTTACCCCTACCAGTGTGGCTCAGTGCTTGAGGCTTGACCTTTGAACCAAGGGGTCATGGTTTGATTCCCAGGCGGCCACATGCCCGAGTTGTGGGCTCAATCCCCAGTAGGAGGTATTCAGGAGGCAGCTAATCAATGGCTCTCTCTCATTGCTGTTTCTATATCTATCTCTACCTCTTCCTTCCCCTCTGAAATCAATAAAATACATATTTAAAGATAAATTAAAATACCAAGCAAATTTAAAGAGAACCTCTAGAAATGGGAAATAAAAATGCAAATTTCAAAGCTCAATGAATCAATACAAAGTTATCATAGAGGAGGGTCACAGAAGAAGAGAGACTTTAATAAACTAGAAAATAGAGCAGAATAAATTAAATAAAAAGATGCAACACTTGAAAGATAAGTTAAGATACATAGAAAAGAAGGTCAATTAAAATTATAATCAGAGTTCCAGAAGGAAAGGTGTAGTAGATCACTACTCATATTTGAAGAAATAAAACCTGATACGTTTCCAAAACTGATGACAGATACCAATCCACAATCAGGAGTCTCAAAGTACCCCAAAAAGGAGAAATCAGAAGAAAGCTATCTATTTGTATCAAAAAAATCCATAAAAGGCAAAGAAACAGTTTTAGAAAGCAGAATATTTGTCCAAAAGAGATATATGAATGGCTAATAAGTATGTGAAAATATGCTTCGTGTCATTAGTTAGAGAAATGCAGGTGAAAACCATAATGAGATACCATTTTATACCCATCATAATGACATTTTTTTATAATGAAAAAGACAGTCAATTACAAATTCTGGTAAGAGTATGAAAACGTTAGAGCCCGCATATATTGCTAGTGGGAATGTGAAATGCTACAGTTACTTTGGCAAATGATTTAGGATTTCTTCAAAATCCTAAACATGCTGTTGCCTCATGGCCTAGCAGTTCTACACCTATGTATATACCCAAGAGAAATGAAAACATGCCTACACAGGCTGGTGCATGAGTATTCGTAGTGGCATTATTCATAATAGCCAAAATATAGATACAACATGAGTGCCCATCAACTGGTGAGTTGATAGACAAACTGTGCTGTATTCATGCTCGGGAATATTACTCAGCAATAACAAGGATGAATCTTGAAACACTGTGATACGTGAAAGAAGCCAGTCACAAAGTACATATATTGTGTGATTCCATTCATACAAAATTCCCAGAATAGGCCAATCTATAGGGACAGAAAGTAGATTATTGTTTGCCTGCAGCTGGGGGTCGAGGCTGGGGAATGGAGAGGGACAGCTAAAGGTTTCAGGCTTTCATTTTGAGATGAAGAAAGGTTTTATTTTGAGATGGTTCATGTGTACAACCAAGATGATGATGTGAAAATACTAAAAACCATCAGTAGTACACTTGAGTGAGGTGAATTTTATGGTATGTAAATTATATTTCAATAAAGCTATCAAAACTGCAGCTAACGAAAGATTTCATAACCTTTAAAGGAATGAATTTGTAGAGACAAGTCTACAAATTCATTCCTTTAAAGGTTAAGACAAAGAAACCATTTTTAGAGCTAAACATTGGTAGAACTATAAGGAAGAATTTATTATTTCGCCATTGAGTAGGTGTTTTTAACCCACCTTTAAGTGATTAACAGATGAGGCAGATTCCAAGATCGAAATATGGAAGACTGAAACTACTCATCCATCTCCCTTCCTTCCTCTCTCTCAAATCAGTAAACATACCCTTGGGTGAGGATTAAAAAACAAAACAAAACTCTTGCCAAAGTTGTAATAAAATGGAACTTTCTGAAACCTAAGAGCACCTATAAAAAGCTAAGACAAACATGAACGAATCTTCGTGGTGAAACATTGAAATTCTTCCCTTTATGATCAGGAACAGGACAAAAGGAACGATCATCTCCACCAGCTTCTCTGCCTGCCTTTGCCCGCTGTGTGTTTGGTATGACCTCCTCGGAGCACAGCGGCTGTAGGATAGCCGACTTCCAGCATGGTGGCTGGCTGCCAGCAGGAAGAGGCCGAAGCTGCCATTCCATCTGCAGGCAGAAATGTAGAATGCTGGTGACATAGGTCAGCAAAGCTGTGGGGTGATGAGCACACCGTGCCTGTGACCATGAATATCAATGTGACAGCTTTGGAAAACGTTTGTCTGTCTAGTGAAGTTGAAGGTGTGTATACTATGTGGCCCAGCAATGTAACTTTTAGATTATTTTTACTACACCAGTATGTACTAGGTGATATATAGAATAATGTTCAGTATAACACTATATATATATATATATATATATATATATATATATATATATTATTGATTGATTTCAGAAAGGAAGGAAGAGGGAAAGAGAGAGAAACATCAATGATCAGAGAGAATCACTGATCGGCTGCCTCTTGCAGTTCCCCCACTGGGGTTTGAGCCTGAAACCTGGGCAATTGCCCAGACCTAGAATGAAACTGTGGTCTCTTGGTTCATAGGTTGACACTCAACCACTGAGCCACATTGGCCAGGCCAGAATAGCACTTTAATAGGAAAACAAACAAACAAACCAACAATTGCTGGAAACAAATCCAAATGTCCATCAGCAGCAGAATGGACAAATAAACTGCGGTGAAGTTTTACAACGGAATACTATTCTTCAGTGAAAACAAACAAATTGCTTGTACAGTACACGATTTAATCTCCAGGACATAAGATTGAGTAGAAAAAAGCCTAACACATTAAAAAAAAAAAAAAACACACCCACAAAACATGCACTGCAAACAAAGTTAAAAACCTAAATAGTATCCAAAACTAAATGGTATATCATTTACAGATGGAAAAAAAATACATGGTAAACCAAAAAGACAAGCAAGAAAATGATCAGCATAAAATTTAGAGTGGGAATTATTTCTGAAGGGGGAAAGAAGGAGATTGAAATAAGCTGGAGCACAGATAATTCTAATAATCTTTTTTTGGTGAATCGAATGATGGATATTACTTGTGTTATTTTCTCATATATATATATATATATATATATATATATATATATATATATATATATATATAATTTTGTATTTTCTCAGTATTTAATATAAGCAAAAGAAACACCCCCAATACTTTTTTTTTTGAGGTGTGTGTGAGAATTCTCTTTTGTCAAATAATGCCCTTGATTGATTGTTTCCACCATGGAATAGTAAAGGCCAGGAAGTCAGACCTACTGTGAACCTTAGTGATCAGTGGGGCGGAAGATGGAAGGCTGTCTGCTGACCTTAGCTTTTCGGCTTTCTGCACTCTCTGCCACATTTGCAGAGCCTCTCCAGAACCCAAGACTGTTTGACTTCCAGGACCACCTTTTTAATCAAACCTGCATTGTTGGAATAATAATCACCGACTATGAAAAAGACACACACATACACACACACAGACACACACACACACACGGACTATAAGAGAAACAAGTAATCTTCAAAATGAGAGTAGTAGCGGTGGCTTCTAATTTCTTGCAATTTTGTTGTTTTACAGATTGATCAGCTGAAGCAGGAACTTTCAAAGAAGGAATCAGAACTTCTTGCCTTACAAACAAAGCTTGAAACCCTTAGCAATCAAAATTCAGATTGCAAGCAACACATCGAAGTGCTTAAAGAGTCGCTCACTGCCAAAGAACAGCGGGCTGCCATTCTTCAGACCGAGGTAAGGCACTGATTGTCTCAGGACTCTGGGCAGCAGATGCTGATTGGTAGAAAATTTTCTACCTGAACAGCTTTCTGTAGAAGATTCCTTATCCAAACCCTCGGGGCAAGAGGTGTTTTGGATATCGGATATTTGGGTGGATTTTGGAAAGGTAAGACCTACTGCATGTATCATAGATAGTAACACTCCCAGTGAGGTTGATGGGACTGTTATACAGACACATGGATATTTCTGCGGAAAAAGAAATTCTCACCCTAAAGTGGATAAATAAAGACTATATAAGTAACCCTCTACCAGTTTGCTTCAGGTTGTGCCAATAAAGTGAGTTTGCTTCATACTTGCATTTTTTTTCTTTCATTTTTTTTCAGAGCTTTTCAGATTTGGGAACCACAGAAAAAATAAATGATCGGATCTGGAATGGTTTTTATTTTATCATCTGGAATGGTTTTTATTTTATCAGAAATCACTTTAAAAAGTCAGAATGTCATTTACCTTCCTTTGTTGTATATTTATATAGTTCCCCTTCCTGGCACCCATGATTCCAAAGGTTTCTTACTTTCTAAAGAGTCTCCTTAATTTTCAATATTCTTTTACTCATTGAAGAAAGTTGGTATTATTCAAGTTTCTTAAAGGAAAAGTTGATTTGTTGTTTCTTATTCACACCTAGAAAAAACAAACAAGTTACTATCCTATTTCCTTACTTCTCCCATTGAATTATATTCTGGGGATGGCTAAGGAATGTAGGACCCAAGCTACTTATTATGTAAATAAAACAGTTGGCCGAAAATAAATTATTTGTGTGGGCAGTAGCGAAGGATATGGTGAGTGCCTGATTTCCCTGTAGAGGCAGTGTATGATGTGACAAATTTGCCTAACTGAGATGCGTGTTCCCTCTTGTGCTCTTGACATGTCTTTGAAGGTATACATCTTTGGGTCTGTGGGGAGATGTGGACTTGCCTTAAGAGTTCATGGGTCCATTCAGTAGGTCTGTGCCCTCAGTGGAGGTGCAGCCATTGTTCAGAGGAGACAGGAAACAGGTTCTGGATTGGATAAGTCTTGGCATGGATCTGACTTAGTTCCTATGCGCTTCATATCAACTAAATTGCTGTTATTTGATTGATTCAAACTAAACACTTATTTTAGCTTCGATGATGTAGATATTCCACACTTAAGAAATACAATTTTCAGGTGTATGTGCTTTCATTCTGAATGTGGAAGCATGGATATTTTCTTTTTTAAGGAAAAATTTTAAATGATGCCATTGATTGAAGGGTGGCTTAAATCTGCTCTGAAGAGGAGCAGTGAGAAGCATCTACCACTGTGCTATCAAATACTGGAGCCATTATCCACCTAATGTGTATTAAAATTTAAATGATTAAAAGTCAGTAAAATGAAGTTCCTGGGTAAAGGGGCCAAAATGCATGGTGACAGAAGATGATTTGACTTTGGGTGGTGGCTACAAAATGCTATATATACAGATCATGTATCATAGAAACCTATATATTCTCGAAATCTATATGATCCTATTAAGCGAATGTCACCCCAGTCTTACATAATAATAGACAAATATGTAAATTGACCATACCTCAGCTACACCCACAGCCAATCAGGAGTGAGTATGCAAATCAACCATGCAAAGATGGCAGGTTAATTTGCATATGCAGGCATGGAGTGGCAGGAAGGAGTGGAACATCTGCTATGAGGGGGAGGAGGGTAGCTGAGGGAGCTACAGGACCGGTGGTCCACCCGAAGTGGGGACTTGCAGGCTCCTGGGTGACCAGGAGCGAAGCCAGGGGAAGGAAGGCCTATTTTTGCACGAATATCATGCAACACGCCTCTAGTAAATTTAATAAAAACTAAACAATAATAATAATAATAATAAAAAACTAAAAATAAATTAAATTCTGTAAAATTTAAAATGTAGTTCCTTAGTTACATTAGCCACATTTCAAGTATTTAATGGTCAGCTATGGCTAATGAATGCTGTATTGGCTAGCAAAGTGCTAGAATGTTTCTAGTATCTAGCACATGTCTAGAATAGGAGTTGAAAACTATGGCTTATGGACAAATCCCACCCTCAGCCTATTTTTGGAAGTAATGTTTTGCTAGGACACAGCCATACTCATTTACTAGTATCTATGTGTTATGCTTGGCTATAGCTGTGGAACTGAGTAGCTGCAGAGATTGTATAGCCCTCGAAGCTAAAAATATTTACTCTTTGGCCCTTTACAGAAGAAATTTGCCAATTGTTGGCATTGTGATTTTGTGGGAAAAGGGCCGAGTGGGGATTGGAATGCCTGATTTGACCTTTCTCTAGCAGTCATATTCTGAACAGGGCCAAATAGTTTGTGACCCTCGTTCTGGAGCACAAGGTTTTCTTTACAATCAACTGATTGTACTCACAATTGTCTGAAGTTGGCAATAATTCCAGCATCCATACTAGTATATATAAAAGCCTATGCAATGGTTACAACAGGTCGATGGGCTGCTAAGACGTGTACTGACCAACAGGGGGCAGATACTCAATGTCCCCTGGTGGTCATGCTATCCCACAGCCAACTTCCCTAGGCCAGCCAACCTCCCATGGTCCCTCTCCCTGGCTGGCCATCTCTGATCTACCCTGACTGGCCCCGATTGCTGGCCTGGTGGAAGGACCACCACCAGTTCATGAATTTGTGTACCGGGTCTCTAATTAATAATAAATGTAGTGTGATTGTGTTGCCATATGTTGGGTAGGAGGAGAATTGAGAATCAAGGCAGTCTGTTGAGGAATTGCTTAAATAGGCAGTCCACTTCTTATGATTTCTCTACAAGAGGGAGGGATGAGAAAAGTCAACCCCGAATGGCTTACTTCCTTTCTCCTGCTCTGTTGCCCTGTGGAGAGCTGTATCCCCAGCCCACATCCCTTTTCTTATCCTTTCCTTGGTGTTTTCCCTCTTGAATGAATGTAGTCAAATTTGACCTATGTATATTTCATGAAAAAGACAGTGGTGACATTGTGCGGATAGCTTCCATCCCACATTCAATAATTAAAATGACCCAATAAAAAAGACGGTCCTTTGAAGTAGAAAAATTATTCTCCATGTGCAGAGAAAGTGAGGTGATTTTCTCGTCTTCTGCTTTGAAGTTCAGTGCGTGTGATTAATGATTTTATCAGCTGGAGACATCAGAAGAATTTTCTTTTTTACCTTTTTCCTTCTTTTTAGATCTCTGTAAATAAAAATGGAGACAGTTACCCAGTGATGTCCATCTCTTAGGGGAAGCAGTTTCAGTTAAAATTTGCTCTAATTGTTGGGTCATAGGCAAAGGATATTTGGCAACAGGGTGAAATATATTAAAATGATTTTCCCACCTCTAAAGAGTCTCCCTACCTTAGTGTGTGAGTATTCAGTAGATATGCTATGTCTTATTATGCCTACATGACAGATCAGGGCTCACCCTCGCAGGAGGTTACATGTGATAGCTCCTTGCACTTTGATTCCCGAGTCACTCCTTTAAAAGCTTTTGCCAAAACAGAAGAGGGTTCTTTCTAGAATTAGAAGAAATTTGCTGGTTTCTCTGGAAAATTTGTGCTTCCAACTGATTTTAGCTACTCTTTTAGAATATGGTGTGCATGACAGATGTCACTGGTTTAACAGTTCCTCTCTGCCAGGAAGCTTCTTACTGTCAGAGAATGTTCGTTTGGGAGGTGGCAGGATGAAGAGCGGGACAAGGGGTGGGAGGCAAGTTGTCTGGGTTTGAGGCTGTGTGGCTTGGCTCTGGGGTTGGTTGTTTTAGCTTGCCTAAATGCCCAGATGCTCTGACATGTGAGCAATAAATCAATGGAGTAATAATTATGCACATAGAAGGATACACCACATAGCTCTTAACATAACATTTTACTTTTTAAAATAGCTTCAAAGGACCCCATGGCCAAGTTTCTTATTTTGCTACTTTCCTGAATGCTTTTTATGTACCAACTTATCCCCATTCTCCAACACATTAATTACACGGCAATAGAGATAATCAATTAGTTTACTTTAGCACCTCAGTTTTTCTTGATTTCAACACATAAAATTACCTGCCTGGTAGTGTGGCTCAGGGGTTGAGTGTTGACCTTTGAACAAAGTGCTCACTGATTTGATTCCCAGCAAGAGCACAACTTGGGTTGCTGGCTTGATCCCCAGTAGGGGGAGTGCAGGAGGCAGCTGTTCTATGATGCTTCTGTCTCATCAATGTTTCTATCTCTCAATCTCTCTCCTTCTCCCCCTGTCTCAAATCATTAAAAAAGTATTTAAAAATAATTCTTAACATATCCAGAAATTTAGAAGAGAGGCCTAGATATTATTCTATGGTCTGAAGTAAAATGTTGTGTGAAGAACACAGCATTTAGAAGTGGGAGGCGTGTGACATATTTCAGCCTTCCCACTGGGTAACTGTGACGTGGATAGGACTTGAACTTCTCTGAGCCTCCATGTCTTGACTTATAAAATGGCAGCCTTTGTGTCAGCCTGATGCATCTGTGTGAAAAGTGCTTTAACTCTGGTAAAAGGTTTTAGCTATAAATTGTGTTGGTTTTCATCATTGCTGTTATTATTTGTATTGTATCTCACGGGTGTTTGGGGAATGTTCCAGCTCACTTCTCTTTCATCATCCATTCTGTGTGTTCTGCCTTTGTGGGTCTCCTTTGAGATTTTGGTGTCCACAGATACAGAACTCAGACTTTTATATTTCAACAGAGTCACTATTTAATGAAGTTGCTATAAAAGTGCCATCTGAAGTAAAATGTTGTGTGAAGAACACAGCATTTAGAAGTGGGAGGCGTGTGACATATTTCAGCCTTCCCATTGGATAACTGTGACGTGGATAAGACTTGAACCTTGAATTAAGGTTCGTATTGCTATAAAAGTCTGAGTTCCATATCTGTGGACACCAGAATGTCAAAGGAGACCCACAAAGGCAGAATTAAGGGGTTTCTTTGGGCTTTCCAGCAACTTTTCACCAGCCCAGCATGTTTTGTTACAGCCAGATGTGACAACTCCTTTGCATGTTTTCTGGGAGATGTGTTATATGACAGTGGTGCGATGCTTGCTTTTATTCTCACTGCTGTTCCAAATAGGTCAGGGAAAAGACCTACTTGAGACCCCATTAATGGAGACAGAATATAAGGGTTTTGTGTTCTTGAAGACATGGTGCAACACATGCAGGTTAGGTTAGTGGCAGCTCCATAACAAGGGCCCATAGCATTTTTGTTTTTGTTTTTTTTAAATGAAATCCATATAGAGGAGACTATCATGCAATTTATAGGCTTATTCCCTAGGAACATTCACCTCAGCACATATACACTCATATTCATGCAATAATGAATGTAATTTCAGGCAGTTTATAGATGCCCTGAAGCATTTCTGAGAATTTCACATGAAAGATTCCTGCCCTATGGATTTCATGCAACACATAGTTTCTGAATGACAACTGTGCATAAACTATGGTTTCAGCCCTCATCCAGCCAACATTCTATTGGTTATATGGATGCATGATAGATAGCTGATTTATAGTACCATAAACGCTCAGGAATTTCTGGTTATTAATCATTTCACACAATATCTTAATTATATACTACCTTCCTTGGGTTGTTTAAAAGTGGGTAAGTAAAAGAAGGAGAGGAAATAAGAAGAGACAAATGTTTAGCTCCTTTGAAAACTAAAATAGGCAAGCTGTATGAAATATTCATTCATAACGCTCATCCTGGAAGGTTCATATTGCTAAGGTGGTTACTCTGGTACTCTTTCTGTGTTTTGATGAGATCCGATTTATTTTGAGACCACACTCAAGCAACTTGGCTCTCGTTGAGAGAGGGGATGCTATTTATGGGGTTACAGACACTATGCTGGCTTGATTCTTTCAGATGTTCCCTCATCTACTCAGAAATGCTTCAGTAGGCTGTACTTCAGAAAGACCCTTCTCTCATCTTGACAATATTTTATTGAGCTTTGGATAAGGTTGGACCCATTATCTCAGGAGCTATTGGTCTTAGACTTTTAATTTTAATTGTATTGCCCAAATGTCCACCAAGTGTCTTGTGGTTGCCATTCTGAGTTCCGGAAACTGTGGCTAAGTGTGTCCCATGCAATACTTTATTTTACCCTTGACTTTCAACTTGTGAAGTTGGTATTGTTGACCTGTTTTTTTTGTTTGTTTGTTTTTGTTTGTTTGTTTTTTAAGGTGAGAAAATAGAGGTTCAGAGAGCATATGTAACTTGCTCAAGGTTACAGAATGATGAGGGTCAGGGCCTCAGCTCTCAAATCCTGAGCTCTTGACCCTACATCTAAAGCCTTCCGCGAGTCCCTTTGTGTCAAGGGACTGACATACATGATCAGATTTAATGTTGATGGCAAAGTTTATTGTAAGCTTTATAATTATGTCTTAATAGCTTTATGTCCTAATAGAGTTCATTGGGATTGCAAGAATGCTTTAGTAAACTGGCTATGAAGAGAGGTAAGAATGAATAACTCAGAGGTTTAACTCCTCATAGCAACATACGGCTGTAATAACAATAACACTGTGGCCAAAATATTGAAGGATATTGGCCAAACTCAAGAGGTGGTGACATTTTCCCTGAAGTGAAGAATCCTAGTGAATTAAGAATTCATTGTGTGATATTTAATTTTTATTTCTTTAACAATGTTACGATTATGTACGTTTACATATATTCACACATACATGCACACTTGGTAAAGCAAAGTAAAAGGATGGAAAACGGTATCTTACTCTGTTTTCTCTTTATGTTGGAGACTCAGGTGATCTTAAATGGTCTACGATACAGATATTATACATCTGTAATGAAAAACATTACTAAGTGAATTTTTAACCGAAGTGGTGATGCTCATGTCTTCAGGGAGGTTGTGCAAGGTGCTGGTGGAGGAGGAAGTGGCAGCGATTTTTGGTCTCTGAGTCACGCGTGATTCAGTGTCATAACTCAGCCAGAGAGCGGGCTTGAGCTGTTCGTTTTCAAGCCGAAGAATAAAAGCCAAGCAAAATGTTGTTGTTCCGTGGAGAAGACAGATTTCATGAGTCCTTGTTTCCTGGTTTGCTCATATTGAGATGAGCCCTCTGCCTCACTTTCTGGCGAGGGCAGACTCCTGAACACAGCGGTTACCATGCCAAGGAGTCTCAGTGCTTTGTGGCCTCTTGGGGACTGTGGGGGCAGCTGCATTCACACAGGGCTTTGCAAACTATTCCAGATACTAAGGAACACCTCTCTTCTGGATTCACGTGTTTTGAGCAAGGGGTTTTTTAGGGAATGAAAACAAGATTGGTCACATCCAGAAGGTGGATTTCCCAGGAGGGCGCCGTTACTTCCTCTGCCATCTCAGCTTCCCTTTTCACCTCCTGCCTTGGTTGACTAGCAAGCAGAAAAGCCCCTTTTAACCCTTCAGCCCAGCCTTCAAAGAATATTATGTCAAACATGCCTTCCGAGGTAGACTTTTGTTTAATGGTCTTCAAACTCACGGCATTTAACAGTGAGGTGCTTTTTAAGAGAGTCGGGAGCATCCGACACAACCGCCTTTTGAAGACTGTCAATCACCCACTACCGCACTGGGGGTGTTGTCTCCCTTTCAAGACTGGCAAGGAACGCCTTTAAAACTAATACATTCCGGGACTTGCTGGGGGAAAAAAATAGACAAAACAACATCCCGGTGTCACTTGTATTTTTCCATTCCAATCCCGTCGCTGGCTTCACATTTTTAAAATGTTTTTATTTGACCAGGAAAAGCATCATTTGCAATTTTTATTGATACCACTCTTAGCTGCAAGAAAAAGACATAAACCTGCAAGCTGTAACTATCATGGTGGCCACAATTGGGAGGTCTGCCGAATGGTTTATTACCAGCAGGAAAAAAGCCTTGGGAACCGCAGTCGTTACAGGGGTCACCACCTCTGCTCCGTGCATTTCCCTCCCCCCTCCTTCGTTTTGAGGGTCTGTGCGATGGCAGTGCCAAACTACACACTACCCCCCACCCCTCGTGCCGGCGGGCTTTGTTTTGGTTCTCTCTTTATTAATGATGTGAAAACTTTGGGGTCACATAAAAATGAGCCCGGGTCAGGCGTTGTGGGCCCCAGAATGCTGAACATGTCCTTCTACCCAGCTAGTGAAGACATTGTTTAGAGGGGCCACACTTTTCCTTCCTGAAAGTCTTAGTTGCGTTTTGCAGATTTCTAGAGACCCGGGTGAACTTTGTGGGGCAGCCTCATGCTCTTGCTTTCTTAAGGCGAAACCTGAAAGACTTCCTGCGGAGGAGTTCAGCTGTGCGGTGCTTGTTGGCTGCGGGTCCACGCGGTGCTTTGTCTATTAAAGGATGATGCAGGTAGCCATGGACATTACTCTGTTCCGCAGGCCAAGCATCTCGTCCTTTTGTTGATGTTATTGTTCAGGCTTTTCAGAGAAGGCCTTATTTAACACCTTGTTCGTATAAAGTCGATTTTGACTTCATAAACACAGGTGTTCAGTTTGAATCTTAATGAACTGTGAAATAGGTAAATGTCCAAAAGGAAACCTATAAATTGTGCACATGGCTGTCGGCACCCTAAATGGATTAGGAACATTCATTGTCTGCCCTGTAACTGGACTCCGATGCGATGCGTGGACGAGAATTAGTCCTGAAAAGTCAATAAAATGCCGGGGAAACGTTGAGCCTGGGAGATGTTGACTGTGTGGGTCCCCTTCACCCTCCTTCACCACCGCAAATGGAGGCTGGTGCGGAGGCCTCGGAAGTCGCAATGGCTATTCAGAAGACAGCCAAGGAGAAATACATACGAGCAGACAACACAAAATTTATAGAGTAAAACCACAAACACCTTATTTTCCATTGTACTAAAATAATGATATTTTACAGTACTCATTTTGTATGTAATTCTGCTTTCAATTTTACATTGTTACTGTAGCTCAAATCTCATTATAAGTGTTCCAACAAAAATCCCTTTTTAATCAAAAACTTTCCAATCCTTAGCCTATTGTCAATTTATTTTGAGCAACTTATTTTTCTAGTGAAACAAAAGAATTTGGCCCTTCTTTTTTGAGCTCGGTGGGATGTTATTTGACCTGTGTGGCTAAACATGTAATGAAGACAACTGAATCATTTTAAATTCTGTCATAATCTGCACCCGTCGTTTTGGTGTGTAGAGATGGATCCAGAGTCCTTTGTATTCTTTGATGGAAAATAAATAGACCATTGTGTTTTTTTATTTGGTTTTACTTCTGTTTGAAAAAGGCATATTCTATACTTTATGAAGATATTACTGTAAGTGACAATATCCAATTAGCAAATGGTCCGTGAAAAACTACATGTCCACTGGTTAGCATTGCTCACTGGTGAATGGTTTGCAGGAAAAGCAAGGATGTATGTCTGTCATATCTGTGGGAAGCTGAATTTCCACTTTAAAAAGGAGATGACAGAATTTAGAAGGAGGGAATTCCAACAAAACTCTCCCTGACCCCTGAGCTTACATTCTTTCTTTTTTTTTGGGGGGGGAGGGATGAGGGTATGAATTTTATGGAAAACAGGATTTATTAAGTACTTCCATTCATTTTTTTTTCCTTCTGGGGGGCACCATTTGGAAAGAGCCAGTTTACACTGTGATTATGTTCTCCTGACACTGGACCCACGTTTGTAACACTTGCCCCACTCGTCTGGAAAAAGGCTCACATTCGCTGTGGTTGGGTCTCTTTATGTGCTTGTTTACACACCAAACCAAAGTCTGAGGAGTGAAGTTAAATTGCAGGGCTTCTGCAAGAATCCTTCCCCCATTTCCAGTGGACTTTATTCTTTTTAAAATTAAACACAGATATTTATTCCATACAGACGTATAGTTTCCTTCTCTTATTTTATTGGGGGTGGGGAAAGAGGGAGAGAACACAACTTGAGGTCATACGTTGTGGGGATGAAGATCATTGTAAGCCTACAAGTTTGTTTTCATGGCAAGTGTTTCCGTCTTGAAGTGTGGGAAATTTTTCTTGTATCTTTTACTATTTTTATTTTGTTATTCTATTTCCAAATGTAGGTGATTTTTTAAAATTCTTACAATTCTAACAGAAGTATGTTTGGCCTCTGAAATGCTACTTGGCAGTTGCTAATTTGAAACTGGACAGATCGTACGCTGTGCCATTAGGACCTGGCCACATGCGAAGGGAAAGAGAAGGCCCTGCTCCTTCTTACTGAGTGTGACTCCTTAGCCTCCTGCCAGCCATGCCTGGGCCTGAAGGGTCCGCTCTCTCCACGGGGAACCGCCTTTGGCTGCTCTTTGGGATGCTAAACAGACAGAGCAAAATGCTTGCCTGGAAGTGCTAGGGACTGCCAGAGTGCTGGACCTCAGGATTTGTCAACTCTTCAACCTCAGTCCCACCCTAGGTCAAAAAGAACAGTTGCAGAATGATGTACATGCATTTTACAGATTTAATTTGTAAACATGTAATCATATTTGCACTGTGTGAGTGTGTGAGTGAGTGAGTGTGTGTGTGTGTGTGTGTGTGTGTGTGTGTGTGTAGACAGAAAGAGACAGGGCACTAAAATATGGAAATTAGGTATGCAGCATTATTTTGGTAACCTTCTTTGCTACTATATACTGTGTGCTAGGCATGGTTCCAGGTGCCAGGCATATCGAAGTATACAAGAGATAAATGGTTGCCAACATTATTATCCATGATATGATTATTGAAAAATGGTTAAGGATCCTTTGTAGTTCTTTTTGTCCTTGAGTATGCACTGGGACTGATTCATGAAGGATTCAGTCTGGTGGACTGCTGGTTGCTTGACAGCAACCCCACAAAGACCTCGGGTATATAACCTTGCCTCTGAGTGAGGGTGTGCAAGTACCTAACTTATTTTAATGTTTGGAGCTCTTTCCATTTATAAATCCATAGAGTTCCAAGCACAACGTTGTTGGATAAAATGTCTCTGGTATTTTGGGTCATTGTGGCCTCCCTGGGGTTTTCTTTACTGTGCTGCACCTGAGTATTTATTTTAACCCTTTATTAACCTAGTATTTACATTGAAGGAAAACATCATCACAATATAAACTTCTTAAAGAAAATGACCTTTTGGCATTTTCACTGGGTATACGATCTCTGAGAGCATATACCCCAGGGAATATATTTTTGGAGTTCCTATATTATGCCTAACATAATATAGGAACTCCAAAATTATCTGTTGGATTTATTGATGCTCTCCTGTATCACTAGAGTGAGAGAATTACATGAGATATTGCATCATGGTAGCAATAGAAATATCCAGTCTTAGGCGATGCTTTAATACTGATACTAGGAGAAAATGTGGATTAACTCGTTTATAACTTAGGTCTGGGGAAAACTTTTCTACTATGAATCAACATCTGGTTTCAATAATGTATAAGATTGATAAATTTGATGTCATAAAATAAAGAATTTTTGCATGGCAAAAATTATTATAGGCAGAGTAAAAGACAAATAACTTGGGCAATATACTTATAAGTTATTCTGCAAGTAAAGAGTTCATAGCCCCAATATATAGTTGTTAAACAAAGGGCCAACAATCCTGTGGAATAATGTGCCTGATATATAGGTAGCATACAGAAAAATAAATATAAAAGGTGCTTATTTTATAATACTCAACCTAACACATAAGAGAAATACATATTAAAACTACATTGAAAAATAATTTTCACTTATTAGATTGTCAAAATTCCAAATATTTGCAATGTATTCTATTTATTGGTAAGGCTAGGGAAAACTAGCCCTCTAATAACAATGCTTGTAGGAATGCAAAATGGTATATCCCCTTTTAGAAGAGATTTGGCAATACCTGGCAAGTTACACTTGTTTACCTTTGACTCAGCAATCCCAATCCTAGAAATAGATCCCAAAGATATTGCAAAAACACAGAATATCCAAGACTGTTCATTGCAACACTATCTGTAATAGTAAAAGACTGGAAACATCCAAGATGGTTAGCGGGAAGGGTCTGGTTGAACAAATCACTGTAATCCACAAAATGGATTAACATGTAGTGGTGTGAAAGACGAAGAATCTCTCTGTATATACTGATATGGCATGACTTCTAGAATATATTGTTAAGTGGAAAAAATAAGAGGTGGTTATAGTGTATAGGATATGCTACCTAAGAGATTTGCGTGTGTGTGTGTGTGTGTGTGTGTGTGTGTGTGTGTGTGTGTATTTGTTTATTTTTTAAAAATTGATGGGGAAAAAAGTTACTTGTTTGCAGTAAAATAAATAGAGGTGGAGAGAACCTAGGCTTCTTTGAATATTTTGTTTTGTAGGTTTAACTTTGGAACCACATAAATATATTGCATAATTACAAAGTAAAATTAAATCCAAAAAGGCAATCGTTAAAAAGTTAAAAGGAAAATTAACCTATCTGTATATCTGAGTGGTGGTATAACCACACAGAGCAGTTCTATTCCAAGTGACTTTAAAACACAGTATTTTGAGTGTACAGTTCTATTGCGACACAATCCAGAACAAAACAAAACAAAAAAATCCACAAAGAATCTGAATTTTTTTTAGCATTTATATTATTGGTGTGAGTTTTATTATTCTAAGGCATAATAGAAGAGTGTGTGTGAAGAGTGGGATAAAACAAATGACTGTTTCTGTTGGTGTTAGTAAGAGCTTGGATTTTTGGAGCTTCGGGGGAATGAAATACAGATATGTAATTGCTGAAGTTAAGCAAAATTACTGTAGGCTTAGGAGCAAATAAAAAAATTTTCCCACTGGACAAAGAATTTGAGTATCAACAACACATAAAATATGCTTATAACTGATATAAAATCTCTTTTGTAGACACTAAGGAATCAACACATTATTATGCAGACTGATAAATAAGGGAAATAAATGAGTAATCATAATTCTTTTACATAAATTGTATCTCAAGGTAGAGAAAGCTGACAAAGAGAAGGTTCTCTTTATAGCTAACAAATGAAGAGAGGACACCAGACTCTCACCATTTTGTAACTCTGAGGAAAGAGCTACCAATGGCTATCACATCAAATATTAAATGCCTCCTGATAGATGCACGCTCTGTTGCTGGAGAACCAAACCAGAATCTTACCAGAAATACAGAAGACAGAGAGAAAATTGGCAAACAACTCCAAAGGTTGCAGCGAGCAAGCTCTCTCCCATGGGATACTCGTACAGTACAGATGACCTTTTTTTCTCCTCCTCCTCCTCCTCCTCCTCCTCCTCCTCCTCCTCCTCCTCCTCCTCCTCCTTCTTCTTCTTCTTCTTTCAAAGAAAAGAGAGAGCAATAGAGAGGGAAACAAGATTAAAACTTCCAGAGACATATTTACCAATCGTAATGCATGAGTCTTAGGGTCCTGATTCAAATCAGCCAATAGTACAACTGTGAGCCAGCTGGGGGAATTTGAAGGTTGAACTGATGACAGTAAGCAATCAATGGTAAATTTTTCTAAGGTGAGATGATGGACTTTTTTTTTCTTTAGAAAAGTACCTTTGAAAGATGCAAATTAAAATATTCACAGATGAAATAATATAATAGCTCGGATTCGATTTAAAATAATTCGGGAGCTAGCCGGAAGGAGAGTGATTGGGGTTCTAGAAAAGGCAAGAATAGCCCGGGTGGGAAGTTGTTGAAGAAGGGGAAGGAGTACATGAAGATGCATTATATTATTTTCTGTATTTTTATAGGTATTCCATATTTATACAAGAAAACATCAAACACAAAATAAAAACAAAACGACTCAGTGGCTTGCATGGATTCTTTGAAATTCTTTATCAGTGGCATGGATATGCCCTAAGATGTCTCCCCCGCTACCTTTGGAATTTACGTCTTCATTTTTACAGATGCTGTTGCTGCTAAATTATTCTAATCTTGATGGTGACCCTGGAGATGATTTCAGGCCTTTTATCGAGCCCAGCTAACTTACACTTTTCAGAAGGAAAAAGTGCTGTTTTACACTTTCTGCAGTCTTTGTTTTATGGAGGGGGTGGGCGTCATTTGGATATAAATGACCTAGGAGAAAGCACTGGGAAATCCGATAGGGAAACGGAATCAGTCGGGCTTTTTATGTTGAAGCTTTTGGAAATCTTTTTTCAATCTAGTCCGTCCCTGTAAGACTTTGCAGCTGGCTGATGTCAGGGACCTGCTGATGATTCATTCCATTTAGGCAGGGTCAGTTCACAGCAACATCCCTGAAAGTGGCCGGGGCCGCCAGGCGCAGACATCGGCCACATGATTTTTGCTTGACATCATTTCTTTTACCCACATTGGTTGGTATCAGTCATCGGAGTATCTAATTTCTATTTTACTCTCGGTCTAGAGGTTTAGGAAACCTTATTTTGCCTGCCTGGATTCTTCTATTAATCTTACAATCCGGGTGTTTTCTGATTAGTAGAAGCGTAACTTTGACTCAAGGAATCCTAAGTATTTTCCTTCCATATTTTAGAAAGAGAAAGTACATAAAAGATGAAACACAGGTAGTAAAACCTTGTTAATTTTATTACTTCTCCACGCTAATTTTTTTCCTGAGGCCTCTTAAATGCTATAAAAGGTGAAGCATATTCGATGTGGACTTGTTAGAATGTGTCAGTGTGTGTTTTGTAAATTGAGTTCATTTAAGTCCCACTTCTAGAAGAACTAAGCTGGTTTTCTCCAGAAAGTGAATTTCAAAGCAATGCCACCTATTGGATGAAATACAATAGAACTAAGATCTTTATCAAAATGTCTTTAATGGACTGTAGAGTGCATTTGAAACCATAAAAAAAGGAAGCTATTCCCATTAAATTATGTGAGATTTGAGGGAGAATTAAGACATGGGCGATTTGAAAATACTTTTGTTCAGGTGTAGAGCTTGAACAGATACATTTTTGGCAAGCCCATTTCCCATTCTTTCTTGGCTTTGGGTATATATTTCTGTTCATTTCTCCACATATCTTTGGGTCCCAGTAGACATTTATTTGCACTCGTAATCCCAGGATGACATGGCCTCTGTCCGTTTTTCTGCTCTCTCTCAGCATAGTCATGAACACTGAGTTTCCAGAGTTGTTCTCTAACTTGGCTGTACATTTCTTTCTTTTCTCTTAAAAAAATATATTTTATTGATTTTTTTACAGAGAGGAAGAGAGAGGGATAGAGAGCTAGAAACATCGACCAGCTGCCTCTTGCACGCCCCCTACTGGGGATGTGCCCGCAACCAATGTACTACATGCCCTTGACCGGAATCGAACCCAGGACCTTTCAGTCCGCAGGCCGATGCTCTATCCACTGAGCCAAACCGATTTTGGCTTGGCTGTACATTTCTTGAGTGGAGCCATCTTGTCTTCCATTTTTCCCACTCTGCAACGTCTAGTGTTGCTCCATTCACTCTCTTTAGCTGTTGAAGGTGTGGGTTTATGTCAGGGGTGGAGAACCTTTTTCCTGCCAAGGACCATTTGGACATGTATAACACCGTTCGGTGCCATACAAAATTATCAACTTAAAAATTAGCCTGCTCTATTTGGTCCAACACTTACTTAACTCACCCCTAATGCCTTGGCAGGGCCAGACCAAATGATTTAGTGGGCCTCATACAGCCTGCAGCCTGGATGTTCCCCACTCCTGCTTTATATCAAGGAATCTTTTCTTTGTTATGGGGGTGACATTGGTTAGTGACATTATATAAGACTCAGGTTTATCATTCTGTAACACTTCATCTACTGTTGTGTGTGTTCACCACCCCACGCCAGGCCTCCTCCCACCACCATTTATCTTCTGGGAATATTTCAGAGCCCAGGAGGGCGCCCCATTCACTGACCACTATGGGAAAGTGAACGTAGTTTTACACTTACTTTCATTTCATAACACTTTGCTGTGATGCCAGTCTTTTAGAGATAAATTATTACACAAACCACCATTGCATTATCTACAGAATGAAATTTGTAATTCAACTTAGGAGCATTTCTAAAGCTCTCAGTTCTTATGTATTTCTTTTGGCAAACTAATACTTTATTACTGACTAGTGCCTGGTGCACTAGTGACTGGTGCACTGTGGGGTCCCCTGGCCTGGCCTGCACCTTCTCACAATTCCGGACCCCTCAGGAGATGCCAGAGACTAGGTTTCCCTGCAGGCCAGGTCGAGGGACTCCACCAGTGCATGAATCCATGCTCCGGGCCTCTAGTATACATATAAGATCATTGGTTAATCTCTTCCTTCCCTCTTCCCTCCTCCCTTCTCTCTGAGATGCATCAGTCTGTTCCATGTTCCCATGCCTGTGATTTCCACTTCTGCATTGAGCGTCTACTCCCTGGTGGTCAGTGCGTGCCATAGCTACAGGCCAGTCGACCAGTTGCTTAGGCTTTTATATATACTGTATAGATGGTTAATATAATTGAAGTGTTGTTTTCCCCCCTTAGGTACTTGCAAGTGAAAAAATTAGTGGAATGAAATTACTAATGGCATTAATGCAATTTGACACAAATCACTAGCTGACGCAGTGGTGGGATATCATGTTTATTAAACATTTACCACATGCAAAGCCCATTTGTGATGTCAAATTATCCTCACATGAGTCCTATGAGGTTGGTAATACCTGATTTTGATGGGCTTTCTTTTCTCTCTCTCGCTCTTTTTCACACAAAGTATTGGTAATTTATTTCCCTCTAGCCCTGGGGTCAGTACATAGATGGCTTCTCTTCAGCCTTTGGGTTGACAATTTTCTCCAGGTTGCTGCTAATGATGTGATAAAGCTCAGCATAGAAGGCCCTCAGGTCCAGCACCAATGCCCTGAGCTCCCTGTAGGCTGCCTCATCTCGCTCCTGCACCAAGGCCCGGTAATCCATTGCATGGTCTCCTTAGAGGCCTTGCCCACAGCATCCCCACGTTCTGAGAAGTACTTGGGAATGGTTGTCTGGAAGGCTTCTACTTTGGCCTTGACTGCCTTCACCCTCTCCAGCACCTTCTCCTGGATTGCTACCCCAAAGTCATTTCCATCCGCAATCTTGGGGATCAGGTGCTGGATCCACGTGATCACCAGAATACATTTTTCTTTGGGAGTCCAGACTTCTGGCTTAACCAGGGCAAGCAGGGCCAGGAGCTTCTCATTCCCCGGGAGAAAGCCGCACGTAGGGACTTCTTTCTTCTCCTGCTTATCTGTTTCCATCTCACCATCTTTGGGTGGAGGGTCTGGAATAGGCATGTCCAGTGAGGCTCAGAGAGAGGTCAGGTCAGCCACATTGAGGGACTCTTCTTGCAAAAGCTGATTCAGGTGTATGATCTTCTGTGGCAAGAATCTGTAGAGGAATTCCTCAGCCTCCTGGAAAAGATTTTGCCTGAAGACATCCACCTGTTTGGGGGTTCCCCGCTCAGGAGTACCCTACAAGGCTGGGCCATGCTGCTCCAGTTGCTATCATGTTTCCCCAAAAATAAGACATCCTCTGAAAATAAGACCTACTTAATGGAAACATAATACATCCCCTGAAAATAAGACCTAGAGCATCTTTGGGAGCAAAAATTAATATAAGACACTGTCTTATTTTCAGGGAAACAGGGTAGGTCTCGGGTCTCTGGGCTCGCCTCATGATGGGCTGTCTTATTTTACAAAATTTGTATATGTGCAAAGTGGTATAGTTAAAGTAGACTTTTATTTGTTTTTAAATTATAAAGTAATGCAAGCATTTATTTGTATTGTCGATTTTTATAAAATTCTTAGAATAAAATTTTTTTTTAAAATGTAGAACACATTTCTCTTTTATCTTCCTGAACACGCTGAAGTTATGTCCCCTCTCCAGGGGTAACACCCTTGCCATTTGGGGGTGTGTCCTTTCATATAATTTTCTGTGTGTTTATATACTTTACACGTAGTATTAAGTGGGGATTTTACGAACATAAACGGGATCTTATGGGTGTGAAAAACAATAACTTCCTTTTTTCAATTACGGTTTCTTAGAGGTTCTTCTGTGTGGGTCCACACAGATCTGTGTCCCTGTCCCCAGCTGCTGCTCACTCCACTCACGTGCTTTTAGTCCATCATTCTCCTGTTTCCAATGTTTCTATTACAAATGTGGGTTTTGTTTGTTTGTTTGTTTGTTTGTTTGTTTGTTAATCCTCACCTAAGGATATTTTTTTCCATTGACTTTTTAGAGAGAGTGGAAGGGAGGGAGGTGGAGGGGAGACAGAGAGAAACATCCATGTGAGAGAGACACATGGATTGGTTGCTTCCCTCATGCACCCTGACCAGGGCCTTGAATCGAGCCTGCAGCCTAGATGCATGTCCGTGACCAGCATCGAATCCTGGACCCCTCAGTCTGCGAGCCATTGACGTAACCAGCTAGGGCTAACCCAGACTTGTTTTAAAGAGCCGGGCTGTGTTCCCGTGTGGCCTTCACCTATTTGGGCAACACCAAAGCAGCCTGGGCCAAGTGCTGTGTCTTTGGCGGCTGTGGAGGGTGTCAGCCCCGGGGCTGGGGCTGGCTGGGCGGCAGGTGAGCCCAGGAGGCTGTGTGGGGTGCAGGCCGGGCACACGTGGTGGTGATTTTCCCGGTTGCTGTGCTGCCGGGAGGAGTCAGAACTGCAGGGGAGGGTGAGCCCCGAGCGTTGTGGTCTGCCCTAGAAAACCTTGAAGTAAACTACCCTGTTTACATTAACACCTAGTAAAAGAAAATACTAACGTTCCCAAAATAATCTTCTAAAGAGACAGCTTTAATGAGAATTTCTGAGTGAAATTTAAGTTTTAATTAAACATGCTGAGAATAAACAGTATCTTCAAAGTTCAGCCTTAAGAAGCAATAACTATTTTTTTTTTAAGAAGGGTAAGTATTTACATACACTTGACTGCCTGGGCTTAGGATCTTTGCGAGTTGGAGCACTTGTATTTTTGAAAATGAATTGCCCGGCTGGCATGGCTCAGTGGTTGAGTATCGACCTATGAACCAGGAGGTCATGGTTCGATTTCCAGTTGGGGCACATGTCTGGGTTGTGGGCTCAATCCCCAGTGTGGGGTGTGCAAAAAGCAGCTGATCAATGATACTTTCTCATCATCAATGTTTCTCTCTCTCTCTCTCTCTCTCTCTCTCTCTCACTCTCACTCTCTCCCTTCCTCTCTGAAATCAATAAAAAATATTTTTTAAAATGAACTAAAAATCCCCGAAGATAAAGGCATAATTTGTATGCTTTCTGTGTGTAGGCAGGTTCATGGAAGGCATGGGTATCTCTGAAGTAGTTCTCTTGGCTTTGGGGAATGCCATTTGTACTTGCTGAAAATTAGGGGTGTTATAATTGTCCGTATTATGTCATAACTGCATGGTTCACGAATACTCTCAAGAGTGGGACAGGAAGACTAGATGAAAATGGTTAACCTTTCTGTTCCAGGAAGATGGAAGCCTGGGAAAGAAGCATGTGTGGGCTACACCCCTTACAAATCTTGTTTTAGTGAATTGTGATGAGCAATCCTGCAAAATAGATGGTGCTTTCACATGTGAGAAAACTGAGGCCTCAAGAAGCACAGTAAATGTCTGAAAGCTGTAGCTGAGAAGTGGTAGCACAGGATTTCAACCCCAGTCTGGCCTGTCCTCCCTGCTCCTTCAGCTATGTGTGTCTGTTTTGTTGTAGTCATAGTGTGGTAGGAGCCTCCTCCATGAAAAACGTGAGATAACTTGACCTATGTATGCATGGGGCTGTGGAAGGGAACAATTTAATGCATGGAAAATTCTAGCCTCATTTTTGTTTGTTTTTCTTTTTTAATTTGTCAGAACTTTTACTACTAGGAACTAAAACAACCTTCCTTTCTTATGGTAGATAAAGTATCATGATTTATATTATTAAACTAGAGGCATGTTGTACGAAATTTGTGCACAGGGTCCATAGGCCTGACAGGCAAGCTGGGCCAATAAGGGCCTTCTGGCTGCCAGTCATAGTCTTCCTTCATTCCACGCCGCCCCCTGGTGGACAGTGCATGTCATAGCAAGTGATCCATCTCCATATATATTAGTGGCCCAGTGTACAAAATTTGTGCACAGGGTGGGTGGGCATTCCTCAGCCCGGCCTGCACCCTCTCCAATCTAGGACTCCTTGAAGGATGTCCTACTGCTGGTTTACAGGGATCGGGCCTAAACTGGCAGTCAGACATCCCTCTCACAATCTGGGACTGCTGGCTCCTAACTGCTCTCCTGTCTGATTGCCCCTAACCACTCTACCTGCCGGCTTGCTCGGCCCCAACTGCCCCCTGCCACCAGTCTGCTCGCACCCAAATGCCCCCCACTCCACCAGCCTGATCAATCCCAACTGCCCCCCACCAGCCTGATCACCCCCAAGTGCTGCCCCCTGCAGGTCTGCTTGCCCCCACCTTCCCTCCCCACTGGTCTGCTCACCCCCAGTGGCCCCCCTGCTGGCCTGCTCACTCCAAACTGCTCCATGCCATGGTCCTGATCACCTCCAACTGACCCCCATTGATGGCCTGCCGACCCCAAACTGGCCACCCTGCTGGTCTGCTTACCCCAATAGCCCCCCCCCTCGCCTGATCACCCACAACTGCCCTCCCATCCTGGCCTCTAATTGCCTCCACCTTAGCCCCACCACCATGGCATTGTCCATAATGTCTGGAAGGTCTCCTGGAAGGTCTCCCAGTCTAATTAGCATATTACCCTTTTATTAGCATAGATAGAGGCCTGGTGTATGGGTGGGGGCTAGCTGGTTTGCCCTAAAGGGTGTCCCAGATCAGGATGGGATTCTTGCTGGGGTGCCTGGCCAGCCTGGTTGAGGGGATGAGGGCTGTTTTCAGGCTGGCCACAGCCCCTTCAGGGTAGGAGTCTCCCCTGGGTTCCTGGTCAGCCTGGGTGAGGAGCTAATGGCTGTTTTCAGGCTGGCCACAGGCTCCTCCCCCCCTCGTCCCCGCCCTCGTGACCCAAGCTCCCAGCCCCTCCTTTTTTGCTTTTTTTTTTTCCCCCCCAGGGTCTCCTTAAGCAGAGGCCAGGGTAGGCTGGAAGCAGATATCTGGGATTTATTTATCTTCTATAATTGAAACTTTGTAGCCTTGAGCAGAGGCCAGGGCCAGCCAGTGTGGGTGGGAAGCTTGGCTTCCTCTACCGCCAGGGGCAACCCAAGACTCCTGCTTGCTCCAGCTCCGTGGCTGCTGCCATCTTAGTTGGGTTAATTTGCATACATGCTCCTGATTGGCTTGTGAGGGTGGCTGGTAGGCATAGCAGAGGTACAGTCAATTTGCATGTTTCTCTTGTATTAGATAGGATTCACTGGCCAACTGTGCTCTAAAACAGACTTTAACAATTCTGAAGGTTAATTCTTAAGATTATCAAGCACAATGGCAAACTTTTTCCTGAGCAGTCTGCTGACCCCTGCTCTTCAATATAGCTCCCAGATGTGAAGGATTTGGATGAAATAGGTGCTAAGAGTTTTTCACATGGACAACTCCTCAAGTCTGCAGAACTCCTTCCAGCATATGATACTAAGGTCATTCTCCCAGGAGCCACTGTGGATGTTCCCTCCATCATTGCCATGTGCTCCAGGACAGCTTCCTCTTCCCGCCCCGATTCTTTACTTACACAGTTACAAAATTACAACCAAGGTGAAAAAATTTTCACCTCCCCAATATTTCTATTTTGGCTTCTAATTTCAACACTGCAATTTCTCTGCTTCCTCTCTCCCTCCCTCCTTCCATCTCAATTCCTTCTTTCTTTCCTTTTGATATCCTTTCCAGAAGAAACTAAATAATCAAGTTCTCCTCCTTTTCTACTCAGCTTGTAGCTTGCTTCCCCCAATTTGCCTCCACTGAACCTCAATGTAACCTGTGGTTCCTGTATCAGTGTGACAAGGTCCAGGCAGGCTTCTTAACTCAGGGAAGTCCGCCGATTGGAGACGGTTGTAATTGGAGAACAGACACTCAATGTAAGCCTGATTCTTGCCCTCAGGAACTAGAGGTCCAGTGTTGCCAGATATTCTGACTTTAAGAGAAGCAAGAAATCTAGACTTTTTTTTTGGGGGGGGGGGAGGAGTGGGATAGGGGAAACCTCTATTTTTCCAATGCTGAAAACTAATTAAAAATTATTTTGCAACAGTGTGCAGCCAAACAAAAGACATCTAAAAGACATCTGTTAGATATCACTTGGAATCTCTTTGTAAACTAAAGAAAAAAATTGAGCTTTTTTATTGTGAAGTAATTGCTCAACTCCCTTCATACTTTCCTACTTTTCAGCTAAAGCAGTCTTGTACTTTTATTTCCCACAGATATTATCCCTAGATCCCTGGGAGGCAGTGGGGTATTCTGCTCAAGATCAAGGTTTGAGTATCAGCCAAATCTGGGTTAAATTAGAGATCTAGTGCATAATAATTCTGTTACCTTGGATGGGTCATTGCAGCTGTGTGAGTCACCAATAAAAGGGACTACTAATGATTTGTCTTAAATGCTTCATGGCACAACAAATATTTATTGAAAATCAACTATCTACCAGTCACTGGATTATGTATTGGGGATGCCACAGTTAATAAAAGCAGACACAGCTTCCGCATTTCTGGAGTTCATTATCCAGTAGAAGAGAAAGATGTTAATCAAATAATCTCAGTAATATTAGTACAATGAAAAAGTAGGTTAGGTGCTCTGCCCGAACAAAAGGCAGTTCTAGGCTGGGTTTCCTGAGGGAAGAGATATAAGATCTGAGATCCAAAAGGTGAGTGGGAGTAAACCCCATGAGAAAAAGATGGAATAGCATTTCTGGCCAAAAGGTTCAGTGTGTGCTTTCTTTCCAAGGCAGTGAAAGCACACTGTTATTATTCAACCTGATGAAATCAGGATCTGAATCCAGGGCAATTTTACATGGTCCCATTTTGTTTTTATTTTGTTTAAATGTAGTTTATTGATATTTTACAGAGAGGAAGGGAGAGAGGTAGAGAGCTAGAAATGTCGATGAGAGAGAAACATTGACCAGCTGCCTCTTGCACACCCCCTACCGGGGATGTGCCCGCAACCAATGTACATGCCCTTGACCGGAATCAAACCCAGGACCTTTCAGTCAGCAGACTGATGCTCTACCACTGAGCCAAACCGATTTCTGCCCATTTTGATGAATACTGCATTCTCATAGAGAAGCATAAACGTGTTGTTTCTGTTCTGTAGCTATCAGAATGCTTTTGTCAAGTGCAGTAGTACTTATATCAGACTAGAGGCCCAGTGCACAATATTCATGCATTAAGGGTGGGGGGGGGTCCCTCAGCCCGATCATCAGCCCAGCTTGTGGCTGAGCGGTGCCCCCCTCCCCCTGTGGAAGCGCACTGACCACCGGGGGGCAGCTCCTGCATCTTCCCCCCTGGTGGTCAGTGCATGTCATAGTGACTGGTCTTTCCACTGTTCAGTTCAGTTAATTTGCATATTACCCTTTTATTACATAGGTTGGTCGGTGGTCATCAGCCAGTGGTCTGCGAGATCCAAAATGTTGGCAACCGCTGGTCTAGGTTTTGCTGAGGTAACAACCGCAACATTTTAATGGTTTAAAGTAGAGCTCAATAACTATGACCCACAGGCCAGATTCTGCTGCTGCCTCCTTTTGTAAATAAATTTTTATTGGAGCACAGCCATGCCAATTCATTTACATACCGTCTAGGGCTACTTTCCTACTACGATGGCAGAATTGATTAGTTGTGACAGAGACTATAGGGCCTGCAAAGCCAAAACTATTTACTTCCTGGCTTTTTACCAACAACTTTGCAGTCCCTTCTTAATAGTATAGCTAGTGAAAAACTCGAAATCACATGACCTTGCTTGGTACCTGCATATAATATGCTGCTGCTGCTATTGTTATTCCTGATATTATTTTCTTTATTTTTGTTATCTCCTTAGAAACCCTTGTTCTAATTGCTGAGCCTTATGCTAGTACGTCTTACTACTGTCAGTATTATTACTGCCATTACTAACAATAATACTTCACATGTATTACTTACCTGTTGTGGTTTAGACACTATGCTGGGAGCTTTGTGTGTCATCAGTCCTCTGAAGGAGAGGCGTCCCCATTTTATGGGCCCTGCTCATATCAGTAACAGACACTACCACTCCATGGGCTGAGGATTTACTCTGTGCCCAAGCATGTCATAGGTCGTTATAGAACCATTTTATTTTCTAGACATGAAAGCTGAGGCCCAGAGGTGAGTAACTCGCTCTGTGCCACACACTCTGAAGTGGCAGAGGTGAGATTCTAACTCCTGCCCGCCTAACACCAAAGCCCTCGCACACACTGTTGACCACTATGCTGCACCCTGCCCCATGGGTGATCCAGGTAGAGTGGTAAAGTGACTGCCTCTGTCACCACTGTGGCCAGGGCAGCCCATTCCTTTTTCCTGGGACAGCATCTCTGTTGCATTTTTTTTTTCCCTGCTCAGAGCAGTCTTGACTTTTCCTTCCCACTGTCTAAACTCCTGCTCACCTCTAAACTCCTGTGTCTGAGAGAAGCTGGTATTTGTTGCCATAGTGACCGCCCCCAGCCTGTGTTGCACATTGGCACTGCTCATTGGGTGACATTGTAGACTGGGATGAGCTCCTTGCACAGAGCAGGCGTGCATTGGGTGTGGTTTTCCCCGTGTATTTAGTGAGCTGCAGGTGTTATTTCTTGTCTTCCTCCTTATTTTGACTATCGTACTGAGCAATTTGACTATTGTACTGAGCACTTATGCCACACACATGGTACCACTTTCACAGCACCCTTTTGGAGGGATCCTCTCATCATCCTGATTTGCATTTGCAGAAACTGAGGCTGGCCAAGGCCACTGGACTAGAGAGGGTGATGTGGGTGTGCCGTATGGAAGGGTAGACCAAGCTCTACAATGGTTCGCCTCGTGGTTGCTGAGGACAGCCATTGAGGACAAAGCCAGCCGTCTTTGTCTTAGCAGCTACTTATATGGAATGGAGACCAAATGGGTCCATTCTAAGGATTATGTCAAGTTCACATCGAGCAGGAGAATCCAGGCAATGGCCCATTATCAAATGAGTGACAAAGCACAATGGACGGACAATGGCAATGTCTGATTTTCAAACATAACCAGAATTATCAGTTCCACTTACAGGGCAGTGAGCACCCACCATCCACTGTGAGTGCGCACTGAGCTGAGCACAGCGAGGGCATTTCGAGGCAGCCCTGCCCTCCTCGGTGTTGTCCACTCCAGGAAGAGGCCACCCCTATTAAGAGCAAAGACTGTGTGTGTGAGGAACCCAGGTTCTAACCCAGGCTCTATCACTAGACAATGTTGTGATCTTTGGAAATCTGCCTTCTTTTTCACAACCTTAGTTTTCTCAATAGCAAAACAGGGATGATAGGAATACTGCCTCCAACGTTAGCCTCCGTATTCCATGATAGGATACAGGTAAAACATTTAGCACAGTGACCGTCCAAGGCAGAACACTATGAAGTCTCAACTATTAATAGAGCTTGTATGCTGAGCCCTGTACTATAGTTAAATTCTCAAAATGGATATTAACATCCCCACCCATAAGACGGAGAAGTGAATATTTGGAGTTGCTACATAACTCAACCAGGGCTTTATACCAAGAGAGGCGGAAAAGCATTTACTGATTTTCCATGGATGCCTCTTGGGGATCCCTTCCCTGGAAAACCAAATGGCTTTGGTCTGTTTTCCCTGCCCAGGTAGCTGAAACCTCTGCTGATGGCTTTTTATAAGATGCTGCTCGGGTTTTGTGGTTAGGTCATGTGTGCGGGCACCTTAGAATTCTGCAGTCAGGAGGAATGGGGTGTTGGCCTGGTAGTGGAAATAGTACATTTAGGCTCTCCCCTCCACGCCCCACCCCAAATATCAAACATGCATTATCTTCATCGTCGTGAAGTGCTTTGTAACCATTCCTACTGGTTTTCTCATAATATAAGAAGTTCACTAAATGCACGAACTCCGCTTTCCACTTTATCCCAGAACTTACATATTTTAAATTGAGACTTTAAAACTCCATGATCATCTTTTAGTGATGGCAACCAGCCAGAACTACATTGTTTAACATGATACTCCCCTTCGTGATTAGAGAGAAACCCTTAGCCTCTCTAACCTCAGTCTGGTACCTGTGTGAATGAGTGTGTGTGTTTCTCTCCTTCAAGGCTTATTGCGCTCTACTAATGTGCTATTGGCCAGGATTACTTAATTAAACATGACTCAAAGGTTTGCTTTAATGCTCTAACCTAGTGACAGAAATTGCTTACCACTATTTCTTGGCCGTATGCTGCTTTTGGAATGGCAAGAAAGCAGAGTCAGGGAAAATAACATTCACTCTGTTAAATCTTTATTTATTTTCTAAGGAGTGAGAGAGCATTTTTATCCAAGTGATGAGAACCTCCTGGAATTGATTGACTTAAATTAGCTTGATTGCTTTTTATCAATCGCAGCTGCGCTGTTTAGCATAAAAATGCAAAACATCTAAAAAGCATTTGCCTCGCAGCATACTAGAAAGATGTTTTTAGTTAGTTTTAAGATGTTTCAAATTTTTATCCTGCACAGATTCTCTGAGAATGTATCCAGAACATATCTGGTTACAGAGAATTAGTACAGATATTGTAAACTTTGAGAAAATGAATTAAAGAAAATATGCTGTTTTATGAATTACATATTTAGAATTTGGGCTTTTTAGCTTTTAAACGTCCCTCGTTAAGTTAAACAGTTCGGCAATATTTGTTGCAGGGGCCGAGCCAAGCAAACCGCTGCTAAACATTAAAAAACAGCCTTTGGAACTTTTCACGTAGCAAGCCATTTGGCCTTTCTAGCGGAGCCGGGCCATGGTTCAGTGGAACCTGGCTGTTGGGAAGTTAGGTAAAACCGGCTTTGTCCTGAGATCCTCTGAATGAATTTCAGACCATCCTCTCTGCTTTCTCCCGGGCGAGGATGGTTGAATGATGAGTATGAACCACGGACGAAATGTCTTCTCGCGCAGGTGCTGCTGAGTGTCTGCTCCGGGAGGCCCTCGGCTTCTCTCTCTGAACAAGCCGCTGCTTTCCTGATTTCCCCTGGTTTGGCAGATTTTGCCTTTTGGTTTTTGCGGACTTCATTAACACCAACATCAGAAGGCACATTCTAGGAGTTGATGAGAGAGAGAGGGGGGAGAGAAAGAGAGAGAAGTGAGCCAGTTTCTTGTCTTCTGGTTTTTGTTAATAACCACCTCTGCTGGTCTTGGTTGATAGAAGGCGAATCTCTGGCAAACACCAGAATGGAAGGGCAGGGTGCCAGTTCATAGAACTGACCCTTACCCTGACCCTGACCCTGACCCTCACCGACCCCCAGGGGCAATTTCCTTCAGCATAAGCTCTGGGTTGCAATTCATGCCTGAAAATGTATTTTCCCTTTAAACATATATATTTTTTTCAAGTGGAGTGCCAGTATTTCTTTGTTGGACATTTTGGAAGCCTGTGATGTTAGAATGGCACATTTTTACCTCGACTCTGTTGATTTTTCTCCTACTGTAAAGGCTATGAAGGGTTACACTCCTGGGTCTGTAATGAGGATGTCAAGGTCTCATGCCCTCAACTGGACAGCAAATTGGAGTCCTCGAGCCGTTGTCAGGCTGTGGGCTTCCCTCCCCAGCCAGTGAAAGCATCTGGCGGGGAATGATCAGTTCAATAATCACAAGAGGCAGGGGGATTCCACAGGAGCCGGTGGGCACCCTAACAAGGGCAGATGTGTATCCTGGACTCCAGAGGTGACCTTGGCAGATGTGAGATTAATGAGTCCAAAGGCTTTCCATAGCTTTTCATTCTGGATACATCTCTGATTATCCACTTAGATTTGTAGAATTTAACAAGCCTGCATTTGATGTCAATCATTCTACCCGCTGACCTGTTTCTGTGCTGTCTCCAGGCGACATTTCAAAAATCCTCATTTCTCCCACTTTTAATGTGTTATTAATGTGCTCTGGTGACATTATTAATGTTTGAGTCAATCACAGTCTTAACATTATGTCAAAAATTTCAAAATTGTTTTCATGTTCCCTTCTCATCTTTGATATGCTGCTGTCATCACATTATTTTTGACATGATTACTTTTATAATATACCTACAATTTAGGGTGTTGTGATTTTTAACTTGACATAATGCCGTTAACAGTGTGCTCATGTGATTATAAGCTTCCTTAGTTTTACTCTTAATCACACCGGGTGGTGTGCTTTCCTTCGCCACATTCCTACTATTGGTTGTTGCAGCCGTTTCTGCAAGTTTTCACTCTTGTAGATAAATTTAGGTGTAAATGTGTTTGAACAGTTGGATTGCTGCTGGGTCAAAGAACATAACCATATTTCTAAATTGCTTTTTTAAACTTACGTACCAAGTATAATGCCTTAGCAAAAGACTGATAGGAAATTCTCCACAACCGTGCTAACACTGGCTCTGTTAAAATGTTCAGCATAACATTATTGTGCTTGGTTACTACTTTAATTATTTTCAGGAAAAAAAAATATATATATTCATGCTGTGTTTACGGTGTGTATTTTCTTCATGGTGGATTCTTTCTTACTTAGTGTAATTGTACAATAGAGATATTAACTCTTTGTCCCCATTGATGCAACTATTTACCCCATTTTATTGTTTGCCTTTTGAATTTCCATTTTGTAGGTTTTCATTAAGTTTTTGGCTATAAATATAGTTGGATCTGTCAACCATTTCTGTCTTCACTTTTTTTGGTTCTTCCAAAGATCAGAGAAGTATCCTGTTTTATTTCAGCTTGTTGTCTTATACCTTGGCATTTGAGCTGTTTTAAATACAGGGTGGGGCAAAAGTAGGTTTACAGTTGTTTGTATGGAAAATAATACAATAAGTAATAAGTAATAAGTAATAATATAAGAGTAAATGCTGTGTTCCACATACAATTATAAACCTACCTTTGCCTCGTCTGGTATGCTTGTAGTTTATTTTTTTTTTGAAAACTTGGTATATGTCCAAGATCATAATAACTTAAACATTGAAGTTTAAGTGTCCCATGTCCACAGTTCATGTTTTTCAATTAGCAAGGATGCTTAAGGACTCATTCCACCCAAAAGAGATAGCTGACCTATGCCTTCACTACCACATCATATTCCATTAGGTCAGTGTTTCCCAAAGTGTGGTACATGTACCCCCAGGGGTACGGGGAGAGTTTGGTGGGGATATGCACTGCACCGTGCTTAGCTGCGCCTAATTCTACATTCTCATGAGTCAAGTCAAGACAGTCTTGTGAGGCGTGAGATGGTCCAGTGTGCAAATAAATGTTATTTATAATATAACTTTTATTTATATCTTATTATGAATAATTTTATTTTTCGTATTTTATTATTTTGTGTATGTACCAAAAAAAAAAATAAAAAATAAATATATTTTGACTGTTATTAAAATACATCCATTTTTTTTGACGAGGGGTACTCAGCGTTACGAAAATTACAGAAGGGGTACACATATGTCAAAAGTTTGGGAAACACTGCATTAGGTGGCAGGAGTATAATTATGTAGCCAGTTAGGCTTTATTTGAAAAACCTTGCTCTTGAGCATCTAACCAGAGTCTACTTCTATCATGTGTTGCAAAGTATAAATCTAAGTTAAAATTTTCCATTTGACTAATTTATCCTGATGCAATCGAATTGTTTTTCTTTTTTTTAAAATATATATTTTATTGATATTTCACAGAGAGAAAGGGAGAGAGATAGAGAGCTAGAAACGTCGATGAGAGAGAAACATCGACCAGCTGCCTCTTGCACACCCCCCATCGAATTGTTTTTCTTCCTTGATTTTGAACCACTCTTCATCTGATTCCTATAAATAATTGCCTCTATTTTGGGGCTATCTCTTTTGTCAGTCAAAACAATAAAATATCCGTGCTGTATCTAGCACCAGGCTTCCCTACTCCGTGTTCTAGATGGGAAGGTAGACTGCTCCCCTCAATACAAAATGTCCTTTTCCAGCAGCCATCCATCCTCCCACCACGCTGCCCAACTCCTCCCACACCCGACTCTTCCCAAGTGACTTCAGTCCCCACCACCCTCCCTCTGCCAAAATCTACAGTGAGTGTCTAGGAATAAAAATCTTGTGCGCCAGTCCTTTTAAAAAAGTGACTTTGCCTCTGGGCAGTTCACCTCTCTGGCTACTAAACAACACTATTGGTTGCTGCCTGGGCAGCTGTTGCCAACTCTGGCCGTCCTGGCTGAGGTCCCCTGTCTGGGGTTCTGGTCTCAATCTTCTCCCGGGGGGACCCTCCTCATTCTTGGCCTGTGGCCCCTTAAAGCTCAGCAAGTGCCTCTTGGGTCCCCACCCTGTCTTGAGGTGGTTTCTGTCCTTCCTTGTTTAAAAGTCTCCTCTTCAGCTCATCTTTCAGGGTGAGTATTCCCTGGTTTAGTTCAGTTGACCTTAGATTTTGGGAGGAAGTGGGAAAAAAATCTGCTGTCATCTGCCCCTCTACTTCCCTTTTAGAAAATATTAGTTATTTAATTAATTAATTTACTTTTAATTAATCAATTCTCCCTAAACTAATTTGTAGATCAAGTGTACCCCATGGATAATTATTTTTAAAAAAGAAAAAAAGAAAAAAACGGTCCTAGAAATAAACTGAGGAAGCATATAATGTGTTTATGGCTTGGAAGAATTAACATAATTAAATTTTCATACTACCCAAAGCAATCTATATGTTCAAAGCAATCCCTGTTAAAGTCACATTGGAATATTTCACACATGTAGAACAAATATTCCAAAAATTTATATGGAACTAGAAAAGACCTCAAAAAGCTGCAGCAATCTTGATAAAGAAGAACAAAGTTGGAGGGAATCACAATACCAGATATCAAACTATACTACAAAGTTCTTGTAACCAAACAGCCTGGTACTGGCACAAAAACAGGCATGTAGATCAATGGCACTGAACAGAGAACCCAGAAATTGACCTACACTAATATATATATATATATATATATATATATATATATATATATATTGTCAATTAATATTGATAAAGGAGGCAAGGACATACAATGGAGTGAAGTCAGTCTCTTCAATAAATGATGCTGAGAAAATTGGTCAGGACTAGGAGAAAAATGAAACTAGACCACCAACTTATACCATATAAAAGAACAAACTTAAAGTGGATTAAAGGCTTAAATATAAGTCATGAAAACATTAAAATCTGAGAAGAATTAATAGGCAATAAAATCTTACATATTGACTTTTGATCAGTTTACGACTCTTAAGTTTATTCCTATGTGCTATATCTTTGTGATGTTCTTAGGAAATTTATATTTATATGAAGTATACAGTGTATAGTATACTTATATACATATTAGTAGCCTGGTGCATGAAATTTGTACACCGGGTATGGGGGGCGTGTCCCTCAGCCCAGGCTGTTCCCCAGCTGACCCAATTGCCCCTAACTGCCCTTCCCTGTCGAACTGGCCTCCCCTAACTGCCCTCCCCTGCAGGCCTGCATCCTCCTTCCCCCAAATGCCCTCCCCTGCTGGCCTGGTCTCCTCCAATTGCCTCCCCTGCTATTTCAGTCACCCCCAACTGCCCACAACTTTCCTCCCCTGCCATCCCTCTTGTGGTGGCCATCTTGTGTCCACATGGGGGCAGCCATTTTTGACCACATGGAGGTGACCATCTTGTGTCTTGGAGTGATGGTCAATTTGCATATTACTATTTTATTAGATAGGATATGTGTGTATTGTTTATTTACTCTTTTTTTTTTATAGAGAGGAAGTGAGAGGGATAGAGAGTTAGAAACATCGATGAGAGAGAAACATCAACCAGCTGCTTCCTGCACACCCCCTACCAGGGATGTGCCCACAACCAATGTACATGTCCTTGACCAGAATGGAACCTGGGACCCTTCAGTCTGCAGACCGATGCTCTATTCACTGAGCCAAACCGGTTTCGTCTCATTTACTCTTTTATTGTAAGAATTATGAAAACTTCTTAGCCATTTCAATTTTCATAATATGTTAAGGCAAATAATGTTTTTATTCTTTTGTTGTCTATTACTTGGAAAACTTTTTTGTGTGAGTTCTTATGTAGTAGTCAGACTTTAAAAAGATATTAAATCATTTGTTTCCATTTGATGTAGGAATGATTAAGGAGTTTCTCCAATAATGGCACTATGGTTCTTTGCTATGGAGATAGTTTCCTTAATATTGAGAGAGCTTCTATTTCCCTTTTAAAATGTTATTGGAATGAAAGTTGCATTTTATTAGATTATGTTTTAAATCAAGTCAAGTGCTTATTGGCTTTCCTACTTTGCTTTTTTTTTATGGTGTTCCTGTAAACAAAAATTTATTTATTGCCATATCCCAGGTGAGAGCCTATTTACTGGAGTGTTATTGTTAAAGTATATTAAATTTCATATGCTAGTTTTATTTAGGACTTCTCTATCTATACTAATAAGGAAGGCTTTATACACATATAGCTAGATTGGTTTTGAGATCAGAATTATATTTTTAATGGCATAAATTAATATTTTCCCCTATGTTCTTGAGTAGTTTATTTAACATAGAAATTATTTGTTCTTTGAAAGTTTGACAAAATTCACTAGTTGCCATTTTAAAAGGAATAACTTTGTCAATTTATATAGAATTTTTTTTCTTTTTTGGGTGGAATCATGTCTTATGTTTCTCAATTATTTTGTTAGAATAAGTTTGAACAGTTACTTTTTCAGTAAGTATTTAATTTTCCCCAATAAATTACATTTTTATTTAGGTAAAATGACATCAGGTTGATATGATCTCTCCTTACCCCTCTCCCTCACTCCACTACCTTAAGACTCCACATCCTGACCTCTTGTCCTCGGGCTCACTCCACTCCAACCACTCCACTCCCTGCTGTTGTACCAACATGCCAGGTGTGTGTCCTCCCTTGTTTTTCTGTACCAGTTCTCTCTACCAGGAACACTTTTCCACTGGCTTGCCACATTGCCAACTCTTTTCTTTACCTTTTCATGAGGCCTGAGGTTTTTGTTCTTTCCTCTTCTCTCTTCCTATTAGACAGGAAGCTGTTTCATTCACGGTTATTTCTAGGGTACAGGAAACAGAACATAGTAGGTACCTTGTGAATATCTATCATAATAAAAGTGTAATATGCTATTTAGTCTGGGCAGCCAAATAACCTTCCAGACATAATTCTGGACGTTCTTCTGGATGAAGCCATAGCAGCAGGAGCCAAGGCAGAGGTGGTTGGGGTGATCAGGCAGGAAGGTGAGCAATTAGTGGCAATCAGGTAGGCAGGCGAGTGATTAGGGGTGATCAGGCAGGTAGGCAAGTGGTTAGAGGCAGTCAGGCAGGCAGAGGTGGTTAGGGATGACCAGGCAAGCAGGCAGAGGCAGTTAGGGGCGATCAGGCAAGGCAGGCAGACCAGTGGTTAGGAGCCACCAGTCCCGGATTGTGAGGGATGTCTAACCACCGGTTTAAACCTAAACCAGCAGTTGGACATCCCCTGAGGGGTCCCAAATTACAAGAGGGTGCAGGCTGGACTGAACCTCCCGCCCCTCTACCCCCCAGGTCTCTAGTTTTTAAATAAACAAATGGAGTTCTGTGGGGATGGTTTAAGATATAGTGCATATGGTATTTTAACTTTATTTCAAAATCCTAGACAGATCCTAAAATATAACTGAAAAAGATCTGGGATCTCATGTGATTCAGCCCTGTCACATCCAAAGGCACATAGCCCAATCACTAAAGAAATTAAAAAGTAGTTCCATTCTGTTGTGCTTCCCAAAATATCACCAGCTAAATTTATTACAATCTTGTTGAGGGAGCACACTACCTGGACAAAGCTTTCGCAGTTTCTCAGAAGGGGAAATTAGAAGTGGAATATTTATAGGACTTTGAGGTTTGGCTGACGTGGCTTAAAATGGGCCTTTCAGATGGAACTAGTTGGAATTGGCCAAAGTTTGTGATATAAAATTTTAGGTTGGGTGGACATAGCAAATGAGGGTGTTGAAGAGAGTCATGATAAATAACTGTTTTGGTAAGTGAACAGTTTGACCAGATGAATAGATTATTGTCACCAATAAAATAATCGATGAGAATTTTCTGACGCTAATAGTAAATTTATTTATTCGTTTACAGTTTTGTGTTTTCTGGGCAAAGATTTCCTGGGACAAAGAAGTAAGATGTTGACATGGGAGTCAACCGTCATATTGAAGTCATAGTGACAAAGATGGTCTCAGTTCTCAATTATCTACTTGTGACTCACTAACGGAGATCCGGTTCATTCATTCCTCTGGTCATTTATTCATTCATCTGAAAAGTACTTATTGGCTTCCTTTAGGGAGCGGACTCCAGGCTAGTCTTGCAGAGGAACTTCCTTTCCTTCTAGCTCAGGTTCCTTGTTTAAGACTCGGTCACTCTGTATCTTCTCACCTCTTAAATCCCTTCAAGCTCTTTTTGACCCCAAGGTCTGGCAGCTTTTTGGACTCTCTCCTCCTTTCCCCTCCTGTCCCCGGCCCAACGCTGTCAGTTAAAGTGGCAGGTGCCTCAAACTCTTTGCAGGCTCCCTCCAGAGGAGCTTCTCTCTCCTGCCTACAGATTTAAGGTCTTTTCTATCTCAGATTCTCTCTTTCATTGATCTCTATCTCCTCAAGTCTCAGTTTTTAATGCCTCCTTCTTCAGGCAGTTCTCCCTAATGCATCCTGGACTAAGGTAGGTGCTCCCACAACACTCTCCACTTTCCCCGTTGAAACAGGTAGCCAGGCTTTAGGGAGATTGCTTATCCAGCCGCCTGTCTTTCCTGCCAGGTTATCAGCTCAGTGAAAAGGACAGGCTGTGTCATTCACCACCGTGTCCTCTGAACTCAGCGTGAAACCTGGCAGTTGGTCAATATTGACAACAAAGAAAATAATTAAAATAAAATTGTGAAAATACTGTTAAAGTATCAATTTGGTGAATAATGCATATGCTTTTAGACAAGTTTTCAAAGTCCTCACCCTGACTCACCCAAAACACCAGCTTATCAGTATGAATAGGTTCACTGGAAGAAATTCAACTTAACTTTCCCCCTTCAAACCTTTATTTTCAGAATATCAAAATGCCGATAGAAGGGACACAGAATTGCATATTTTTTCCTGTCTGATTGTAAATTCATAGTAAATCTTTTCTTAGGAAAACATAAAACTGTTAAGAAGTTTTCTCTGGGGGTTCTTACACATGCAATGATCTTAACGTACTCTTATTCTTTAACTGTCGCATGTTTAGAAGTTTTATAAGCTGGAAGCCCACAAAGTAAACCCAATCCACAGACTGAGTTTTTTGTGTTCACCCAATTTTTTTTATTTGGCTTTAATTTTTTTCTTTAATAAAAAAAAATATTGTTTGAAATGAACAAATCACAACGTGTCACATAATAACGTAGATGTCTAGTTTCTCTTGAGTAGGCAAAGCTCCGTAGCCTTGCCATGGCGTCCTCTGGCCGAGCCTGGGTGGGTGAGGCCGTGGCTGGCTGCTGCCCGGGATGGTGTGTGTGCCCCGGGCTGCCCAGGCCCCACCTGCCACAGTTTACTCCTCATTGCCACTGGCCTGCCCTCCTTGGCACTTCCTTTGTGACTCCAGCGTTCAGTCTGCTTTGTAAGGGACAGATGGGTTAGTCAGGGAACATCTGAATAAAATATGAGTGTAAGAACATCCAGGTGATAGAGATCCAGTAACAACTGTTGTTGAAAGTGCCCTGTTTTACTGGATTTAAAATTTAATTCTAAAAAAAGAAGGCTCAAAATCCATTGTCATGCTACCAACACCCACACAGGTTGCAGAGGAAGAGGGAAAGCTGTGATGCTTCTCGGACCAAACACGTCAGCCTGCCTTCCTGGGACGAGCTGGTCTGAGCACGCATCCTCTCCTCCGTCTGAGGCAGATCAATCCCATTTCCTTTTGCGGGAGGAGTGTTTGCAGCCTGTGCATTTTCTTCCCTAACTAATGACTTCCTCCCTTACATTACAGGGGCACTGTACACTGTGATGGCTTCTCTGGGTGTGACTTGGGAGGCACAGAGCTGAGCGGCTGGATCTCGCATGTCTGTGACCTGTGTCCTCCAGCCCCTGGGGTCCAGGCTCTTCTGATGGCAGAGAGGTCTCTGTTCTGCCTTTAGTGGGTGTGGGCTCACTGGCTCAGTTCTTCCTTTTCCTGATGCTCACCTTCCTTCACTTTCCTTCTCTGAAAACTGGAGCAAATACTCCTCTAGATCAACATAATCCCCTCAGGCTGCCATGTGGCACTTAATGCTCTGACTAAATAGCAGGAGGTTTTGTTAGTATTAATTACATTGCTGTTTTTTATTTTAATATATATATATATATATATAAAATAAAATAATATATATAATTTTTATTATTTTATTTTATTTCTTATTAAAGTATTAAATGTGTACGATTCTTACCATTGGCCCCACCCCACCTCAATCCCATACATGCTCTCACTCCCTAGTGTTTTATGTCCATTGGTTATGCTTATATGCATGCACACAAGTCTTTCAGTTGATCTCTTATCTCCCCCACCTCTCCCTAACCTTCCCGCTGTAACTACTTGACAGTCTGTTTGATGCTTTATTCCCTCTGAATCTATCTTTTTGTTCGTCTGTTTATAATGTTCTTTATTATGCACAAATGAGTGAGATCATTTGGTATTTTTCTTTCATTGGCTGGCTTATTTCACTCAGCATGATGTTAAATAGAGACAACAATGAAGCCCCTCAAAAAGCAGTGAAGGCACGTTATATGAATGTGAACTTGAAGGGAAAAAGTCTCTTTTTACAATTATAACTTCGTTGTTATTGTTCACCTTGGAAGTGGTGTCAGCAGCTCTGTGGAGTCTGTTTTCCTAACGTGTGGAGGGGATGATGCAGGTGTGGGCTGGAAGCTCTCATGCCCGCAGCTCAGAGAGCAGGTCCTGCCCACTCATGGCCCTTCACCTCAGAGAGGGGCTGCTTTTCAGAGCGCGCCTCGTCCTAGCCAATGACATGGATCTCTACGTCCACAGTCTTTCCAGAGGCTGAAGAGAGCAGAAGTTCTTTTCTCTTTTCCTGGAAAATAACTTTGCATTTAGAGCTGTACTGAGAAGAGAAAAGCAGAGGAAGAATGTGTGTGTGTGTGTGTGTGTGTGTGTGTGTGTGTGTGTGTGTGTTTTCTCCTTAATTTGATTTACCCTGAGTTCTGTGTTGAGAACAGTTATCAGAGGTAAGAGAATGAGCTTTTAGGCTCCTTCCCTTGTGATTCCCTCTTCCTTGTAATTTTTATAGCATGTGTAGTCATGAAATAACCAAGAGTTCATTTTTATAGCCTTTACTGCACTGTGGTACAACCATAAATATATTAAACTTAATGTTAATCAAGTAACTAGTGATGAACTGGAAAGGAATGGCATGGGAGTATGCCTTAGCCCCGATCTTCTGAGGGACGATTTTTCATTAAATGCTTTTGCTCCTGCCAAGTTCCTGGGGATTCTTATGAGTATGGCAAAATGTAACATTTGAAAAAGGTGAATTTTTTTTAGGTACTGTATTTTGCTCCTTTGCATAAACCAGTGATTTTTGGCCGTTATGTTGCAAGAATTTTAAAAACATGTAGTACCTATTTAGTCAGGGGCACTGACCAGTTTTCCCTTCAACTGTCAAAAAAACCCCAAAAACATGACAACAGGCAACACAACTGTAGCTGTCTGGGGTGAATGAATCAAAATTATACCTTTTTTTGTGCTGCAGAATTTTAGTAAATAGCTTATTGTGCCATGAGATGAAAATGGTTGGAAATCGCTGGCCTAAACAATACTTCCAATTGTTAGCAATCAAAACAAAAAATCTCCATCCATTTTGTGTATGCGAAGTGTAGTTTGTCAAGTGTAGGAATAAATCATACTGCAGTGTGTGGCCAGGTAAGCTTCTGAGAGCAAGGACACTGTCGGCAAAAGAGATTTCCAAATATGTAAGACTTTATTAAAGCCAAACTCATGACAATTTCCAGGAAGCAAAATCTCAACGGCTTGATAAAATGCTCCAGAGAATGGCAGTTTTGCAGTTTATTTCATACATTACAAAAGGAGGAGGCATAGGAGGGTTACGTGAAATTCAGTGGTGGTAGATTAGGGAGACAGGAGAAAGCAAAGAGGGGGAATCTCTGGAACTGGATAAAAAGTAAAATGGAGCCGAAACCGGTTTGGCTCAGTGGATAGAGCGTCGGTCTGTGGACTGAAAGGTCCCAGGTTCGATTCCGGTCAGGGGCATGTACCTTGGTTGTGGGCACATCCCCGGTGAGGGGTGTGCAGGAGGCAGCTGATCGATGCTTCTCTCTATCCCTATGTTGATGTTTCTACTCTCTATCCCTCTCCCTTCCTCTCTGTAAAAAAAACAATAAAATATATTTTTTTAAAAAGTAAAATGGAGAGACATATGCTTCTTTCACCTTGGTGGGTACAGGATAGTTAACAATGAGCATTTACAGCACATAGAGATGGTATGGGGGGTTGGGGTGAAGACAAAACAAGAAGGGATTTCCCGGTCTTGTGCAGGTGGGAGATTGTGCCCTAAGGATTATGGGAAAAAGTGATTACTCTGATATTCCAAAGGTATGTTATCTTAATGCAAGAAATACACTAGACAGGCTCCGTTGTGGATAAAGATTGACTTTTGCCAAGGATGATAGTGGCCTAGGACATGAGTATCTGCCATGACTCCCTTTTAGTTAAGTTTTAATTTCAGACCATCCTTTGTCATTACTGTAGGTCTCTGAGTTTGCAACGTTACCATGCAGGCCTGCCCTGAGCTCGTCTGTGGCTCCTTTTCACCACTCCCCTTTTTCAGCATACATCAACCCAGAAGGATGCATTGATGACCAACCTTTGGTTGGATAACGTGGTCCTATGGTGCTAGAAAGCTCAGTACTAGGAGACTGTAGTGTTAATGATTGTCTTGCTGAGTGAGGGACCATCGGAAACGGGGCAAGACCATGACCTTCGATGTCAAGACCAAATTTTTCTCAAAAGTGAAGAGCAGGTGAAGGGGAGGCTTTTTTTAAGAAAAAACACTCTGGGTAATTTATAACATAAAGCTCTCATGACCCAAGTTTTGCTGTCTGTCTCACATTTTGTATTTTGCATCTAGTATAACATTTACTTATAATTTGAGAGCACATCATTTACCTCTTTAGTTTTTAAAAAAAATCTGAGTCTTTTATTAATGCCACTATTTTTTATTATTTTTTATTTTTTTTAATATGAGGATGAAAAACATACAACATACACATTTTTTTCCATTCAACATTATTCTGTATTAGTTTCAGGCGCACAACATAATGGTTAGACAGTCATATACTTTATAGAGTGGTCCCCCTAATATTTCAAGAATCCTGCCTAGCCTGTACATAGCTATGACAATATTATTATTTTCCTTTCATTGACCTCTCTGTGGCCACTCCCACCCACAGCAAATGCCCTCATCCCCTAATGACTGTGTCCGTTGGCAATGCTTATATGCATACAAGTCCTTTGGTTTACCTCTTGAGTTTTCACAGTCTGACCATGAGATAGGATCCCATTTACTATGGACCATCTACTTTCCATTGGAAGCACTCAAGTGCCATTCATTATTAATCTGATTCCTGCTAGTTGTGCAATTGAGAACTGTAATCGTAGGGTTTATTTGGGGACAAGGCTGTTAGAACATAACGCTGTAAATTACAATTACCATCTAGAACTTCCAAGGCCAGGAACACAGTAAGAGTCTCATAAGTAAATTTCCTGTGCCTCAGTAGCAGTTCTAGAAGCCATATTTTCATAGCCACTCAGCTTCCATCTGAATTAATACAATCAGTAATCCTTGTTAGGTTAGGGGTAAGCACATTCCCAAAATTGGGTTCTAGCAGTTATACATAAAATTCCATTTTCAATATTCTTTTTCTATTAACATTCTATAACTTCCCTTGTTCTTCTTAGTTTGTCTCTTTTTACTCATTCAGAATGAACCAATTTATTAGGACAAACTACTTACTTTTATAGAAGAATAAATAAACTAAATAAAAATAAATTTAAAATAAGCCAACACACACACACTACACACACACACTACACACACACACACACACACACACACACACACACACACACACACCTTTTCTTGGCAATAATATTGCTTCTAAATTTCAATGGAAAATCCATAAAAAGAGTATTATTATTAATACAAAACTTATATATAGTGGTCAGCAATTATTAACAGTTGGGTTATACATACAAGGTTTGAGAAAAGCCAAAGATCAAGTATTATCATTATTATGACTAATATTATCAGCAGACAGGTAAAGACAATCAAACAAATGTTTTTTTAGTTCAATAACAATTTGTAGGTATACAGGCCTTGTCCATTGGCATAGCTGTTTATTTTCATGGTGTCAGCTTCACATCCTGAAGACGTTTTTGATTGCTGTAGGCAGAGGTGAATGTCAAAGATCAGGGCAGATGTCCATTCACAGTTGGGAACCTGATAAGGAGAGAGTCTTTAATTTTTGTCTTTTCCAGTTGACAAAATCTCCTTGAAGTGGTCTTTGAAGTTTTCCTCTCCCAGGAACACACTAAGAAATGAATCAGCTAATTTACCCATTTATTTAAGCTGGTCATCTCCTTTTAGTAAGATTGGTGACGTGCATATCCAGATGCATAGGGTGACCAGTGATTGTTTAATGTGGGGAAAGCTATGTGTTCATTAAAATAAGTAGATTTCATGCTGAGGAGCACTATAGGGAGAACTTTGGACCAAAGGAGATTAAAAGCTACTGAGAATTTGCCTAGTTGGGTTTTAATTGTACCATTTGTATATTTCATCTATCCATAGCGGACTAGGGTGATAGGTACAATTAAAATGCTATAAAATAGATCAAACATTACAAATGAATTATATTATTTTCCCAGTGAAATGAGTCCCTAAGTCAACATAACTCAGAGAGAATTCCCCAATTGGAAATTAATTTTTTCCAATAATAATTTACCTGCCAGTAAGGCTGTTGCTTTCTTGCAAGGGAATGACGCAACCCATACAGTTCATAGCTAACACATATTTGTATTTTTGAGATGGTGACATAAAATCCAATTACCATACCTCAAATGGATGTAAAGGAAGTGTGAAATGTCTTAGGGACCTGTGGAGTGATTTTCCAGGGTAATATTTTGGACAGATAGAACATCTGCTATACACTTTATGAGCTACAACAGGAGAAGGTTTCCAATAATATTGTTTACTCCATGAAATCCTTTTAGAATCCCTAATATGCTAGCTCATGTACATGTTCACATATAGGTAATTAAGCCCCGATAGATAAGATTGGTTTCTGATTGGGTCCAAGTCATATCTTACTGTCAAAGGTCCCCCTTTTTGTTGCCGTATTCGCTTTCCTTCTTCTGGAGCTGTCTGTTGGAACTGTAAAAGAGAGTATCTTATGAAATCAATAGCAAGCAAGGATCATTCTCGGGACTGCATAATTTGGCCGTTTAATGCTGCCTGTATAGCTGCTGCATCAGCTATATGATTTCCTTTAGCTTTCATGGTGGCAGCTTTAGAATGTTCTGGAATGTTGATAATTGCTAATTGTTTCAATTTTTGTATGACATCTAATAATTCTGCAACCTGTTTTTCATTCTTTATGGGTTTCCCTGAGAAAGACAAGAAGCCTCACTGCTTCTATAACATTCTCAAGTTGTGAGTTATACCAATTGCATAGCTACAATTAGTGCAAATATTGCCTATTTGATTTTTGGCCAATTGACAAGCCCTAGTTAGAAAAATTAATTCAGCTGGTAGAGCTAATCTTATTCAGATGAATAAGAATCATCACTTATGTCCACTATGGAAGCTAATGCATATCCAGCTCAGTAACATCCCTGTTCATCTCACCAAGATCCATCTGTTAACCAAATGAAGCCAGCATTATCAATAGGAGTCCAATCCCTGAAGGAATGGAGAGGTTCTGGACTGGGAGAAGGTGCAGATTGGACTGAGGGACGCCCCCTCCCGCAACCCAGTGCATGAATCTACTGTACCAGGTCTCTAGTAGAATAATAAATTTGAAAATAAATTAGTGAATTCAGCCTTCTTATTTTCTGATGTGAAAACAGTGGGAACTCCCAATCACTCATTGTTACTCTTCAAGCAGTTCGCTTGTGATTTCTCTCATAAAGTGGTAGGACTCTAAACAAAGAAACCACTGCTGCAAGAATAACAGAATAGAATATTGTTGAATCATTACGCAGTAAATAGATTTACTTATGCGCAGGAAACGTGCAAGATGAAACAGATTTTTTCCTACCAAAATATTCAATGGCATAATAGTGCTGTGATCACAGTAAATATTTTCAGGAGTAATGATAGTGAACCAGAAAGGGATGGCTGTCTATTTTTCTTTAAGAAAAAAGAACAACAAAAAAAGAACCAAAGAATGTATGTTGCATGACTTTAATATTTTAAACTTCATAGCAGTTCTTGCTTCTGCCTTAATTGGTTTTCACTCCCAGAGCTTATTTTATTTTCAGCTCCATGTTTATTCCTTAGTAACCAAGTGCTTCCAAGTTGGAAGAGTCCGTAACAAGTCCCAACAGAGAAGCAAGTGCTTGCTCTGGCCAAGGTAAATTTGCACGGGACTTAGTGCTACCACCCGTTTCAGCATCGTCTGTGCTCTTCCTAAAGCCTGGATGTGAAGCCTCAGCTTGGCTTACAACAAAAGCGTGCTCCTAAATTTAATGCAAACCCTGGCCGGGTGTGTTGCAATGGAACGTTAGTGGTCAACTTTTCTTTCCTTCAGCTATTTCTGTGTGTAAGAGAGGTCTCTGAATACCTTAGGATAGGCGGAGGTATTTTAAAAATTGGGTCTGCAAAAGTCATTGCAGTAGTAAATACTTGGCCCAAGTTGAAACCTCACATTGGAAGACTATAGAGAGGGAATGGTATAGCCCCTATAGGAAGAATTCTGCAGGGTTTTCTTGTTGATAACGTTTTGTTCAGGGGATTTTAGACACGAATGGAGGACAACTGGTATGTGTGATCATATGTTACATATGGTAGACTCCATGAGGAACACCAACTCCCTGTGGAACTGAAGACCTGTGTGTAACTTTAGCTCCTCAAAATCTTAACTTAGTAGCCTCCTGTTAGCCAGAAGCCTTACCAATAACAAACAGTCGATGAACACATATTTTGTATGTTACCTGCATCATGTGATGTGTTGTTGGCATACAGGAGGCTAGAGAGAAGAAAATGTTATTAAGGAGAGCTTCGGGATGGTGGTGGAGTAGATGGATCTTTCTTGCACCTCCTCACGGAACCAAATTGGCAACAAAACGAACCTGGGGAACATTCACCCCGAATTACCAGCTGAAGACTGGCTGAAGAAGAGACTTACAAACAAGGAAGGGCAGAAACCGCCTCAAGACTGGCAGGAAGGGTGGGGTGGCCAGAGGGTCTGGCTCGCTCCCAGGGGGGCAGGCACAGCTGTGGAGGGAGGGATATCTCAGCTGCAGGGGGGGAGGGAGTATCTCCTGAGTGGAGTGAGGCCTGGACCCCAAGCTGGGCTTCCCAGCCCAGAGCGTCAGAGCCAAAATCAGGGGCCCACAGAGCACCCAGAGGTGGAAGATGGCCTGGCTTTTATCCACCAGGGAGAGGAACCTGTCGGAGACAAAGCCACTTTTCTTTTAAAGGGCCAGACACTAGATTTTTGTTCACAGCAACTCACCCTGGGCTTCAACAGAGGGAGGGCAGTGCAGACTGGACTTGCCAAATCTGTGTTGTTCTAGGGTTAACTGTGCATGTAATATATGGCAGCAACGATATAAGATTTAATTTAGTAGTATATATTGTATGTTATTGTTTACGTATTATCTATAATAATAAAAGCATAACATGCTAATTAGACTGGCCATCCTTCCGGACAGCCTTCCAGACGAAGTCGAGGCTGCAAGGGAAGTCCAGGTCCTGGGTGCCTGCTGGTGGCCGGTGCCAGAGAGAAGCCTGTGCCAGAGAGAAGTCGGTGCAGGCAGCCAGAGGAAGGAATTGAACGAATTTCATGCATAAGGCCTCTAGTGTTATCTAATAAAAGAGTAATATGCAAATTAACCATCACTCCAAGACAAAAATGGTGGCCTCCATAGCCTCAAGATAGCAGCGCCCAGTCCCCTCAGCCCCGCTGCTGGAGTGTCTGGGCCTGCCGGCCCGAGGGGGCAGATCCAGTCTTCGTGATCCACCGGTGCTGCAGAGTCTGGGCCCCTCAGCCCCTCATGGACCAAGCTGCGGGCAGACAGAGCCAAGACAGGCTTGGGGTAACCAAGAGGCGAGGCTGGATCTGCCTCAGGAGGGGGCGGGTCCAGCCTTCCTGCTCCACTGGTGCTGCAGCCTCTGGGCCCATCAGCCCCCCGGGGGTTTGTGCAAACCTAGCGGCAAAGCTGGATCTGCCCCCAGACAGGGCAGACAGAGTCCGGACAGCAGGGCTTGGGGGCTTCCTTAGTAAGGTGGTGGCAGAGGAAACATCCCCAGGCTCAAGAGAACCAGGGGAGGGGGCCTGAGCCATCAGTAGGACATCCCCTGACTGGATTTATCTTACTCTTAGCTCCCTGTAGTAGTTGGTGCGATGTTTTAGTTAGCTTACAAGGGAAATTAACTATCCCATTAATTTAATTCTCACATTTATCCCTTCACAACTGAGCATGTAGTAGATATTTAATGAACCGTTATTCGCCTATTTGTTTTTTCAGAAATATTCTATGCAGTTAGCAAACATTCTTTTCTTATTCCCACTTAGATACATATAATAGATACTGAAACATTTGCAACAATTTCCTGCAATTTGCCTTTGTCTTTTTTCCCCATGAAGATTATTTTATTTTGTATTTAATTTTGTCTATCTTTTATGCTAGCTAAGCCTTTCTCTTGCTTAGGTAGGACTTCTATGTTTCCAAAGTAAGATGCACACCATAGTTTCTGTTACAGTTTTTATGGTTTATACAGTTTTATATCTAAATCTTGGTTAGGAATTTATTTTTGTCATAAGGAATTAAGTAAGGTTACCTTTATTATTATTATTACCTTTATTATTATTTTTAAAATAAGTAGTCAGTTTTTGAGCCATTACTAATTGAATAATCTGGATTTTCTCTACTGAATCTAAATGCCACTTTTTTTTTTTAACTGCATCCATACCAAAATGCTTTAATTAACAAAACTTTGAAATATGTTTTAGTATCTGGATCACTCACCTCCTGGAATCATGTCAGTTTGGGGTAGGTGATTACTTTAGGGGTCATTGAACAAAAGATTGTTAATTTATAGAGGAGAGAGCGGAGTCCTTAAGAAGCAAGTGACTTCCCCAAAGGTCTCAGCCCCAGGTGCCCACAGAGCCCAAAGCAAACTGGGATGTCAGCTGGGGGAACAGATCTGGAACTAGAAGACGGGGCTTTAGCACAATCTACCTGTAAGCTCTCAGAGCTTTGTTTTTTACTTGTAAACAAAACCTACCTCACAGGTGGCCCTGAGAATCACAGAAGACACGCTGCACACCACGTCACACACAGATAGCCACGGAGGGCAGCTTGACTGAAGGTCGTTTACTTTGAGTCAAGGTCTTCTGAATCTAATCCCGTGGTGTGTCCCCATTTCCCCCTACGCAAACATTTCCTATCTATGCTGCGACTCACAGATAGTGGAGAACAATCTTTCATAACTACCTTTGAAGGTTATCATTGTGTGTTCTTTAGAAACATGGGGTCTGTGGTTAAATCAAGTGAAGTAAGACCTTTGCTTTAGCATGCTGACGTGTACCACGAATCAGGAGAGCAAGCTGCGTGTCCCAAGTTGGCTTGATCACGGAACACACTGTCAACCCCGAATTTCATTTTCGCACAACACTCAGGAGGATCTTTAGGGTGCAAATGCTGTTTGCTTTAGGGCTGCATGTCTCACACGTGGGAAGAAATTCCTTTTAGAAGAAAAAAATAATAAAAAGAACATTGTAGACCGCCAGGATTACTTTATGTAATAATTACTACTTGTGTTACCTAATTAGGTACGGAGATAAGAGTAGGCATGCTTACAGGCCTCACAGAACCATGAAACCAAATAAAAATTACACACTCAGTGAAAATATGATGTCAAAGCCTATAAAATTTAAGTTAATGGCATTAACTTTATATGGAAAAGGGCTGTGCTTGCTGGACGTAAATTTACACTTGATAGGAGTATGGAGCCAACCGCGCGGCCAGGTGCCCGCGCAGGAGGTCTGCAGAGCGGGGTGCCGGGTGGCGACCTCGTTTCCTCACCGACGGTGGTTTCCATGGTGCTGCCGAGCCCTTGTTCCATGGCCAGCACGATGTCCCATGGCCAGCACATTGGAGGGAATATAATATTTGGAGAGAAATAAGAAGCCCCGTGCTTTTTTCCATTTCACCCCAAAAGAATGTTACGCGCCAACACTGAAGCAGACATTGGAATCTCTTAACCCTCTTTGGTTCTAAGGAGTTGTTTACATCATCCAGAATAAGGCCTTTTACATTTTGAGGTCATCATCCAAAAGAAAAGACAACACAAAGCAATCCTTGTAGCGAACGCAAGGGTCTTTGAGCATTGCTCCCCGTCCTCCTGGAGCCCCAGCCCCAGGTTGAGAGACACGACTAAAATATGGGTTTAATTCTCCTTGAAAGTAAAATGACTACAGCTCCTAACGTGTTAGTCATTTACACATATGTCAAGCATACCTGGATGGAGGTTACTTATTTGGATTTATTGGAAAGCACTGACCTTGAGATCACAAAATTATTACTTAATCTTGGTGCTAAATTATCCGTGATTTCAGTTCTTTGGCCTTCAGAGATAGTTTAGAAAGTTCATGGAATATCTAAGCAGGAACAATATTTAAAAATTTCATGTTAAAAATGAGTGTTCATGTTTACATTTAATGTGCTTAACTTGAAGTGAAAGTGCAATATGAATGATACATAGTGTTTTCTTAAACTTGTTTTTTTGTAATAGTAAATGTCTTGAAGATGGGCTCTTCAAATGTTAGGAGGAGGCACTAAGATTGATAGCTTTGCAAATTGGTTTTAAGTATTTTGAATTTATAACTATCATCATGTTGCAAAATAACATTGACTTTGGAATGGCTTACTTCCTTTTGTAGTAATTCAAAAATATTATGACAGCTATAGTTTTATAGTAAGCATAAAAACCAGTGAGGTAAGTTCAATGAGGTAAGGTTAGTGTTGGAAGTTTTATTAACAAAAACTTTAAGTATTAACACATGAGTTACAATTCCCATGTGTTTTCAGAAATTTGCTGGAACAGAACTGAACATTAAATTTTGAACTTTGGACTAGTCACTTAAAACCACCTAATTTTAGTGTAAGGAGTAGCCAAAAACTTAAGTATGAAAACAGGCTTTATAAAGTTGGCTGGATTATTAACCCACATATGATATGAATTCTTCCCTGTAGGTGATACAAAGCACTCATAACCCAGCATTGTTTGCCTCAAGTAGGTGGCATTTGGGACATGGGTATAATTTTTTGACAGGCAGGTAAGACAAAATGAATCTTTACAACCTGAAAATTTCAACTGTGTTATTAACAAGCTGGTGATTGTAACTTAACTTTCATAAGCACAGCATGAGGCTACACAATGCTAAATATCCCTGAATTTTACTTTTTTGAATTGAAATTGTGTAAGAGAACAGATTTGTAATTTAACCGAAAGGTATATTGTAAATTATGGAGCACTCTATAATACGGGCATTATTTTTTCTATTTGTGCTATCTAAATTTTATATTTTAAAAATATAAGTTAGGTTTGGGTCTCTCCCCCTTCCTCCCCCCCCACCCCCCGGTCAAATGTATAAGCTTGTGGTTGCTAGGTGAAGCCACCACCCAGAAGTGGGATTTGGCAATCCTTTTCCCCCAGTCAGTATCCCTCTCCTGACTGCATTGATCCCCAGGAGGGTAAACACCTCATTGGCATTAACTAGCCGCCTGGAAAACTTTAAGGGAATGATTGAAATGACCAAATCTCTTGTTTCTCTGGACTGTGAGGGACGAGACCTTGTAAACGAAAGATTGAGAATCAGGGACCTTTTTAGGAGAGGGATTCTCTTGTGTTCAACTACCATAGATTCCAAACTTGACCTCAGGCAGCTGCATCTAAGTGGGAATCAGTCTGTAAACACGGGGTTGTTGTCCTAGCTCATCTGCCGGAGGAATATTGATGTACGGTAGTTACCGGATTGCTCCTTCACATGGAGGAGATTCCAAGTCATGTGGCCGTTTGCCCTTTGAATGCTTTCTAGCATCTCAAACTATATGTACCTCATACTGAACTCTTGATTTCCTACCACCAGGTCTGATTCTCCCTGTCTTTACTAGCACAGGCAATAATTCCACTACCTGTGGAGTGGCTTCAGCCAGAATCCCTGGAGTTGTCTTTGATTCCTTCCTTCCGTGTATCTCTGAACATATAAACTCTCCATCCCGCCACCAGCATCTTGATTGTATCTCAAAATGTGTCTCAGACATAGCCACATTCTCCCCCTGCAGCACCTGCATCCTTGTTGTGGCTGCCAGGGTCTCCACCCTGGTTGGCTGCAGTAGCTTCCTACCTGTCCCAGCTTTATTCCTGCCCCCGAGTGTCTGTCCATACAACAGCATCAAATTCTCTGGTCCTTGGCCAATATGAAGATGTGGTGCTTATTATTTCCTTGCTATCTGGTTCACTGCGGTATTCTATACTCGTTTCTATATTTCTTGCATTGACCTAACGTTTTGTGTTTGGCATGGCTCCTCATTGCTATTGGTCATTTTTTTCCCTAAGGCTTTTTATTACGCAAAAATAGAAAACATTTTTTTAAAGGAAAAAAAATCATGTGTTTATACTTATTAGTATTAAGAAGCTTTTTTTGGACCTGAATTTATTAGAATCCAAAATTATGTTGAACACAGTGGAGCAGATATAGAGCAAACTTACTTAAAGCTCAATAAAGACATTTCGTGTTCCAAGATCACATCGTCAAGAGTAGCCCTCAGTTAAATAAACCAGTTTGCTGAATACCAGGTTAGATTTTAGCTGATAGATATTCATTAAATCATGAATTTTATTATTTTATATGAACACAAAAACATGCACATATACATTTTCACTAACAAACAGAGACATCTACAAATTAGCCTTTTGTCAGTACAGTTTTTTTACAAGGATTTTACATAAGGTTTTAGATTTTATATTTGTATTACTTTCATCATGTCCTAAAAATCTGGTTTACTAATGATATTGACATAATAAAAACTTGCTGTACCCCACTCCCAACTTTACAAATGTGTGTTCAGTAAGTCATAGACTTGACTAAAAGTCTTTTAGCTCCTGCTAAAAGACTGTGTCTCTAAGTAGAACAATGCCTTACACAAAATCTAGTCTTTATATTCTTTAAATGAATAAGTAAATAATTCTAGTTATTGGTGAGACAAGAGTACCTATAGAAAAGAGAACTCTGAAATAAAAATAGCTGCAAATGTCAAAGAATAGAAGGCCATATTCCAAGCATAAGATAAGAGTTGGACACACCCTCAACTAATAGCACTTTAAAAAAAATATTTTATTGATATTTTACAGAGAAGAAGAGAGAGAGATAGAGAGCTAGAAACATCGATGAGAGAGAAACATCGACCAGCCGCCTCTTGCACACCCCCGACCGGGGATGTGCCCGCAACCAATGTACATGCCCTTGGCTGGAATTGAACCTGGGACCTTTCAGTCCGCAGACTGATGCTCTACCACTGAGCCAAACCGGTTTCGGCAGCACTTTTTTTATTTTACAGTGACTGAAGGACATTTTTTTTCTTTCTGAAAGGCAACTTTTACTATAATTTGAGATTAGGTACAAGAACTTTTCAAAAGCAATGATTATTCTGAACTCTTCTTTTCAACAAGACTCCTAAGAGATCACGCTCGCTGAGTCACCAAGCCCGTTAGGTCATTGTCACTTACGTGGTTTTCTCTGGTTGAAGTCAGTGGCCTCTGATGGTTGGAGGAAGGCAGGCAATGGGATTCATGCCCATGACCTTGCCTCCAGGTTTTGCATCACAGTTAGTTGTTCAGCTCTGCTCTGTGCTCTTTGAAGCTCTCTGTCCCTTTGAGGCCACAGAAGGTTCACATTAGGCCAGTGTGATGATACTTCCTATGGAGGGTCTTGGACAACCTTGTTTGCTGTTGGGCCAGGGTCCTCCCTAAAGCATCTTTATGCAGAGGAGATAGACATCGAAGGATTGAAACTTTGGGGCTTATTAGCCATGGACCTGCACTGTCCAAGACGGTAGCCATGAGCTGCTGGAGGCCGCTGAGCATCTGAACTATGGCTAGTTCTAATTGAGATGTGCTGAACGTGTAACATCCATGCTGCATTTTGAAGACAATAGAAAATAAAATGTCAGTAATTTTTTCACACGCATCACATCTTAAGCAATACCATTGTGGAGGTAGTTTAGAGTAAATATACTTTGAATTGATTTTTACCTCATTTTAACTTTTCTAATGTTGGCTATTACGAAGTTTATAACGATGGACGTGGCTTGCATCACATGCCATTGGACACACTGCCTCAAATCTTGTTCCTGTAAGAGCCAAGTGCCTATGCAACATTTCCAGGCCATCCACACATCTCCGGCACCACTCACGACAACAAGGAAAAATCTCTCCTCGCACCAATTATGCTAATTGACCAAATTTCAGGCGTTCATCAATATAAAGACTATCGAGGCACTTTTGGTAGCTGACTCCGGCATGTCAGCTTTTAATTGACGTCTTTCAAAGGCTAATTACCCTGGAGGATTTGTCCCCTGTTGAGAAATACACACACCCACCCAGACACCCCTTCACACAGACACCCATATCATACAAGCTACGCTGGAATAATTTAAAGTACATGACAGACAGTACAACACCCCGGTACATGTTAGAGCACAAAACCTCATTTGCTGGCTCTCCACTTTTCCTGAGGGCTGTTGATTAGCAGCCTTTATTGCATTCCTACAGTATATAAATCACTGGCTTGGAGGCTGTGGAAAGTGGAATAATAAAATATAATAACAATAGCAAAAATTTATTGAGTGTTTCTGGGTGCCAGGCACTGTGTTAAGTGCATTACATGTTATTCAATTTAGTCCCCAAAATAACTTGATGAAGGAGGTACTGTTATTGTCCTCATTTTGCTCATAACACCGTAGTTTTGTTCTCAGCATTTGGAAGGCCTGTGGGTAGTAAGTCCCTCGTCATTTCCATGAGTTGCTCAAACACATATATTTGTAATATAGAGACTTTTGCAAAACAGAGTTGTCCCCTTGAGCCACTCATCTACGCAAACTGAAGTTTAAGCCAGCGGGCTTAAGGGGACGCTTCCTCTTCGATCTCTTTCTCTCTTCTCCCTAAAGTCTTGAACTTGAACTTCTAAGTCCATTCCCCGGGGTTCTGCTACCTCTTCCTTTTAGCTCTGCTCTTGGCTCTCTATCCTTTCCCTTTTTTTTTTTTGGATTTGGGGGGGGGGGGATATAGGAGAAAGTAGGAGAAAGTAGATGTTGAGATTATATACATAAGAAGGAGTAGAGGGAGGTACAGCAGCCCTATTTCTTTCAGGTTTGTGATAATCTCAAAGACCATCAACCCTTTCTACTTGTAAGGTGCCCACCTCTTAACAAAAACAGGGGAAATTATTATAATAATTTTTGAGTAAGTTCAGTGCATCGTATTGTAAGTACAACCCAGGTTGGGTGTTGGGGATTGGTGGGTGGAAGGTAGGGGATGCTCCTCCTTCTTGCAGCCTCTTGAGGATCCAGATTTATGGAGGTTCTGCTGTCCTGTAGCTCCACCATCCTGAACATGCTGCCTCCACGGTCTGTGAGGAAGGGGCAGAGCGGGGAGGGGGAAGCATGGAGAAGTGAGGCGTGCCGCTTCTGTTTCTACTTCATGAATAAGACAACTGGCCCCCTCTTCCTGCAGGGGAGACCTTCCCCGTGTTCAGGAAGGAAAGGAAAATTGGATGCGAGCGAGAAGCAGTGGTTACTCCCACAGCAAGTTTTACATTTTAGGGTATTTTTAGTGTTTGTGTCTTTGGAGGCTGTGTCCGCTGTGCATCCTTCCAACCTCGAAGCTGACTCCCATTTGAATGATTGCAAGTTGAATCAAATTCAAATACAAGTCCTTAACCCAAGTCTATTATTAGGAAAAACAAACACGCTCAACTCTGAATGTGAAAGAAAACTGTATCAGGAGCTTTTGTGAGGGTTCCAGCTTCGTTTTCTTTGAAAGTTGTTCTTTGCGATACCATGCTTATTCAATTCCCCAAACGTTGTCAAGTGAGCGGCATTTAATCCGTGAAAAATTTCAAGTGGCCCCCTTTTCTCTCTCAAGTGTTTTTTTTTCCTTCCCCTCAAGTGTTGCTGTAGTCATTGTAACATTGGAATGAACCATTTGATTTAAAAAAAATTATTTATGGCACATCGAGTAGCACTTAGTGTTTTGTCACAACATTAAAGCTGTTTCTGAAGGCCCGTGTAAAATATGGCAGCAAGGTCGGGAGCCTGATGTACAGAACTTCTCCAAACATACCTCACCATTGGAGCTGGTTATAATTCCTGGGTGCTGACATGAAGATTAATAATGTTTAACTCCGTTTTTGGCAATTTTTGCCAACTTCGTTGCCATGGTCCTTTTCTTTCAAGTTATTACCTGGAACTGAAGTGATAACAAATGTTTTGTGTTTTATACTGCCAGATAAAAGGTTAAATTTTCATATGTTATATGGGCTTAAGCGCACAGGCGCGTGTGTGCACAGACACACACACACACACACACACACACACACACACATACACACATACACAAATACACACATAATTGGATCAGAAGGAAATGAGTAATTCTCCCAAAATGAAAAGACTGTCCTACTTTTAACATTAGGTGACTAGTTCCCATGCAGTTGAGTCAGATGTAAAAATTGGAAACTCAACCGATGGGTCTTTATGCACTGACTATATCATACAGTTCTAATTTTCTTTTCTTTCTTATTTTTTTTTATTCTGGGAAATAATAGTGCTTTTTGCTTTGCCAAGTTTTATTATTGAGTCAACTGCCAAAGTTTAAGAGAGAGAGAGAGTCAAGGGCCCTTAAAATTATTTGGTGTTGAGTGAAGAGGCAAAGAAAAGTATTTCATATTCTCTAACATTTTAACTTTTATGTCTCTACCTGATGTTGGACTATAATCTAAACTTCAAGGCCTTTCTGATTCTTTTTGACCGAGGTACAATGTTGAGGGAAGTCCAAATATTAGTGAGGGCGACTTTAATCCTACTCATTGATACCCAGTTTGAAACTACCTATCCCAATTTTTAATAGACTCTATTCTTTCTTGCTTGATCTTCCCTGCATTTAAACTTCTGTGCATCAGAAGGCCCGTGCGCCTGCTTGCGGTTTTGCACCATCTGGAAGTTAAAATTTGACTTTAGAAATGATGTCATACTTGCTTACTGCAAACGGGGCTAATGTTGGTTGAGAATTGGATGCAGTTCAGGTCAAAGTTTTGTCTTAAAGGGGGAAAAAAAAGGCCCTTAAGCTTTGTTTCTTGATTGTAGGAGACTGTGCAAAGCTGTAAAGATAGAGTGAAGGTGATTGAAGGGCACGATTCAAATTCCTTTGAAGCTAAGTACATGCTTTGGGGCGCATGGAAAATAAACTAAGCCGAAGACCTGAGCTGGCACAGAGTCTTCCTGCCATGTAGAATTTGGGTGTTATGAATAGTGTGTTGATCACGACCATCCCTGCTCTCTGTTTTATTCTTGGGGGAAAATTCTTCCAGCCAGGGTTGTTTATTTTTATCTCTTCTGGGCTCAGGAAGATGCAGCTGGGCACTGATAAGTCATGCATGGTGAGCGAGAAGGCGCTACACATGCTACGTGCATGCTTCATCAATACAGAGTCTCTTTTCTAAACCCTCGTCAGCACCACGCACTGCCTCCCATTTTGTAATTGATTTATATCACAGTGTGGGATATTGGGTATTTTCTTTAGACCTGGGAGAGACCACCCATCTGTCATAGCTGGAACGCAGGGCTAATGGGGCCACAGTTTCCTCTCAGGGTCACACTGAGTCCTGGTCGGCCTGTGTTCAAGTCTCCACAACGGAGTGCAAGCCTTTACCTCTAACCAGTTCCCTGCTCGACTCAGCATGTCCTGCCAATTTACAAGGAACCCACAGATGCCATTCTTTACGTATAAAAAATATTTCTTTTCTACCTGACACGATGAGAATCCCAAGACAAGTATTGATTTTATTCCAGATTGGTAGGTGAAGATAACTTTAAACAAAGACAGGTCACTCGAGAATCTCTGTGTTTAAACTTCAGTGCAACTGGAATCAATTTTCGTTGAGGGGAGGCAAAAGCATCCCCTCCACCCCTCTGGCCCCTGGGTCTCTATGGTAATTATGTGAGAAGAGCAGGTGTTTGAAGAGTCTGCAGTTCTTACCTCCGCAGTCACAGATACCCGTCCCCTCCACACTGCGGCCAGGGTCCTTCCGCCCACTGCACTTCAAGCTCTTGTCACCCCTTCCTTTGTTGGGACCTCCCAGCTTCATCCTCCTCTCAGGGACAGAAACTGGGAAAACTCTACTCACCCACCGCCTCATCACTTTTGACCTTTAGGAAGGTCAAACTTGGGCACCTCTTTCTTGGAAAGATGTAAGAAATGGAGTTTCTAACTCAGTAGTTGTTTTCTTTCTAATATCATCAACTTTCCATGATGTGTTCTACCTAAGATCGATTCCTGTCTCTAAAATCCTAAAATGTCAGGCATTCTGTTCTGACCTTTTTTTTTTAATATATATTTTATTGATATTTTACAGAGAGGAAGAGAGAGAGAGAGAGCTAGAAAGGTCGATGAGAGAGAACCATCGATCAGCTGCCTCCTGCACACCCCCTACTGGGGATGTGCCCACAACCAGTGTACATGCCCCTGACCAGAATCGAACCTGGGACTCTTCAGTCCCCAGACCGATGCTCTACCACTGAGCCAAACCGGTTTCGGCTGTTCTGACCTTTTGGTTTTATGAAGGAAGAAGCTGAGGCTCGCTGAAACCGGTTTGGCTCAGTGGATAGAGCATCAGCCTGCAGACCAAAAGGTCCCAGGTTTGATTCTGGTCAAGGGCATGTACCTTGGTTGCGGGCATATCCCCGGTGGGGGGGTGTGCTGGAGGCAGCTGATTGATGTTTCTCTCTCATCGATGTTTCTAACTCTCTATCCCTCTCCCTTCCTCTCTGTAAAAAAATCAATAAAATATATTTTAAAAAAAGAAGAAAAAAGAAAAGAAACTGAGGCTCAAAGGCTGGGTGGAAGGAGTGCGTTGTTTGTCCCCATCCTCACAGCCTGATAGGGCAGACCCCCCCCCCCCCCCCCCGACACCTCATGCTCTCTTTTCATTCCAAGTGAGGCCTCTGGCTCTGTCCTTATGTTGCTGTTTATTGTGGCTCATTATGGCATTTCTGCCTCCTTTAAAAATAAAACAACAAAAAACTTTTGTCTTTTCCCCCCTTTTTATCAACATTTTCTTGCTTTTAGTGTAGTGAGCACAATTTGCTGTGAGATGCAGCAGCCCCTGTCCCATTTCTTCTTCCCCGAGACAAACTTTTGCTCGTTTTTGCCTACTTATGATAATATAACTAACAGGCTTTTGCACTATTTCCTGATGGTCAATGTAGTTACTACCTATCAAATTCCGGGTATGAGTGAGGATTAAAATCTTCCTTCACTCAAACACCCCTCGGCACCCATGTAATTTTTTTACATGTGGTCTTTGGAAAAAAATAAAGCTTACATTTCTTCATTTTATTACTGACATTTGAAAAGCAGGGATTGTAATAATTAATTTTTTATTATTTTCATTTTTTTATTAAGGTATTATATGTGTGTGTACATATCTTACTATTGCGCCCTCCCCCACACCCATACATGCCCTCACCCCCCCACAGTTTTTCGACCATTGGTCATGCTTATATGCATGCATATAAGTCCTTCGGTTGATCTCTTGTAATAATCTAATTTTTGAAGTAAGGTAGAAACAGGCATTTTGGAGATACTTTGTCTCTTTTTATTTGATTCTTTGGAAAGTAGTCTTTCATAAAGCTGGTGAGTGGGTGTCATTTCCACATTTTTCCCCTCTAGCAGCATTTCCTCTTGGCAAAATGTATTTTTAAAAAAATATATTTTATTGATTTTTTTTTTTTTTTATAGAGAGGAAGGAGAGAGGGATAGAGAGTTAGAAACATCGATGAGAGAGACTCATCGATCAGCTGTCTCTTGCACACCCCCTACCGGGGATGTGCTCACAACCCAGGTACATGCCCTTGGCCAGAATCAAACCTGGGACCCTTCAGTCCGCAGACCGATGCTCTATCCACTGAGTCAAACCGGTTTTGACAAAATGTATTTTTTAAAAAAAATATTTTTATTTATTTCAGAGAGAGGAAGGGAGAGGGAGAGGGAGAGAGAGACATCAATGATGAGAGATAATCATTGATTGGCTGCCTCCTGCAAGCCCCATACTGAGGATCCGGCCTACAACCTGGGCATGCGCCCTGACCGGGAATGGAACCATGACCTGCTGGTTCATAGATCAGTGCTCAACCACTGAGCCAGGCTGGCAGGGCTGTATTCTTTTAACTTAGGAGTGTTTTTCTCCATGTCAGTGTTCCTTCACGGTGTCCACCCTGTCTCTTCTCCGGGCTCCTGGTGCATGAGCGCTATACCCTCCCTGGGCATCATGGGGACACACTACTCTTTCATAAAAAAGCCTACATTATAAAACGTATCACTGTCAGATACACAGGTGGTGGGGCTTTAAGGTGGAGACAGACTGACAGACGCGTGGTCTCGAGATGCTCAGGAGCGGGGGTGTGACCGTGACCGTGCTGTGCTCAGAAGGTCTGCTCCTTCCCACCCCTTCCCCGGGCTTGACCGATGCCTCCCCAGGTCTCCGCCCTGAAACCACTACCTTCTTTCTTCTTCCTGGTTTCAGGTAGATGCGCTGAGATTACGCCTGGAAGAGAAAGAATCCTTTCTCAATAAAAAAACAAAACAGCTGCAGGATCTCACGGAAGAGAAGGGGACGCTGGCCGGGGAGATCCGTGACATGAAGGATATGCTAGAAGTGAAGGAAAGGAAAATCAATGTTCTTCAGAAAAAGGTGAGTAGCGGGCAGTGCCCTTCAGGCTGGAATGGGTGTCACCCACGCTCTGTCATGGCAGAGACATTTCTGAGCATGTTGAGAAGCAAGAGAGGATTCTTTGAGAAACTTAGATTAGGCAGTACAAACTTGTACCTGACTGGTATTGCACTCACCCGTGGTTGTATCATGTCTTTTTAAGCAAGGCCTGCTGAATTTTCTATTTGATTACCTGAAAACTAAATAGCGGTGATATTTTCTTCTCATTTGCCAGCTTAACCATAGAGAGAATTGTTCAAACTTAGATGTAAGTCTAATAACAAGTTCAAAAAGTTAGTCTTTCCCTTTTCCATATGGAGAGTTGAGCAACATATTTTATTGGTTTTAAAGATATCTGAGATGCATTTTGTATATACAAAAACGTCAATAGATTTTATCCTGCACACCCACACAGATTTTAGGAGGGGGGTCAACGTTCACATCCAATGCTTACGTCGAGACCAGAGGGAGTGTGTAGTGAGCCCCGACTACAGTGACCTAACACAGAGGATGCATGCCCTGGGTAGGGTGCTTCTTTCCTTCCTTCTTTCATTTTCTCCTTTGGGGGGACGGAAGGTGGGGGGATCCAGATTTTGTGACAACATCTGATTTTCTTTTGGAGAATCCCGTTTACTACTGTGTGCAGTTTCTTGGGGGACCATAGGAAAAAGGTAGGCAAGAAGAGAAAACTCCTGCTCTGGTAAGAAAATGTAGTACAAAGCAGGCAGCCAGAATGGAAACTGAGCGGGAACCAGCGGTGAGCACAAAGCCAGCTGGCAAGGACACTGCCATAGATAGGCCTGTGGCTGCTGACCTGTGCTGTGGCATCAGCTACATGGAGTCCAACTGGCCTCTTCTTTGGTGTCATTTGCCATCATCATCTCTCACCTTGTATATATCAACAGCATCCTACTTGTTGTTCCTGCTTCTATTTTTTGTTTGTTTGTTTGTTAATCATCACCTGAGGATATTTTTTTTCCATTGATTTTTAGAGAGAATGGAAGGAAGGGGGAGAGAAACACTGATGTGAGAGACACATTGGTTGCACACAGAGAGAAACACTGATGTGAGAGAGACACATCGATTGCTTGCCTCCTACACGCACCTTGGCCATGGATGAGCCTGGAGCTGAGGAACTTGTCCTTGCCCTTGACTGGAATCGAACCCAGGATGCTTCATTCCTAGGGCTGATGCTCTATCCACTGAGCCAAACCAGCAAGGGGCTCCTACAGCCTATTCTTAAAACAGAAGGTAGAGCAACCCCTTTAACTTAAAATAGTCCACATCATTCTAATCAAAACTCTCCAGTCACAACCAGCTACATCATCCGTGGGGCCCAGTGAGAAACGAAAATGTGGGGCTCCCCTTTTCAAACTTTACTGTGAATTTCAGGATGGGGTAATAGCAGAGCATCAAAACCTTTTGAGTGCGGCCCCTGTGCAACTGCACAAGTCGCCAGCCCATGTAGCCGTGCCCACTGCACTCCCAGGATATTGGTGATCAGATAGATCCTATTATTAATTCATCTCTGGCAAGACCTGTAAAGACAAGGCCCTGGTCTTTGGATTCCCGCTTTGAAGTTCCAGCTAATTGATACAGGTAATTAGAAGACAGCCAGGAAGGGACCATCAAGGACCTCAGAATCAAAGGGGCGGTCTAGGGCAGGCGGGACTAGCATAGAAACAGTTACGTGGAAGTTCTTGGAACATGTGCTGAAGATTGAAAATAAGTCTTTTGATTTAAATACCAAGCAGAGAATGAGGACAAAACTGCCCTTCATTGCATGGACTTTTGTTGAATGCTGTGTGTTGGGTACACATGCACTGTTCACTTACGCTTTTATTTTTTTCATTTTTGTTGTTGTTGTTGTTTTTCTTTCTTCCTTCCTTCCTTCCTTCCTTCCTTCCTTCCTTCCTTCCTTCCTTCACTTACTCTTGACTAGGACTCTGTGAAGCAGGCACAGTTATTCAGCCAAGAAACTGAGGGAAACAGGTTTATGGTAGGGTAACCAGAGGTCATACAATCTAGATACAAGTTTGTTAGTTTTTTGTCTCTGGGAAAATACGATAAAATGGTTATTACAAATTAAGGGAATACGCCTCATTTCCTCTAGTTTTCTGACGATGACACCATATGTGGGAATGAATCTAGGAAGAACATCACAAGTGTTCGTTTTACCAGGAGGTGAGACCAAGCACTCTCATTCTTGAGAAATAAAAATTAATCTCAGTCAAGATTTGGGAAAGGCACTTTTCATGCATAAGGGACAAATGTCCACTTTTGCCGACGTGCATGGTTTATAAAATTTTAAACTTTTTTCCACAGATGTATCTCAAAGGTTTGGCAACCAGTTTGAAAGCCCTAAAACAAATGCCCTTGGTTTTACTATGGCTCCTTGGGCAACATGATCACAAGTCCACTTACTTAAACCATGTAGATAATGAATTTGGAAGTATTTCATGTATAATTGAAGAGGTTGTTCTGCTTCAGGTCTTTTCCACTGAGTGTTTCCCAGTTCACTTGGGGAGGAGCTAATAACACTGGCCACACAGTGAGTGGGTGGGAGTTCTGTTATACCTGACATGAGAAAGGGAGACAATCCCTACAGTGATGGACACCATTCAGGACCCAATTCAGAATATGGAAATACCGCATTTCCCCGAAAATAAGACATCCTCCGAAAATAAGACCTACTTACAGGTTTCCTTTTGAGTGAAATATAAGGCATCCCCCCAAAAAAATAAGGCCCCCAGGCTCTGTCTCAGAATGAAAATTAACTTACTGTAAACTGGTCGCTAGGGCCACCCCGACTGGCGTCTAGCAACCAGTAACATTATGCGGAGTCCTGAAGTCACTGTTGTATGAATGGAGAGAAATCAGCGTGGAAACTTTGTGAAACCTAAACTGCAAGAAGTTGTGACTTGGGTGAAGAATTCATGGGAGAAAATCATTGACAGTTACATTGCAATTGCACTGCGAACAGGCTACCTTGACAAGAAGTACTCATTTAAAGACTGCTATTGCTAAACATGAGAGATTTGATCCACTGATTCTGAAAGAAATGGAGTCACAAGAAATTCACCAGGAAATTCGGGAACTGGATTGTTATGATGATGTTCCAGAAGATGATGACATGATTGTCATTGAATAAATGAGTAAATTCTTGATACTGTAGGATTCACAGTTTGTCTGGTTTGTGTTGACAACTACTGTACTACCGTACCGTATACAGGTAATAAATTTCCTTTATTTTCATTTAACAATAAATGTGTACCGTATTCTTCTTCATGGAAAAATAAGACATCCCCTGAAAATAAGACCTACTGCATCTTTGGGAGCAAAAATTAATATAAGACATTGTCTTATTTTTGGGTAAACAGGGTAGTACAGAAGTTAATGGGAAGTTGGAACATTGTCTTTGGGACTGAATACTCCTTACTGTTTTGCCTTAATTCAAGCATAATTAGCTGGGTTAGGGCAGGCCTGGATTGGAACAGAAAATGCTATGGGTTAGGATGGATTGGCATAGCACAGTGGTCGGCAAACTCATTAGGCAACAGAGCCAAATATCAACAGTACAACGATTGAAACTTCTTTTGAGAGCCAAAGTTTTTAAACTTAAACTTCTTCAAAATAGACTCACCCAGGCCGTGGTATTTTGTTGAAAAGCCGCACTCAAGGGGCCAAAGAGCCGCATGTGGCTGGCGAACGGCAGTTTGCAGACTCCTGGAAGATTAACAAACACATGTTAATGTCTTATGTGCAGTATTACTTAATATTTCTTTCTCAGAGACTCATTGGCAGGGCGCACCGTGTTTCGATGCCGGTAGAACTGGGTACGCAGCTTTCATAGCCATGTTTACCCTGGTGAGGCTAGTCTTGCACCTCGTATCTGTCAGCTTTGCTTCAGAGCTCCGGGTCTCGGAAGTCTTGTGTCACATGTTAGCACAGCAGGCACGGACCTGATACTCTAACGGTTTTGCTACTCGAAGAAGGAAGTGAAGTTGAATAGACACTGGCCCTACTCCCCCCACTTGGCAGAGTATCTCCAATCAAGCTTTTGTAGGAAGATAGAAGTCACCAGAAATGGATTTTTGGTCTCTACCACCATAGTTTTGGTTCTCCTCCACAATCCGAGATGCGCGATTCTTTTTATGAGGGAATAGAAAGGTGCATGGATGAAAATTGTTCAGTGGAATACCCACTGTGGCTGAGCTAGTGAAGTCAGGGGAGCAGCACCGTTCTCCTGCTGCCCTCTGCTGCGGTACCTGGATTCAAACCGCAGCTGATGAAGTGCTGCCTGACTGTGGAGTCATTTTTGTAGGAAATGTCGTAAAACCTTGACGACATTGTACATTTGGGAAGTGTAATAATACCCAAGTTTTAGGACATGGTAGTATTATTTGAACCAGATAAAATTCACCCTGCCAAAGATTCTTGAAGCATATACACCTACTATCCAAGATCTTTTTAAAAAAGCCATTAAACTGGGGGGTGGGGGAGGGGACAACCACCTCTCTCCATTTTCATTCTAGATCGCAGTTCCACGGCACTGCGGATTTGTAGAGCAGAGGCACTTTATGTACTAGGGGTAGAAAAACAGATGGTGATTTCTCTGGAAGCCAAGTTCCCTTGCTGTCTACTGGGCTTCACGGATTGCGCTGAGGGTTGAAAAGGGCAAAGAGAGGTGAGTGGGGTTGGCGCCTGGGAGTGATGCTGTGGACCTGCCCACCTCAGGATCTTTACCCATTGGGAAGCGTCGTGGTAAAAGTGCTGAATGATGGTAAGTTCAGAGGCAAAGGTGCTGCAGGACTATGGTTATTGGCACACTGGGCTTCTTCATGCAGTTTATTTTAAAAAGAAATATCTGAGAAGATAACTACTGAGCGCAGAGATTTCCACATTAGTGTGAAATTGATTGAAGGCATGGAGGACCTTTTTCCTTTTTACTCAATCAAATTCTTTCTCTGTGTTTAATCATCCACTTGAACTTTTGTATTTGTTATTGGCAAACCTAATTTTCTGAACATGTCTAAAATCTAATTCATTTCACATTTTCTGAGTGTCAGTCACCTCTCTGGGTCCTGGAGGTTCAAAGAGAAATAACTCAAGAAGCTGATAGTCTGGTTGCGGAGATGAACACGCATAATCCTAACTATAAGTGTGGAGGAAGGCAATGTGGCATGCAATTAGCTTGATGGGTGCAAATGGCAGGCGCTAATTCTGGCTACCTTAAGCAAAAAGGAAATTTTTTTGCAAGATCATCCAGAGCCCCAGTGTCTGGCTCATAGAACCAGATTAAAGTGATGATCAAATACCAGGACAGCTCTCTGAGACCAAGAAAAGGCAGACAGTGCTATGATCTTATAACCAGGTGTGTCTGGTCAGGTGACAGCTGCCCTCTTCTCTATTGACAGCTGTCCTCTTCCCCTCTTCGCTCTGCCTTTACATCATGCTCTTGATCCAAGATTGGAAGTCCTGCATAGAATTCAAAATTTCACACTTATGAAACCAGTCCCTTTCTGGAAGGAATCTGGGCAGCACGGTTCCAAGCTTCCCATCTGAGCTTTCCACTCGGTTCTTGTGTCACTTACTCAGGGAAGTCTTTGCTGATTCTGCAGGCTGAGGGAGGCTTTACACTCTTTGAGAGCTACTTCCTGGCTCAGTTGGAAATTATGCATCCCCCTAGCTAATGCTGGCTTTCCTCCCAGGCTAAGTTCCTTAAGTGCCCCAACTGTGATCATCACGATACCTCCAGCTCCTTGTGAAATTCTTGGCAGGTGATGATCCTCAATCAGTTTGCGTCGGGTGAATAAATTATATCAGCAAATTCTGAATGAATGAGAACTTGGAAGAAGGGAAATCACTTGGAGATCCACTCTTGGCCCAAGAATATTGTTAGCTATGAGAAGAGCCATTTGCATCAGTGAAATGTCAAATCAAATTCATTGTTCCCAGGACAGTATGTTCTGGGTAGGCTGCAGGAGGGAACCATCCAATGAATAATAAAACACAGATGATGGATTGGCTATTGCTCTACCCACATCTATACCTCCAGCCTCAGTTCCACTACACTGGAAAGGTAAAAAGGGATGAAACCTGAGTAAGGGAGCTTGGTCATTCTCCCCTCATTTTCCTTTTTAATAAAAGAAAATGTCGCGTTTATTGATAACTCTGTCATGTTCTGCAAAGAGAATGTTTTCCCATCCAGTTCTCACTTATAAAAGTGACACAATCAAATTGCTGATTACCCATGGTCATTTCCAATTATGAACATGCAAATGTTAATTTTTTTTTATAGCAAGAAGATTATCTACCATTGACTAAACTTTTACTATTTATCAGACACTGTGCTCAGGGCTTAGCAGCCTTAGGTTATGAGTCCTTATAACAAACCTAATGGCATATAGGTCCTGTCATAATTCCTATTTTTATAATTGGAGGCTGTGATTTAGAGAGTAATTTGCCCAGAGTCACGGGGTAGGGATGACTCTGGATGGAGCTCTTCGTAACCACCACCCTATTCTGCTATTTTTCCACTTTTATGAGGTTGCCTCCCTCAGACAAGTGAGGTCATTAACTTTTAGGAATTAACTAAACTATAATTTGAGCAACATACCTAAGGTTGACACACAGGCTGTCTATTTTTAATACCAAGCAAGCAGAGATGCCTTGACTATATAATATGATAAAAAATAGGAAAGCAAATAGGAAAGCAATTAAATCAGTAAAATAAAACACCATTTCTGAATTTTAAAAAGCATATGCTAAGCCATCTATAGAAAAAGGAAAGATCATTGTAACCTTCAGTTGCTATTTATCTTCCCCCACGAGATTCTGCCTGTAATATCCTAAGCCATCGGATTGTTTTGCTGCCTTGTTTTCAGGGATTACATCATTTTTTGTTGTCATAGTTGTTTCAGTTTGTTTTGATTTTTTGGCTTAAAGGACTGAGATCTCAACAGAAGATTTGGGAAATCTCCATAGCTTTCTTGGACTGGTCACAGATGAACATACGGTTCAGCGGACTCCCCACCTTGTCTGGGAAGCTGCTCCATTTGTAGTGAGCTGTCATCTGATGTCTGACCTTGGCGTAGGCCAGTCCCTCTGCATCTGCAGGCAGGAACTGGGATAGCATCTAGGGGTCAGAGTGCAACCAGGGTGGCCATGGGTTCCCAACCAGGGAACACTGTACAACCCACCACCTTCTCCCCAGGAACATTTGACAATGTCTGAAGATAGTCTGAGTTGTCACGACTGAGAATTGCTACAGCATCTGGTGGCTAGACTCAGGGATGCTGCTATCAGTCTGCAATGTTCAAGAGACACCTTCTGCCAAGCAAATAATTATCCAGACCGAACCCTTGTCTGCAGGCGTCCTTTTCTTCCCGTGTGTGGACTGCTCTACTCAGGTTGGCTCTTCCTGCTCCCAGCCTCTAGATAGTATTTTAAAAAATAAGTTCTTAAAATCATTTTTACAGCTGATATGATTAACAATTTATGCTACACCTTTTCTCTAGCACCATTAAAGGCAGTTTACAGAAGTGTACACATTGTATGTGTGTGTGTGTGTGTGAGAGAGAGAGAGGGGGGGGGGTAGAGATAGAGAGAGAGATGTTTTTGAACTATTTCTATTTCATAATTTTCACACATAATAATCCATAAAGGGTATATACTAACACATTTGAATTATTAGAATTATTAAACTGATCACACTAGTTATATCAACTAATTTAGAGGAGATGCTGATCAACTTTTGGGCTGAAAATGTGATTCCTATATTTACATTTAGTATTTATTTATTTATTTATTTATTCAAATGAGAGGTTTTTTTTAATCCTCACCCAAGTAATTTTCCCATTGATTTAGAAAGAGTGAAGAGGAAGGGAAAGACAGAGAAATATTGATGTGAGGGAAACACATCAATTAGTTGCCTCCTGCATGTGGCCCAGACTGGGGAGAAGCCTGCTATTGAGGTACTGCCCTTGACTGGAATGGAACCTGGGACCCTTTGGTCCACAGGCTGACGCTCTATCCACTGAGCCATACAGACTAGGGCTAATATTTATTTTTATATATTTTACCTAATCACTTGTGATATGGTAACATTTGTTCAATGTAGACTGACTGCAGTTACTCAAATATCTATAATAATAAAAGTGTAACATGCAAATCTACTAAACTGCTAAACAGCAGAATGACTATCTGAATGACCATCCAGGACCATGCTATGACACCCACTGGCACCAGGCCAGCCAAGGCAGGTGTGATGCTATTGGTCAGAGGGCTGGCCATTGCCCCATGACTGCCCTGCAGAGGGAGGCCTAGGCCACTGGCCAGCAGGATGATCGATCAATTGGGGGGCTCTATGATAGCCCTAAAGAGTCCAAAGAGGGAGACCCAAGCCACTGACTGGCTGGGTGAGCAGGGCCTACCTCTTTGAGGCATCCATAGCAGAGCCCTGGCTGGGTGGGTGTGGCCTACCTCTTTGGGGTCATTGATGTGGGCTCCTGGACTGTGAGAGGGCTAACTCACGATATTATTAAACAAATTGTCTTTATGTATCCTACGTAGAAGTGTGTCATTGGTCTAAGCAGTCGGGTCTTTGTTGTGACATCTTTAACACCTTTTTCATGGTAGGAAGTTGATGCAAGAGTTCTAGTGCCAATTAAATTTCACAGGTCAACCAATCAGCAAGCCTGGAATAATCTTGGCTGGAATTATTAGCCTTGGGAAAAAAACAGTTTGGTTGTTTTATCCGTTGATGCTATTGATCAGAAGTCGATTTAGCCCTGGTGAACTGATATTTCAGAGGTCACTTTGTGTCTCTTGGGTAAAAGTTGTGGCTTCCTTGGTAAACGGAAGCTTCTTTGTGAAGCATTGAATTTACCATCCTCCTTCGTGCATATTGCTTTTTTTCTAAAGTCTTTGAAGTTGCCCTTCCTTTAGAGATGACATTGATGAAATGAAATTTTATTATCCAAAGAATCAAGGCTGAAGATTTTCCCTCTGAGAGAGCAATGGACGAGGTTTAGGCACTGTCCTTCATTCTGCATCTTCAGGCACTGTTTTCAGCTGCCTCTTACAACCCCTTGGCTCTACTGAATACAACCCAATACTAGCCTACCTAATAAAAGAGCAATATGCAAATTAACCATCACTCCGCTATACCCACCAGCCACACCCACCAGCCAATCAGAGTGAGTATGGCAAATAAACCCAACCAAGATGGCAACTGCCACAGAGAGCAGGAAGGAGGTTTGGTTTTCCCAGGCAATGGAAGAAGCCAAACTTTTCTCATGCTCTTGCTGGCCTAGGCCTCCACTTTCTGCTACAAATTTTCAATTATAGAAGGCAAACAAATACAAATAGAAATGGTGGCAGCCATGGAGTTGGAGAGAGCGGGAGGCTAGGGTTGTCCCCAGCAATGGAGGAAGCAAAGCTTTCTGCACACCCTGGCCGGCCCAGGCCTCTGCTCAAGGCTACAAAGTTTCAATTGTAGAAGGTAAATAAATTCCAGATACCAGGGCCCCTGCTTGAGTCACCATGGGGCATGGCCAGCCTGCAAACTACCACAGGCCCCTTGCCCAGGCCGCCCCATGCCCCAAGGGAACCCCCACTCTGATCTGGGACACCTTTCAGGGCAATCCACCTGGCCCCCACCCATGCACCAGGCCTCTATCCTATCTAATAAAAGAATAATATGCAGATTGGCCATCACTCCAACACAAAATATGGCTATCCCATGTGGTCAAAGATCCTGCCCCTATGGCCACCACAAGATGGCCACCACAAGATGGCTGGCAGAGGAGGGAAGATGGGGACAAACAGGCTGACAGGGGAGCAGTTAGACATCAATCAGGCTGGCATGGGAGTGGTTATGGAATGATCAGGCTGGCAGGCAGAAGCTGTTAGGGGCAATCAGGAAGGCAGGCAGGCGAGCAGTTGGGAGGCAGTAGTCCTGGATTGTGAGAGGGATGTCCGACTGCCCAGTGGGATCAGGCCTAAACGGGCAGTTGGAAATTCCTTGAGGGGTCCTAGATTAGAGAGGGTGCAGGCTGTGCTGATGGACACCCCAGTGCACAAATTTCATGCACCTGGCCTCTAGTTGGACTGTAGAAGACACTTTAAAATGGAAATGCTGATAAAGCATGGGTGATCCTGAAGACAGAAAGATGTGAGAACAGTATTTTGGGAAGAGACTTGATGGACCCTCTGAGTCCAACCTTTTCATTTTTACTCAGGACACTTGGGTCCTGACAGATGAAATGACTTGTTTAGAGTCACAAAGATCAGTAGAGACAGAACATGGGCTCTGATTACACTTTCCTTTTTCTTCTCTCCATGCCCCTCTGGCCTCTGAGGCCTGGAGCACCATTGCCCTATTCTGGTCAGCATGCCTCCCTTCCTTCCTCCCATCCAGTGAACCAATAATACATGCAAAGCATCTCTAATGATCTGGTTGCTCTTTGGGCACTAGGAGATTCATAGGCTATTGAAGAGGGTTCCTGTCTTCTGGGAGCTCATATTCATGGGAAAAAAATCTAATAAACGGGCAATTACAGGGCAGTGTGTGGTTTGTGCTATGCCAGCCAGGTCCATGGTGCACCTAGGAGGGGAATCTAATCCTTCTGGAGGGTGGGATGGTGAAGGAGCTCTACTGCAGTTGTTGAGGACTAAACCATCATCTCAGGGACTAGGAGGTGCTGCTCAGTCAAAGCAGTGAGAATAGCATTTGCAAAGAAGAGGCAGTATAGTGCATTTGGTGGATTAGAAGCAATTTCATATGGATCAACCACACTTTCCTGCCCCATTTAGGAAATAAATTTCACAGTTAGAAGTTTTTGTATTCTTTATGTCTCCTAGCAATCAAATGTATTTTATTATTAAGGTTTGAGAATTATTTTGACTTCCATATTATAAATATCCTCTTCCAATCCCTTTTGACTTACAAGTGGCAGTGGTGATTATCTGAGTTATTTCAGAATGCAGTTCAGGTCTGCACCATTCTGAGAACTGATTCTTACGCAGTGACAGAGCTAGCTCTGAGCTGAGAGGGAAAAAAAATCTCTCTTACGCATTTGCTTCTGGGTTAAGACCTTAGATTGTGTACTCATTTTCAGCATGATGCTCCCCCCTCCCCTGGTGTGAAATTTATTAGTTAATACTAATAAAATAAGTCTTGCTGTTCTTTCCCCCCTTTTATTGATTAAAGTATTACAAATGTGTGCTTATCCCCCCGTTGCCCCCCTACTCCCTAACCTCCTGTTGTCTGTGTCCATTGGTTATGCTTATATGCATGCATACAACTCCTTTGGTTGATCTCTCCCCCTTACCCCTCCCCTCCCCTACCTTCCCTCTGGGATTTGACAGTCTGATCGATGCTTCTATGTCTCTGGATCTGTTCTTGTTCATTGGTTTATGTTGTTCATTATATTCCACAAATGAGTGACATCATGTGATATTTATCTTTCTCTGAGTGACTTACTTCACTTAGCATAATGCTCTCCAGTTCCATACATGCTGTTACAAATGGTAGGAGTTCCTTCCTTTTTACAGAGCATCATATTCCATTGTGTAGCTGTACCAAAGTTTTTTAATCCACTCATCTGCTGACGGGCACTTAGGCTGGTTCCAAATATTAGCTATTGTAAATTTTGCTGCTATGAACATAGGGGTGCATATATCCTTTCTGGTTGGTGTTTCTAATTTCTTGGAATATATGCCTGGAAGTGGGATTACTGGGTCAAATGGGAGGTCTATTTTTAATTTTTTGATGAAACTCCATACTGTTCTCCATAGTGGCTGCACCAGTCTGCATTTCCACCAGCAGTGCACAAGGGTTCCTTTTTCTCCACATCCTTGCCAGCACTTGTTGTTTGTTGATTTGTTGATGATGATGATTGCCATTCTGACAGGTGTGAGATGGTACCTCATTGTCCTTTTGATTTGCATCTCTCAGGTAAATAGTGACGTTGAGCATGTTTTCATATGTCTCTTGGCCTTTCTTCTGTCCTCCTTCGAAAAGTATCTATTTAGGTCCATTGCCCATTTTTTGATTGGACTGTTTATCTTCCTTTTGTTAAGTTGTATGAGTTCCCTGTAATTGTTGGAGATAAAACCCTTATCAGTGATAACATTGGCAAATATGTTCTCCCATGCAGTGGCCTTTCTTGTCGTTTTGTTGATGGTTTCTTTTGCTGTGCAGAAGCTTTTTATTTTGATGTAGTCCCATTTGTTTATTCTCTCTTTAGTTCCCATCACCCTAGGAGCTATATCGGTGAAGAAATTGTTTTGGCATAGCATGATGGATTTTTAAAAAAGCTTTGTTTATAACTACCTGCAAGTCCCTTGAAGATTTAGATTAAAAATGGCCAGCGTGCACTAACTGTGGCTGCTATCCTGACGGGTACAGGCATTTTGACACACCTGTGCATCCCAGCTGCCAGTAGATGTTGTTTTGTGTGATGGGTTTAGAGGTGGTTGAGCCTTTACCTATTTCAGTCTGGAGATGATTCCATTTTTACTTCCACATACTTCCCAGGCCATTTGATTTAAATCACTCTTATTTATCAGGGAAGGAAGAATTTTTGCCTTTTTTACTTATCCTATACTTGGCAATGAGCTCTATTTTGCTGTGAAGAGTTTACACATATCTATATTAGCATTTATCATGTTGTATTGCACGAGAAGTCCATAATTCAAAACGTTAATCATATGTGTCTAAGTTTTCCACAAGAATAAGTGTCAATTAGGGATAATGTGTTATTGGGGCTTATAACCCACAGTTATTGTGGCTAAGGGGCACCTTCGTACTATTCTGATATTGCAGTCTCATTGCCATTTCCCCCCTTTATACTTAACTGATTATACTGTACCCTTTGCAAAGTCAAAGATATAATTGCTCTAAGCAGACTACTTCCACAGAAGTCAAACTCTAAATTAATGGTACAGAGTATATAGTGCCTCCATCATGGCATTTTCGCACATTTACCTCCTTTTCAGGTTGCTGATTTTTGAGAACTAGCAATAACACCAACTTGTAATCAGCCCTTGAATAACATAATTGTAGTTTATAAAAGTAATTTACAATTCTAACAAAAATGCTGTGGTAGGTAGAATTCCAAAATGGCCCCAAGATTTCCCACCTCCCTGGTATACATTCCCTGAATAATGCTCAGGACCTTGCCTGTGGTGTACTTAACCCCCATGACTGGATGGTGCCCTGTGGCACAGCTGACTTTAAGAAAGGGACATCATCTCTGATGGTTTGACCTAATCACAGGATCCCTTTAAAACTGGATCCTAAGGTCAGAGACAGGATGAAACTTGAGGGGGTTTGCTGCTGAGGAAGTCTCCACTGTTGACTTGAAGATGGAGAAGGCCACATGGCTAGGAATTCGGGTAACCCTGGGGGCGGGGGCTGGAAGTGGCTCCCACAGCAAGCAAGGACCTCAGCCCCAAAACCACCAGAGGCTGAATTTTACCAATAGCAAGAATAACTTAGAAACAGATACTTCTTTTGAGCCTCCAGACAAGCACTGGTTTCATCTTGAACAGAGACCCCACCACCTGTGCTGGACTCTGACCTGCAAAACTGTGAGCTGATAAGTCTGTTTTAAGCCATTGAGTTGATGGTGGTGTTTTGTACAGAGCAAGAGCAAACTTATACAAGTGCATATTAAAGTGACTGTAAGTAACACACTGTTCAGATTTCAACATATAACAACCTTCATGGCAAGTTTGAGATTTCTTTTTATGTACGTAAAATATTTGATAGAGTTGAACAAGGTGTACTTTTTTTTTTTTTTTTTTTTTGATGGGAAGGAGGTGCATTTCTTTACTGTTTGCCACAGACATTCCTGCTGGTATAATGGGGAGTAAGTCACTTTCTCCCACCAGTGAGGTCTTTCCAAGTTTCTGTTGTATTCTGCAGCTTTCTTGTGAATAAAGTCTGAATAAAGCAAAGCTAGGCAAACAGGATATGCTCCAATGAATAGCACCGATTGACTTGGCATGGAGATACTGCTTTCTTCAATTTTGAAATATGAAGTTAAATTCTGTAGGTCATATATGATACTTTGACTTATGAAATCACCAAGGAAGGGTAGCATACGTATATACCAAGGCTCTCTCCAAATTATGATGCTTGTGAACTTGTGAACAGCTAGAGGCAGAGATGAAAGGGTGGGGGCGGAGGGGGCGGAGTGGGCAGGTTAGGGGGGAGGTAGGTATGGATATGCAGATCCTTTGCTGCTGTTCCCTGTAAACAACACTTCATTAGAGCCTATCCTGGAGCCTTCTTTCAGAGGGACAGATGGGAGGTATAATGTGTCAGGTGGCTGGGTGGAAGACCAATGTAGGGTGTTGACCAAAGATGCTATGTCTACCCATTCTTCATAAAGGAACTCATCCTAAGGAACAACTAGGGTTGTAGTCATAGATTGTTGTCTTGTTCATAACATGGTTCTTTAATTTTTTGGTCTGATCAGTGAAAGTATTATAAAGTAGAGGCGTGACTAAATAAATGATGGTATATTCCTCCAGGGAAATTCAGCAAATAGAAATGATGTTACAGAAGAATATTTAGTGATCTAAAGACATTCCTATTATTCCATGGACTGAAATAAACTCCTTATGATATGTGTGTATAGGAAAGAGTCAGAAGATGCATTTACACTCTCACCACCATAGTCCGACCTTATTTTTGCTTCAAAAGCATATGCAGGCACCCATACAGAGTGCTTCAAAAATGTATATACACTTTGAATGATTATGAAGTCAGTGTTTATTAATATTAACATACAGTTCATTTTCAACATTTTGAAGAATCTACAGAAGTGAATAATTTTTTTTTGTCCATGCCTGTTTTTCCAAACTGATGACTGTTCTGGTCCAGGAACTGCTGATAACATTAACCAAACATCAAGAATCACTTAGTTTGGTATTTGTGTGCCCTCAATTCATCCACTGTTACCAGTTTTGCACCTTAAACTTTTATCTTTTATACATCCCCATTTAAAAAAAGTCTAGTTGTACTTTAGGATAAATTGTCTTTGTTCAGACTTTAATCTGGCTTCTTTCATTATTTCAAATCAGTTAAATCTAAAAAGGAGTGAAAATTAAGTGAGGTGTCAGCTGTTAACGTGTGCATACATTCTTTGGAACACCCTATCTGCGTACCATTATGCATGCCTCAGTATAATTTGTTTGTTTGGAGCAGGGGCTGACAGGCCTGGCTTTGAATCTCAAATTATGAATCTCAATTTGCTTTTACCCTGAGGCAAGTTCCTCACATTTTTTTCTGCCTCATTTTCCCTACCTTTAGGATGAGGATAAGCTCACATCTCACTTTCAGTCTCAATTCTTCTCAACATAGTAGGTGTTTGAGAAGTATTTGTTGAGTGAACCAAGTGCCTATCACCATTGGTGCTTAACAAATTATATTGAAAATCAGTTTGATGTGCTAGACCTGTTGAACTTGGAAAGAAAATGGAATTACTTCACAAAGATAATTTAAAATTGATTTTTAAATTTACATACAGTAAAATTCAGGCTTGTGTCGTACAGTTCTGTGAGTTTTGACAAAAGCATAGACTTGTGTAAGTGGCTCCATAACTATGACACCGGCCAGTTTCAGCTCCTCGTGCTGCCTCCTGTGCAGTCCGTCCCTCGCCCCAGCCCCCATTCCTGGCAATCGCCTATTTGTTTCCCATCACTATAGTTGTGCCTTTTCCAGAATGTCATAGAAATGGAATTATACAATATCGAGTCTTTACATCTGGCTTCTTTCACTTAGCATAATGCATTTGAAACCCATCCATGCTGCAGTCTTTATCAATAGTTCATTCTAAAGATAATACATTAAAAATAACTCCTAGTATCTGAAATGATCTGGGTCATAACCGTGTAGTTCTCTCATCCCTGAGCTTGTTCCGAAGCCAGTTGTTGCAGTGCATGCAGAGTTAGTGCTGAAGAAGGCTTGAGAAACAGCCTCCTTTCACTCAGCCTGTTGAGCAGCGGAGGGGTCTCAGAGCCAGGAAGCAAATGCCTTCCCCCAGGTGAGCACAAGTCCGAGTTGAGGCCAGAATCTACGGCCTTAATGCTACACTAGCAAAGTTCCATAGGAAGTCAGTCAGAGAGGGTAAAGTGTTCTGGCGATGAACTAGTGGGAAAGTCCTGGAGAGAGAGAGAGAGAGAGAGAGAGAGAGAGAGAGAGAGAGAGAGAGAGAGAGAGAGAGAGAGAATGTGTGTGTGTGTGTGTGTGTGTGTGTGTGTAATGTGTTGAGAGGATGACATTAAATTATTTTAAATAGGTAACAAACCAGCACTCTTGTGTGTGTGTAGAATAAGCACAAAGGACTTTCTATCATGATTTTGCAATAGGAGTGAGTTTGTATAAATCCACCTCTATTTTCTAACATTCATAGAAAGCACTGGTTTGAAGAGTGGCCAGCAGATATCATAGATATTGCTTTTGCCCCTGGAGCAGGTATATGGTAACTGGCCGAGTCTTTTAAACCTGTAAGGGTGGTCCAGTGTACACCGGTTCCCCACAGCAAAGTTCAGGGCAGGCCTTGAGTGCACAGAGGTGTGTGGTCTTGCTCTGAAGCCTGAATTAGACAGTGTATTTTTTTTTAAGCAAGTTTTCTTTTTAAAATTTATTTTTATTTTTTAAAATATATTTTTATTGATTTCAGAAAGGAAGGGAGAGGGAGGGAGAGAGATAGATGAAACATCATTGATGAGAGAGAATCGATTGGCTGCCTCCTGCACGTCCCTCCTCTCCCCCGCACTGGGGATGGAACCTGCACCCCAGGCATGTATGTGCCCTGACTGGGAATCCAATCATAACCTCCTGGTTCGTAGGTCACAATGCTCAACCTCTGAGCCACACAGGCCAGGCTAGACAGTATCCTCATTGTTTATTATTTATTCTATTTCTAAACGCATAAGTACTTTATTTTAAAATAATTAGTTTACTTGTGAGTACCATGTTTTATCTCATTTTTAAAAAAGAAATAATAAAATAGCCTTTTCTTTTTAAAAACTCAAATTAGGATTTTAAAAATGGAACCAAAGATCTTGTATACAAACCAATATAGGCATAACCCATGGCCATAGACAATAGGCTGGTGAAGGCCTGGTGGCCGGGGGTTGACTAAAAGAGATCAGTGGGGGTTGGGGGGAGAACGGACTATGTAATACTTTCAACAGTAAAGATGTTTTAAAAAATGGAATCTCTTATATTGGAATATTTACCCATTTTTATTACATAAGGTGGTGACCAAAATAAAAGTTTAACCTTAAGGACAGACTTAGGGTTTATAATATGAAAACTATTCCTATAAGTGATATGAGGCATTTACTACTATTCACTAATTTAAATTGGTCACAGTAATGCATGCTTACCAGTACATCCATGTCTGTATCAGCTCATCTTCCTCTGCCTTATTTCAAACTTCCTCTTTGAAGTTTGAGGGAGAAACATTGATCAGCTGCCTCCTGCACACCTCCTATTGGGGATGTGCCCACAACCAAGGTACATGCCCTTGACCGGAATCGAACCCGGGACCTCTCAGTCCACAGGCTGATGCTCTATCCACTGAGCCAAACCGGTTAAGGTGTTTTATATATTTTTACATATCACTGTCACATGACCTTTACTTAAAATTTTTAAGCTACATGTTTATTTGTTTCATTTTGTTTTTTTGTTTTCTTCCTTTGAATAATTCATTCCTTAAAGTCCCCTTCCTGCTTTTGTGGAGCCTCTACAATGAAGGGCCTGGAAACTAAGCAGAGACGGTGATAAGTGTTATGGTAGTTGACAAACTCGCTCGGTTAGAAAAGTCTCCCAATTGGAGTGTCAGCGCGGATTAGTGTAGCTCATGGAGAGAAGAAGAAGCTAGAAAGTAATGTCCAACATGCTTACAAAAGCAATGAGCTATGACAAGGGAAAGGGCCCGAGACACCAACCCTGTGTTTCACTGAAGGGAAAAAATCAAGGACGTCAATTTTAGCTATTGAATTGCCTTCCAGTGCGCGGGAGGCGCTAATTTGCTCAGACATCTTTTGGCAAATGTGCACGTAGACTCTGCTCGGCCCTGTTGTTATTTATGTGCAGTGATGCCTGCAGCCAGAGAGCTATCTTTCTGGGCTTGCCTCTTTCTAACGGAGATTTCAGGCTTGAGGAATATAGGAGATGTCAGTAGCAACAACCAACTTGAATTCCTCAAGATAAAGACCATGGCTGGGAAGAATTGAGCAGGCAAGTGAAGGTTACGGACTCCACATTAATAATAAATTTACGAGAGTACAGAACAAATCATGCCAGGCCATCTTTATTGTTTTCTAGGTGGACGTGCAAGATTAAAGAAAGGAATTCAATAGCTGTAATATCTGGAATTGAGTAAATCATCTAATTCAGTGTCTCCACAAATCTTTGGGGGCTGGGGGGGGGGGGCGGGGCGGGGGATGGGGAGAACCTCAATGAGAATTGGCTCTGAGCACTGTCATGTGGATTCAATTTGGCTCTTGTAATAAATTACAATGGAACAAGGTCCATTGGGACGATGTTGGGATCAATAGAAGGTCAGGCTGTAACATCCCCAGCAGTGGTCTGGAAGAATGGATAGCGCTCTTTATTAAGCTTGGCAGGCCAGGAGGTTTTGGTCCTATTGTGGTCCCCACCACCGTCATTAGCCTTTGTGAAGCACCTGCTGGGTATGGGCCACTCTGGGGGATGCTCGGAGAAAGAGAGAATGCGCACAATTGCCCAAATGGTCAACCTGTTTGAAAATGATGATAATAGGCACAATTTACTGAGTACGTTCAAGGCTGCCATGTGTAATGCTAAGCCCTTTTCACGGATTCTTTCTTTTAATCCTATTGGCCCCACCTGAGTATTTTCTCTCCATTTTTTTTTTTTAGATGAGAAAAGTGATGTGTAGGGAATCACTGTGCACAATGCAGCTGGTAAATTGCAGCAATAGGTTATGAACCGAGGTTATCTGATTTCACACACACACACACACACACACACACACACACACACACACACACCTCAGAGAGGAAGGGAGAGGGAGAAAGAGAAAGAAATGCCAGTGATGAGAGAGAATCATCGATCAGCAGCCTCCTGCATGCCCCCTACTGGGAATGGAGCCTGCAACCCAGGAATTGAACCATGACCTCTTGGTCCGTAGGTCAGTGCTCAATGACTGAGCCATGCTGGCCAGGTGGGTAATCTAATTTTTACTCTTAATCTCTATCCACATAATATCCACATAGTATCCCTATATGCTCATGGAGAAAGAGTTTGTTCATTTGTTTGTTCGTTCATTCACGCAGCAAACATCCTTAAATGTACAAACATACTAAGATGTTCCCGGGATAGCAGAGGAAATAGAGCTATTAAAGGTAATTTTTAAAAAACGGTAAAATCATGACTCTGATACACATATAAAATGAACATGTGTTAAAGATTTTCGTTAACTCATTAATTCGTGAAGGAAACAGGCAGATGTAAGAACTGGAGAGAGAGCTCATAGAACAGAAAGCTTTATGCATCAGAAATATTGAAATGGATGTTCAAATGGCAACAAAGCTGATTTTTCTCCAACAGCAGCAGGAAGTCAGTGTAACCTACTGGACAGATCAGAATTTGAATGTTCACAGACAAGAATTATTTCCATTGCTATGAATTATCTTTAATGTATCTAGTTGTAGAATAGCTCAAAGACGATGAAGGATGAGACTGAGATAACCTGAAAAAGTCTGATATAAATAATATTTTTCTATTGGAATGCAGTTGTTTTTTTCCTATAGGACTACAGAGAGAATTGTGATGTGACACTAAATGGTGTGATTTGGGGTAAAAGACTTTAATGCAGAGAATAAGTCCAGAGCTCCCAAATTGCTCAGCAAGGACTTCTAGGCACAGGGGAGCCTGAGGGCTTCTCAGTGTTCAGGTGGGGCATCTGAGGGAGGCCTTCCGAGCTGAAGGAAGTTGCCCAAAGTCACCGACCTCCTTAGCTAACGAAGCCTTGTAATTTTCTGCCTTTCCATAGATACACAAAGTATAGGATGTGTGCAGATTTAATGTAAGGAGTCCATCATCTGATGGAAGAGGCAGCAGGGTGGAGACAGTAAAAGAATGTTCCTTCTGTAGCTTTATCAGACCTTCTGAGGGCAAGATCAAGAGGGTATTTATGATTGCTGACATCATTGTAATTATTATTTTATTTTATAATAGCTAGTATTTACTGAACATTTCATGTGGGCTGGGCACTATGCTATAGTACTTGACGTGTTATTACATGTTACGTGTTAGGTTAACTTCCACACCAACCCCAGGTGTCTCCTCCACTGTCACCTTCTCAATGAAGCTCACTCGGACCCCTGACCTAACTCTTCTGCTGTCCTTGGCCTCTTGCCTCTACCCCAGCTGTGTTTACCCTTCTTACCTTGCTCTACTTGTTTTATTTCCCATGATATTTTACCTTTCAATATGCTATATCATTAATTCTGCTTATTGCCTTTCATCTGTCTCCCTTTGATGGAATCTAAGCTTCACAAGGGCAGGGATGGCTGTCTGTTTTGTGTATTGATAGAGCCCAAGTGCACAGACCAGCCTTGGCCATGGAGTGGGAGCTGAATAAATATGTGTGGAATATTGACTTGATCCTCATGACACCCTCATGACACCCTCATGACAGGTAGTCCTGTATGTATCCCAATTGAATAGAAGGAAACCAGGTTCTTAGAAGTTAATTTGGTGCTGCATTTTATTTATTTAAAAATATATATTTTATTGATTTTTTTTACAGAGAGGAAGAGAGAGGAATAGACAGCTAGAAACATCTGAGAGAGAAACATCGATCAGCTGCCTCTTGCACACACCCTTACTGGGGATGTGCCTGCAACCAAGGAACATGCCCTTGACTAGAATCAAACCTGGGACCTTTCATCTGCAGGCCGATGCTCTATCCACTGAGCCAAACCGGTTTTGGCTGGTGCTGCATTTTAGACACACCTTACACTGAAGAGCCACATAGCTAAGTCAGAACCAGAATTAGCTGGGGTCTTGCCATAGGCTTTGCAGTTGAGAAGAATCCAGTGTTTCTGAAAATCCCACAGGTGCAAAGCCAAGCCGAGAAGCTGTTAAGCAATGTGGGGCACGATGCTGACAAATAAAAATAAAAATAAAAACAGCCAAAAAGTGTTACAATGGGGAATTATTGTTAATAGGTACAGAATTATAGTTTTGCAAGATGAGAGGAGTACTAGGCATGTATGGTGGTGTTAATCACACAATGTGAATGTACTTAATGCTACTGAACTGTTCACTTAAAATGGTTAAGTTGGTAAATTTTATATCACAATTAAAATGAAAATAGAAAAGTTTATAAAATAAATAAGTGATAAGATTTATTAGACATTGTTCGTGATGTGTGTGTATGTGTGAAGGAAGGAGGGGATGATGAGAAATGAAACTATTTTTAATGCGAAGCAAAAAGCACCTGGAGTTAAATTTTGGTTTCTTGCTTTCCCGGCTCAGTGGCTTAGATCAGTTCTTAAGCCTCTCTCAGCCTCAGTTTCCCCAGTCACAGCAATAAACATACAGTACCAGCCCGATAGAGAAGTTGTGACAATGCATGAGAGACTGAGTGACAAGGGCCCAGTACAGTACCTGGCTCTCTGTTAAGAACTTTCAACCTAATGATCAGGGTAGACACTTTTATTCTTGCCAAACTCATACTCTACTTTTTGATTCTTTTCGTAAGGCAGTTGAGTGCAGGAGTGAGTGCCAGAAAATGCTTTCCACGTGACCCTTTATTTTCCACTCAGATGACATTAAGTAACCATCAGGTATGGCCAACACTGATTGCTCAGCTCCTGAAGGCTGAGGCCTTTTTCACACGAGTGCTTCCTCTGGGCCGCGTCTGCAGAGCTTCACTCTTGGACGAGTCCTAGACAAGAAACACATCTCTCCCAGACTGGCTTCAAGGACATGACCAGTCAGTGTGGTTGATTGGCTTCTTTACTCTATGAGGTGGTCGACACTGAGGCCACTGAATTGTAACTCTCCCTCTCTTATTTGGGGCTTCCAGAGGTAGGTATCTCCTCTCTCCAAAGAGAAGCATCACAAAGTCATAGCAAGTGTATGACCATTGCTTGACACTGAGAAAGCTGTAAAGACTTAATGGCATTTCAGGTTTTCCTTCCCTCTCATTTTGGGGACCGACGTGGATTATCTCAGGAATGGGAGAGACCAAGCCTGGTGTCCTCTAAGGACAGGCTTTGAAAAGTCTTTGTCTCCAATGAAGAAAGGCTTGTCACGTGGCAAATGTTAAGGCCTGGGCCTGGCAGGCAGGCTAGCTGAGGGCTTTCTGGACATTGCTTAGTGAGCACTCATGGTTCCTTAGCAGAGGGGATATCTCTGGGAAGCTAAGGGTGCTCAAGTTTATGCCCCTCCCTGGTGCAGGTCTCTTCCAAAGCCCAGACAATGTGGTCTCGTGTATATGTATTTTTGCAAATTTTGCAAAATTAGGGTCTCTCTCTCTCTCTCTCTCTCTCTCTCTCTCTCTCTCTCTCCCTCTCTTTCTGTAAGAACCTCTTCTAGCCACTCATCCCCAGTTAAGAATCTGGATCCACCACAGTTGTTATCGTTGAAATGTGGTCAGACAGCACTAATCACAACCTGACAACTCAATGTAGAGGGCAGTGGAGGTCTGAGGAGAGACTCCAAGTGGCCTGGGCCCGGAGGTGGAGGTGGAGGTGGGGTGAATTTTGTTGGGTCTCTATTTGATGCCTCTTCTGTAAGAAGAGTCTCTGCAGCCCACTGTGCTAGTGACGGGGCGTCCGGGCTTCAGGGCCTCGGGAGAGTGGCCCATTTGTAAGCCAGCCTCCATTGCCGCTGTAGTCTGTTTGTCTCGCCTCTCACACAGGACAGTCTAGTAGGAAAAGCATTTGAACTCTTTGGGGCAGACTTGATGACTAATGTCTTTTAAGTCAAATTTCTCCCGAACAATAGATGCTAAGGCTGTATATCAGAACCAGACATAAATATATTTGGCCATGGATTACAATAAAATTTACTGGTGCTAAAGATAATCAAATCATTTCACTTTCCATGAATTTTATTGTCTGAAAAAAAAATGATATCATCCCTTGGAAGGGAGGAAAATGACTTGCTTCATTTGCTATTCTTCTGGGAGAGAAAATCCCTGAAACTTGAAGGCAACCGGTGCCTCTCTTTCCTCCCCAAGTCTGCCCTCCCCCCAGGGAGCGCTGCCGTCGCGTAGCCTGCACCCGGGCTCAGGTTGTCCCCGGGGCCTGCCCGGGCTTTATGGCAGGAAGGCTGTATTGCATTCCCTCTGCTGGCTGGTGGAGAGCGGCAAACTGTTGAGCAGATGTTGATTAAAGGGGCCCAGGTCTCAGTGTTCGGCATTTCAGTTCAAGTTTAGTGGGGCTTTGATAGCTTATACACAGAGGGCCCGTGTCTAGCCTGACGTCACCGGGGCTGCAACCCAACACTAGCATTGTCTTTCGGAGCCCCTGTGTTGGAATATTGGATTACATCGGCTGCCAGGAAGGCTGTGACCTTCTGAAGACCAACATTTGGCCTATGTCAGATCTTAATTGCTTTTTGATATAAAAGTACATCGTCTGAGCATGAAGGCAATTTTGAATGGCTTAATCAAAATGGGAGCATTTTGAAAACAAGTTTTTGATTATGTTACTGCACCAGTTTTTCCAGCTTGTTTGAGTCTATACAAAACCACTTGATTTTAACGACTGTTTTAAAAGATGTGACCGGGCCCTGGCCAGTGTGGCTCAGTTGTTTGGGCATCATCCCGTGCACTGAAGGGTTGCTGGTTCGATTCCCGATCATGGCACGTGCTTGGGTTGCTGGCTCAGTCCCAGTAGAGGGTGTGCAGAAGGCACCTGATCCCCGTTTCCCTCTCACGTTGATGTCTCCCTCTCTTTCCCTCCTCATTCTCCTTTCTCTCTCTAAAAAAAGTCAATAAACTATTTAAAAAATAAAAACTATAAATAAATAAGTAAAATAGATAAAGAGATGACCTGTGTTTTTATCTTGAGTGACCTACTAACTGTGTGGGCTTACTCAATTTATTTTTCCCTTGAACCCTCAGTTTCCTTATCAAGAAAATAAGAAAACAGAATCTCTTTTCCATAGGATTGTTGTGAGACTGAATTGAGGTGATGACTGTTCAGAGTACCCATCAGAGCACATGGACATAATAAACACTGAGCACATAATAGCTGGTCATATTTCTTCCTGCTATCATTTATGCAAATGGCATTTGTCCAGTTATATTCAGTAACATTGTACACCCGCCACGTTCGGTGTCTACACTTCACTCATATATCATCTCACAATAACATTGGCTACAGTGGTATGCAATGGACTTTCTACAGAGTTTTTATTTGGAAACCCTTGAACCTGCTGTCCTCTGCTCAGCGAAGTTTGCTCTTCCCTATTCCAGTTCAGAGCAGACACACCCCTTGTGTGTGGCCATGTGTGGGCACAGTCCTGCTCTTTCTCTGTGAGCACCACCTGACACCCCCTAAAGAAACAGCCCTGTCTATAGCCCTCGGTCAGGATGCAGGTATCCTACATGGTTTTATTAAAAAGGATGCTTTATATTGTTCTCATCCCCCCCCCCCAGCCCCCAAGAATATGGCCATAATCGGAAAACAAAGTGGATATAATGACTGCCATGCAATTGAACGCTGTGAGCAAAGTTTAACTGAGTGGGGACTGGGAGAGATGGAAGAGTCCACAGATGGTTCAAAGGTGCATGTTTGAGTAAACGGGCTCAGCCTCTGGGAGAGGGGACATGAGCTGCAAAGGCCGGTCGCCTCCTGGTTATCTCTGGGGCCACTCTAAAGAGGTTACCCGTTTTATTGCCTGGAATTAAGAGGGGGAAATATAAACTGCTCCACGGTCTCTGAAGTGTTGGTTTTAAGGGGTTAGCCTGGTTAATGTTTTACCAAAAAAGTCAACTACTTCTTAATGATGAGACGTTAGATTGGGATGGGCCTTTGCCACTTTCATAGGACACAGGCCGTGCCATTTGGTTCTCTCCATAACCTGTGGGATCATCCGGGCAGCTGGAGCGATTCCCATTTTTGCAGATGACGAGGAAGCTGAGGTCCAGAAGTGGTTAAATGGATTTATTGAGATCATGGGAGAGAAAAGCAATGGGAACCATGTTTTTCTGACTGACTCCCAGCAGATAATAACAACAGTGATTATAAAGGCGAGTCCGTATGAAAGATCAGGACAGTGTTCTAGGTGACATTTTCTAAGCTGAGTTCCTGATGTGGGTCGCTAAGGTGCCAGCTGAGCTCACCTGTCCTTTGGGATGAGTAAATACAGCTGGTCTGTCTTATTTCACATCCAATCCAATGCCCACCCCTCCCCAGGGGTCCTTGCCATCCCTCCGAGCCTGTTAGTTCTCAGGATGCTTTTCAGTTGTGACTTTCCACCCCTGTTGCTCTTTTGAGCTTTTCTGCACCTCTTTCCTGCAGGGGGTCGGGTTGTTGTACTTACCCAGGCATGAACACAGCCCCATCCCCCCATGTCCTCTCTGTCCGCTCACACAGCCACGTGGGGTGAGGAGCCAGCCGTTCCTGAAACGCTGAGGGGGAGAGCAGGTCACACTGGGGCAGGCTCGGGATACGAGTCTATATACTGGTCTACCTGTCTATGTTCCTTCACACCTCTGCCCTACCCCTCCTGAGTATAGTGGACTTTAGGTCTCTGTTTGCTCTCCTGCCTCCCTGCCACCATCCCTGCAGCCTTCATCCTTCCCATGTTCCTGAAGTTAGGGTGATTTTATCCCCCAATGAAATGCAGGTGCCAGCTTTTAAAATCACCTCCCCCCAGCTTTCTACAGAGGCATTACCTCCTGTAGCCACCACCAGGGCCCCAGGGGATAGGTATCATTATATTTAGATCCCATTTTACAGTTGACTAAGAGGAGGAGGCTCAGGAGATTAGCTAGCCTGCCTAAGGTCACACTGAGGTCTAATACCTTCATCTCCCCTGCCCCAGCGATCATCAGATAGCTTCTTAAAGGGCCAGATGGTCTCCATTGCACGCCTTAGTTCTGCCATTTGTACACAAATGGGTATGGCTGGGTTTCAGTAAATTTTGTTTACAAAACAGGTGGTTGGCTAGTCTGCCAACCTTGCACTTCCCTGTGCTGCCTCTCTCCATAGCGTTGGCTCTCTATTTAATGTCTCTAATCTAAGGCCTATGGTGGAGTGAGGACAGAATCCACGTGGCCACATCATCTCAAGCTCCTCCTCTTTTTCTTGCTGAGAGCAATCTGTGGCTTTGCGCTAAGCAAGCAAGTGTATAATGATCGTTAAACTAGCCATAGGGCAGGATGGTGCTGCCTCCAAGCTAGGCTGGAGCCATGCTGAGATTTTACAGTCTGGTCCCAGGGCACATTGCTTGGATTGTGTGACTGTTATTGACCCGTATTCTTTCTTTTAAGCAAAATGGACAGTGCATGCATTGCCGACATTTCTCAAAGTCTTCTGTCCTCTCTGGGGCTGTAAGGGACCTAAGAGAGCATAGTTTATGCTCCATTTGTTGTGTCTAAATAACAGCAGGAGTCTCTGCTTCCTATATCTATTGACACTAACTCTAACAAATAAATGTGACCAGGTTAAATTTGTGTTTGGTTTGGTTTTTAAATGGCTACCCAGTGTGCTGTGTTGATGGAAGTTGTCCTATTTTGCCCAAGTCAACTTTCCCATGAAAACATTTCTCATGCTTGTGCAGTGGTCTCATCCTGATCACCAGTTCTCAAGATTAAGGTTGAAAACAAAGATATTTTCTCTCTATGGGAATTATTTAAAGAAACATTGAAAACTGCCTTTCAGTTTCTCTCTTTTGACAGCTTAGTAACTTATATATGGCCAAAGGTTGGATATCTCTCTCTCCCTCTCTCAAAGAAAAATAAATAAATAAATAAATAAAATAAAATAAAAAAGAAAGACATGAAAAGAAAAGAAGAAAAAGGAAAGGAAAAATTCATGAAGATAGTTCACCATTATTTGGCAAGTTTCAGATTAGAATTAAGTTTTACAGCTGGCTTATCATGTAAGTCTCTGAAAATAGGGGTTTATAATGGAAATGTTGAAACCACCTTAATCTGTTGGTAAATGGTTTTATTCTAGTACTCATCTGAGTTCCAAGAGGCCTTGGAAAAGGATTCCTAGGTCTCTTCTTGTATCTATGAATCACCAGTTGCATTCATTCTAGAACAAGGAGAACAGAGTTCTCATGAAGCTTATAGCCTCTCATCCTGAACTCTAAGTAGGTCCTGGCTGGTGTGTCTTGTCTCCACTACAGCTGCGGGCATCAGGGACATGGGTGGGGAAGGCACTGACTTCTCGTTGCAAAAGCTTTGTAGGAGTTTTTCACTTGCTTCCCCCCGTAACGACTAAGTTAGAAGAACCATGAAGACTTTCCAGAGCATCTTCTAAAGATCTAATAATTTAATGAGCAATTGGTTGAAATTCATTTAACACATGTATTGAGGACCTACTACGTGCTAGAGTCTGGAATAGCAGGGGGTGAGTGAGAAAGAGTCCCTGATCTCAGTGGAAAATGACAGTCAAAACAAAAGGTGGGCCTCCATTGTGATTATGGAGTTAATGACCTGACTAATTGAAGGGAGTATCATTAGGAGGTGTAAGTGCAGAGAGCATAGGCAGCAGAAGTAGGTTGGAGCAGAGGGATGCATTAAAAAATGCATCCAGTGAAAATATGGAAACATTGAATAAATCAGGGATTGCCAAGGAATGAATAGGCAGAGCTCAGAGGATATTCAGGGCAGGGAATTGTATTATACTATAATGATCAATATTACACATTTGTCCAAACTCATACAATGTACAACACCAAGAGTAAGCAGTAATGTACAGTATGGACTTTGGGTGATTATGATGGTCAATGTAGGTTCAATTGTAACAAATGTCCCAGCCTGGTGAGTGGTGTTGATAATGGAGGAGGCCATGCCTGTGTGAGGGCAGATAGCATATGGGAAATATCTGTACCTCCTCCCAATTTTGCTGTGAACCTAAAACTTCTCTAAAAAGTGTCTTAAATTCAAAATAAAACCTGTAAAAAAATACACATAGTCATGTGACCACCACAGCAATCAGGATATACCACAATTTGATCCTCTTGCAAAATTCCCTGGCATCTCTCTGCAGTGGGCCTTACCTCTGACAACCATTGGTGTGTTGCTTTGTCCTATCTTTGCCCTGTGCTGAATGTCCTATCAGTGGACTCATGCATATGTAGACTTCGGGTCTGGCTTCTCTCACTTGACATAATGTATTTGCAGCTGTGGGTATCAGTGGTCTGGTCCTTTTCATCGCCCAGTGGGATTCCTTGCATGGATGAGCTGCCGTTGCTTGTCCATTCACCTGGTGAAGTTGTCCAGTCACTGCCACATGCACCCTTTACAGTAATCCTGTCTGCCCCTCCTCCTTTCACTCTGCCCTCCCATAGTCATCTACAGCAGCCAGCGCCATCTTCACCAAACACAAGACATGTCACACCATCCTCTGCTCCAAACTTTAAAGGTGCCCGTTGCCCTGAGAATAAAGGTCCTGAGCGCCCCCACAACACCCTTTAACATCCGGGTCTCACCTGGAGGCCATAGGCTACTTCTCTATGGTACAACCACTGCCCCTATCACTCTTTCCAGCCATTCGGAACTTCTTCCAGACCCCAGAACAAACGTTTTCTCCTTTTTGCCTCTGATCCTTGGCACTGTTCTTCCCTCAGACTGAGACTGTCTCCTCTCCTGCCACCTCATCTCCCACCTTGCCGACTCCTACTTGTCCCTTGGTTCTTTGCTTAGTTGTCCCTTTTTCCAGTAGCTCTCTCTGGCCCCTACAGAATGAGGTAGGTGCTTTTCTTAGATGCCACCATGGCCCTAAGCTTAATGACACTATCACACCAGGTTGCAATTCCCTGTTTATTTCTGGGCTTTCTCCTGGGCTTTCTCTTTCTACAGGAGCTAGGTTGTTCTCTGCTATGTCCCAATACCTAATACAGGGATGGGGAACCTTTTTGCTGCCAAGGGCCATTTAGATATTTATAAGATCATCCGAGAACCATGCAAAATTATCAACTTAAAAATGAGCCGGCTATGTTTGGTCAAACATTTAATTAGCTCACCCCTAATGCCTTGGCAGGGACAGATCAAATGATTTCTCCGGACCTAGTGGGTGCCCAGTGCTCAGCTGGTATCTGTTGACTAAATGACCGTGACTAGGGAAACTCTATCATGCCAGTCACCGAGATTAGAGCCTGGGTCCTTTAAAGGAGTGGCTTCACGTTGCTCCTGGGAGATTCCTGCTTCTCTGGGGCCTGCTCGTGCTGTCAATCAGGACACGGCTCTGGAGTGCTGGGGGTCTCGCCGGGTTTCTGCACCACAGAATACCGTGGTGCTGCAGGTACTTTCCTCCCTCTAGCAACTTTGATTGGAGTAGAGCTCCTCGAAATAGAATCCTGGCTGCTTTGAGGTTCACGAACGTATCCCTGCATCCCACCCAGAAGGCCTGAGACTGAGCACCGCTCATTCTGCTTGACCCTGGAGGCTTGCCGGTCTGACCCCGAGCTCACCTCGGCGCGCTCTGCATTTCAGCCGGAGGTTCCATTTGGGTTTCCAGGCGTCAGAATGTGCTCCTCTTTTATCTCTGGGGTGACTGCTCTGATTAACTGTGGGTGAACTGACTGAGGGTAGGAGTCCTGTGGTAGGGAACACATCTCTGTAAATCGTTTAACCAGCCAGCCCTCATGTAGCAGAGGCTCCACAATTATATGTTAAATCAATGAGGGGATAAGTAAATAACAAAAGGATGGGTGACTGCTTCTGCTTCCGCAGAGATATCAATTCCATCTCTTTGGAGATTGAAAGCTTGGTGACCAGGCGGATGCCTGCTGTGTTTTCGAAGCCTTCTTGATGTTCTGAACTCCCCCATCTCTGTTGTACCCCCAGGGCCTTCGCACTGCCATGCTTCCTAGTAGGTTCTTCCTAGCACCTGTGTCTCTGTTCAGATGTCACCTCCACCCAGAAGTCTTCTTGAGCGCCCCATCTGACACGGCTCTGCTCCAACCCCATGGTTCTCTGTTCCCTGGTCTGGCTTGTTTTCTCCATAGACTCTATGCTGATCACTGTCTGAAGTTAGTGCTTTGTGAACATTTGTTGACTTGTTTACTAACTCTGCCCCCTAAGATACATAAGCTCTATGGGGGCAGGGAGCTTGTCTGGCTTCCTCTCTAGGTCTGCAAAGATACTCCACGTTCAAATACCAGCTCACTATTGGGAAAAAAGATGCCTCGGTTTTCTTACTAACGAACAGTTTACTGAGCACTGTCTTGTAACTTTTGATCTTGATGAGCCTATCTGTGGGAGGGGCAAAGGGACATGTTAGCAGTATGTAGTTATATCAGTCCAGAATGAATGCCTACAGAGGAGCTGTTCTTGGTCATTCTAAGTTCCATCCATATTAAAAAATTAAAAATAAATATTGAAGTTGTGGCCAGGTGACTGTGTTGTTATTGTTTTTAAAGAAAGCATAGTGCTTAGAATCGGGTAGACCTGGGTTCAAGTCCTACTTTTTCATTTAGTCGATATTAGGGAGCCAGAGTTCACTGTCAAAGGGTAGAAGTTGTTGATGGCTCACCTTGAAACATCCATCCATGAGATTCAGAAATTACAGGTGGGGAGCTGCATTGGACAAGAAAAGAACAAAACGCCCTCTAGATCTTAATAGGAAACAAAAGTGCAAAAACAAAAGCAGACTGCTTCTTTAAATATGGGATTTCAGAATGAGACAAGCCTCGCGGGAAAGCTTAAGGAATTTAATTGAGGGAAAAAGTGGGTTTCCGTTTTCTTCAGTGTCGAGCTAGCAGATGAGATTGAATTTTTGACACTTTGCAGAAGACAGACTCCTTTCCATTAACTGAATGAACCCGGAGCCTGTGCTGTTATTTTATTTTGTAAATGCTGCCTGTGCTGCAATCAGGCCTCTCAGGCTGATGGGCGCTGCCGGAAGGCGTGAACGGTGATAAGCCGTGAAGGGAAGGAAAGGAAAGGCCCTGAACCATTTCAGCGCCTCTGCCCAGCCTCAGGGTTAAAGGATGGGCCGCAGGCTCGCTGCTCATCTTCTCTTTGTGCTCCTTTCCTTCCAATCCACATGACATTCCATCAGGTTCTTTTCCCAGGAACTTGAGAGGCAGAGAATATACAAAATCTGTTCCATTTATGTTACAGCTCTGTCCACCAGGTTTTGTTCTTTTTATGGGTGTTCGTTTTACCCTCAGCCTCTTTGTTATATCTCAGACCTCCAGTGGTTTTGGCAGTGGATATAGGATTTGCCATAAGTAACCAGTGGCTTCCCGCTTACAGAGCTATTCAGGGAGAATGGATCTCCTCAGGCCGGTCCCTGTTTTCTCATTGAAGACTAGTTGCCTGGTGCACGTATTCATGCCATTGAAAGGAAATTAATTAGAAGAAATATTTTAATATCACTATTCACCCTTTCTTTGTAATAGAAGTGTCAGCCATGAAGGAAAATTAGTAAAGTGTATATGAAAATAATATATACATTGATTAACAAATAAATAATAATAACATGATATAGCAACAACAAAGACATAATATAAAAACAACAAAAACATGATATAAAAACAACATTGATATGACTGATAAATTGATTAAACGTGTTCTGTTATCTCCCTGTATACCACATTAAGAGTAAAAACACTTTCAGAGTGCTTGACTAATTTCCCTCGTGATGAAGTATTTAGAACTTTAACATCACATGCTCTTTGAACTTAAGAGAAAGCAACATATAACTGACCGTGTTCATATAGGCATATTTCTACTCTGTCTAGAGTTTGTCCTTGTGATTTATTAATAGTCATTGCAGCCGAAACCGGTTTGGCTCAGTAGATAGAGCACCTGTCTGCGGACTGAAAGGTCTCAGGTTCGATTCCGCTCAAGGGCATGTACATTAGTTGCAGGCACATCCCCAGTAGGGGTTGTGCAAGAGTCAGCTGGTCAGTGTTTCTCTCTCATCCATGTTTCTAGCTCCCTCTCCCTCTCTCTTGCTCTCTGTAAAAAAAAATCAATAAAATATATTAAAAAATAAAAAATTAAAAAAAATAGTCATTGAAAATGCTGGCATCATGGGAAACTGTCTTCAAATTAATTTAAATGGGAGGCCAGTGTCAGAGGGAACAAATATTGCACATGCATGAGTTAACATTTATTTTTAAGTTACCAGTGTGCATCATATGTAAGGTAGTCAGATGTCCCTCTTTTGGCGGGACAGTCCCAATTTTTAACAATTTGTCCCGAGTCCCATGGCATTTTTAAAAAAGTCCCAATTTCCAAAAATTTCCAAAAATCGGGACTTTTTTAAAACTCCTGGGGACGCAGGACAAATTGTTAAAAATTGGGACTGTCCTGCCAAAAGTAGGATGTCTGGTCACCCTAATCATATGGTACAGTGGCTGACCAGCCAGTCACTTAGCCTTTTATATATATAGATGCTCATTTCCAGTGTTTTGTTTTTAACTGATTCGTGGATTGTTCTAGCCAAATCACCTGATGCGTTTGTTAAATATGCAGATTACCAAACCTCCTCCAGGACCTAATGAGCCAGCACCTCTGATCCTGGGGCTCAGGGACCTGCATTATTAGGTGCCCAGATAATTCTTACATGTGGTCAAGTTGAAAGACATACTATTTTGGATAATTTTAGTATTTTGATAAGGGGGTATATTGCAGATGTGCGATTCATCACAACACATTGAGTGATAGAAACAGACCAGCCCTGTGGGCACCTGCCTGATTTAGTTGTGTAAGTCATTTGGATGTTGGAATCTCTAAAGTGTTGCTGAAGGACGTTCTTGTGGGCTTTCTGTCTACTCACCTCTTTGTTCCAATAAAGAACATAACTCATTGCGTCACAAAAATTCTCGAGAAGACATTCAGCCTTAGCCTCATACAATCTCTTCATATCCAGCAATCCTTTCATGCTTAGTTTCTAAAACATTTGTGAAAAATTTTACATATGTTCAGAATGACTGTATAACATTTGTGAAGTTCCCACAGCCCACCACGGTTTTATTATTATTATTTTATTTTTTTAAAATATTTTAAATTAATTTTTTACAGAGAGGAAGAAAGAGGAATAGAGAGTTAGAAACATCGATGAGAGAGAATCATTGATCAGCTGCCTCTTGCACACCCCCCAATGGGGATGTGCCCGCAACCAAGGTACATGCCCTTGACCTGAATCGAGCCTGTGACCTTTCAGTCAACAGGCTGGCGTTCTATCCATTGAGCCAAACCGGTTTCGGCACACCATGGCTTTAGTTAGAATGACACTTAAGATGAGATGTCCCTAAAGAAAGCCATCTGAAGTAAAGGAGTTAGGGCACAGGGCTTAGACCTAACTTTGAGATCCTGTCAGGCCCATTCTGGACTGGGTTTGGGCAAGACTTGTAAGTGTACATAAAGCACATTGTTTGAAGAATCAAATGTAAAACTTAAAAGAAAAAAATATTAAGTTACAGGATGATCCTCCAACAGGTTATGCTCATGTACCTCAATGAAACCATGTTATTCTTCATTTACACTTACTGTTTCCAAGATGAAGATAAAAAGTGAATTTGCAAATATTGTCTTTAATACAGAGCCTTCTTTTAGATATAGCCTGATGGTGGTAGAATATACTTTTAATCTCCATTTCACAGTTTTTATTCCAACGGAAACAGAATTTAATTTTTATTGTTATTTACAGATTATATTAACACTGAAATGCATGCATTCTGAGCTTCGGTAATACTGTGCCTTTTTCTAATCTACCACAAAAGGCATTCGGTAGCCACCAGAACGGTTGCTTTGGTGGTTTCTGTTCCCAGCACACGTTACTATGTTTTTGCAATGGAACATTTGCTGCAGGGGACAGAACATTTAGCATGAAGGATACTAACCAATAACAAAATAAATTGTCTGCAAATAATGAAGCAGGGTGCTTTGACATAACGTTTCTAGTTTTCAGTCTAGTAGTTCATCTCTGCGGCCCTCCTCTGGGTTTGTATTTGATTTGAGGAGAAAGAGCCAGGATTTATTTATTTAGGAAGTAGATGCAAGAGTCTAAAAGTGAACCAGGTCCTAATTCTCCCCCCAGTGGCTCTTATAACAACACGGTGGGGGACCTATTTGAAATGCTATCTCTTCTTAGAAGGAAATTTTCTGCAATGTGAGTATTTTATCCTATTAAGTATTTTTTAAATTAAATTAAAGAGCACAGAATACTTTAAATTGGAAAATAGTTTCTCTTTTTTTTAACATCTTGGTGGAAAAATAGTTTCTTGAACACTAGTTAGTCTGCTGTCATTTAAAAAAAATGCATACATCTCAAATTCAGTTTCCTTTATTATTTCTCTTTTGAACGCAAGAGAAATACATTTTTATTTTTTATCCCCTCCATGGGTTTTAAATGTTGAGTTCAGAAGATTAATAATCTCTTAGAAAAGCAAGAGAGCATAAGCCAAAATTATAATTCAAAACAAGGACGATAAATAATTTAAAAAAAATAAAAAGCCTCTTAAAACCTCACGAAGACAGTCAAAATTGTGAGAAGACATCAACTGGAAGTAATTTAAATGACGCAGTTTTATTGCTGTCTTAGAATGACCTTGAGAAAATATTTCTCCAAATGAACTCTCTATGAAAGAATTCTCTTAGGCAGGGTCTTGAGGAATAAATGCTCTTGAAGTGAATTGTTTTCTTTGATGCTGCTATTTTCTTGCAAATTCCAAAGGACAGAATCTTTGGTTTTAACTTAAGATAATGAAAGTAATTTTCCTTTGAGGACTAGGTTTTTGGCGGGATTGGAAAGCCTGTCTGCAGGTGAGATTTAATTTAATCCTTTGAGTACTTAAGCATTCTTGAGACAGTGGCCAAAAAACTGACACGATTAGCACTTTGTTTATTGGCAGTGTGTGGTCAAAAAAAGGCTTTTATTCTGAAGAGCTTAATGATTTTTTTTTTCGTGATCTTAATGGCAATTTTTTAATTACTAAAATATACTTGATTTAAATGGTCAAAGATTAGCTGATGTTCTTAAATTTTCAAATTAGCTGCAATTGAAATGCAGTGTAGGAATGAAATAGAACAGAACAAGTATGAAAGGCAGGTAGTAACTTGCGAACTCAGTTTCAATTTAAAACAGAATTAGGGAGTGAAAAAGATAAACTGTGTAAATATTAAAAGGAAATACATAAACAAAAGTCTGCAGATCAGTTGTATCTGAGCTTCAGAATCATCTAGATGCGCTTTTCATGAAAATTTAGAGAGGTTATAAGATTTTTCTGTTTGTCTTATTATTTCTTTTTTTTAATTCTTCTTTTCTATAGTGTTTTGTGTGCTCCAGTAAACAAACCAGCTTTTCTGATGTCAGATACTATTGGAATAAGTAAACATGTCTATAATAATGAAAAGTGTGTACATGCTTGAATTTTTTATTTAATTTATTGGGGTGACATTGAATATATGTAAAATTGTATAGGTGTCAGGTGTACATTCCTATAATACATCATCGGTATAGTGCATTGTGTGTTCACCATCCCAACTCAAGTCTCCTTCCATCACCATTTATCTCCCCGCTATCCTCTTCGGCTTCCCTCTACCCTCCTTCCCCCCTCCCCTGGTAATCACTATACTGTTGTCTGTATCTTTTTGCTTAACCCCTTCACCTTTTTCACCCAGCCCCCCAATCCCTGTATTGTTGAAACTTGATACAAAAACTATGTCATATATCTGAAATCTGAAAGCTATGACTTCCAGATAAAATCGGTGTCATAAAAAATATTTAATTATTTACCGTTCAATGTGTGCGCAAATGTATATTTGTTGCATACAGTGATTTCCTTGTGTATGCATTGCGACTTTTGGATTATTTTGGGGAGTTCAAAATATGGCAATTGAAATGTTTTGAATTTATGTATTTGATGGGTTTTTAGTTTTTTTAAGCAAAAAATAAAAGTGAAATCATCTTTCTGACTATCAAGATAGCCAGCAGAAATGAGTTTGTCTGACACTAGGAGTCTTCCTCATGAGGAGGATCCAGACCTCTTACCCCCCGAGCCCCCTATCCTGTCTGTATGCTTATCCATGGTTAGCAAGCCATGAAGATCTTGTCTTCAACAACCGCTTGTTAATATTTTCACATCATGAGAATTCTAGAAGCTCCCTTGGACCTTGCCCGTCATTTCTATCATTGGACATTTTCAGGATGTTCTATTTTATAACAATTTGGGGATGTTTTAAATTTGCTGCCTATACATTTTATGTCTAAAGGAAAAATTGCACAAAATTCCATACTATTTGGGAACATGCTGTCTTGGTTAGGGCTTGGATTATATTTTAAAATTAGTTTTAAAAGAAAGGAAATCATATAAATGTTCTGGAATTCAGATAAGCACCAAGCTTGGGAAGCAGGCACTTTTAGTTTAGAGTGCTTATCCATTGGGGTCAGACTGCTGACGATAAAAGAGCATTCTAGACTTTTAAGTGTTGATTATGCACTTTGGGGAGCCATTTCCTTTTCTGCTCTACCTCTCCCCCCACTCCCCACCCCCATCCATTTGAACTTGGACTTTGGTAGAATTTGCAGAGTGCAGTGTCTCAAATATTCCACAGGGTGTCATGATGTGGTTGGTTGTTCTTCGAAGGACCCTCTGGTGGAATGTAATTTGAGCCAAGGCTCATGCAGTATTTCATAGGGTCCTTTCATTTTGCTTACAGTCAAGGGATATTTAGTGAGGGCCTACTATGTGCCAGCCTTATGATAGGAAATGTAGATCTTAGGGGTGTCATGCCAGTCCTGTCTTTATGTTGTGTTCGGTAGTTTGGTGGAGAACATATCTACCAATACAGAGTTTGCTTGAGTTTGTTTGCCATGTAGCTTCATGCTGCTTTGGAGCGAATCTCAAAAGGAGAAGCGAGACGTGGAAACTACTCAGCCACCCAGCTCGACTCTGGTTCTCTTCCTCCATTCTCTGGTGGGAACAGAGCCCCAGGTGTGCTGATGCCAGAGGGGCTGGGTAGCTCAGGAGAGGCCAAAGTACAGCGCTGGGGGGATCTCTGGAGTCAGACAGTCTGACTCTGAATCCTCCCATCATCACTAAATTTCTGGGTCACTTAAAAAAAAGCTATTTGCTTCTTTTCATTTTAAGTCAGGATGGGATCTCGAAAACAAATTAAACAAGCAATTTCTAAGAAACATTGAGCGTCTTCCAATCATGGGAGAAGATAGAGTAGCCTCCACTTGCTCCTTCTCTCTAAATCCAATTTAGTTCAGGTTCTCTAGAGCTAATTCAATAGACAATCATGAATGGACTCTGTAGGGCGGGAAGGGAAAGGAGAACTCACGAGGGGCCCTCAGGAATTGATGAGCACATTGGCAAGTTTTCTTCTCATCTCCCACATACCCAAGATTGGGGCTGGAGAGCCCTGCAACCCTGAGCTGTCCTCAGAAATAGGGAAGGAGGGAAAGGGGAAGAGGGAGGGCAGAGGAAGGGAAGGTAAAAGGGAATGAGGAAGAGAAGGGAATGCTTGCTCTCCAGGCCAAAGGACTGGGATAGGAAAAGCCTGCTAGGACTTCACAGTAGCCAAGTCTGCTCTTGACAGCTTTGCTAGCCAACCCATCCCTCTTCTCCTGTCCCCCAGCGGCAGTGGGCTCCCGCTGCCCACAGCAGCTTCCTCAGCAGCACCAGGACAGGCCAGCTCCTCACAGGCACAAGTCCCTGGAGCAGCAGCCATTCTGCACCTAGCAGGGGTGTCAGCAAACCAGGGAGGTCAGCCAGAACTGCATACTGAACTGCAGCAGGGCGACCGACTGCTAACATAGATATAGATGTAAATAGGAAAACAAAACACGCCTTCTAACATAGATCCCAAATGTCCAGCCTATAATTGAAAACACTTGTCATAGCAAGAACCAGAAAAATCACCATGTGAATGAGAAAAGACAACTAATGCCAACACCAAGATGAATCAGATATTATTAGTTTTTTGACAAAAAAATGTATAGCAATTATTATAAAATTGATTGAACAAGTAATTACAAATTCCCTTGAAAGAAATTGGAAATCCTCACTGGAAGGATTCCATAGGGTGGGAATGACAGAAGATAGAGTCAGTGGACTAAGGACAGATCAATGGAACTTACTCAAGCCAAGCAACAGAAGGAACGTGGACTGGAAAATAAATGAACAGAGCTCGAGGACCTGTGGGACAATAGCAAAAATACCTAACATATCGTCAGAGTTCCAGAAGGAGGGGAGAAAGAATAAAGGGCCGAAAAATATTTGAAGAAGTTATAGCTGTAAACTTCCAAAATTGGCAGGCAATGTAAACCTACAGATTCAAAAAGAGGAGTGAATCCCAGCTAGGATAAACCCAAAGAGATCTATGCCAAGACACATCATAATCAAACCTCTAAAAACAGAAAACTGAAATAAAAATCTGAAAGCAGCAAGAGAGAAACTACTCAATATTTATAGGAGAATGAATACCAATTCAAATAGCAGTGGATTTTTCATCTGAAACCATTGAGGCCAGAACGATTTGGCACATTTTTCAGAAAGAAAAAAAAAATTGTCAGCCACAACTCTCTAGCTGGTGAAAGTATCTCTCAGGAGTTAAGAAGAAATAAAGACATTTTCAGGCAAAGGGAAACCAAGAGCATTTGTCACAAGGACATCTGTCCTTAAAGGAGGACTAAAAAAAGTTCTCTAAGCAGAAAGGAAATTCTAACAGAAGAAGAATTAGAACTCCAGAATGGAAAAAAGAACAGTGGAATGGGGGAAAAATGTGGGTAAATATAATATATTGTATCCTTATTCTTTTAAGTTTTTTTTAAATCATAGTTGATGATTGAAGCAAACATCGTAACTGTTTTTTTGGTGCCTAATGTATGTAGAGGAAATAATGGACAATTGTATGGAAAAGGGGGAAAGGTATGAAGGTCTTAAAGGAAGTTCAATTTCAATACACCATTTGGATTGCTAGGATAGTTATAGCAGTAGGTTGTGACATGTTGTATATGTAAACTCTATTGCACACAGCAATTGCTAAAAAAATGTAAAACTCAATAAATGAAGAGGAAATCCTAAAAATATTTCAAGTAACCCTCAGGAATGTAAGAGAAATGGAGGAGTGAACAACAGAGGAAATAAACAGAAAATTACCGTTTCCCTGAAAATAAGACAGTGTCTTATATTAATTTTTGCTCCCAAAGATGCAGGTCTTTTTTTCAGGGGATGTCATATTTTTCCATGAAGAAGAATACGGTACACATTTATTGTTAAATGAAAATAAAGGAAATTTATTACCTGTATACGGTACGGTAGTACGGTAGTTGTCAACACAAACCAGACAAACTGTGAATCATACAGTATCAAGAATTTACTCATTTATTCAATGACAATCATGTCATCATCTGGAACATCATGATAACAATCCAATTCCTGAATTTCCTGGTGAATTTCTTGTGACTCCATTTCTTTCAGAATCTGTGAACCAAATCTCTCATGTTTAGCTATAGCACTGTCTTTAAATGAGTACTTCTTGTCAAGGTAGCGTGCTCACAGTGCATTTGCAATGCAACTGTCAGTGATTTTCTCCCATGAATTCTTCACCCAAGTCACAACTTCTTGCAGTTTAGGTTTCACAAAGTTTCCACGCTGATTTCTCTCCATTCACACAGCAGTGACTTCAGGACTCCACATAAGGTCACTGGTTGCTAGAAGCCAGTCGGGGCGGTTCTAACGACCAGTTTATGGTAAATTAATTTTCATTCTGAGACAGAGTCTGGGGGCCTTATTTTCGGGGGGATGCCTTATATTTCACTCAGAAGGAAACCTGTAAGTAGGTCTTATTTTCGGAGGATGTCTTATTTTTGGGGAAACACGGTACTAGCCTCATTTAGCTGTATATAAAGTTACATATATACAGCTATATGAGGTCTATAAGAAGTTCACTTCAAACGCACTGACGTAAGTTGAAAGTAAAAATAATAAAAAAATATGTCACGTTGACATTAATTTAAAAAAGGAGTGGCTAAGTCAATATCAGATAAGGTAGAATTCATAGCAAAGAAAATTACTAGAGACAATGGGTGACATTATGACATAATAAAGGAAACAATCCACCAGGATGACATAGCAATCCTAAATGAGTACGGAGCAAACAAAAGAGCTTCAAAATATATTTGAAGAGATACAAATTGATAGAACTAAAAGGGGAAATAGACAAAAAATTATAGTTTGGGACTTCACCACTGCAAAATCAGTAATTGACCCACTACTGAAAATTAGCAAAGATACAGAAGAACTAAATTCTTGCCAACTAATAAGAGCTAATTGACATTTATAGAACATTCCACCCAACAATTGCAGACTACATTTATTTCAAGTGCACATGTAATATTTACCAAGAGAGATCATACTCTGGGTTGTAAAACAAACCTCAACATATTTACAAGAATTGAATTCCTATAATATCTTCTATGACCATATTGGAATCAAACTAGAAAGCAATAATTAAAAGACATAAGAATCTAGAAATAATTCATAACTAAATACATAATCCATGTTTTGAAGTTTCACAGGAAAACTATACATGTAACTGAATAGAAATGAAAATACAATATCAAAATGTTGGGAATGCAGCTATAGCAGTGTTGAAAGGAAAGTTTATAGCATCAAATGCTTATATTAGAAAAGAGGAAAGATTACAAATGAATAATCAAAGTTCTTACCTCAATAAACAAAAATAAAAAAGGAAGAAAAAGAAAATGAATCTAAAGCAAGTAAATAATAAAAATAAAGCAGAAATACATAAAATTAAAAATATAAATAATAGAAAAACTCAATAAGATTAAAAACTGCTGTTTTGGAGAGAAAACTCAGCAAAATTGATAAACCAGTAGCAACAATGACAAAGATAAAATAAAATATAGATTCCCAATATCAGAAAAAGGAGATATTATGATTCTGCAGTCATTAACAAGTAGTAATATATTACAGACAACTTTATATTCAAACATTTGACAGTTTATTAGAAATGGCATAATTTCTCAGCAATCCAGAAATTATACTAATACTATCAAAACTCAAAAAAGATGAAATAAAGAACCCGAATAGTTTTATACCCATTAAATGAATTGAATGTCTAATTTAAAGGTTCATGAAAAAGCAAATTCTAGTCCTAGATAGCTTCACTGGAGATCATTGCCAAACAGAATTAACACTAATTTTACTCAGTCTTATACTGAAGAGAGAAGAAGGAATATTTTCCTGCTGATTTTTTGAGGCCAGGATATCTTCTATACTAACAATAAAAAAAAAATTCAAAACAACACCCCACAAATTCCCACAATCTAGAAGTATTGACCACTATCTCTCATGAACTGAGATGCAAAAATTCTCAACAAAATATTAGAAATCAAAACCAAACATCTATTAAAATAATAATATATACTATGATAAAGTGAGCTTTATCCCAGGTATGCAAGGCTGGTTCAACATTCAAAAGTCATAATCATTATAATCCAACATATGAACAGGTTAAAGAAAAATATATGGTCATAGTAACATAGAAAAAGCATTTTACAAAATTCAACACCTATTCATGATAAAAAAAATCTTAGCAAGTTAGGAATAGAGGGAAACCACATTAACTTGATAAAGGATATATGCAAGAAAATTTATACCTAATATATATTATTCATCATTAAGACTAAATATGTTTCCCCTAAGTTTAGAACAAAGGCAAGGATATCTACTCTCATCACTTTTATGCAACATGCACTCCAAAGTTTTCTCCCTTTTTGCAGATGACATGATTCCCTACATAGAAAATCCCATGGTATAATTGAAAGGGAAAAACAGAAATACCCTTCTACAATGAGTAAATTGAGTTCAGTAAATTCTCAGGATACAAGATCACTCACAAAAAAATAACTCTATTTCTATAATGAATATGTAGAGGCTAAAATTATAAAGCCAAAGTACCAAAGCATGTACAGCATCTTTATTCTGAGATTTACAAAATATTAATGAAAAGAAACCAGAAAAGAATTAAGCAAATTGAAATGTACTGTAATCATGGTTTGGAAGACTTAGCATAGTAAAGGTGTCAACTCTCAAAAAAATTGACTAGGTTTAATGAAGTTCCAATAAAAATTTTGACAAAGGTTTTTATTTACATAGACAAGCTTATTATAAATTTTTTTTGGGGAAAGGACAAGCTCAAGTTTAACTAAAACAATCTTTTAAAAAAAGAGAGAGATAATAAGATGGTATGTATCACTATACTCATATTAACCTTTATTTCTACCATAAACAAGACTGTGTGGTATTGTTAGAAAGATAGAAACATTGATCAATAGAAAAAGTGGAGAATGTAGGACCACACTCATTCAAATATGCCTAGTTGATTATTTTGAATTTTGGCCTAAACTTCACACCTCATGGAAATGAACTCAAAGTAGATCATGGACTTAAATGTAAAGCAGAAAACTATACACTTATTAGAAAAAAATATAGGATAAAATCTTCAGAATCTAGGGCTTGATAACAATTTCATAGAATTGACATAAAAAGCATGATCCACAAAGCAAAGGATGACAAACTGGACTTTCTGTGCTGTGAAATATCCTGTTAAAAGGATAAAAGACAAGCTACAGTCTGGGAAATAATACAGAAAATAATTGTAAGTCTTATATCTGACAAGGAATTGGTATCTGGAACATATAAAGATCTGTCAAAAATTGGCAGTAAAAACATCCAATGAAAATGCACAAAAGACACGAGCAAATTTACTGAAGAGGATCTACAGATGGCAACTAAGCATTTGAAGAGATGTTCACAATCACTAGTCATTAGAGAAATGCAAAGAAAACTACAGTGATATGTGGAATTACTAACATAAAAAAAACAGTGACAACACCAGAAGGTAGAGAGAATGTAGGGAGACCAGCACATTCATACGTATCGGACGAGAATGTAAAATGGTGTGGCCATTCTGGAGAAGTTTGGCAGTTTCTTATACAACTAAAATTGCTCAGTTCCCACACGACCTGGCAGTGGCTCTCTGGCATCATCCCAGAAAAATGAAGACTTGCATTCATAGAAAAAACTTCCTCGTGAATGTTCACAATAGCTGATTTGAAACAGCAGTATGCTTTAATAGGCGAATCGTTCAACAGGCTGGTATAGCCACACCATGGAATATTACTCTGCAACGAAGAGGGCCACGTTATTTGTAAACACAACAACCTGGATGGATCTCCAGGGAATCGTGCTGAGTGGAAAAAAGCCAGTCCCACAGGTCATATACTGTGTGTCCACACAACCTTCATGTAGCATTTGTGGGATAACATTATAGAAATGGAGAACAGAGTCAGGGTTGCCAGGGGTTGGGGATGGGCCAGAGGCAGGGGATGAGCGGGTGCCGTTAAAAAAGGGCAGCACAGGGCATCTGTGTGGTGATGGGATTGTTCTGTACTTTGACTTTGCTGGATCTACACCTGCGATACACCTCTGTGGAACCAAATGCAGACTAGATAGATGGATGTGGTGATGACCACACAACATGAAGGTATTTAATGTTACTGATCTGTACGTTAAAAATGGTTAAAATGGTGGATTTTGTTATGTGTCTTTTACCACAGTTTTTTAAAAAAGGGATTGGGAAGGTATTTCAGAAGCACTGAGATATTAGTAGGCCCACATATTTGTGCTTTCCAAGCAACCTATTTTTTTTTTTAATTTCCAATCTGTCATGTAACAATATGTGGTCCTACTGTGTATGATCACTGTGTGGTTCTGGCCATATATGACACATGTGTTCAAAAACATCTCACCTGGTCTATATATTGCTCAAAGTGAGAAGTCTATCCCCCATGATCTTGAATATTAGAGTGATATTCAAACACTCTCCATGTCTGTAATATCAGTTATCACAGTCTGGTAACAAAGGGTCCCATGAACCACATTTGGCCAATTGTCTGAATCAAAGCTTAGATGTGTAGCCTGTGAGAGCTTCATAGAGAGAGAGTTCAGAATACCATTTTTTCCCTTGTGTAAGATGCTCTTTTTATTCCCCTCTAAAATCATTAGACTGAAAATCGAGGGGCGTTGTATACATGGAAGTCAGCCAAGAAGGGAGCCTCATGGGTGCGTGGCTGCCCATACCTTGTCACACAGGCTTCCTCCAATCACAAGCCTTATTGTTACTGACCTCAGCTAATGCTGTAATTGGAGGTGGAGGTGGAGAGTGCACAGATGCAACAGGGATGGAGTGTTTTGAGCCCATAAAGATGTCAAAAAATAAAAAGATAAATACCGGTAAGCGATTGTCTTGCTCTGCAAAATCCAAACTGAATGTGATCAGCTATGCAGAAGAGCATGGAAATAGAACTGCAGAGAGACAATTTGGACCTCCTCCCACTGTGTGATCAGATAGTGGAGAAAACAGGAAGAACAACTCCCTAAGATGTCAAAAGAGAAGAAGGCCTAAAGAGGAAAACCAGCAAAATATTTAAAATATTGATTTCTTAATTTTGGAATGGAAAAGTAGGGGTTGTCTTATACCCGGAAAAATACGGTAATTCCTCCTGGGTGGTGTAGTTTATGGGTTCAGGAGCTAACACTGGGGTGCTCCCCTGCTATTGTGGATAATGGGTCATGTTTCGGCCATCTATACTTGCATTTCCCCCTGAGCTTATGAAAGGGGCTCTCATGCTGGAGTTGAAAATGGCAGCACATGGTTGCTCAGATTCCTTTGCAGGTGGGCTCTGTGCCTTACCTTCATTCTGTTCCTTAGGTGCATCTGCCCCAGGGAGGCTGGGAGGTTGGGAGTGTGAGGGACTCTCTGCTGCAGTAATTGCAAGGTCTAGGTTATTGGCTGCATGACTGCAGGGCTTGGGGTGGTGTCCAGTGGTCAGTGACAGCTGGGTTTGCGCTCAGTTCCTAGTTTTTAGCAACTGAGGCAACAGTGTCATTTGCATCAAAACTTTGGGCATCATTCTGGGCCTTTTCCCCTCACCCTGGCTTCCCAGCCTCCTGTCTTCCATGTTCAAGGCAGATGAAGGAGATTTTAAAGAAGAACAGTGAGTTCATTAGTCACACCAATACCAAAATATAACACTGTAGTGATTTTCATTTATATATCTATTTTTTTCTACCTAAAAACCTTTTTTTTTTTTAACAAACATGCTATTTTACATTTTGCTTCCCTCCTCCCCCTTTGCATTCTACTATTTCTATTCAGTGGCCTTTGTATGCAAATGTGATTTTAAATATGTGCATAATGTCTTAGATGTACCAGCAATCTGTAATTGTTACTAACTTAGACAATTTAATTTTTGGTAGGCATTTATTATTGACATAATTATTTATCACTTAATGTTATTTTTATATACAAATATCAAGTAAAGATAACCCATAATCTCGCCAGTCAGGTAATCTCAGTTGGCATTAAAGATTAATAAAACCCACATGGTTAGAAAATTCAAGCCAAAAACTGTAGAGGTGCATAAAAATGAGAAACAGAAACTCCCTCCTACCTTCTGCACCCTAGGTCCTTCTTCTATAGAAAGTTAAGCACTGTAAAATTTCTTATGTTTCTTCCCCCCAAAAAAACATATTATTTTTTAATTTCAATAGCTACATAACTGTGTACTTAAAGATTTACTTATTTATTTTTTTACACAGAGACTGTATTTTCCACACTGTTGTACGCCATGTGCTTCTCTATTGAGATCATTCTTGGAGTCTTTGTGCATCATCGCTTATAGCGGTGCGCCCCTCGCTCTGCAAATCCCGCAGCTGTTCCTCAGGCCGGCCTGCCACAACATCGGCTCTCCTGTCGGTGTGAGATAAATAGATACGCCAGTTGTATGTCCCAGGTCTCACCAGCCCTCAGTTCTTCAACTCTTACCTCCCACCTGCATACCAGAGGGCCTCTAATCCTCAGCCTCCTTTGTTTTTCTGGTAGTTTGGGGAGGCCCCAGGGTTCCCACAGAGGCTGGCAGCCAGACCCCATTAGCCTGTGTTTCCAGTGCTCAAAGCCCCTTGAAACCTGGGCCTCCCCCTGCCCCAGGGCTGCTGTCCTGAGAGACAGGTCCTCTCCACCCTGCCGGGGGCACTGTCTTGCATGTTGGACAAGGTGTGTCTAATCGGTGTGCTCAGAACCACCTTGGATTTGCACCTACATGCTTACACACATGTGTTTGTGGGGGTGTTGTACTCCCAACAGTAACATGCACTGTGGGAAGAGTCAGGCCGCTCGGTTGCTGGCTTCTCCTCTATGACAACCATCAGTTTGACAGGTAACCGTCCATATTTGTGGTCACTCAGAATATTTGCTTATGGCGCATAACTGAGCACTTGTCTGGCATGGAGGAAGCCTCTGCTTTGACTGCAGATGCTGCTGCCTTTTTCCTGTGTCCCATGGAGGGACAGTGAGTTCTCACAGTGGTGGCTGGCTAGGGACACATTGCATTTTGATGAAGGAGAAGCTCAATTATTGGATCTGTAACCTGAGTTTCCAGGATATGTGTCTCAAGGCGGAAAACATGTCTTCCTAAAGATACATTGGCAAATGGAAAAAAGAAGAAGAAGGAGAAGAAGAAGAAGAAGAAGAAGAAGAAGAAGAAGAAGAAGAAGAGTAGGAAAGAAGGGAGAAGGAATATAGGAAGGAGGGAAAGGAGAATGGGGGGAGAAAAAGTCCATTTCTGCTCTCCCACTCCCCTTGTAACCATTGGAAAAGTTCCCCAAGCCTCACCCTGCAGGCCGAGGGTCAGCAGCGCCACTGCCTTTGTTTTCGGAACAATTCTTATGCCGCTACTGCTGCAGCCTTTGCAGTCACCTCTCCGCCTCCTACCTGCTGCTAGGGCGGTCGTTATGCGGAGTGCCATTCCAGACTCATGCCAAACGGATCAAGTAATCCAAAAATTTGTTTTGAGTCACACATTGCGGAACGAGCCTTTGGAATGATTTCCCGAGAAAGCCTGGGTGTGCAGAATACAAATATTTTGAATGGACTTATCTTCGAGTCGTACTGCTATTTTTCCTTGTCATTTTAAAACCCTTAATACAAATAAATTGTTTGTACAGTGGAGCTTTTTTTTTTTTTTTTTTTTTTAATCCCGAGATAAGAAATCCATGGTTTGAAAGCAGAGAATAAAAGCATGAATGATAATGTTCCCGATGCCCGCCGCAAGGTCCCGGCTGCCGCTCCCGGGCAGGCGTTATAGCCGGCTACCCGGCGTGTTTATTTCAGGCTGCAGATAGCGGATGAAAGTGCCTGGTAGGTTGCCAGCACATGACTTAGTTGCCAAATGGAGTGTTTAGTACTTGTTACATTTGATTTCTATCACGAGTTCCTCCCATTAACAGTCTACTGGTGATAACCTACTTGGCTTTTCATGTGGTTTCTTTGAAACAGCCACTTGACAACATTTGGCGTATCACAGGGTTTAATGCTGACTACATGGGTTCTGCTGTACACTGATACGCTGCTGGGCACAGACTGGGTGCCCGTTCTGTTCCCCGGGTGAGCAAATCCTGTGTGTTGTGTTTCTCTGACTCCCTGCACCACGCTGAGGTCTCCGGATGAGAGACTTGGAGGGCTGGTGGAGGGGATAGAAACAGGTAGAAATAATAGTGTACACATATAATACCGTATTTATTACCGTATTTATAATAGTGTACACATATAATACCAACCTCCGTACACATATAATGATGTGTACGGAGGTTGGTATTCTGCTCTTCGGTAGCATGCTTTAAATGCAGGCTTGAATCATGTGGGAGAAGGAAGGCCTCATCCAAACAGCATTCATTCTAAGTCGGACTGTAACCTCGTCATGCAGTCAATTCCCGTCTGTGATCTCAAATCTATATTTTAAAACAAGTTCACTTCAGGATTCTTGGCCCCTGGGTGTGTCGGAACCCATGCATTAAATACGGCTGTCTTTATTTTCAGATTGAAAACTTGCAAGAGCAACTTAGGGACAAAGACAAACAGCTGACCAATCTGAAGGACAGAGTGAAGTCCTTGCAGACCGATTCCAGTAACACCGACACGGCGCTGGCGACGCTCGAGGAGGCCTTGTCGGAGAAGGTGAGCTTGGACTCAGCAGGGGTGTCAGGACTCAGGGAAACACGGTTGGGGGAGATGTTGCAGATGCATCTAAATGAACCCTCTCTTCTCCCTGAACTCACACTGCCCCCAGGCCCAGCTGCGATGCCCACTCCCCTGCCAGCCCTCCTCACTAGACTGGGCGGCTCACTGAAGCCACGGGTGTCCTTTGGAAATGCAAACCTGAGCTCCCCACCTTTGGCCCTGCTTGTCCTTGTTCTTGGATGATAAGAAGTAAAACCCATGACCTGGTCCATGTGGTCCATCCCTCCATCTGGTCTGGCTCTTATCTGCCTATCTTACTCCATTTTCTCTTTCCCTCTCCCTTTCCCTTTCTCCCTTGTATTATCGCCCACTTCCTTCCTCCTTTTCTTTCTTCCTTCTTTCCTTCCTTTCCAGCCTCACCCTCTATCTCTCTTCCCCCTTTCTCCTGTGTGCTAGCTACACTGGCCTTCTCGGTTTTCAAGTGTACCATGCTCCCCCCTGCCTCAGACCCTTTGCACATGCTGTCACTCATCCTAGCATGTTCTTCACTCTCTGCAGACTTGATTTCTTTTTATTGTGAGAGCTCAGTTTCCTGAGAAGCTACATCACATGGTAGTTAAGAGTGTGGATATTGGAGTCGGACCGCCTGGCTTCAAATCCATTTATACTCTGGGCAAGTTACTTCATTCACCTGGCACTTCCTCAGTTTCTTTCTCTGTTCTTGTTTAGAATGACAGATATAATAAGTTACAGCTGTTGTTATTATTTTACCACTTACTTTCTCAGGGAAGCCTCATCGGTAAAATCCTTCCTGTGTTCTCATGGGTAGCGTGAACTTCCCAGAGCTCATGCCACAATCTTAATTGTGCTTTTATCTGTGCCTACGTGATTAATCGGTCTTCTCTGCTAGACTCCCAGCCCGAGGAGTGCACCCATATTTGGGTGTTATTTATGGGTGGTCAGCTCGCCTTCCCCCTGCCTGGGATAATCATACGCGCACGGGGAGTGCTCAGCGGAGTTGGATTGAGTGAGACCCCACCGGATGACAGGCATTGCTGTGGGCAATGGAGCTGCTGCAGAGACTGTGGGTGAAAATCCTGGCGGTCACGGAGGTTAGATTCTAATGAGGGCGAAGGAGAGACAGACAATCAATAAGAAAATACATGGGATTGCAGAGGTCAAGGGGCTCTTTCCCAGGGCCTCAAATTTCCCATTTGTGGGATGGGGACATTCGGTGAAATGGCCCCCAGTTCTGTAAACCAGCGTATCTTTTTTTAAAAAATATATATTTTATTGATTTTTTAACAGAGAGGAAGGGAGAGAGATAGTTAGAAACGTCCACGAGAGAGAAACATCGACCAGCCGCCTCTTGCACACCCCCTACCGGGGATGTGCCCGAAAGCAATGTACATGCCCTTGACCGGAATTGAACCCGGGACCTTTCAGTCCGCAGGCCAATGCTTTACCACTGAGCCAAACGGGTTTCGGCAAACCAGTGTATCTTAAAGAAGTCTTCTTTGACTTCAGAACTTCAGAATTATCAGGAGGTGCATGTTGAAAATCGTAAGTTATTTGGCACCACCCATGCCGACGGAAGTGGAAGCTCAACTGGGGGCTTTAGCCAGTGCCCAAGCCGTCTTTATGTCCACTAGTCTGAGGGCCACTGACCTAGGTTAGAAATACAGGGGCTGAAGAATACAGTCCTCTTCTATGGCTAGCTAGCTTTCACGGTCCTCATTAAAATGATACGATGATAACTTTAGGTTACGTTATAAGATAGATCATTTTATTGGAAGACTTTTAAGAGTAAACATAATGGCTTTTCAGGGAAAGATGCTCTTCTGTTTTTAGCTTTGGGAATGTATTGCCAAAGCTGTCTGCAGTAGTTTTGTTTGTAAATCGGAGCGAGGGAACGTTGGTTCAAAACCATTAGCGATTATGTCTCCCTTTTGCAGTTTGTGAGCGATAGGATGTCAGCCTCCTTGTTTTCTTTCTCCAAATTTCTTTCTCCAAATTTACAGAAGTAAACATATAGCATATAATTTTCCATGTCGTGAATTCTTGGCAGGGTTTTATCTTTTTTTTTTCTTCCCTCGGCTCTATTAAGATTTGATTTATTCTAGTTTAAATCCCAAAGAATTCCCAAATCTGAAACTACTCCCTTCCTTAAGCACTTCCTCTGAGGCCGAGGGGATGACTGGGAAGGAAGCTGAGGTCTGTGGGAGTCTGGCCCCTCAAACTGCCTCCACTACCTGATAATAGCACCGAGCGGGGCTACCTTCTGTGTCTGCTAGGACTGCGTTTCCAAAACGCACGTTTCAATGAGCTGATCGCTAAGTTCCGGTCCCTTTGGGCCCTGCCTGGACCGTAATTGCTCCGCTTGCTGGGCCTCAGTCTCAGGCGCATGAAGGCTGAATCGCACCAGAGAGGAGGAGTTGAGAGCTTAGATGTCTCAGAGGGCCTGGCAGGGAACAAAAAGGAGGGAAGTGGGTTTGGTGTGATGCAGTAGGGATGATTGGTAACTGTGGCGAGCTGGAGAGTCCTTGACCTGTCTCATAACATTCACGTTCCGATTTTTAAAAATTACAACGTTCAAGCCAAACCAAATAGCTTTGTGGGCCAGCTTTGACCTGTGAGCTGTTAGCTCGCAAACCTTATTTGCATCGACTCGTTTGCCTTTCACAGTAATGAAGAATAAAAGCAAACAGGGAGATTTATGTAGAGGGAATTTTCAGATGGTGCCACAACCACAACGCTAGCATATTTGGAAAGCACAGACAAAAACACTGAATTGGAAATGGTAAGGTTCTCGATCATGGGGCAAATAATAGTAGATTTAACTATTTATCCCAATGGGTATCAAACTTCGGTGTGCAGCCAAATAATTCACTTAGGACCTTCTTTAAAAAATAGTTTCCAGGGTTCAATTTCCTGGCAGTTCTGGTTTAATTGCTCTGCTGTGGGGCCGGGGACTGGTGATAATTTTTAAAAATATATTTTATTGATTTTTTACAGAGAGAAAGGGAGACAGATAGAGAGGCAGAAATGTCCATGAGAGAGAAACATCTACCAGCTGCCTCTTGCACACCCCCCACCGGGGATGTGCCTGCAGCCAAGGTACATGCCCTTGACCGGAATCGAACCTGGGACCCTTTAGTCCGCAGACCGACGCTCTACCACTGAGCCAAACCAGTTTTGGCAAGGAACTAGTGATTTTTAACAAGCATGCCCAGTGATTCTGATGCACATGGTCAGTGACCACACTTTGAGAAACACTACATGCACGTTCTTCTATTGTAAGGTGGGCAGAGGGCTCAGTGAGGGAAAATGACTTGACCCAGAAATTAAAAATTTGGTGCACGTGCTGCACCACTGGCCATTTCTGAGCCCTGAGCAGACATCATTAATCAACTGTGGCACAAGCTAACTCCTGAGCCAGCACTCCAAGAAGTCCCTTAGGTTCTCAGCTGGCCCGAGATTGGGACTTCGTTGCCTACCCCATGTTAGGATTCTAAGGCCACTCAGCTCACGGGTGATGGAACAGGACTCAATCTCCACCATTCTGATATTTGCGCTTTTAACATCACCTTTCCTTTAATGGCCTTTCCCTCATAAGTTCTAATTTTATCCACACCGAAGTGAATAGATCCTCTGGAACGCGGACACAGTGCAAAAAAATAAAACGATTAACTAAACGTTACCGAGTCATCAGAACATTGAATTATTCGCTGTCCTTTGGCCATTGAATAGAACCTGGTAGGCATTACTCACCATTCCACTTGGATCATTACATCCCACGGAGTGTGTGGTTCCTTTTCGTTTCCAGGAACTTGACTCAAATATTCGGAGTGTGAAAAAAATAATGCCGCTTAGCAAGTTAAGATTGAGTCTGACTTAGTCTGAGGATTGACACACAGAAGCTCAGCAGACAGAACCCCTGGTGTTTGTAAAGCGGTCTCCCAAGCCTCGCTGTGGCCACATGGCAGATAAGCAGCGGAGAAAGGCAGATAGCAGGGCCGGAGGCCACTGCAGTTCAGTTCCACCCAGTGATAAAGCACAAATAGATTAGACCGCGCAGAGCCAGAGGAGTGCACCGGGAACACTTGCCAATGCAAATAAGACTAAAACAAGAACACATTGTTGGAATTTCTACAAGTTAGCTGTTAATCAAGTAGATCATGGCATATTAGGGCTTTTTAACACATGTTTTTGACATCTGGCCCTGTGCGGCTGACAGTTAAATTAGTTTTGTGATTGACGGAGAAATATTTTGGAGTATTGAATCATCAATAACACTTAAAAACGTTACACTGCTTGCTGATTTTTTTTGTCATCAATGCCCAGTCAATAGTACAAGCGCTTAGAGCAAAATCAACCTGCTCTCCCAATGACTCCGACACCTTCCGGATGTTAACACGCATACTTCTACTTCCTTTTATTCCCCTTCTTTTGAAGACAAGATGATCCCTCATTTGAGTGCTTATTTCTTCCGTCAGCCTTTTTAGTTTCCTGGGGTGTGCCAGACAGTTTGCCTGGCTCTTTGGGTGTGAGCACTGCCCTTTGAGAAGCTGGCCCGGGAGGATGGGCATGCTGGAAGCCACGTGAAGGGCGCTGAGTGGGAGTACATGCCACATGACCAGGCCAGAGTGGTTCTTGGGAAGGTTTCCAAATAGTGAGGTGACACCATCAGTTTGGGGCTTTAAAAATGTCACTCCAACAGCCGTGCGGTGGACGTGATGAGATGGAGAGGGCCCGGTGGCCTGGTGACCAGGTGACCGACTGGAAGGCTTTTGCATTAAGTGTAGGCAAAAGGCAGCAAGGGCTCGGTTGCTGAAATTGTTAAAAGCCCTTGAGAGACTACCCATACACTGAGGACATTTCCTTCTTTTGTAGGTCACATAATCATCCACTTACCAGTGTCACAGACAGAGTAGAATAGGACTGTAACTGGAATCAAGAAGAAACAAATATAGGCTATTAATGACTCATTTTTTTTCTATTTCCACCCCCCACTATTGTAATAATATACTTCATTTTAAAGTATTTTTAAATAATTGTAAAAAAATAATGGTAGTTTTTTTTTCTTCCCTCCTTGAAAGCATTAGATACATCAATTATTGTCATTGAGGTAGAACAGTTGCTTCCCTGGGGAATCTTAAATCACCGACTCAGTGTTCCAGCTAACTTCCCTCTGCATTAAACACCAGTCCCCGTTGTCTTATGCATCAGGAATTGTCTTGTACTATGTACTTACAAGAATATAAAAGATAATATCAGGATATTTAAGTGTCATTGCCACACCCATATTTAAAAATATGTATTTTTATTGATTTCAGAGAGGAAGGGAGAGGGAGAGAGAGAACGAAACATCAGTGATGAGAGAGAATCATTGATCGGCTGCCTCCTGCATGCCCCTTACTGAGGATAAAGCCCACAACCTGGGCATGTACCCTTGACCAGAATGGAACCTGGGACCCTTCAGTCTCCAGGCTGACGCTCTATCCACTGAGCCAAACCAGCCAGGATCACACCAATATTTTTTAATAATGCTTTCAAAAAACAAGTTCAGATATGTGTTGAACAATTTGAAACACAGTTTAGAAATCTAACTCAAACTTTTCTCAAGTTGAACTTTCCTTAAAAGAAAAAAGTTTCTTATTTTTATATCAGTAAAGTTGTTCAGTTTGGGAGACATTGTCTGCCAGAGAAGTATTCTTTTTAAAATATGTTTTTATTGATTTTAGAGAGAGAGGGGAAGGGAGATGGAGAGATGGAAACATCCATTAGCTACCTCCTGCATGCTCCCTATCTACAATTAAGCCTGCAACCTCACATGAACCTGACCGGAAATGAAACCAGTGACCTCTTGGCACACAGGATGATGCTCAACCAACTGATCCACACCTGTTGGGCCAGCATAGTATTTTATTTCAGTATGAAAGTCAAGGGCAGACAGGTCCTCAGATCTCCTTGGATGGCTCCGTGCATATGTTGCTGTCAGTCTGTTTTCATGGGCTTAGCTAAGACTAAGAGATCCCTGGATGTCAGCCTGGGCCTTCTGTGTGTGAGCTGAGCCATCTTGGATGAGTCAGTTGACCTTTTTGGTGCCTGAGTTCCCTCATTTCTGCACTGATTCTAGTAGCCGTGGTTCAGACCTTGCTGTTGTGCTGAGGACTAGGTAAGCAGGCAGGCTATAGTACCTAATACACAGTAAGCTCTCAATAAGGGAAAGCTGCAATGTGAACTTTGCTCAACTTTAAGCAATGTTTTGGAGTCTCTACTGATTGCCAATAAACCACTGAAAAAACCTGAAAGTAAATGAACATCTCCAAGACACATTGGACAATCACATATACAATCAGCTAATTCTTAATTTTGTTTCAAGTTTTCACTTGAGTCAGTCCTAGGTCCTGCCCAACTTCAATCCCCTTTCTGGTCAGAGAAGAGTCTTCAGAAACCAAGGAAAGTTCTCTGCCATCAGATGGGAAGGCCAGCAGAGAGGTTGGGGCCCGCAAGGCTTTGGCAGGTCTGGAGTCTTGGTGCCTGAAACTCTGCTGGAATTGCTCTTGCCATTTTCCAAGCACCACCATGAACCAAAACAGCCTCGGAGTTTGAACACCAATATCCCTTGTGACTCTAAGATGCTGCTAACGTTCATCAACAAGTCAAAAGCTTGTATTGATCGCCTGCTATGCCTCTCTTCACACACCCAGTTTTTAATCTTGTGTATTGATTCTTATAGAAAAATATCTTACATTTATTGCCTCATTTCTTTTGGTAGCATGTCTTGCCATATTATACTGATGGTGTTTCACTTTTTTTTTTTTTTTTTTTACAATTGCCTCCCAGGAAAGAATTATCGAGCGCTTGAAAGAACAGCGGGAAAGAGATGATCGGGAAAGACTAGAAGAGATAGAATCTTTCCGAAAAGAGAACAAAGACCTGAAAGAGAAGGTCAATGCTTTGCAAGCTGAGCTGACTGAGAAAGAGGTGAGTCTGGAGAAACAAACTAACCATGTTGACAGTCCTCAGAAACCCGTATTCGTGGCAGCCTCAAGAGACTAATGACTTAAGTTTGAGGGCATCTGTGAAGGCTCGGGGAACATCGTTACCCTTATTTGGTAAAGCTTCTTAATCCAAAGGAAAATATATACTGTAACTCTCTTCATTGGTGATGCTCAATGCAGACCTTCTCTTCCCTACTAGCTGCATGTGGCATAGCTCCCTGAAATTCTTCTTGATGCCTTGGCCTGGATGTCACTGTCCCATGATATTTCTTATTTGAGAGAACAACAAAAACATCAATAATAATAATAATAATAATAACAATAACAGTTCCATTGTATTGAAGGCCTTTTATGTGCTTATCCTGGGGCTGGGTGATTTACATTCATCTCAAATGGATCACTCAATCCCCAGGTTAAAAGATAATGGTACCAGGCTGGACACAAAGGTTTAGTTAAATGTGGCTGCTCCTCTGGGACATCATTTTCATATGGTGGTACATAACTTAAAATAATATTTTTATGTTGGAGCAAACATGGAAACAGAAAACAGGTCTCACCTGCCCTTTTACAGTAAAACAGTATACTTTAAAGAGATTTCTTGTTGGGGGTTATGGAGAAGATGCTTCGGACTATAACCCAATACTCTTCAGTTTTCATAGGGGTGCTTTGGGGAAGAGTTTGAGAAACAGCAATGCGCATTACTCAGTCTCCAAAACTCTGAGACGTGCGCCATTGTTCATGGCCCCTTCACCCTCTCCTTCAGGGCTGTTCCAGACCTTCCGCTCTGCTGGGCTCCATCGCTGCAGAGTTGCCTATTTCCCAGCTGCAACCTGTTCCCTCAACCAATGGGTTCTGATAATTCTGTATGAATCAAAGTACAGTCTAAGTTTGGAATCCAAGAAGGGAAGCATGGATGGGTAATAGGAGCTTGGAAGGAACTCGAGCAAAGTTGATGCTCCCTAAAATTTAAACTGAAAATTTAAGTTTTTAGAGAGGAGATTACGGTTTGTATATGAAAATAAAGAACACAAATCCTCTTCCTACTCTTATTTCCTGATCATCCAACCTGGGCATCTGTAACTACTGTAGTTGATACGTAATGGAAGCACAGAGTTTTGCAGCATTCTTCGCCTATGGCAAGTGTTCTTCATGGGTTTGCACCTTGAAATACACACACACACACACACACACACACACACACACACACACACTAATTTGAAACAAGATCTTGATGACATGGCGGAGCATAAATTTTAAATGAAAATAATTTTGTAAACAGTGCCTACTCTGTATGAATGTCAGACAGGCATTTCAGCAAACATTTATTGTTCCTGTATAATAATAATGTGCCTGCCACCGGGCTGGGAGAGTCCGTCAAGCTTGCACCAGAGAAAGAGAACTGTATTAAGAAATGTAACCATATTAAACAATGTGGTACAGGGAATTGGCTTACATACTTAGGGGGGCTGGCTTACTTTAAAATGTAGAGGCGAGTCCCTAACTCATCAGGAAGGGCACACTGGAGACCCTCAGAGGGTAAGAACGCTGCAGTCCACAGGTGGAATTCCTTCTGTCTCAGGGAAGCCTCCGTTCTGCTCTTTAGACCTTTCAGCGTTAGGGATCAGGCCCACCCAGGTGATGGAGAATAACATCCTTCACTTAGCGTCAGCTGACTGTAGATGTTAGTCACATCTACCAAATCCCTTCACCGGCAACACCCAGATTAGTGTCCGTTTGAAGAACTGAGACAACAGCCTAGCCGAGTTGACATGCAAAGCTGTTACACCCAGCATTTTAAAAGCCATCTGGAAAACAACATGCAATTGTTGTCAGCAGGGAGCTTATAATTGAGATGGGCTGGTAACAATCTTCACCAGGACCGGATGTGGGGAGTATAAGGTCCTTCATTATTTCTGGTGGAGTGATAATGATCAAGAGCATTGCTGTTTGAGCTGGAGACCTGGGTTTGAGACCTGCGTCTCCCTTTCATAGCCTGGTGACATTGGAAAAGACACGTAGCTCACGTGAGCTTCAGGTTCCGGACCTGAAGAATAAGAGTGGCTCCCCTTATTCTTGTACTGAGAGAGCACCGAGTGCTTCGTGTCTGCCTATGTGTTGCAAAGGGGTGTCTAGGAAACGTGCACTGTCTGATCTGGGTGAAACGTGAACATTTTAGTCACATAGTTAGACGTTGCTAATGATTTCATATTTAGTGATGGACGTGGCCCTCCCAGCCAGCAATGTTATGTCCCGTGATATATATATATATATATATATATATATATATATATAGACAACTACTTCTTTCTTTAATGTTTTAGAATTTAGACTGTACAGGGAAGCCCTCTTGGTTTCTGGGTGTGCATGGTGAAGGGGCCAATTTAGGTGACCCCGTGTCCGAGTTGGGGAGGTCCATTCTATCTGCTGAATCTGGATCTACGGAGGACCGGGACGGAAAGTCTACGCTACATTTTAAAATAATTGTGTCTTCGGTTACACAGAAGATGTTTGGAAATCCATTGGCCATTCGTCTGTTAAAGAAATGGAATCGTATCACCACTTAATAGGGTGTTTCTTTTATACGTGGCTCTCCCTGGGAGGGAGGGTGGGGAAGCACTAAAGCACGCATTTTCTTTCCTATTTGTCTTCGCGTCTGCGCGACCTGACAGCAATAAATGTAAATGGCGGTTCGGGGTGTCTGTTTTGCCATGACATGTAAAGACCACCTCGGGACTTACATCATTAGCAGGACTTGGAGACGTGAAACATGCATTTACTGACCACACCGTTCGGTCACATCGGATTCTGTTGCAATTAGATCCTGCTCGGTTCTGTAAGCTGGCCAACTTTAATTTCCTGGCCAGAGCAGACTATTGTTACGTTAGTAAGACTATATTTACTCTTTCTGCCTGGCGCACACTTTATTGCTATGTATAGAACCGATGCATTCAAAGAGACGGCATCGCTGGTGGAAATGGCAGGGTTTTCCTTCCTCACCCGTGTTCTTTCTCTTGCAGTCTAGTTTAATTGACCTCAAGGAGCACGCATCTTCATTAGCCTCGGCAGGGCTGAAAAGGGACTCGAAATTAAAATCTCTAGAAATAGCCATCGAACAAAAGAAAGAAGAATGTAGCAAATTGGAAGCGCAGTTAAAAAAGGTAAGTGAGGCCGAAGGGGGAAAAAAAAAAACCAACACAAAACATGTTCATGTTGCAATGAATTTATAAAATGGGAAAGGAAAAGAAACAAACCCCTTATCTTCCTCTGTCTGCTGATAAAAGAATTAAACACTCTTAACTTTATTCCTAAGAAGTCTGCCTCAAGTCTGTCTGTGAACCTGAAAAATTATCTTAGGTTTCCTGTCTGAAAAAAAAAAATTTTTTTTTGGAAAAAAAAAAAAACACATGAAAATAGTAGTGGAAGTAAAAACAAAATGTAAAAGCCAGCCATTACTCTCTGGGAAAAATCTCAACTTACCAGACGAGATAAATGGAAATATTTGCGACCAACCAAAGAATCCATGGGCCCGGTTATGCTTTGATAAACTTTTACTGCTTTTAGAAATAGGTCAGATTTTCTGTTGGAACTTTGCAAAGTTTACCTGACAACATTACATTTCTGGAAGTTCACCAACGTAGTCAAGCCCCTGGCCTATCTGTGAGATGACTATTTCTATTTGACCTAAACTAGCCCTGCGTTCTGAGGAAGCTTGTTTTACGCGAGGCTTTGGGAAGGAATGCAGGGCCCTCCTATTGCAGCGTCCCCATGTCTTCCCCGGGCTGCACATTTCTGTGGAGCACATTCCCAGTCATGCATCGTGCCTTTGACTCTTTCCCTGTGTTGTTTGGTGCGTCTGCATTCATTGTTCACGAACTCATAGCATTATGAGTTTAAGCATTTTGTTTCCCTTTGATAACATATAGACTTATTCCAAGGAGATGCGATGAATCTAAAATAAAAAAAAAAGAGAGAGAGACAAAGCATATAAAAAGTTGACTGTATAATTCACAGCACATTGGATGGGGATTTATTTGCTGAAGTTAATGCAACTATGATATGGATGACAGGGGAGTGAAAGCATTATATATCTGTGGAGAAATGATTCCGGATATCTTAAAATTTAACAGACTATTTTGTAGGATGCGAAAGGTAACTAAAATGTGATTGATTAAACAATGTGCCTTTTACCATGAAATTTTAGGAAATTGTTGAGAGAAAGGTCTTACTAACAAAAAGTCCCCTTACCAATACAAAAAAGATAGATATACAGATCAAATCCCCTTGTAACAAAAACAGCAAGAAAAATCTCTATATTGCAAAAATCTGTTTCCCAATCTACTCAACATCTCACTTTTTCCCCTAAGCAATTTCCAGTTAAGCAGAAATTTTAAATTGCCCATTTGAGGGTGTTTAAATGGAGATTGACTTGGCTATTCATGCAGTGGGTGTAAATATACATTCTTGACACATATATACATGCATTCTGCAATATGTTATACATGCATGTGCCTACCAACAAATGTACTTTTTATTTACCGAGCTGTTTTGTGATCATAAAGCAGGCTCTAAGATAACTCTGTGAGAGAGGGGATGTCATTGGCTCTCTTTGATGGTCCGTGTTATCTCACCTTCATCAACTCAGAAGAGCCATTATGGAGATGAGGGCACACCACACATTATTTCTACAGATTATTTCTCTAGACACCATTCCCTTTTAGTATAAGTCATCTATGAGATTTGAAATCCTCTAGTAATGAATTAAAAGGGAGAGGCTCACATATTGGTGCTTATGGTTTCCATGTATATATGGCTTGACTAGTTTAATAAATCAGCATCTATGCAATTCAATTTTGTTTCTTTCAACATAGCCATGGTTAGACCAAGAAATGGTTTTTGAGCATGTGGTTTCCTTTAACACACAGAAAGATGCCATATTCTGAAATTCACAAATCAAGCTCTGTAAACATTTTAGCATTATTCCTGACAATATTTTAATAGTCTGCCACATCGCTAGAATTAAAGTAGCAAATATGGTTGTCTTGCTCTAAAGGACTTACTTTATTTATGAAAGTATAACTTATTGCTAAGTATATAAATAATCTTTGCTTATAGTATCTCCTAAATGCGTAGTATAGTGAGATGAAATAAGTTAATTATAATTTAAATATTTTCATACCTAACCTGCAGATGCTATTTTGTTATTTTTGGCTCTCTAGCATCAACTAAATTCAAAAGTTTAAAATACTTTCTCTAGTAGTCTTTAATTTCTGCTAATAAATAGTTCCGTAAAAACCTCAAGTACCCATCACCTTAAAAAGAATTGAGATCTACATGAAATATTTGAAAATATAAGCCAACAGTATGTGAATATACATATAAACACATCATTTACTCATGGAAAAATAAGCAGCTATAAAAGCTTAAGGAGTGTCTGGGCCTCCCTTTAAATAAAAGGGTATGTGACTTGTGAATAAAATATAAAGGGTTACTAAATGAAAGCTGAAAACATAATAGTTTTATTATGTCATAAATAAACTATGAATTCCCAGTGGAATTTTACTCTCGATTTGTGAGTGTCCAGGTAGTTTTGCCATAAAAATCTACACAATGTAGACGTGTTTAGCTGAACAGAAACCTTGTCTGCCAGTGACAATGGAATCCAAATGGTGATCTAAATTTTTTTTTTTGTCTTATAAACAATTCTTGAAATTAGTTAAGTGAGTGATTACATAAAAGTTGTGGAAAACATTCCACATACATGGTTGCTTTTAACCCTTTACTGTACTGTGTTAATTAAATACTTTGTGAAGAAAAGTGGTTACAGGCAGAAAAGGGACTATTTCTTACACATTCCATCCCAGGTCTTAAAAAACAATGCAATCAAATGTCCTCAGGTGAGGAAATCTCTACTGATAGGCTGGTAAAATGGTACTAACCAAATAATGCATAACTACTAGGAATATCTTAAGTAGACACCTAGGGATGGAAAAGAACTGGTCAGGGACACATGGATCGATTTGTCTTTTAAAAGAGTGTTTGGTGTTTGATATGTGGAAGCAAATTTACCTTAGGTGACTAGAAATCAATTGAGAAGCAATAGCAGTGTGAAATGTTATTATTTGCACTCCTTGTTAATTTCTGAGAAGGGTGTGTTTTTTTTTAACCCATGGTAAAGTTATCATTTACTTTATTAAAGTTGAAGACACCAAAAAATCCAGGCTCTTCAAAGGCACATGTCTTAGTGTAAAGCAAAGCAAAAAATTCCTACAGTATTTTCCCTTCTGCACCTTGCTATTGGGCCCCAAGTTAATGATGCAGGTATTTGAGAAACAGAACTTGACAGTACCATGTAAAATAATGTTTTGTGTATGTAAGTCCACAAACATCGAATGCTCTACACAACGTAGACTGGAGAGCACTGCTGATTCTTAAACACTTGGATCCTAGTAGGAAAGCCACTGAAAATGGCTATATTTTTTATTAATTACAAACTAACAGTAGAAATTGGTAATGAACAATGGGTAATGCTGTATTTTGGTGCCCTCCATTCTTCCTGCTGACTGAATTTTTTACTTCTCCCATTTACTCTTAATCCTGTAAAGCCTTGCTTACTGATGTTTTGCTATTGCTAACCTGCTGTTTGCTGATCTATGTTTTTCTAAAGTTAGACTGAATAGAAAATTCAGGCTTGTGTTAATATAAAAGAAGAGCTATAAATTCAATGATAAGATTTAATTAATCTTTTATTATTACCATCTTTGAAGTTCAGGTAATAAATTGCAAGCTTGGCCAAAAGCACTTCTCCTGATTCATTGCTAGAGGCCAGCACTTCATGTATCATCAAAAGTGGACAGCTTTCTTTATTTCATGGGTTATTTAACTTGAGAAAGGGAAAGTAACACAAACCTTAAATTTCTTATTTCAGCTATTCTTTTCTAGGAGCCAAAGTCAACATCTCAGTTTCCCCAGAGCCTCTCACTTTCACTGTGGAATGTTTAGAAACTGAAATTTCTTCTTCTTCTTTTTTTTTAACGACCAGTTTGTCTGTGCAAATGCACTGGATTTGTTGAGCTAATGCTGTTTTTCTGGATCTTTCCTTCTTTCCCTGTCTGTGCTTCAATGCCTCCCCAACTTTGCAATGTAGCAAGCTGAGCAGTTGTTCAATCAGATGTACAACCCAGTAAGTCATTCCTGAGAGTGCCTGCTGTAACATATCAAAGCATGAGGATCCATTGATCACATGTCACAGTGTGCCATGCTGGGGAGGTTTGGAAAATATTTATGGGTCTCTTCCCATTTCCGTTTTGTCAGAAGAAATGACCTGTGCGTAGTCCACTGCCATTTCTTTTGAATGCGAAATTCAAAAGCTAAGAACCCAGGGAGATGTTGCCAGCTTTGATAGTACCTTCTTCAAGCCAGGGCTAGCGAAAAGCAGAGGTGAGCCTCAAATTCAGGCTCAAGGAATCCTTTCTTAGGACCTTAAATGCACACTCATGTAGCAAACAGCTCCATGTGTGCTACATTCAAACGATAGAAGTTAAAATAGGTTTAGATCTAAACATAGGGCTATGCTCTTTGAGATTGGTAAATGCCTAACATTATTGTGGGTTTTGTAAGAGCTAAAAACGTGTCATTTGTCTGAGGACAAACTAAAACATAGCCTCCTAATAACAGCAGATCGTAACAGTTCTGATTATGGCCTAATGGTACACAAGCAGGTGACTAGTAAAAAATATGTGCAAAATGGTCAAGATGCCATCGCTGATTTCTTTTATCCTAATGACAGGGATGCATTCTTGCGAAGCAGTTTCTTTAACATAGTTTAAAGACGGGCTTTTCTTGCTCTGTCAGCTCAAGTGGCTTCCTGGGAGATATATTACCTGAAGGCGACCAGAGTTTGTCATTTGGCAGATGTGATCTGTGCCATCACGCATTCCAGTGACCTCCTGGTTATAAATGCCCCTCCCGAGGAAGAGGGGTGGGGCAGATAAAGGAAACCCCTCAGCCCACCACATTTTGTTAAGCCATCGCTTCAGAAACCAAGGCATAACACCCAGAATGCCCGGTGTCTTTAATCAGATACAAGCTCCCCCCCCCCCCCCTTAAATTTTTTAAACGGAATCCCTCATAACCTGTTGGGTCATCTTTATGAACCTCTTTGCCCAAATACAGTTTTTAGCGGAGCAGGAAAAATAATCCAAATTTCATGCCCCTTAACATATGAATGGAAGTTTTAATACGCAGGCTCAAGACAGGGTGGAGGTGAGGAAAGACAAATAAGACTGGAATATCTTCAAGCCTGAAAAATGACCCTGGGAAAAATGAGTGTTTTCTTTAGATCATTTAAAAAATATACACAGGAATCCACTGAAATAGTGTCATTCCGGCTAGTTAAGGATAGTAAGAAAACCTAGTTATGTCACATTTTGGGGTGTGCTAGCCACATGGGAGGCTCTGTCTCTGTGGGAGCCCAGATTCAACAGGAGCAGGTTAGGAGTTCACCGTCCCCGGGTGGGGTAGGTGGGGCCACAGAAATAGCTCTGTGGACTCTTAGACCATTTCCAGAAATGCTGATGACATGGCGCTTACTGGACTTTGCCTTTCTCTCACCCCAGGGGTGGGTCCCCAGGATGCAAAAGTGAACTTTCAAGTCCTTTAGGTGACTAATTCAAAAGTCATTGACTGACTTTCCCCCCCACCCTCCCTGAGTTAATTAAGCTAACCCAGTGTTTCCCAAAGTGTGGTACGCGTACCCACAGGGGTACGGGAAGAGTTTGGTGGGGGTACGCGTTGCACCGGAGTTTGGTGGGGATATGCACTGCACCGTGCTTAGCTGCGCCTAATTCTACGTTCTCATGAGTCAAGTCAAGACAGTCTCATGAGGCGTGAGATAGTCCGGGGTGCAAATAAATGTTATTTATAATATAACTTTTATTTATATTTTATTATGAATAATTTTATGTTTCGCTTATTATTATTTTGTGTATGTACCAAAAAAAGGAAAAAATAAATATATTTTGATTGTTATTAAAATACATCCTTTTTTTTTTGACGAGAGGTACTCAGCGTTACAAAAATTATAGAAGGGGTACAGATATGTCAAAAGTTTGGGAAACACTGAGTTGCTCACCCATTGTTTTGGCATCCTGGGAAGATAGCCAGCCTCTCATTATTTTAACTCCCTGTCTGCACATGCTCTCAGGGTCCAATTCTTTTTTGGACTGATAGGGATGCTGCAGCATGATGAATTTCCTATCCTTAATAGTCTTTTAAAAAATGACTGTTTTTCTGGTTATAAAAATAATATATGGTCACAGTGGAGAACTTGCAAAAGTATGGAAGGACATAGGAGAAAAATAAAAATAACAAGACATCTCACTACACACAGATAATCACTAGGAACACTTGATTTGTTCCCAACCAGACATCTTTTTGTTGTTACTGTTCTCTCATCTCTGCCTTTCGCCTTTTCTCCTTTTTCTTTCCTTCTCTCTCCTCCTTCCCTTCCTTCTTTCTTCCTATTCCCCTCTTTATTTCTTTTCTTTCTACTTTCCTATATCCTTTCATTTTCAAAATTTTGTATTTCTTTTCACAAAATTGTCTCAGTGTTTATTGAGTTTTAATCCTAATTTTTATTAACATATCAGAATTTTCTCATATTATTCAGTTCTTCCAAAACACTACTTTAACACGTATTCCACTCTATTTTCTCATTCACCAAATGTTGTTCATTTTTATCCTTCTCTCTCTCTCTCTCTCTCTCTCTCTCTCTCTCTTTCTCTCTCTCTTCCTCTCTCTGTGTGTGTTTGCAAATATAAACAATGTTCTGCAGAACATCTTTTAATGTTAATTTTCCAACACTTCTGTTTTTTGTTTTTTCCCCCATAGAACAAATTCCTGGCCAGTGATTTAAAAAAAACTCCTAATAGTTTCTACTATTTGCATTTTAGAAAAGTTCTACCAAGAAACATTTCTTCCTGAACTGAATCAGGGCAGCCTTTTCTGCCACATTTGACCAACACTAAGAACCATCATTTTACTCTGACAAATGCATATGCGCATTTTTTTTTCATTTCTACTTTCCTTTTTAAAATTATTAGTGTGGTTGAGATTTTTAACACATTATTTGTACTTTTTTCTATAAAGTGTTCCTTTAAATCATTTAAGCATTTGCTTTTTAGTTTACTGTTTTGTTCATTAGTTTGTATGAGTTATACTATGTTTTGAATAGAACCTTTGTTAAATTTGTGACAAAATTTTATTTAACTTTTTTTTTACATAGAAAAGTACTTTTAGATTTTTGACCTGTGTCTCCCTTTGAGATTTCCTCATTGTCTTTATACTTAGAAGTCACTTCTGATTTTAAAAATAGATTCTCAAAATTTAATGTTAATTTTTATATAAATTTAACCCCTTCACTTTTATTTTATTTTGATGCATGGTGAGTGATGAGGTTTCAACTTTATATTTTTCTCAATGGATCAACTAATTATCTCAGTACCATTAAACAAAACAAAAAAAATTGTTTATCTTCTGACCTTGACACTGTTTTATTGTATAATAAGTTTTCATATGGATAAATATCTTAGAGTCTGAACTTCTGTTCATTTGTATCAATGTTCCTTGCTAGTTGGGTCAGAATTTTAATGATTGTGTCATTATAATATTTTTAAACATCTAGTGAAACAAATTCCACTCTATTGCTTTCTGCTTTTCATTTTATCTTGTTTTGTTTTAATGCTCTTAGCTTTTAATTTTCTATTGTTCCAAGTAAACTTTAGGATCACCTTTCAATTAAAAAGCACACATGTTGGTGATTTTAATTTGAATACTAATCAACCTATAAAGTAATTTTATAATATTTGATATCTTCCCAATATTCATGAATTCAATACAACTTTTATTTATTTCAGTGATCTTTTAGAGTAAAGTTTTGATATTTTTCTGTTATAAGCTTGTGGTATTGCTTTTTAAAGTACAGTCTTAAGCATTTCCATATATAATTTTTAGGTTGCTGCTGTGAATGTTATAGTTCTTTTTTTATTTTCTCATTAGTTATTGGTACCTATAGAATTAATTTTATCTTTGTATGTTTCTTTTTAACATGGCCACCTACAAATTTGGTGAATTATAACAGTTGTTTTTATTAAATAAGATGATTTTACAGTCAGTCGTATGTCCATCAGTCTAAACTAACTCAGAGTAAATAAGCTTTTTGAAGTCCTCCTGGGAGTAATGTTTTCTTAGAGTAGCAATAAGCCTACTTTTAAAAACCTTTGCACTAAGTGATACTCTAATTCCATTTCTTAGGAATCTAAAACTTGGCCTTTGTATCTTTATTATTTCTTATAATAATAACCTTTCTGCGGCTTAACTACCAGTCTCTACTCCCAAAGTAGTTTTGTCTTGTTATTACGAACACTGTAGGTTATCTTCAGTTGTGTTGTTTTCTTTCCTTAGTTCTTAATTCTGGACAGATAATATATGTCTGTGTGTGTTGTTGTTGTTGTTTTTATTATTTTATTTTATTTTATTTTATTTTATTTTATTTTATTTTATTTTATTTTATTTTATTTTATTTTATTATCAGTCTGGAATACTTTCTTTGCAGTAGTCCCAGAGGCTATTGTGCCCAGTGACGGTATCCTGAGTTCTCTTATAAATGTTTAACAAACCTTTAGCCCTCTCAGTCCTGCGTTTAATGCTTTGTATAATGCCCTCACTGCTACCAGGCAAGTGACTGATCTGGAGGCACCGGGGCAACCTTGCCACTGGCCAGGGCTCACCTGAGACGCTTCTGACGTTCCCACATGCATATGAGTCCCCTGCCCGGTCACTAGTCATTGAAATCCTGTCTCTTCTGTAAATGCATCTTTTGCAGGACTCACATTCTACAGAAGGTTTTAAAGGAAAAAGATCAAGCATTTTGCCAATCCAGTGTGTGTGTGTGTGTGTGTGTGTGTGTGTGTGTGTGTGTAAATCTTGTTAATATTCAGTGAAGTCTTTCTGATTTATTTGCATTATAGGACTGTGTAATCCCAGGAACACACTGGGCTGAATTATATATATTCACAGTTTTTGTCTAGCAGAGTAGTTTCTTTTTATGATTTTTAGTCTATTTTTTGAAATTTAGTTTATTCACTCATAGACTGGCAAATCACAACTACTTAAGAGTTGATTCAAGATAGATAATTCAGGACAAACTCATAGCATGTATACACACACACACACACACACACACACACACACACACACATACCCCTCACACTTGATCTAGGCTTTCAATATCTGAAGAACTCGAGTAACATTTGAAGTGACACTTAAGATTTGAAGTTACATGTTTTGTTTTAGAATACCTAGGCAATACCTCAGTTCTCTATATTGCTATTTTTAAATCATTTCTTAGTTAGAAGTATTACCTTAATAATTATTTTTGTTTGTTTGTTTCAAAGGTGTAAAAAGTATTAAGCATACAGTTGAGTCTTTTTATTTTATGTATGTGACATCAGATACATTATTTTGAACATTTGTTTATGTTTATTTATAAATATCCTATTTGTCCTACCTATAACAAGAAATGTCTTTTAGAAATAGTTATAACGTGCAAATTGTGAGCATTCTGGGTGTATTTAGATAGATTTGTGAAAGACTACTTTTCCGTAGAAATAAATAGCTTAAGACTCATTGTTATTAGTTTCCAAATGTATGATTTAATCTCAGCTATATGCTATTAATTGACTAGACTTAAAGTAAAATTTAAAATTTATTTTAGAGTTGTATAATAACCCTTAAAACTTTATTTAAAAAGTAATAATTTGTTCCTAACTCAGAGTGAAGTGAGCATTATAATTTCTTTTAGAAGAGTGAAATCAAATATGTTTAAAGTAGTTTGTACTCCCTGCTCCGCTGTTAGGATATGAACAGCGTGTTAAAGCGCTGTTACCAGACACTAAACCCCTGTAGGTCCCACAGTTGAGAATCATATTTTCACAGCGCATACGTTTAGCAAATTATTGCTACAACCCATAAACCGCAGGGAAGACACACAGGTTACTGTTCTGCTTGCACTTTATGGTCAGGACTAATCGTTTGTTTGAGAGAAAGGATTTTTTAATGAAAATTGTTGGGGCTCATTTCAAAGAGAGAATGTTATATAATATTATAATTGAATATTCCCTGCCTGGTTTCACAGTAGGTTTCTGGACCAAAGTTAATGCTTCCCTTTCCATGCACTTGGAATGAAGAACTACCACTTTACTGAAAACAATCAATGGCCAAACGATACATGAGAAATGTCAATAAACTTATAATTTGTCATATTGATACTATCAATCCCTGGTTTGGCTTCAGCCACTTTTTGCTCTTAACTTTGACTTAGATGTAGCATGTATCTGAAGTTTTGCTCTGTTCCCTGAAATAGTTCTAAATTCTTTCATGAATAGAACCCCTGGGTACTGTTATGTACCACCTGTTTTACTAGTAAGTCATGACTAGATTTTTCCTCTGTGCTTGATTCGAGCTCACGCCCACATGCCAAGGCAGCGACAGCCCGAATCTTGGTTATTCCCGCTTATGGGGAAATTTACTTCCTCGTGGAAATCCAAGAGACGTAATTGGGGGACTCGCTAAGCTTACCGGTTTAATATGTCATGTAGACATTTCTGTGGTGTTCTTTCCTGAATTTTCTGTTTCTGTACAATCCTTGAAGGTGGCTCTAGAAGTTCCCAGAAATATTCTGAGGCAGAACTGCGCACCTGGATCTGCTCTTAAATTGAGCTGTGTCTTCAGCAAAATAAAATCTCTACAGTTAGAAAAGAATGCTCATTGGCATTCCTTTGGTTTTAATGACTGGTGGGTAGCTTTGGAAGTGATAATGTACTTGGCTATATTTATGATGAGTAAGTCCTGAGATCATTAAAGGAAAAGCCACACCAGTTTGCATTTTCAAGAGCTAGATTCCTGGCTCATGCTATGCCTCAGCAGCAGGAAATGGGCAATAGCTCCCTGGCCTTTTGGGGGAGCTCATTTCAAGCCAACAGCTTCAGTGGGGAAATAAATACTGTACATTTTCATTCTAAACCTTGAGCGGGGTCAGAATGCCATGGTAGGAATTACTCAGGTAATAGATCTATTATTTCCCCCCTGTCAGTGTCTAAAGTATATTAGGCCTAGCTGAAACCAGTTTGGCTCAGTGGATAGAGTGTCAGCCTGTGGACTGAATGGTCCCGGGTTCGATTCCAGTCAAGGGCATGTACCTTGGTTGTGGGCACATCCCCAGTGGGGGGTGTGCAGGAGGCAGCTGATCGATGTTTCTCTCTCATCGATGTTTCTGGCTCTCCATCTCTCTCCTTTCCTCTCTGTAAAAAAAGTCACTAAACTATATTTTAAAAAATAATAAAGTACATTAGGCCCAAATCTGTTGTTTACTTTAGATCCCCACCAGGAGCTGCCAGTCTAGATTACACAATCCATGCCACAATATGAAGAGGCAAGAGTATTACCTAAATGCAAATCATTGCTTTCGTCACTCCCTTTTTGATGAAGGCTCTGGCCTTACAACTTTGAAGCAAGCATTGACTTTCTAAGCGCAAGTCCTCCTGTGTTTATTTAGTATAATGTCACCCCTGTTTCTGTAGGCCACAGCATGATACACTCATGCTATCCTGGTTAACAATTCCAGCATATCTTTAAGATGCTGTGATCCGGGCTGAATGGAGCCGATTACCTGAAGTATCTTCTGTAAATCCCATGGGGACTTTTGGATCCAGCACTCAGGTTGGGTTGGGGCCTCCCCAGGCTTCAGTCCTATGGCCCCCTCCCTTCCCTTTAGTGCTTGCACAGGCCCTGGTGCTGGCCCAGGAGCAGCTGTTCCTCTCCCATCTCTACGGGACCCTTTCTTAAGAAGAAAGGGATCTAAAGTAGATAACAGATTTGGGCCTAATGTACTTTAGACACTGACAGGGGGATAGTAATAAATCTATTTGAATAAAGCATTAACCTGAGCAATTCCTACCATGGCATTCTGACCCATTCAAGTTTTAGAATGAAAATTTTCTTTTGGCTTTCTATTGACTTAAACAAGTTTTAAATACTATCAGTTTGCACCTTTATTTAATAACTCTTCCAAAAATTCTGGCACCAGTTTTGAAAGTGGCTTGGCATAAATAATTTTTCCCAGAAATCAATAGTTATTGATAGAGATGGATAGATGTATTTAACTCAAAGGTATTTTTGAGGTTATCCATTCCTTTTAAAAGGGAGAATCATTAGCACCCACAGGTATCATCTCACACTCAGCCAGCTGTAAGCTTGGCACAGGTGTCATTTTAATAATACGAGTCCTCTCGCCATACCCGCCTTTGGGGTTGAAAAGACCACCACCACCCATCTAATTTCACACACGTGCTGAAAGCTAGCTTTGGATCATTTTCTTCTCTTCAAGGAACTAAAATTAGGATTGTGTTCATAAACCTGTTGCCAGCAGTTTCCTCTGTGAACCTAGCAGCAAAGCTTTTCTAAGGCATATGTAATATCTTGTCAATGAAAACTAAATAAACCTATTAATTTACCTTTTAACAAGCCCTACTGATGGGATACATGGCATAAAATAATCATCATAATTTAAAAAATGGATAATGCCTTTCACATGTTTATCATTTTTTAGCTTTCACTGTTGCAAGAGAGGCTAATTCATTTTCCTATAGAGTCATAAGATACAGGGCCAGACTTAGAATCTAGGTCTTACAACTAGTAATCCTGTGCCCACTTATTAAAAATAGTGATAATAATAATCTTAAGAATAAAAGCAACCAAAATAAACCACAGTGACTGACTTCTAGCTCTTTGTGTATCTTTAAATCTGAGTGAAAAAGAAATTTTAACTTTTCAGAAGTAAGCCATCAAAACATATTTATTTGAATGTTTCTAGGGGCTGATTACTCAGTTTATTAATTATTTTGTAAATATTTAGTGTTATTATTTGGGTAGTTTGGGGAAAATGTCACGAAAGGTTTTTAGCTGCTGATCAATAATGGTAAAATACTATAGAAGTAGAAGAGAATTAATATGAAATTCTTTTAGCAATTTAAAAACTGTATTATAAATATTGTTTGTTACAAGACGAATGAGTTGATTCTTAATATCACAAATAGAAATAGTTATAGGGAGTATTTTCTCTTATCTGTTCTATTTTTAAAGGGGGAGATTAACAAATGAAATATTCATAACTGTAATTTAAAATAAAATTATTAGGTGAATAAACTCCTAAAGATAAATTTGCTTAATATTCCTTTTTAGATGATTTTAATTATACTGAACTATTTATTAATATATTAAAACAAAACCCAGTATACAAACTAAATAAATGAAAAATAAATGTTTTCTGAGGAATGTTGCTAACAGGGGGTAATCTAGTATATGATAGTATGTGGAACTATTATATTTTTCCAAGATCTTTTGTATAGTCAAGTTTTTTCTTGAATAAGGAGATCTTAAGGAGATTCAAAGCAATTTATTCACCTTCTATCCTCATGCTTGAATAATATGTTACATGCAAAATATTATTCTAAAAATGATTATTTTGTCATGAATAAGAAATTTATTTTATGTATACTAATTTTTGAATTTTTTTTCTACTAAATCATTGCAAAGACTGTCCACCTTTTAACAGTAGTATTAGTATTAATTTTTCTAACCATGCATGATTCATTTGACCCCACAGTAGCTGTAGCTTGCTTGCCTTGTTTTTCCCTAAAATAAAAAATAAAAAAGTACAAAATCACAATGAACACTTGCTCTCCATAGCAAGACAGCAGAACAACTTCATCCTGATAAATTGTTAACATTGTATTCCACACATGGATGCTGCAGATACGTACATAGATGACTCTATGTTGACTGTGCACTTTTGTTAAACAACTTGTTTTTCCCCTGCCCGCTCTTTGAAGCCGCCAATTAGGAATAATGGGAAACAAGGGGTAGGCAACACATCGCAGTGCAGTGCTACTTCCATCTGTCCGGGAATATTTCAGCCAAAAGTTTATTTTTGGGGGGAAGAAAAAAAAAGCCATAACACAGTCTCTCACACACAAAACCACAAATACTTTGGCTGCAAATTATTCTGCAGTGTTGTTGCTGTGTCGTTGCCGTGTCTGTTCTCGTGTGTAAAAGCTGCCACCCATCCATGCATGTGTTTGCGATTCTCGTCTGTGTGCTTGTTCATGAGCTAGCTCCTCCTCCTCCTCCCGGTTCAGGTTAAGTTTAATGGATAGCGCAAGGATGTATGGGTACGACTGTCAGCTGGAGAGCCTTCCTCACGTCCAAGTCCTCCTTTCAAATGGCATCGTCTGCTGGAGCTGCTCCGTGGGATGAAGTGCTCCATGGTTAGGAAGCCAGGCTATTCTAGGCTGCCTGGCTTTGGGAATGCCCTGGATGGCTTCATGTTGTTGTATCTCCGTTTCTCTGTATTGGAAAGGGAAACTGTCTGTATGAATCACTTTCCTGACTGTGAGACAACAGTTTTAGTCCTGCTTGACCAAACAGGTCGCATTGCAATCTCTACCCCCACCTCCCCTGAGATGTTTGGTGGGCAAAAAAGCAAAAAATCTCACAAAACTGTTTTTAATATAATAAAATATCAACAATAAAAGAAACTCTCCATTGGAACTGTAATACAATTTAAAATCAACGTTGTTCTAAGAGAGCTGACGTGTGCGATTTCCCCGTTTTGCCCTTCAGCTGACAGCATACCCATAATTCTTGCTGATGATCATTTTTTGTTCTCCAAAGTTAATTTCTGGGCAATCGGTGACTGCACTATCTCTCGTTCTAAATTGTTGTCTTAACTCCATTCCTTAAAAATACAATATCGAAGGCCCATAATATTGAAGATGACGCCAGGATGAACCCCGAGTTTGCAGACCGAATAAAACAGCTTGATAAGGAGGCGTCTTACTATCGCGATGAGTGTGGCAAGGCCCAAGCTGAAGTGGACAGGCTGCTGGAGATCCTCAAGGAGGTGGAGAACGAGAAGAACGACAAGGACAAGAAGATCGCGGAACTTGAGAGGTAAATAAATGTTGCAGTCACGCCGTGAATGGCCCAGAGAGCATCCGTCGCTTGGTTACCATCTCAGGGCTCCTGGCTTTAGAAAGCACGTTCCTATTTCAAGTCAGAAACAAGTTACGTCTGAGGAATCTGGCCTCTTTTAGGACGATGTTGGGTTTCTGTGGGCTACTCGGAAGGCATTTGGCTTATCTTTTGATGGCTTATGCACTTCTGAAGCGTGTAAGAAAATAGTGGTCTGGCATGGATGCCAGCAAAGTGTGTAAGAAATTAAGGCTTTGACTACCTGAAACCTCAGTGTTTCTCTTCCCCCCATAACCCCCCCCCATCAAAGACAAACATTTGTGGTTTAGGTTTGTTTTAAGCAGAGAATATGGAAGATTATATGGTAGTTGGGAATCCATTCGAGATCGGGGAAAGGAAAGGAGTTGCAGTGTTCTTTGGCACACGACGGAAAGGTCATCTCGGGGTTTATCTTTTAAGAGGACCTTAGGACATTTGGTAAATAAATACGTTTGAAGAGGGTCTAAGGCAGGCCTACCTGAGAGCAGATTCTGTCTAAAAACAAAGACGGTTATATCAGGCTTCCAGTGTATTTAGATTTTTAGATAAATCATGTCCATATCGTATGTATGTGTAGTCAGAACTGTAAAAATAAGCTTTCCATCAGTGCTTTTTCCTGTATTTCATATAAGGAAAGAATTTTACGTAACTCCATAACCTTTCAGGATTCCTTATTGGTTCAGTAATAAGGAAGAATTTGTCTTTCCTAGAGTCAGTGCATATGGAAGAGATCAGCCAATTTTGAATAAATCCGGGAGTGTTTGCCAGCTCTGACCAAGACACCCGTGCGGGCCCAACAGACTTGAGGATATATGCAGAATAGCTCTCCGCGGGGTGTGGAAAGATCCTGGGCTTTCGCAACAGAAAGACCTGGGTTCAGATTTTGCCTCAGCTTCATGCCAGCTGTGTGACCGTGGATCTTGTCAGAAGTGTATCTCTAATAACCTATCAAAATGTGTCACCCTAGCCAGTGTGGCTCAGTGGATAGAGCGCCAGCCTGCCAACCAAAGGGTCCCGGATTCAAGTCTGGTTAAAGGCACGCACCTTGGTTGCAGGCTCCTCCTAGGCCTGGGCCCTGGTTGGGCCCCTGCAGGAGGCAACCAATGGATGTGTTCCTCTCACATCACTGTTGCTCTCCGTCTTTCCCTCTCAATCTACTCTCTCCCAAAAAACAATGGAAAAATATTCTCAGACGAGGATAAATAAATAAAGTGTCATACTTGGTAGGTAGCAATTCCCAGTATAAGATAGGATGATTATATCATTATGAAGAGCTGGATGTTAAATAAATCCTCAATATTATGTGGCTTGGTATTAAATGGAAAGATTAGTTCTCAATAAAATTTTTGACATTTTCAAAATATAGTATTAAATATATTCGAACTCCACGTCAGTTAATAACCTTTTAAAAATCTTAGCATCAGTTTGGTAATAATCTGATTTTTATCGAATGAGACCAATTTTAGCAATTCAACCAACACTTTATTTTCCTGAGTTAAGTGTACAAATTACATTTTTTAAAGGGACTTTATTTTAATATTAAAATGTGGAAATGTTCTGCCAGTTTACTGGTTCTGAAAAACACTGCTAATTTTAGGTACGTCTACATGGCTCTTTTGGAACTACATGTCAGACCAACATTTTTCTTAAACAGCTAGCATGAGATCACAGGGAAGTAATGGCCGTGCCTCTTTCACGGGGGAAAATCCCAAGGCCCTGGCAGGTTGAACAGCCTCTGGTTTGGCCTGGTGGCCAGAGAGACATCATTGTGATGTAAGTCTCCGGACCCCTCGTCTATGGCTCTGGGAAGCAGAGCCCCATTGGGAAGATGCCTTAGATAGTTATACCGGTGACATTAATACTAGTAATTGGAATCTCAATAATAGGTTACTCTAATCGTGTATTAGACGCTCTGCTAAGCACTTGACCTGCAATACTGCATACCACTACATCTTACCCACAACACATCTCCATTTTTTAGATGAGAAAACTGTGACTTTCTACAAATTAAGTAACTTCCTCAAGAGGGCAGACTTGGTAAGAAAGGCTAGGTTTGAACCCAGGTCTGACACATGAGCGGCTGACTGTGTGTAGCACCAGATAGTCACTCAGCCAGCAGAGAGGACCGCCGCTGGGACATGGGAGGTCTGCCTCATCTTTACTAGCTTTCACAAGGGAAGCTGATGTGCCCCACATTTAGAAAGCATTGTTCTGCCCCAAGCCAGCTCTCCAGAACTCTAAGTGAAACTCAGGATCAGCTACCATAAATATTTGCATAAAAAAAAAGCATCATCGTGTGGTGGACAAGCAGGTCTTAGCTGGACGCTCTGGCCATTAAATCATCAAGAATATCCACATTTTTATTTCCTCAATATGGAATGCATTAAGACAACAGTGATTTTACAGGCATTTATCTTTATGTACTTTCTGCACATTTTCTTTATCTCTGCCTTTGCCTCTCCTTAAGGCTGATGCCTCCCAGGCACTGTAATTCATAAAACGTGCGCTGGGACTTGACTGGGTCCCAGCTCTCTGCCTGCCTGTGTCTTGGGTCCGGCCGCAGAGCACAGTCTGGGAAATGTCTGAGCCGCAGCCTCAGCCCCGGCCCCTGAGGAGTTGGGGGGGGGGGGGTGGAGACCAAGACGGGGAGCATCTTGGGAAAAGGAGCGGGCAGCCTTGGCCTGTCTCCCCGGGGCCTTATCTGCTGCCGGGAGGGCCACATGTCCACTCCGGCCACGCATCTTCCTCGTCTGGTCCGGCGGCCCTGCTTGTGTGGGGCAGCATCTCCGTTTGCTGGCCCTGGCTGCCAAACCCATACCTCATAACGCTGGGAACTAAAGCTTTCTTAGCCATGTGACACATATCTCCATTTTGGAGTCACGGAGGAGTGTTTGCAATTAAGTTTGTGATTCTGAGAACCAAGAAATTGAACTTGAGATGAATTTGTGGTCTCTGGTCTGTAACGTGACCTACCAGAGTGCAAGGGCCTCCTTGTCCAGGCGGCTCGTTTCAAAAACATCCCAGAACTTCCGTCCCGTGCAGCGAGAGGTACGGGGTTAGGAGGAACTCAGCGGCTCTGACACGGGCCTGCTGCTCACTCCAAGGGCAGTTCCTGCTTGTTGTCTGTCTCGTTCATCTTCCCGCTTTCTATTTCCTCCATAATGTCTGCATTCCAAATGACACATGCCCGGCACTTACACGGACGCCTCCACCTCTCACATTCCACGTGAGCGATGCTTTTCATCAGCCACTAAAGACTGTGCCTTTCAAAGTGCATATTGCTCCAGTGGGGTCCCCACTCGAGGTTCTGCCGTAAGCTGGGCTCGTGATCCCGATGGTGCGAGCAGGGAGCTGCTGCCCGGGGCCGCAGGCTGCTCTGGGGAAATCTGGCACAGGTGGGCGGGAGGCCTGGAGCAAGTCCCCGAGAAGCGAGGTCCTCATCCAATCGCCAATGCTAGAGAGCATGTAACCTGCACTATGGAGTAGCTAAGTGAACAGCAGAGACAGTGAAATATGTGACCTTTCTGTATTGGAGCCCATCAGGGTCTTGCAATTTTAGGTAGTTTCAGAATTAATCCTTTTGGTGCCTTAGGGCAGTGGTCGGCAAACTCATCAGTCCACAGAGCCAAATATCAACAGTAACAACGATTGAAATTTCTTTTGAGAGACACATTTTTTTAAACTTAAAACTTTTTCTAATGCCACTTCTTCAAAATAGACTGGCCCAGGCTGTGGTATTTTGTGGAAGAGCCACACTCAAGGGACCAAAGAGCCACATGTGGCTCGTGAGCCGCAGTTTGCTGACCACGGCCTTAGGGGAAGGAGAGAGGGAACCAAGTCTGCCAAACAAGCAGGGGCCGGGTGGTTTCTGGCCTCTGACTCCTGGGAAGGAATCAGGCAAGTGCCCTGTCATGCAATTATCTTAAATATGTTAGGAGCTTTGCTGTATTTGTTTAAACTTCAGACTCTAAAAGATAGGGATTGCCCCAGTCAAGCCATCGGTCACATCCCTCCCCACTATGCAGAGGAGGCTGGCTCCCTCGGCCCCACTTCTGAGGTAGGACATCACAGCAGAAGCCCAGACGGCACGCCGTTATCTGAGTCGGGAACAATGCCACCTGACGTTGGGACATGGAGGCCTCATTTCAGATGCCCACAAATGCCTCATCTAAGGTAGAGAAGAAGTAGGCTATGATATTTTTCCTCCTGAATTTGTTTAATAATGTGCTGACCTACTTCCTTTGATTCCTTTCAGAACTCTTTTCACAAAATGTAAGCTTAAGCTTATTTATTTATTTTTTAACAATGATAGGGTGCTTAGAAGTCTCCCGGTACGTGGAAGAAACTGATACCAGTTCTCTTTGTTTTGGTATAAACTCATCTTCCTAAGTAACTTCCATTGATGGTTGTTGTTATATTTGCAGGACTTTCTTTAAAATAAGTGGCAGGTGGTTTTACACCATCCCCAACTGTCTTTGGGGGAAGGCCATGGATAGCATGGATCCTTTGAGAATCTGAGGAAAAGTAGGAACCCTTAGAAAAATCAACGAAATCTTAAATGTTGGCTTGCTATGTCGGTGTAGCATCGCCTACAGCGTGGCCGTGAATCTCTGCCTGGTATACCTCTGACCCAGGAGAATTCGAAGCAGCAGCTGGGGCCAGCATCCCCGTGTCCCCCCGCTGACCAGGGCCTGGCCCACCTCCTAGTTTTGAGCGGTAGTGCGACCATAATTACAGAACACTCTGCAGGGGGGTGTCCGTTACAGGAATTACCAGATCGATGCTTTCACCATGCGCTTAATCTGGAATTTTTCTCTGCCATGTTTACCGTGACAGTCAATGCTGCTTTCCCTGGAGGTGTTCTTGTTTAAGCTTTCTCCTGGGGAATTGTTTTGTCTTTCCGTCCTGTGCAGAATGCTTAAAGCTGCTTCCTAGTGGTAGAGAATGGTGGGGTCCCCCTGAGTAGATAGCTGGTAAATCCACTCTGCTTTTTGCCGATGGTATTTTACAGGTTAACTAAGTGAACACCCACTGTGTGCTCCTGAGGTAGCTCTGAAGAGGGTCATGATATCTTCTCCTTTTTAAAAAAATATATATTTTATTGATTTTTTTACAGAGAGGAAGAGAGAGGGATAGAAAGTTAGAAACATCGATGAGAGAGACACATTGATCAGCTGCCTCCTGCACACTCCCCATTAGGGATGTGCCCGCAACCAAGGTACATGCCCTTGACCGGAGTCGAACCTGGGACCTTCCAGTCTGCAGGCCGGTGCTCTATGCACTGAGCCAAACTGGTTTCGGCATATCTTCTCCCTTTCAACTTTGCTTGGCATTAGAGATTTTATTGTTCTGACTGATTAGAAGGGCATGCTAAATGTTTTTGTAGAATAAGTGACCAAGGGTATGGATGTATATTGTCAGTGAGGAAGTACGATTCTCCTTTTCACTGAACAAAATTGCTTTCAGCTGTAAGGGGATGTCCTTTCCTGGGAGGCTGGTGACCCTCCCCAGCAGCCTTCCTCGGGGCGATCATCATGAGGTGCAGCGCTCTGAGCATCTCAAATGGAACCTTCGAACAGAAAGCCAAATTGCTCGCCTCCTTTTCGTTCTCAGGGAGGAAGGAAAACTATCTCACAGGGTAGAACCATCTGACTCACTGGTTCAGATAAACTCCTCCTGACACCAGTGCTTACCGCCCACTCCAATACCTCAGCAATTTCCGTTTCATTTTATTAAATGATAAGAATTATACATGCACACAGATAGGAACTTGTGAAAATATTCCTTCCGAAAAGAGCAGACCCAGCCACCGGCTGCCAGAGCACACCTCTGGCTCTCATCAGAGCCTGGGGTGACGATGGGTGTGCGAGCAGGTACCTGTGTCCTAGGTCTGTGGTCGGCAAACTGCGGCTCGCGGGCCACATGCGGCTCTTTGGCCCCTTGAGTGTGGCTCTTCCACAAAATACCACGGCCTGGGCTAGTCTATTTTGAAGAAGTGGCATTGGAAGAAGTTTAACTTTAAAAAATGTGGCTCTCAAAAGAAATTTCAGTCATTGTGCTGTTGATAGTTGGCTCTGTGGACTAATGAGTTTGCTGACCACTGGCCTAGGTATACTACTTCGTATAACAGCTTATGGTGTGTGCCCACAGCTTTTTTTTGGGTGGTGGTGGTGGTAATATCTTGATAAAAGTTGCTTTGTTGTCCTTCATTTGGTTATAAAACCTGCTAATATAACATCTGTTGGCTGTACGTTTGAGACTAATGCATTTCCTCCCTTTTATTCTCTTTTGCTATCCCTTTTTCTTTCCGCTTATCCTCCAAATTGCTGCTTTCACCCTTGCTCCAATCAGCTTGACTTTCAGGTTAGTACCTTCCGTTTTTCTTCTAACCGCCTTTCCCTCCTCAGCTCAACTTCCTGCTCGCCCTTGTTTGACAAACACGTTTCTGAAATGGTTTTGCTCAGGCCACCACATTTTATTTTCCTCATCCCATGCCCCGGGAAGGTTTATTTTACGAGAAGGCCGTGTAAGTGGGGGAAGGCGAAGAAGAAGATGGAAATAAATCACTGTTGGATTATTTGATACATTCTGTTCCTGGATTTTAAAATCAGTAAGAGGAATCCTCAGGACACCTCCCTAGTGCAAAATCGACTGCACGGTGATAAAACGTGGAGCAGTGGGGGAAACCGAGCGCAGGACGCTGACTTTAACCCGGGAGAATAGAACACGAGACGTGCCCGTGACACGGCAACTTAAAAGCCAGATTTAATCGTGCAAACCATCGAGACTTTTCGCTTAATAAATCACTGGGTTTTGAAAGATTTATAACACTTCTTTAAAAGTCACTTTTGAAAATTATCAGTACGTTAGTAACATATTGTACACACATGTTATTTCCTGTCATTGTTTTGGTTTTTAACTTTTTTTTATTTTTTTAGCTTTCTTTTTGTGAGCCATAAGACACGCTTTAATTACCTATGGAATAGCATATTGGCCCAAATGGAAGACTAGAGTCAGCGTGGACTGTGTGCACCCTGATATTAAGATCCAACATGGACATTTTGTTTGAACACACTGATCCCAGGTTTGATTCCTCTAAGAGAGAGGGCCTGGGTCAATGATTGGTTCTCCTTTAAGTGAGGCAAGACTTCTCTTTTTGATAAGATGTAGAATTATCTAGTGATTTCTTTATCACTGGGTTGATGAGTTTACTAAAAGGTGATCATTGCATGATTTGCATGACCTAGACTTTACTTTTTAAAAAGGCGTCACATTAAGTTGGTAGCCGATACAATTGCTCTTTTGAAAGGCAAGCTGTATTAGTTTCTTCTCTATTCTCTAAATGCACCTCTTTATATCATGTCCTCCACCGCTCATCACCAAAGCCACCAGACCAATGCATTTACACCAGCACCGAATAATTGCAGGACACGGCCGCCTGCCCACGTACCAGTCTTGTCCCGTTGCCTGCTCCCAGCCCCTGTGGCATGCAGTCCTTGCAAATGAACCCCACCTCTGCTATTCCCACACACCACATGGGGTGGGCCCCGGAAGCTGTCTTGATTGAACTAAGTCACCCTGAGGAAACCGGGGTCTCTCTCCACAGCCCCACACACAGAGACTGAAAGCGCAAAGCCGCTCTCTCCAGAAACCCAGTTACGTGGAGTCACTTGCTGTGCCTCTCTGTGCAGAGACCGACATCACACCACGTGCTATCCAAACCTCGCCTCCAAGGTTTGCATCCGCTCATGCAGTGAAGCTCTGTGCTCTCCTCCTTGCCTGCCTTTTTTGCTCTCTTTCTCCTTTGCCTTCCCTTTGCTGCTCTCGTCTGCGCCTGTTGATACTGAGGCCCGCGAGACAGGGGACCCCTTTCACTGTAACGGATCAGGCTGCCTGCCTGGGCCCGGAGGTGTGGCCACGGGCCTTCTGCTGCGGTTGTACCTCACAGTGCTTGGCTCTTCCCTGTTTCCTGGAGAAGGAACTCTGCCTCCCAGAAGACAGGCTGCAGAGCTAGCGCCTGGGAGGGTGTAGGCTCCGGGATTCTCCGGACCAGGGGCCAGGAGTGCCGAGTGGGTTTGGTGAAGGGTTCAGGCCAAGCCACATCGGGTGACCGTACGGAGTGGGAAAACCAAGATTCAGATAATTTCGATATCATCTAACCTCCCGCCCAGATGCTCAGGCTGGAGAAAAGGCACAGCCCCGTAAACAGCCGCTGGCTTTATTTCTAGCGGCGGGAGAGCCCGGGCAGCCCTACTCTCCTGGAAACAAAAAGGGCTGTGGAGTCTTGGAAGCCTTTTTGAGCTTTGACAAGCTTCCAGGGTTAGCTACGCTTTCTTTCCAACCACTTCCAGGTTTAGCAGCTATAGTAAAACCAAGTGTAACAAGGGGTGAATACAGCGTCGCTAGCCCGTGTGCTTTCTTTACATGGCTCACAACTGAGATCCATGTGTGCGTGTGCGTGCGCATGCGCACATGTGTGTGCTTATGCGTGTGTGTGTGTGTGTGTGTGTGTGTGCGTGTGTTTGTGTATGTATGTTCATCATATATTTAAAAATAAAGCCTGATTTTTCTTACCGTAGAAGTTTGTAGTCTGCCCTGTACCTCCTCTAGCCCAGTCTGACGTTTGAAAACTCCACTACCTCCCGGATCTTTTCCCTGTGCCCTGGGCTCCGTGGGAAAATCTCCCCTCCATCCACTTTTATAAACGGCCTCATTTCCTTTTCAAACCCTATGTAGACACTCACGCTTCGATGCGGGTGGACAGCTGTGAGGCATCGGGGCGTGGTAAAAGGCGAATGCCACGGTCTCCCCCTGCGCAGGCAGGCTCTGGCTGCGGAAACCCCCGCAGTCCGGCCTCCTTCCATCCAGAGCGCGGGAAACCCGAGAGCCGAGCGGCTCCGGCCCGAGCCCGGGAGAAGGTGTGTGTGACATGTGCTCATTTCTAGGAACTCCTTGTGAGATTAGTGTGCGGCTTGTGACAAATGAAGTTATCTAGATAAATGTGTTCAGCCCTTGGCCAAAAAGAAGAAGGAGGAGGAGGAAGAGGAGGAGGAGGAATAAAAGAAGAAAGAGGAGGAGGAGGAATAAAAGAAGAAAGAGGAGGAGGAGGATAGGAAAAGGAAGGAGGGGAGGAGGAGGAGAAGGAGGAAGAAGAGAAGGAGTAAAAGAAGAAGAAAAGAGGAGGAGGGCAGGAGGAGGAGGAGAAGGAGGAGGAGAAAAGGAGGGGAGGGAGGAGGAGAGGAGGAGGAGTATCCTTTGGGAATCTGTTCAAAATCCTGTCAGAGAATCAAGCAAGGAAATCCAGAAGGCTCTGGCCTCTGCAGGGCTCTCTCAGCCCGCAGTGTGCTTTGGGTGCTGGGGCAGCTGCTTCCTGTTTGTGCCTCAGTGTCCCCTCTCGGAGAGGAAGGGGCTGTCCCGGAGCCAGTCTTCAGGGATCCGCGGTGCATGTGCCTGATGGGCCTGGCGCATGCCCCTGGCGAGCAGGCCCGCTGACGGCTGGCACCTGGCAGCCGGCATGAGCTCATTGTTACAGAGTCACTTCAAACACTTCTACCAAAATAAACTCTTTGTGATGCTTCCTCGGAGCCGAGCCCTGCGCTCTCAATCCCTCATTCTCCCAGCAGCAGATGAAGTCACTCCTCCCGGGCCTCGGGGGCCTGCTGCCCGAGGAAGTAATGAGAACCATCTTGCCCGGCGATTTGCTCTTCTTAGGGTCTTTTTTTTCGGCCCCACTTCCTCCACGAATTTGGAGTGAGCCCCTACTATGTGCTAGGCTGTGCCCTGCCTGCTGGCCTGGCATTTCCAAAAGCTAGCTGCTGGCACTGATGGCGCCGTGAGGAAATGCTGCACGGTGCATTGTTCCGTGCTCACGCTGCACTGATGCGGTTGCGAGAGAAAGAGCGGCAGTGGCGCAGCAGTCACTGCAGTGAGCGTGAGCTAGGGGCCAGATCCCAACTCATCACTTCGAGGTTGCATTTGCTTCTCATGACAACTGCGTGAAGGTGGGATGGCATTCCTTCCACACTGAGGAAGAGGAAACAAATTTATGAAAGCTAAACATTTTGCTCAAGTCAGTATAGCGTGTGAGTGGGGGTGTTGGGGATCCCCCCACCACCACCACTCCCACAGCCATTCTTCTGATTTAGGGATTGGATATTTTGCTGCTTCAGCCCCAGTTGCAGGGTAAAGCCTCTGACAAGGCCTGTGCCGTGCGCTCAGCCTGCGTGTCCCAGGTTTGTGTTCATAGACTGGATCCCACGAGGCACTTTGTGGAGAAGCCATGAGATTCAGGCCTGTCCCCAACCTACCGTACCTCCCAGCCTGAGCTGGTCTCTCTGTTTTTGCTGTTGATAATTCTTCCCCGGGGATACTTTTTCCTATGTGTTCTTTTTATTTATTTTTTATTTTTTTATTTTTTTGAGAGAGAGAGAGAGAGAGAGAGAGAGAGTGGAAGGGAGGGGGAAGAGACAGAGAGAGAAATACATCGTGAAAGAGACACATCCATTGGGTCGCCTCCCACTCATGCCCCAATCATGGCCCGACTGGGGTGGGGGTGAGCCTGCCACTGAGATAGAGGTACGTGCCCTTGAGTGGCATTGAACCCCCAACCTTTCAGTCTCTGGGCTGATGCTCAAACCACTGAGAAAAACTGGCAAGGGCCAGAGCTGGTCTCTTGTACACAGACCCTGCCCCTCCAGGACCAGCTCAGGTGTGTCTCTCCAACACCAAGCCTCCTTGGAACCAGCCCCCTCTCCCCACAGAAGCAGTCTCTCCCTTTCTTGGTATTCTCAGCGTGGCCTCTGACCCCTTTTCCTGCTGTCATACCCTCTCTCAAATTGAGGTGGTTAGTCAATGTGGCGTCTCCCTAGCAGTCATTGCCTCCCGGAAGTTGGACGGGTGGAGCTTGATGCATGTGTGCCACCCACTGAAGGGGACAGTCATACTTCTGAATGTTGTTGACAAAAAACTATTGCAGAAAGGTCCCTGCATGAGCCCCTCCCCCTCCTGCCACCCTTTGTTGGGTCCCCACTGAGATTGGGTGGTGGGTTCTGAGGCCGAGCTCACTCCCCTGGATATCTTCTCTTGCTCCAGAAGGGACGCCTTAAGAAAAGGTATGACTGGTTTTCTATGAAGCTGGATGCTTGGAAATTCAAGGAAAATGGATCACGAGTCAAAGGAGAGGGGGGAAAATCCTCCTGAAGTCACCCGTTTCTCCCACTCTCTCTTCCTTCTCCCCTCCTTTCCTCTCTTCCTTCTCGCTTCCCCCCCCCCCCTCTCCTGTGCTCCCTCCCTCCTTCCTTTCCTCTCTCTCCCTCCCACCCCTGCCCGCCTTTCCTGACTGTGCACCGAAGTCCTCCTCCATGGCGGGGTCTGGGCTGGGCTTTGGGAATGTCGCGGTGAAAAGACACGGCCTCTCCCCTCACTGAATTCAAAGGCCAACACTTCCTATAAGGAAGGATTTGGCCACTAAGAAAAATAGTTTTCCCCATTTATACTAATAACTGGAAAAACGGGGTTTCAGGTGTTTTTGAAAACTCCTTTTTCCTGTTGGGATTGAGGGGTTATCCACAGGTCAGACAATCATTTCCCTCTTTAAAGCTGCCTTATACGAACGCTGACATTTCTGGTGAAGTGTCAGAAAATTTTATGCCCAAGCAGAACTGGTAGAAAGCCAGAAATCAGTTGATTTTGCTTTGGGTGCAAATATTTTATTGGGGATGGGGAAAAAGTTGTTTTCCCTGATTTACAGCTCCTGCAGGCATAAAGACGGCTCTATATTTAGACCTGGTTTTGGACCTTTGAGGTGTATCCAGGGCTCGGTTCCTGCACCTTTCTGACCTGGCCTTGGTGGGACTTGCCATGGCTGACATTTTGCTGAGGCAGCTGCAGTTTGTGGAGCGAGGGCTTTGTGCGCTGTATCATTTCGGCAGCTTAGCCTGCGCCGGACGTGCCGCTCTGATGCTCTGTCCCTGCCTTTAGGACAGCGGCCGCCAACCCTTTGGACCCCACGGACCACCAGTTGGCGACCTCTGCTCTAGGATGGCGAGGAAGATGAAGGAACACAATGGTCACTGAGACGTTTTGTGATGCAGTAGGTTTCTGACTTTCCTCAGAGACCAGAAAAACCATTCGCAATGTGCAAATCTGTTGAGACCGTGACAACAGTTAAGAACAACAGCAGCTCAACGAAGAGATAGTGGCAGGCCGAAACCGGTTTGGCTCAGTGGATAGAGCGCCAGTCTGTGGACTGAAGGGTCCCAGGTTCGATTCCGGTCAAGGGCATGTGCCTTGGTTGCGGGCACATCCCCAGTAGGGGGTGTGCAAGAGGCAGCTGATCTATGATTCTCCCTCATTGATGTTTCTAGCTCTATATCCCTCTCTCTTTCTGTAAAAAATCAATAAAAATATTTTTTTTAAAAAAAGAGAGAGAGAGAGATAGTGGCAGGTTGGCCTAATAAAGTCCTGGCTGCAGACTAAGAGATACCAAGTTGGTGGAATTAACCATTTTGTGGTTTTTCCAAAACCTACCCCCCTACCATCCCCATTCCTCCCGTACTCCTGGCTTTCTGTTGGTACTACCATGTGGATGAATATCAGCAAATAGTAAATCTCTCAAGATATGTTAGTTTTTTCTGTAAATGTTGAGAAGGGGAAGGAATGTAAAAAAAATAGCTTCTCAGTATTATTATAAATCACTTTCTAGAAAAATAATATCTTATTTCCTTTATATGGCTTTTCTTATGAAATGTGAATTCTATCACTTCATTATCCACAATACCAGCTCACGTTGTAGGGAAACCTATCCAACTGGTGGCCGGGACTTCCCTCAGCGCTGGGTGAAGGTGTGTGGAATTTTCACACTGAGGAATGTTGCATTTTTGCGAAGCCTACATTTTGGGGACCTATTTTAAAACGAGTGGGTACTGTGTGTGTTTCTCTAAAGAAAATACCGTGTTGTCCGTATATCTAATAAAGGCTATGGAGATTTCCTTTGTAAGGGATTCTAATGGATTTTAGTATTTGCCACTCTTTCTTAATTTACTCCAAACTCAATGAATGCTCTATGGGTGAAAGATAGAATAGCATACAAAGGCAGAAAGGGACTGCTTTTGCGTGGGGTGCAACTGATTTATTGGCGATGCAAAACGTTGTTTTTCCTAATGTAGCTTCTGCAGAAAGGAAGTGGGTTGTGCAGAATTATGTTTTGTAGAGAAGCATTAATTCTAGAACAATAGAGTACATCAGGGAATGAAAACGAATCTCCCCTTGAAGAATCAAGATTGCTGCTTTTTGAGTCCAGGGAGGCTCGCGTTCTAACTGCAGCTTGCCCACTGACCTTCTCTTGCCTTTTGTTTTCTAACTGGTAACGTTGTTAGCATAAGCATGCTCTTATTGGTCTTTCTGAATATGCCTGCGTGTGCAATAACTTATGCTTTACTGTAACTCTGACAATGGGAATTGACAGGCTGTGAGTCTCAGTGTGCTGGATAAATACACTTTTTTTTAACTTTAGTTTTTGTTTTTCTTTTGTGAGGTCCCACACATAATAGTGAAGACACAATGGCGAACATAAGCAACTCTTAAGGTATTTTCATGTGGGGTGGGGGCAGGGCTACCCACAGGAAGGTGGTTTTTTGTTTTTGTTTTTTTTTTGCAGAATTTTATTTCAGTTCCTGGAAAGTTATCTTTAAAGAAAGTTTTGAGAACGTAACCATCACCTTTCTCGGAGGGGCACGGGAAGGAATGGAGTAGCCCCTCCGTGGACCGGCTAGCATATTCCCATGGCAGGACAGATCTTGATGTGATGTGTGAGTTGAAGTGTAAGAGAGTGGTTTTAAATTTAACTTCGGGGCCCTCTGTTATTTAATCATATGTCAGTTTGACGGTTCCAAGGACAGCAGGATATGCTGCTCGCAGATAATCGCCGTGGAGAGAATGAGTTGGGTATAATAACGAATAGCTGGGAATCTTCTGATAACCTGCGATGAGTGGGCCCTGGTGAGAAACACTCTCTGGGCCATTGGCACATAGGTGTCCTATCACTTTGGTGAGTGTGGGTGCTCTTTTGCCACCTCGACATGCAAAGCAGGGGCTTTTTAAGGATTCCTGAGCAGATAAAAGAAGCACTGCTCTGGGATCGTGCATATGTCATCTGTCCTAGACCTGTTATTGCTTTATATTCGCATTACACTTGTAATGCAAATAGCTATCCATTATCAGAACATTACGTATAGAAAATGAAATAAACTCCATCCTAAGAAGCAGCAGCATCGTAGCTGCGCCATGCTGGACACATGCCCACATGTGTCCACACAAGCCTGTCCCTGTATTTGTAAATTGGAGACAATTGTGTTATACCTCGTTCCTCATGAGCTTGTGACCAGAATGCACATTGAGTGTGGAGCACGGTCTGGCACATCACAGATGTTCATTAAGTGGTGATGGTTGTGGTTGTCACGGTGATGGTTGTGATGAAGGTTTTCATGCCAAGAGTAGCAGGTGAGAGAGTCTGGAGCTCATGCACAAGAGAAGTGGGAGGTGATCCTGTCAAGGTCGCCTTCTTTGCTTTCCTGGTTGTGGAAGATACAGAGGCTAGCATAAAGCAATTGAGTTTTCCCCCTTAAACCATGGAGAGATTTTGAGGGAAGGTTAGAAACAATATGATCTGTTGAATATTTTTTTCCCCTTGAGGAATACGAATAAGTAAACCTAGAAAATTCAGAGTATACATATTGCGAAGTAGTCCTGAACAGCCAGGCCTCACCCTTTTGTATCCACGTATATCTACATTTTGGGGATACTATTTAAAAATGAGTGGATACTGTCTGTGTTTCTCTAAACAAAATATTGTGCTGTTAGTATATCTAATAAAGGCTTTTGAGATTTTTTTTTGTAAGGAATTCTGATGATTTTAATATTTGCCACTCTTTCTTAATTTACTCCTAACTCTATGAATGCTCTACGGGTGAAAAATAGAATAGAATATGAAGGCAGACCATTACTGCTTTTGCTTGGGGTGCGACTGATTTATTGGGGCTACAAATAGTACCCAAGTATGTTCCTTCACCCATTTATTTCATTCATGCTTATTTACTTTGATCAAATAGTAATTGTGTGTCTACTCTGCAGTAGGCACATGATGGAACTAGAACTGTCTCCAGAAGCAGCTTCTAGAGAAATTGAAACAAGCAATAAGACGTATAGCACCATATTTATGAAGGTGGTGTCATCTTTCCATACCCATAACAGAAAGCTCTCCCTTCCTTTTATCTGTGCATCCTGTGCTATTTGCCAGCATCCCCTGAAGGACTTCTATGTTGTTTCATGTCTTTTCCTCCCACATAGACTGCTCTTAATCCATTTCTAAATTTGCTAGGTTTTGCTAGTTGCCTCCTATAGAGACTAAACCATTTACAGTCCCGTCAGCCATATGTAAGAGTGTCTTGTTTTTCTTATGAACTCTGCTAATGCAGTATGGGTTTCAAACTTTTTTGATCTTTGTCGATATGGAAGGGGCGAAGTGCCTCTAAGTGTGGTTTTCATTTGCTTTTATCTTATTACACGTGAAGATGGGCATCTTTAAGTACATGTATAAGTTATCATATTTTTTGTTGGTATTTTTCTTATTTATTTGTAGAAGCTCTTTCTATATTTTCTTTCACCCGCTTATCTTTGCTTTTAGTTTGAAATACTCCCCCTGCCAGTTTGTCTTCTTTTTGCTTGTTTTGTTACACAGCAATTTTTGTTGGTATTTTTCAAATTGATCTTTATTGTTGAGATTATTACAGATGTCCCCCCCCCATACCTCTACCTGGTTCCCACCCCACTCCAGGCCCTCGCCACCCTATTGTCTGTGTCCAAAGGTAATGCATACAGGCTCATAAGATCTTTGTCTAATCTCTTCCTGCACCCCCCAAACTCCCTTGCCTCTAAGAAATATCAGTCTAATTTCATTTCCATGCACCTGGTACTATTCCATCAGATTTTTTATTCATTTGATTTTTAGATTCAATTTTGATAGACATGTATTTGTTGCCACTTTGTTTTTCACATTTTCTAACTTTACCTTTTCCTCCTTCTTCCTCTTGTTAAAGAATCCCCTTCAGCATTTCATAATAATACTGGTTTGGTGCTGTTGAACTCCTTTAGCTTTTTATTTCTGTGAAGCTCTTTATCTGACCTTTAACTCTAAATGATAGCTTTGCTGGGTAGAGCAATCTTGGTTGTAGGTTCTTGCTAATCATCACTTTGAATGTTTCTTGCCACTCCCTTCTGGCCTGCATAGTTTCTGTTGATATATCATCTGACAGTCCTATAGGCACTCCCTTATAGGCAACTAACTGTTTTTCTCTTGCTGCTTTTAAGATTTTTCTCTTTGTCTTTTTATTTGGCATTTTAATTATGTTGTATCTTGGTGTGGTTTTCTTTGGATTCTTCTTGTTTGGGTTTCTGTGCACTTCCTGGACTTGTAAGTCTATTTCTTTCACCAGGTAGGGGAAGTTTTCTGTCATTATTTCTTCAAACAGGTTTTCAATATCTTACAGAGATCTTTCTCTTCTTCTGGCACCCCCATAAGTCAGATCTTGGTATGCCTGAAGTTGTCCCAGAGGCTTCTTAAGTATCTTCATATTTTTGGATTCTTTTTTCTTTTCTGGTTTGGTGTTTTTCGCTACCTTGTATTTCAAATCATTGATTTGATTCTTGGGGTTCCATAGTCTACTGTTGAATCCCTGTATATTATTCTTTATTTCAGTTAGTGTAATTTCCGACTTGTCTTTTTTTTTTTTTGCATTCTCACTAAGATCCTTGAAAGTCTCACTAAGTTCCTCAGAGGTTTTTAGAAGAGTCTTGAGTAACCATATAATTTTTTGAACTCTATATCCAGTAGTTTGCTTTGTTCCATTTCTTTCATTTGTGACATGTTTCTTTGTCTCTGCATTTTGGCTACTTCCCTGTGTCTGTTTCTATGTATTGGGTAGCTGCTAAGTCTCCTAGAGTTGATAGAGTTGTAGTAGGTGTCCTATAGGGCCCAGTGCTCAGCCTTCCCAACCACCTGAGGTGGACACTCTTGGTGCACCCCTTTGTGGGCTGTGTGCACAGTTTTATTGTAGTTGAGTCTTGATTACTATTGGTATCACTGGGAGGAATTGAACTCCAAGCCAATTGGCTGTGAGGATCAGCTGAGACTACAGTGGGAGAGCTGCTGTGCAGGAGACATCCTTATGGAGCAGGAGTTGCTTCAGTGGGGTGCTCACTGAGTCTGACCCTTATGGATGTGAAGAGTTGTAATCTGTTATAGTCTTGGAAGTGTCCAGACCAGGCCCAGCTGTGAAGCAAGGTGCATTGATGCTGGTGCAGGGTCTTCGGCCTTTAGGTTTGGGGCTCCCTGACCCAGCTGCAGCTTATGTGATAGGTTTTTAGCTTAAGAAATGACAGAGCATTCATTTTCAAAAGCTGCTGTGCACAGCTTGGGTGGGGTTGTAAATTGGGTGTGGGGGGTCTCAGGGAATCACCAGAGCAGAGCAAACAGAAATGCCTGCCAGTCAGCCCTGCACCAGGGAGGTTCCAGCATGGAACAATGACCACTACTACAAGCACCTCAGTCTGAAAGAAAGCCATCCCTGAGTTCCTGCCCTAATGCCATACAGTATAGTTTCTCACCGTATGTGTCTGGGTCCCCCAGATCCTCACCTGGCACTTGAGCTCAGAGCAAGCAGGAGTTTGTAAATTCAATTTGTGGTGCTGGCCTTTTAAGAGGAGCAGCTGGGACTCCAGTGGCCTGTGTCACTCAGCCCCAATCCGCACTGGTTTTTACAGTCGGTAGTTCTTACTGCCTGTAAGGATTTCTTTCCCCATTTCTGGAACCCTTGGCTGTGGGGCTGGGACTCCTTGCTTCTCCGGACAGCCTCTGCAGAGGCGATCTCCCTGCCGATTTAAAAAAGCAGCACACATGGTGCCTGACCAGCCCTTTCTGTGTCTCTGCACCTCTTACCAGTCTCAGGTTGCTTTCTTCTTCACCTCTCTAGTTGTAGTACTTCCACTCAGCCAGCTTCCAGGCAGTTCTGGATGATGGCTGTTCTGTATTTTAGTTGCAATTTTGATGTGGTTGTGGAAGGCGACGAGTACACGCGGTTAACCTATGCTGCCATCTTGGCTCTTCCTACACAGAACTTTTTAAAAATTAGTTTTATCTAATTAATCATATTCAGTCTTTTCTTTTAGGTCTTCTGAATTTTGTGTGATAGTTAGAAACTACAGGAGTGTAAGAATAATTGTCCAGGGATCTTTTTTGTTGTTGGTATTTTTATGGTTTGATTTTCTGCATTTAGTCTTTGAACCATCTGGAATTTATCTGTAAGGTATGAAGTATGGATATAACTTTATTTTTTGTCTAGGTCAAATGAAGTTTAAATGTCACTTCCTTCATGTGCCTTTCACTGGAGCTGGCCCAGCCCAGATTAGGTTTGTCTGCTATAAATTCTAATTTCCCATTAGAACATGAAGCGCCATCTTAATTCTTGTTTAACATCTGTCTTTGGGTCTAGAGTGGGACTTCCACCTAGAAAGGACCTGTCCCAGCCACCCAGTGCCTATGAGGAGTAGATACTTAATGTTTATACAATGAATTAGTGACGTGAGTTCTAAAGAACTGAAGTTATGAGGCGGTAGACACCATAACTGAGCAGAAGCTATGGAAAAGGCATGCAGAGGGGAATGTGAGCCACCGAGGCCCACAGGAGGGGCAAGTCAACAGGGTGGATGTGGTGGCAGATCAACCAGCTCTGCTGTACCGGCAATAGCACAGCCATGTGGTGGGCATCTCTTGTTCTTCTGGGTAGCATTCTCGTCCTAAAGCCCAGCAGGAACATCATTTAAAAAATATATATTTTATTGATATTTTACAGAGAGGAAGGGAGAGAGATAGAGAGCTAGAAATGTCGATGAGAGAGAAACATTGACCAGCCGCCTCCTGCACACCCCCCACTGGGGATGTGCCCACAACCAGTGTACATGCCCTTGACCGGAATCGAACCCAGGACCTTTTAGCCCACAGACCGACGCTCTACCACTGAGCCAAACCGGTTTCAGCAGGAACATCATTTTTGTTTCTTATAGGGAAGTCTAATTCACTGCCCCCGGGGTCAGTGAAATCCACCTACACAATTGGGATTCCCACCTCACTGGTGTGGGATGTAGGAAGAGGTATCGAACACAGGCCAGAGTCCAGACCAGAGAGGCTTGGTCCAGGCTGTGAGTTGGATGCTCTGGGGTAGCTGGGTGTCCCTGGCCAGTAGGCAGACTGGAATGGAAGTCTGGAAGCAGACAAAGAGGCATTGCCCGTGGCAGAGTGTGACAAATGCTCTGTGACTGTCGTGGGCATTCAGAGGAGGGAGTGGTTGGGGGAGTTTCCATGAATGTGATGGTATTTCCACTGGGGCAGAAAAGGAAAAGAAAAGGTTTTATCAGATGTGGAACCAAGTGTGAGCATGGGCAAAGGTAACAGAAGTGGGAATGTACAGGGCATGCTCGGAAGAGAGGGTGGGTTTCCGTAGTTCAGCTCTGGAGCAGGGGGGGGGGTGGGCAAGGACAGGGAAGGTCTCAGGTCTTAGCTAAAGGTTTGGAACTTGTTGAGCCTGGGATGAGCACAGTGGGAAGAATCGTCTCCAAGGATTAATGATACCGCGTCACTGTGCCAGAGGGATTGGCAGCGGCACAGGCTAGAGGGAACAGTGGTACTGATAAAGGCAGAGGCACTAGAGGTGAAAAGGAGGGAACAAGTTTAAGAGATGCAAGGACAATTAACGAGCAAACACAAAATTCACCAGCCTGTGTATTTACCCTTTCGTTTCCAAAACTAAACTTGTTTTAGCAAGAGCCAACAAGACAGAACACACACACACACACACACACACACACACACACACAAAGGAACACAACCTAGCGACTGCGATGGCAGGGAGAAAGCAGAGGTGTGGAGGCAGAGCCTTGGCCCACGTTCTCTGTGGTTGTTGCCATTGCCGTCAGCACCGGAAGTGAGACAAACCTGAGTGGAGCACTGATTTGGTGCTAGGCACGGTGCTATTCGTTCTTGAAGGTTTCTCTCTCACATTTTCCTTATAGAAACTCCAAGTAGTTGCTACGAGTAGTCCCGTTTGTGAGTCGAGGACAACAAGGCCCAGAGACGTTAGGTAACTCACCCACTACCACACAGCTTTTCCTTGACGGAGCCAGGATTCAAAACGCGCTGCTCTGATTCCACATCCCAGAATCAACCGCCACATCCTGTTCCACAGTGAGGGTTTCTCTGCTAGGATGAATGGATTTGGCCCAGGGACGCCTGGGGTACCACAGGGATCCCTCTTTAACGCGCTTCTCTTGGGGTGGGAAGCTATTTCTGTAATACAAAGGGTTCCATGCGTTGATGAAAACCTCTTATAATGGAAGCTGAGGAGCTGTTTGTGTTGGCAGGGCCGGCAGCCGTCTTGGAGCTGCCGGTCTGAGTCTGCACCCCCTCTCGTGGGGCTGCGGAGTTTCTCTTAGAAGAGAGGGTCTGAGTGGGCCTGCGCGTGGGCCTGTGTGGAGGCCGCCGCGGCTTTGTAGACTGGAGACAGCCATCCGCCCTGGATGGGCTTCAAGAAACCTCGACGGCAGAGATGGGGGAAGACCCCAGGCCATCCATCCTCCTGCCTGCCTGACACAGCTCCCTGTGGGGAATTCTGGGGAAGAAGCCAAGAAAAAAGATGTATTTCCAGGAGGGGTTTTCTACTTCTTCCAGGAATCATTCTTGAGACTGCTCTTCATGGCCCCACACAGTGGGATCAGAGAAGTCCAGCAGCATAAAAGTGGAAAAGAAAAAAAAAAGGTCTTTGTTGTGATATATGATGATTTTCCTTCTGGAAGGAAAAAAAAATCAGCCCAAACAAAACAACTGTCTGAGAGAGGGATGGTCTTCCCTGAGCATAATGTCCGCATCGCCCTTGATCTTGTCTGAGATGAATGGGAAGGTTGGCAGCGATAACAAAGGCCGAGGATTCAAACCCGTGGACCGGTGCCCTGTCCAGGCGGCAATCAGACTGTGGGATCTTTTCTTTCTCATCAGGATGTTAGATCAAAGGGCAGGTGTCATGCCATCCAAATGCAGGGTCTTCATCCTATGGAGCTGCTTTAAAAAAGAAATCTTTAAGCTTTCAGCTTGTAAATGTTAGTGAGTGAGTCTCTGTGCTCCATAGAACGACTCAGTTCTAGCTACTGAACAGCGTGGGGTTTCTGTTCTGGCACTTTGTTTGGTTTACCTTCATCTCTCCCACTGATATTTTACTTTTCTCTGGTCCTCTAAAATGAAGACGTTTTGGGTAGAGTGGGTAACATAGCTTTCTTTAACTTTTCCATATTTTAAGTGTTATTTGCTGGGTGTGTTGTTATTGGTTTTTTATTTATCATGCCATCAACTAACTTTTGTCAAGTTTAAAAGCACACAAGACCTTTCAAATGACACTATATTTTTAACATAATTTTGGAGAAAAGTAATTCTAAGTGCCTTTCTTTGGAAACCTTGCTGCTATTCATTAAGCACTTCCCATGGGCTAGGGTCTGTGCAGAACAATGACGAGCAATGCTTTTTTCTGACCCTCACAACCCTGTTCGGAGAGTAGTGTGATTAAAAATAACGGTGAGTCAACTGTGGCTGAGGGAGGTGATTGGTAACCTTCTCAAGGTCACTCTGGATTTGCACCCAGATTATGGCAAGGGCCACGTGGATACATGCACAGGTTCCTTTATTGTTGAGCTGTAAGAGTTATTTATATATTTTGGACACTGGATACTCGTTAGATACTAGAGGTCCAGTGCATCCGTGCACCTGTAGGACACTCCCTCTGCCCACCCCCTAATATTATATATATATATATATATATATATATATATATATATATATCCTCCTCTGAGGACGTTTTTCAATGATTTTTAGATTAGAAAGGAAGGCGAGAGACACAGAGAGAAACATGGTTGTGAGAAAGACATTATCAATTGGTTGCCTCCAGCACATGCCCCACCTGATGTGCACAGCGCCTTGAACAGGGCTCAGCGTTGGGCGTGTGGTGGTTTTCTGTTTCTGCTTCCACGTCTGGTAGAGCTCCCGCTTGAAGGAGCTGCTGATGTGGCGACCACTTTCTGTCTTGATCTTCTTGTCCTCCTGCCCTGACTGCCCCACAAACCGCTTCTTCTTCCCTTCCCACCTGAGCTGCCGCCGGCCCCTGGGCAGGTCTGGGCCTCGTCCCCCTCAGGGCCAGGGCAGCGCCAGCCGCCTGCTGCTCAGAGGCGCCCCGTCCCCTCCAACGCTCAGGCCACTCCCCGGAGTCCTTGGGCCCAGTGGGGACATAGAGATCCTGGCCCAGCGGCCGGCAGCCTCCTTCCGCCCCCGGGCTTCCCTGGGCCTGGGCTGCTGCCTTTTCTGGCCGCGGCCTCTGGGCCACTGCCTCCGCCTCTTTCCCAGGCTGCACCTTGTCAGGCTGGGCATCTCGGGGCTGTGCCAGCCAGGCCCTCCTGCCCGAGGCAGGCCATGGCCCTGCAGTCCTGCCGCTTGGCCCTCACCACCTGGCTGCTCAGGTCCCGGCTGGAGGCGCTGACCTCAAAGTTGGTCGCCTGCGAGCCGTGCTGCCTGACGCTGTCCACCAGCCTCAGCCGCTGAGCTCCTCCTCGAAGCTGCAGCTGAAGAGGGGTGCAGGCCCGGCCCCTTGAGGCCCAGCTCCTTGGCTCTTTTCGTTTGATGGACTCCGGAGAGGGCACACGTACTGCTGCTGCGCTTGTCAGCCCCGCTGCTCCAGCGCCGCCTCCGGGTGTTGGCAGGCCTCAGCGTCCGCCATCCCAGCACGCCTTCCACGCCGCCTGCACCTCGGGGCTCCTTGTGGGGGCAGGCGAGGGTGAGGGCATGGCCCAGAACGGGTGCAGGTCCAGCAGGTCGGGGGCCTCCTCTGGGGCCGCCAAGGAGTAGGCTGTGCCCTTCGGCATTCCGGCCACAGGACCCACGCGGTGCAGGAGGAGCTTGCCCTCGGCCGGGAAGCTGAGGTTGATGAAGCTGTCCAGTAGTGGGGTGTCCAGGGTCCCCCGCCACCAGGTCAGTCACCATGAGGGCAGAGCACTTGCCGTGGGTGAGCTTGGCCAGGTTGATGTTGTTGGCGTCTGGTCCAGGGTGCTGTAGATGTGGGCGCAGCTCACTCGCTGGAGCGGCCTCGGCCCCTCGGGTGACCAAGCCACAGGTTGGGGGGCGGGGAGGAGGCAGATGCTCAATGCCTGAGCCCGAGGTGGGGGTGAGGCAGTCAGGGGCGAGGCAGGGTCTGTGGTTGGCTACCGCAGTGCACATCATAGGGCCTGGTCTGGTCTTTCTGCTGTTTGGTTGATTTCCATATTAGCCTTTTATTATATAGGATATCATTTTTATATTCTCTTTTGTGCTAATAATTTTAGTATTTGCTCTGTTCTGTTTAAAAAAATGCAGTCCAATACACAATAGTTAACATTTTGTTAACGGGTTGAAAGGATATCTTTAAGAAACTATGTTCTTAGGGAAAGTAAGTGCATGTATACTATTATATATTTATAATTAAATATGTTGCATACAGTGAAGTGACCAGTTGGAGGTTTTACACTGGCACTGCTTTTCTGAGGGTGCCCTGAAATAGGGTTAAGTACAGCTTACCAAATATTAAGATCCTTTTCAAAATATAATCTTGGCCCCAAACATAGTCCTACAAACACAAATGCGATCGCCGATATTAAGCAGATAGATGCTTACTGTGTGTTAGTGATATCTTAGCTACCTTTGCAATGGACTTTACCTTGAACATCCGCTTAGCTTTTGTCTATTGATACGACTGAACTTCCAAATGTGAGCTCCTTCCCAACCAAATAGATTGCCCTTGTACGCGCTCCGGTATGGCCTTATTCTACAGTGCCGTGAAAGGAAGTTCATGCCGCCGCTCCAGTGAGCTCTGATTGCCATTGTTTCTTCAGTTGTTAGCCAAGCTAATACATACTCTCTGCAGTTCTGCCGTCCCGTGTCATATGAAACTAGGCCTAACGATTAAATCTATGAGAGGGTCCAAAGCACCACAGCCTTCTGTGCAGCTTGAGAGAAAGCAGAGAATCACCCGGTCATTACAGCCTTGGGTTCCTAGAAGCTAGATCTAGCTCACACCCCTGAGGAGGTAGGCGAGGGGCCACTGGGGAGGCTGGTCTGGCTGGTGCTCAGGGAGTTAGCACCGCATGGCCCTGTGGGCTGCACATGCCCAGTTCTCACGGAGGAGACTGTGATTGGAGAGGTCGCCCCAGCTTCTCCCCTGAAAAATCTAGAGAGAGTTCTAATGCCCGACCCGGGAGTGGCTTTCCCGCCTCCCAGCTTCCCCGGCTCCGCGGCATGCCTCCTCTGGGGTCTCCGGCACACGGTCTCTCTTTCCAAAGGTCTCCATTAAAGCCTGGGACCTTCTCAAATTCTTGACAGCCAGTAATTCATAAAGGAAAGATGAATTAACTCCATTTTAGTACGGCTGCAGGGCCAGAGCGTTGTTTGGAAGTGATGGCTGCAGGCTGTTAAGACAGCTACTTAGCTTTCAGGGCTGGCAGGGGAAGGATGAAAAGTAATGAGTTAACCTGCTAAGAATTTGGCCATTTTAATCATCTGAGTCTGGGTATACTTTGTCTCCATTTATGCTGAGTGGGGAAACAGTTATCTTGATAAGCAGGGATTTATCTCACCCCACCTCTCAGTGGCTGCCTGGATTCAGAGTAGAATGGGCTCCTTTATGTAGCAAGGGCAATGGGCATGCTTTGTATGAGTGAGGGAAAGAAGAAGAAGAAGAAGGGAAAAAAAAAGGCCATTGGTATTTTTTCAAAGTTCTTATCAGCAAAGAGCATTACCGAGAAATCCAATAGGGTAGTGATGACATTCAATTTTATTTGTCCCAGGAATGCACAGATGGCTGGAGTTAGCAGCTATTCATTTTTAGCACATATCTCTCATTAATGTGGGTGGGAATTGCCCAGACCTATCAAAGGGGGAAGGAGAGGAGGGCCTGTCGTATCACATAAACGTGCATCGTTTTCGTGCAAAGGTCACATACTTTGAATAATTCCTTTCCGTGATTGTAACTTCCCGTAGTTAGTTTATTCTTCTCGCGGAGTTTGTATGTTGTCATGGCATTTTTAATGGCCTGCAGAAAAGCATTTCAGCAAACTGCCCTGGTCTGAGGCTTGTAATTAGTCATTTGCAGCTTGTGGGATCATTTGTGAGGAGCTCAATCGAGATGTGTTTCTACACATAAAAGTTCCCCGTGATTAATTGCCCAGGAAATGTTTCAAGTTCATAGAAATTTGTAAATCTGTATCATAAAATATTCCATTCCCAAAAATTCAGTCAGTGAGAAAGATCTCACTATTTTTAACCATCATGTGTCCAGATGTTGCCAAGGATTTTTCCTTTAAACAGTTTTCACCAAACAACACTACAGACACGCCAACAGCTAGGCAAGCTTCAGCTCCCTAGTATTTCATGTCTACATTCAGGATGTAAACAAATAGCCTAGTTTTCTAGAAGATCCAAATTAAACGCTTTTTTTTTTTAAAAAAGGAAAGATAAAATAGAAAGAAAATTAATTAAAATACATCCCACATAGGACTTGAGTTCACAATGTCACAAAAATTTAGTTTTAATTTAACAGATTGTTTTCAATAGAATGTTGCTTTTCTCTGGTTTGGGCTTTGGCTATGTTCAATTTATAGGGTTTTAAGTTTCTTCACTTTGGAAAAGGGAAAATATTTCTTGTTTCTGATCTCTTCCTTTGATGAGGAAGAATTCTGAGTTTACAAGGTGTAACAAGAAAGAATTTAAGATCTATGTGGGCACGTGGGTTTGATAGTAGTAAGAATCACTAATAGGGTGAAAAATATGAGATTGAGACACTGTTAGCAGAGCAAAACAGGCACTTTTTGCAAATGAGTTCCATTTTTTGCTTTATCTTGAATCTTCAATATTTTCCATATTTACCTAATTAATATTAATGGTGTTTTTCTGCTAGAAGTAAGAAAATTAATATGACTTATTACCTACTGGTATTAAAAAATCAGTCTACACAGTGTGACTTTAAGTTATTTTTCATTTATGAATTATATATCATTATTCTGCAGGAATTTTGTAAGACTTCAGTGATTCTCCAAACGTCAGCTACTCACTGGGTAAATGGGTTCCTTGGATGCTGTATGAGGAATTTAGAGCAGGCTTCCTCCTGTCTATCCATCTGTCTTCACAGAGTCTCAGATGGCTTTTAGTGTCCCTTGGTGTCTGTTTTATACAATGGATAGAGCCTTTGCTTAAAGGAGAGATGCCCTCATAGGCACCACTCAGGTGTGTCTGTGTGGGAGGGAGGGAGGTACAAAGGGAGGGAGAAGGGAAGAGAGAAAGAGAGAGAGAGAGAGAGAGAGAGAGAGAGAGAGAGAGAGAGAGAGAAGAGAAATGTGAGTATATATGTGAATATTTATGTTTGTGTGTGTATGTGTGTGTGAAATAAAGATAAGAAAGGTGTGTGTGTGTGTGTGTGTGTGTGTGTGTGTGAACTAAATATGTGTTTGCCTGTGTGTCTGTGTGTGTCTCCTGTGTATCTGTGTGTGTCTCCTGCAGAGTTTTCTGTGGCGGGGATAAGAGACGATAATTGGAATTGCTGATGGGGAGTGGTGGTGACATAGCTTTGGGAAAGCAATCTTTGCAGCCAGGTAATGGTGGGTTGTTTTAGTGGAAGGATTATTCTGGTTAGCTCTGATAGGAAATTCGCCAGTGTGATAAATCAAAAAATAGCAATGGGAGGTTAGGAACATGACATGAGATTTGGAGTCTCACAGATTGGAATGAACCCAGCTGTTCCTCCTGCTAACTGGAAGAGCCTGTTACTGCTCTTCCTCACTTTTCTGGTCTATAAGGGGTTGGAGGGGGTCATAAAAGAGTCCCAAGGACTTAACATGTACGTGTCCTAGTCCAGAGAGAGGTTGATAAAATGCTTCCTCCTGTAGCATGCGTGGTTATGAACCTGAGTCCTGGTGGCCACTCTGTTGATTTTAGATGGGACACCATTCCTAAAAGTCAGGCCACTCTGCACCTGGGAACTCCAGAAGCATTGCCACCCAGGTAGAATCTAGAAAGAGCAGGAAAAACTGTGGATGGGCAGGGGTTCATCCTTCCAGTGAACATCCCATCAGGACTCTAGTGTGGAGGACTGTGTGCCTTAAAGAAATAGCCTGGGTCAGGAGGAGGGAGTGATGGTTGGATTCCTGGGGTCAGGGATCTGCAGGCAGGCTCTGGAGAAAGCCTGAGAGATCACTGTGTGTTTTTTAGAATCTTGCTGATACGGACAGAGTCTAGGCTTGCTCATGGCATTCTCTGATCGCTTTGGTTTGAGTAACCATTGTCAAGTAGAAGATGGTTCTATAGGAGCAGTTGGGAGAACAGGAGTGCATGGCTCCCAGGAAGGACAAATGGAATGAGAGCTGCCCAAACAGATCTTATGGCTGGGTCATGCCATAACTTACATAGCAGAGCTAAATTCTGCTCCACAAAATCAGGAGGACAAAGAAATGCCACACATTTATGTCTTCATTGCTTTATTTTTATCTTCATTGTTAAAAGTATTATGGATGTCTTCTCCCTCCATACCCCCACCCCTTTCCCAGGCCTTCAAAGCACTATTGTCTGTGTCCGTGGGTTATGTATATACACATATGCATTCTTTAACGCAACTTAGATCAGACCCCAGACTTGAGGCCACACAACCAGTCAGGGCAGAGGCACACTTGTGACTCAGACACAGAGTCTGGAAGCACTGAATCAACTCAATCACTTGGGTCTCACTGCCTCCTGAGATCTGAACTTGAAACCGTGGAGCCGAGATAAGCTCCAGATTGGTGCCATCTTCACGCTATGTGGTGAGTCCCTGTCCGAGGGGGTTGAGGGCATGGGGGTCCTCTTGCCAGCAGTTTGTCCAACACAGTGTCCTGGAACAGGTGTCCCTGAGTAAAGGGAGGTGTGTGTCTCCCACAGAAAGCCAGCCACCTGGATGCATGGAGGAAACACTCCACTGATATTATTATTCTTTTCCTTACTATTAACATTACCATGTGGTGGTATCCATAGATCCCTTTATGATATTCCAGACACTCTTCAAGCATCATCTCATTTATTTCTTCTTTGAGTAAGTATTATTTTACTGTTCAAGTCTGGTTTTAAATATAAGGAAACTGTTATAAGAAAATGAATTCACCTGCCCCCCAGGTTCTGCAGTGAAGAAATCGTTGAGCTGAGATTTGAACCCATGTAATCAGGCTCAAAGTCCCAGCGCTTAAGTTTACCCTGTGCAATGGTCACTTTTGACCTGTCAATGGGCCATCCATTCAGCCTGGATGGCCCATTGATTCAGCCAGGGCCACCTGACTCAGCTTGGATGGCCCATTGGCATTGCTTTTGAAAAGCAAAGGGAAGGCGTTCTGCTTCCTCCTTGTTTTTAAATGTTGTTCTAGCCCTGGCTTACGTGGTACCCAGGAATCTCTGTTGTCACTAGTTACATGTGTTTAATACGTAGGATCTGTTTAGGTGGTACAGATGAACATTTGACAATTTCACTACCTGTGCCTTTTTGTACTAGAACATCAGCAACTTGCAGAGCAAACATCATTTCACTAATTGTTGCTTAGAAAGAATCTAAGACTAAAAGGCGTGTAAGGTAAAAAAAACACTTAAAGAAAAAATATTAGGTACCACAGGTAGTTAGGGTATTGCAAAAAATCATTGAGATGATACATAATGACCAACCTTTAGGAAACCCTGATTAAAACTATCATTCCTCAGATTTTACACCTTAGACCAATTATTCAGTAGCATGATTCTGGGGGGAAAAGGGTTTAGATGAAATAAGTCCAATAAACACATTCACCGTGCACTTTACAATAGTAAAGGCTCTGAAAACTCCTGCAGTGTTCACATTTATTTTTCCTGTGCTCTCAAAACTTATTGGCGCCTACCCCTTCTTTTTGTTTTATTTTGTTGTGGTAACAGTTATTAACATCCCCCAGAGCCAGCCCCGTCAGAGCACTGTTTGTAAGCCACCAAGTTAAGGAAACTGGAACAGGTGGTCGCCGTGCTGTTCGGGGAGTGGTTGGTTGTGCTGAGGCAGTCGTGTGGGAGGTGGCTTGCCCTGCCTCCTCCTGTAATTGGGGGGAAGTGGTTTGTGCACTTTTTGCCGATAATCCTGCAATTTTGTTTCCCTTCATTGATATTCATTTTATCCACCACCCACCTCCGATTCTGTTTTACTCACTGGCATTAGACTAAGAGCCAGAAGAGGTCTGAGTTATGAGAAGAGGAGTGGAAGGGGCAGGCAGTTAGGGTTGTTGCACCGTGTTGCCATGGGGATAAGCACTGGGGGTAGTGCAGGGATGCATACATTTCCATAACCCCTCGCTGGCCACACGTTAGCCCTTCCAGATGCCTTAGCTGCTTTGGTGAAAATGGTTTGGGAAATGGAAGAGTGAAGTCTGGTAGATAGATGCTGAAGTAAATAGCCCCCGAGAAATGTTCGAAATCGGAAGGAGAAAGATTGCGAAATATTTTGAAAGATTAACACAAACAGAATAAAAGGAAGGTTTAAAAAGTTTTCAAAACCAATTAATGGATAATTTGGATATTGGTTCAGGTCCATGTCTGTGCTGGTCATTATGGTAGCCACTAGCCACATACAACTGTTTAAATTAATTGAGCGGATGCAATAATATTGAAAACTGTGGCCCGCAGTAGCACTAGCTGCATATCCAATGTTCGGGAGCCGCATGTGGCCAGTGGCTGCTGCATTGGACAGCAGAGAAGTGGACTTTCCCATTGTAGCAAGTTCTATGGGGGCACATTGATAGAGTTCCAGCAGAGCCCTGGGTCCCCACCCTTCTCCATCCCCTCCGCGTGAGTGCGGCAGGGGCCGGGCCTGTGACTTGTGCCTGGGGAACAGAATAGGCAAAGGTGACGGAGCCATTCCCATGGCTACTTTGCATTGTGCATGATGTCTCCTTAGTGGGCTGCAGAGGGAGCGCTCCTGCCGTCCTGGGAGAATCGGACTGCCATGTTGTTAGTGGCCAATGGTGAGGGCCACATAGCCAGGCCTCCTGAGGGACCTGGGGGAGCCTCCACTCCCGCCAACAGCCAGTGAACAAGGCAACTTCCTTCGTAAGGCTGCAGGGAGAGGAATCCTTCGACCTAACCACCCGAGTGAGCCCGGAAGTTCGTTCTTCCCCAGATAAGCCAACAGATGAGAAATGTAGTCTGCAAACATCTTGATTTCTGCCCCATAATCCTGGGAGCAGAGGGACCAGCAAGCTGTGCCTGGACTTGGGACTCACGGAGAGTGTGAGATCATAAGTGAGTGTTGCGTTAGGCTGCTACATGTGTGGTCATTGGTTACGCAGCAGAGGAAGACACATTCAGGGTTGGTCTCTCTTTGGGATGCTCTGATAAGCCATACCTCAGATGGACCAGACTCAGAATGAGGGCGGCTAGAGTGCTCCATTTCTTTTTGAGGCAAAGATCTCATAATGATGTAGAATAAGATTTTATTATTTTTATATAGCATAACAGATAACACCAGGAGCTTTGGCATCATAGCAACGATGTTTCAAAGTCTGGATCCACTGTTTATTAACTGTCTGATGTTGGGCGAATTACTTAACCTCTCTAAGCTTCTGAAGCTGTACAATGGGGATAAAAAACATCCTCCATGTAATGATATTTTAACTGAGATTACACTTTTACAGTGTTCAGTACAGTGCCTGACACATAATAAGATGCCCAGAAAAGAGGGTGTGTTTTTTTATTACTTAGCAATATGTTTGCATTGATTCCCGGTAGGAAGTAATATAAACACTGACACATTTCTTCTGTACTCTGATTTGGAAAATCAGCGTGTAAGCTCTTTATCTTCTTCTGCCTTTGCTGCATGTTGTGTCTTGGCTGCGGCAGCCTCGTTCCAGATTGGATGCAATAAAAACAGGTCGCGCACACACCACGTGGCCCTGTGCTCACGGGTTGCCGTGGCTGCTCATTGTCTGGGCAAATGGCCCCCAACCTCCGGCCAGACTGTGGAATGTTGGTTTCCTCCAGCATTAGCCCCCGAGGGGTCAGTTTCACAGTTTCCATCTGTTTTTATATTACCCCGAACTGCAAATACAACTGACACCCTACCAAATTGGCCTTAATGTGCCCTGTCCAACAGCGGAGCGGAGGGCTTTTAGAATGATACAGTGCCCCGTGGAATTGTGGCAATTAGACAAACGATTTTGTTTTTAAAGTGTTTGGAATCCCTTTTTTATTATTTGAAAAAAAAGTAAATGATGTGCAAGGAGAAGATGTGAGGTGGGAGAGGGCAGGAGTTTGAATCTTCTGTCTTGGCTCCGTCTTGGGTTCCCCTGTGGGGACACCCTAAGTTCCCTGTTGTCTGTTTCTGTCCTTGGTTGATCTCTTACTTCCCCTTTTTTGTTGAGCTTCTACTTTCATCTTCACTCATTGTATCACCTTCACACTTTCATCTCTGACTAACCCTGTCTGTAGGGAAAGAAGAGAACCAAATTCATTGGGATGCATCCAAGTGTCAGGATCTGAAACCATCTACACGCGTCTACTTGTGTGGCAGATTCATCCAGAAAACCTAACGATTTGTTCGAAAGGTGGTCACACTGAGGTTAATGGGTCCAGAGAACAAAATTACCAGGGAACTTGCACAGCGTCCTCCTTGTGTCTGCTTTGTGTCTGCTTCGGGTCTGGGTCTGCATTTGGGCGAGTGTGGCTGCCCCGTGAGGTTGGAAGCCCCGAAGCTGCTGTCTTCCATGGCAGACGCTGCAGGTGGGAAGCTAACGTTCTCGGGGGATCTCCTCATGGTGCCCAGTTCGCTAGTAGTCAGGGCTCCCTGTGAAGTTTGGGGTGATGGACCTGAACGTGGTTGGGCTACAGAACAGAGACTGTATCCGAGGATTTCCGTTTCTGCTCTAGGACTTTCTGGGTTGCATGGGAGAAGGGAAAGGGGGACAGTGGTGGGAAGGAACTCTGCAGCCTTCTCCACAGGTGGGCGGCCAGCACAGAGGTGAGGGGTGGGGTGGCCTTTGGAGCCAGACCGAATGGGAATCCTGCCTCTGCCACTCACTCGCTCTGTGAGTTTGGGGATGGGGTTGGGGGCTGTGGAGAGGGAAATGAAGGCGACACAGTCGGCGAGAACAGCCAGTGAGCATCAGGAACTGAAAGAAGGCTGGATTCTGGAGTCTGGGGGGAGGGGGAGAATGGTGTGGGGTGAGGCTGGTGAGTGATTTTATTCTCTGGGAAATGGGAAACAATTGGAGGGTCATATGTCAACCGTGTGTGATCCGAGGTGATTTGAAATGCTCACTCTTGCTGCTGGCCGGAAAATGAATTTAAAGGGGACCAAGAGTGGACGCAGGGAGACAGTGCAGAGAGAAGAGCATTGTGGTTCAGGCAGGAAGCGGTGCTGACTTGAGCTGTGGCAGCCGGGGTGATGGAGAGAAGGGGTCCACTCGTTCTCGGTTTCCCTGGGCAGGGCATCGGAGCCGCATGGGCTACGTGGAGCCGTGATGCAATGAGTAGAGGGTACTTGCTGGGCAGTGAAGATGCAGGGGTACATACCCTGCTGTGGGCTCTCCTGGTGGGGAGCTAACTGAGCCTATGGAGGAGAAGCCTGGATTTGTAGTCCAGTCTGCTGGGAAAGGGGCGGGGACCGGTAGGGGGGGATATAGAGCATCACAGCCTGTGTATTGTTCCACAATGAGAATGCTAATCATTCTAGAGCTGCCCTTCTCAGACGCATATGAGCAGCCCATGCTGTCCGGTCACCACGCCTACATGGAGGCCACGTGATAGAAATTAATTTGGGCTGAGGTCGGTTTGGCTCAGTGGTAGAGCATCTGTCTGCGGACTGAAAGGTCCCGGGTTCAATTCCGGCCAAGGGCATGTACATTGGTTGCGGGCACATCCCCGGTAGGGGGTGTGCAAGAGGCGGCTGATCAATGTTTCTCTCTCTGCCTTCCTCTCTGTAAAATATCAATAAAATATATTTTTAAAAAAAGAAATTAATTTGGTAAATAGTACATCAGGGCCGGGCTTGTCAGTTGGTTACGGCTGCTTACCAGGAGGAGGGCATTGCTATTAGATGCCCATGGACTGACCACTGCGTCCCGAGGAGGCTACAAACAGGCTAGCTTTTCCCTGCAGGTTTCCTGCGGTGCGTGGCCCTCCCCGCAGATGATCTGGAGGGCGAGCAGGTCCGGAAGGGCCAGGCTCTCTGCTCCCTGGCCCTGAGTCTCCCCGACAGGCCCAGCACCTGCTCTCCCTGCTTCGGCCCTGTCACTGGGTCCCATCACATCTGGGATGGCGCTGCCTGGGTGTTTGGGGGCAGGAGGTTCTTCAGGGCCAGAATGAGGGAGGACATTTGAAAGGAGTAAGCCCTTCAGAAGCTTCTCCAGAGTGAAATATTTACAAGAAAAACAGGCCCTTCTCTTGTTAATTATGCTGACCTTCTGCTGTGTAACCTGCCCCCTGGATTTTCCTAGTTTGGCTGAGAGGTCAGCCGGGTAGGGGGGAGACTAGAAGTACGCTGGGGTGTTTGGGGCAGTGGGGGTAGGCTGACATATAGAAAGCACCCACTGTGTGCCGGTTACAGTTTTCAGAGCCTTTGGTTAATTAAATCACTTAATCTCCCTCCCCCCCTTCTCTCTCTCTCTCTCTCTCTCACACACACACACACACACACACACACACACACACCCCAGTGAGATAACTTGCACAGAGTCCCACACTTGGTGAGGGATGCTTCTGGGATGACAGTGCGTGGCCAGTCTAGCAACGCTGTCCCACCTTGGTCCCAGATGATTTAGCCATTTTTCAGGCCCAGGGGGGGACAGCCTGCTGGGATCCTCTCCCCCATGGAGCTTTTTGTCGGTGGAACCTGAGACTACAAGGTGGAAGGCTGAGTCTCTCTTTGCTTCAGGAAGCTCGTTTCTCAGGTTTCATATCTGAACACTCGGTCCCCTCGAGCACCTTCTTTCTTAAACTTTGTTATCAAGTTCTGGGATGTCCCGCGGTGATGTCCCGGTGAACGGTACATGGTGTCTTTTTGAGGTGTGTTGTCGTTGTGCACTTTAACTGAAGGTGGCCCTGTCTCTGCGTTCTTGGGAAGCCTCAAACACCACGGGGGAGGTAGGAATACAGGAGATGGGGGCGGGAGGGGCAGGGACCACAGGTAGGAGCAGAGGAGGGACCACTGAGGAGGAAAGCCGAGATGGAAAGCATGGGGAGGTAAGGGGGCACCTGCTCAAGGGTGCTGGCAGGGACTTAGGCAGTTGTCAAAGCTGGGAGCCAAGAAGGCAGGGTTCACTAGGGGTGCTGTGACACATTCAGAGTCCAAGAGATCTGCTTCCTTCTGGACCCAAGTCCTAAGACCTTGGCCCTACTGGTGACTTTTTTGCGGGGAGGAGGGCTCGATTCAAGTAGCCACAACCGGCCAGATACTTCCTCTTCCAGGAAGGAATATCACGCTCCTGACATTTAGCACATTTGTATGTGCTGTAAAAATACCTCTGGGCTATTTATGATAGGTTCCTGAAATTTATAGCTACGCCGAAGTACTGAATGGTATTTACAAGCTTTACAAAAAAGGGATCATCTCAGCGGTTAAAAGTAGAAGCTTTCATTATTGGAAAGTCTGCACGCAGCACTCATTGTCAGCTTCCGTTGTGTGTGTGGCCCATCTGCCTGTGTAGGCGCCTCGGGATCCCGGCTCATTTACCCATGCTCATCCTGACCTCCCGGCAGTGCTCCCATTAAGATAACCTCCCAGGAATGTAACTCATCTTATTATTAAGAAAAGTACAAGTGGAAGTGAAACGTCTGACAAAAAGCGCTTAATAACCCATTCCAAAGTTCCTTGTCTGAGGCCTTTGCAGTACCTGCTGTTCCGGTGTGGGCAGCGGACCCTAAAGCTGTGTTCCCAGCATTGCACAAGACGCAATTACACTCCCGCCTCCAGCAAACGTGAAACACAGGGCGAGTGCTGGAGTCTGTTCTAGGCGTTTGACCTGCTCTAACTCGTCAGCTCTTCACAGCAACCCCTATGGGTTATTCTCATTCCCATTGTAGAAGGGAAGCTGAGAAACAGTGGCTAAGAGACCTGCCCATGGTCACATGGCTACAAAGCAGTGGTTTCTGATGGGAGCCACTCCTAGCTCCCAGCTGCCCCTGGAAGACTGCTGCCCAGAAATTGTCTTCCATGGGGTGGCTCCATGCAACACTGCCAGTTAAACCCCCACCCAGGTATGTGTCTAAGAGAGAAGAAAACATACGTCCATATACAAAACTAGTACAGGAATGTTCATGGCCATCTTATTCTTAAAAATATTGGAAACAGCTCCAATATCCATTTTAAAAGGGAATAGCTCATGGAAAGGTAGTGTATTCACGGGCTGGGATGCTGCTCAGCAACAAGATGGAACTTAAACTCATCAATATGGATGCATCTGGAAAGCCTTATGCTGAACCCGATAAGTCTGACAGAAAAGAACACGTGCTTCTGGCTCCATGTGTACACAGGGCAAGAGCAGTCAAAGATTTGTGTGAATAAAGGTTAGAACCTTGGTCACTTCTGGACAGGGGGAGGGGCACCAGGCTGAGTGATGGCAATGGTCTGCATTTAAAAAAAAAAAAAAAATATATATATATATATATATATATATATATATATATATATATATTACAGAGAGGAAGAGAGAGGGATAGAGAGTTAGGGACATAGATGAGAGAGAAACATCCATCAGCTGCCTCCTGCACACCCCCTACTGGGGTTGTGCCCGCAACCAAGGTACATGCCTTTGACCAGAATCGAACCTGGGACCTTTGAGTCCGCAGGCTGACGCTCTTTCCACTAAGCTAAACCAGTTTTGGCAATGCTCTGCATTTTGATTGGTCAAAATCATTGATATCTGTGCATTTTCTTATATGTATTTTGTAAAACACACACACACACACACACACACACACACACACACACACACACACACGCAAGTCCCTCAAACCCATTTCCTTCCTCGAAGGGAACCATGGTTTACAGACTGGTGAGGGGTTTCTAGGAATTTCCATGTCCAGGCATGCTTGTTGTATAGATCCGTCCAAACAGGCTTCCATGTTTTATGTTAATAAGATCAGCTATAAGTGTTATTCTACTACCTGTTTTCTTTCTCGGTTGACACTATGCTTTGAAGGTTTTTCCATCTCCACGTCTCAGGTTTGCCTTCATCTCCTCAGCCAGCTCAGAGTTCCATGGTGCAGATGTACTCGGTCTCAGCCAGGTTCCTTGTGGGTGATGAGGCAGTTTTCAAATTTTCACTTCTGTACCGCTATAATGAAAAATTTTGTACATATATACTTGGACAGGCATTTTTATAGGCTACTGTCCTAGAAGTGGGTTTGCTTGGGCAAAGTGTCTGTGCACTTTGGTGGATTCTGCCAAATGGGTTTCCAAAAATGCCTTTGTCAATTACACTCCTGCTGACCGCAGATGAGAGCGCTGGATTCTGGCGTCCTCTCTCTAACAATGGATATTATCCATCATTTCAAGTTTTTGAGAGCAGACGGGTAAAAAATGGCATCTGATTTCTGCTGAGATTTTAAAGAAAGCAAAGGTTTGTTTTTCTCTTTTCTGTACAAATAAACATACATTCTTGGCGAAACATAGTTAACACCCTGCCCATACTCCCAGTGATTCTAGAGGCCTGACCAGCTCTCAGCAGTAAATTAGAAAACATATTCTGATTTTACTTTGATGGATTATTCAAGTGAAACTAGCAGGAGTCTGTCCTTTCTGACATTCATTCTTTCTTTTTTTTAAATTATCTGTTGATTTTAGAGAGAGAGGGGATGGGGGTAGAAGAGAAAAAGAGTTAGATTCATTTTATCATTCCATTTATTTATGCATTTGTTGGTTGATTCTTGTGTGTTCCCCAATCAGGGGTCAAACCTGCAACCTTGGCATATCAGGTTGATGCTCCACCCAACTTAGTTACCCAACCATGACCGACATTCATTCTTTATAGTAGCCATTGTTTATCTAGATACCTGCTGGAATTTTTTCAGTTAATCCAAATTCCTTAATGATGGCTGAATTTGAAAAGGACATGATGTGCATGCTGGTGTGGCTCAGTGGTTGAGTGTCACCCCATGCAGCAAAAGGTCACCAGTTTGATTCTTGGTCAGGACACATGCCCAAAGTTTTGGGAAATCCCCAGTAAGGTCATGAAAGAGTCAGCCAATGGATGTTTCTCTCTCATCGTTGTTTCTATCTCTCCCTCTTCCTTCCTCTCTCTCTGAAATCCATAAAAAAAAAAAACAACATTAAAAAACAAGAAAAGTGACATGACTTGCTTAATGAGACTGGCCAATTTAAGGCAACCATTAAAAACTGGCCATATCACTGTATTCTCTAATTGCACCCCCATGATTGCTTTATATATATATAAAACCTTGCATTTTCTATATATTTTAATTATGTTTTTCTGGAGAAAAAAAAATTACTCCAAAACAACTTTTCCCCCAGACATGGAGTAGGTCAGTTTCTGGTGGTTTTGGAACCTGAGTTGCTTGGGGGTGAGGGGAGGGGAAGGAATTTGGGAAGCTGGTATCAGAGACACTTTCCTCTCAGACAGCACTGCCAGAGGGCTGGTGGCTTGCACTCCCACAGAGTTTTGGAGACCATTGAATCCACACGGAGTGTAGCAGTGTAGCGCGACCTGACCTGTGAGGTGTGTGTTTACTTCTGCAGGCAGGGAAAGTGTGGGGATTAATAGGCTATTTACACATCTTATTCTTGGAAATGTTGAAGTGACTACTAGCAAGAACCACTGCAGTCATTCATTCAACAAGTGTCTAGTGAGCTTGTGTGGGGATATTTTCTCTTCTCCAAGGGATCTAATGTTTTTTAAACGTTATGACTTTTTCTACCTGCCTCATACTCTCTCTTCCTACCCCACAGCTTGCCTTAGCTTCCCTGAGGAGCATCTGAGAGGGAACTGCCCATTGGATGAGGTGCCCATCTCTTCCCATCCCACTCCACTCCTTTCCTCCTTTCTACCTGGCAGAGCAGTTCTTTTCTTTTTGGCTTTCAAGTAAGCTTTTCTTAGAAGGAAGGGTTCTATTGCTAGAAATATATGTGAAACCCTAATAATCCTACAAAGAAGTTACGGACACTACATATACTTTGTACCTGATATTCACAGGTACAAAGACAAGATGATCATCCTCATCATCTTATTTTGCATGGATCTTATTAGTCCAAATCCCAAGTTGTGCCATTCTAAACCCTACTTTTATTTTCCAAGTGCTAGTGTCTTAAATAAGTGGCATTTGAAGGAATAGTTGGAGACCACTGAAGATATGCCTCCATCACAGTGTCTGAACTTCAGTTTCCATTGTTGTTAGCCACCCAATCTATTTTCTTTTTAATGTTCATAGCAGTTTTACTTTCATAGCTAGGAACCTGGGACACCCCTAAATATTGACCAACATATGAATAGTTAAACAAACTTTAGAATAACTGTGTGTGGAATATTACTCAGCAACAAAAATGGACTAACTACTGATCCTGACAACTGCATTGTTAATCAGTAATAATCAGAACAGCATTGTGAGTGAAGTAAGGCATACACAGATTGGTCTATCCTGTGTGGTTCCATTCATCTATAGGAACAGACTAGTGGTTGCCAAGCGTGGGTGGTGGCAGGGGATTAATTGTGAAAGTGCGCAGGGGAACTCCTGGGGTGATGCAAAGGCTCCATATCTTGATTGTGGTGGTAATTACGTGGGCATAACACATCTGTCAGAGCTCATTGAACTGTGCATCTAAAATTGCATACTTCCCTGTATGAAATTATATAGCATGAGTTGATTGCTGCTTATTCTCAATTCAGGAAAGTTTTAAGGGGTGCATGGATTTGGAATGTTTTCTTCGTTTTGGATTGAAAAAAAAAAAGCCTGCAGTGTCACAGAAAACAAGGTCTGCTTAAGAACTTGGTGGGAGTTCTTTAAGTGATGTTTGCAATTATAATCTGTCTTATTTATCACTGGTACTGGGGGGGGGAGTGTTTAGCAGTTAGTTCTACTTAAGGGTGTACTTCAGAGTAATTAAAAATGTATTTCTTTCTAAGACATGTCCTCTAATTAAACAATCTCACCGGTAATATCTCTCCATCATGTCCTATTACCGTTCACTGGCCTTGTCTTCCAAGGAACTAGGAATTGTACTTGCCCTGAGTTAGTATGCACTTTGGAACTACTAGACCTCCATTCAGTTAGGCAGCAAGTGGTCATTCTTGACATCTCTCTAGTAACCAAACGATACTCTCCTAAAAGTAGGTTAGCATGTAGACTTTGCTGGTAGTATCATATGTGTACATTACTGTATCTGGTTAAAGCAGAGAAATATCAGACCGAAATTCTAGTAATCCAGTCCAAATAATGGTGATTCTGTCTTACCTTATATACTTATATCTTAATAGGTATCACAAGAAATATTTAAATCACTGAGTCAGTTGGTTCTATAAATATTCTGACCCAACGGAGGCAAATATTTAGTTGGCTCGGAATATTTTTTATTAGCAGGGCCCCTAATAGAAGATTTTTCAGCTCAATGAACAATTCCCTTGAGCTTCTTTTTCTTGGAGTAGGAGGAAGTAGACATGTCTATAATTTAATGAGCACTAGAAATTAGAGTTTCTTGTTGAGAATGCTTCCATTTGATTATTAGTTGTTTCATTTGGTTCTGTTTGTTGTTTATCACCTCGTTCTCATCTCACCCACACTTCCATGAGGGAAGTGATTCTCAATACACTTGTTTGGGACTCAGTAACAGTGGCCCACTTAGCAAGATTGGGGAGAGTGGGCGAAGGAATTAAAAGGTCCCCCGCTGATTCTGCTCCATGGCTCTCCAACTTTGGAATCACTGCTCCTGAGCGCTCTGGACAGCCCTCCTGCCTCCTCACACGTTGGATTAGATTTATAACAGCTGCCGTGGACATGGTTGCCTAAACCTGTGGAATGTTTTGCTAAACGCTGCTGGTGAAATAGTCCACATTACGCCTGCAACTGCCCCCTCCCCTGCTTTCTTTTAACCCTCAATCCTTAATCTTTTACTCACTTGATCACTTTATGATTTTGACGTCCTATAGATTCATTGAGAACTTTTGGTCCAAGCTCTGGGGCTTATTTAGCACGATGATTAGCCAAAGTGTTATTCTGTTTGAGCTAAGTGATGACAATGTAGTTGATTGGAGCCTTGTAATTGTTATTTTAAAATCAAAGTAATGGATTGTGATCTCAGAATAGAACCTGATCCAAAAGAATAATAGTAATTAGAACAGCTAGCACTTACTTAGAAGAAAATAAATGTTCCATCACAGACCTTAGGGCCCAGCATACCATGAGTACCTACCTACCTTGCAGTTCTGTCATCTACCCCACCCCACCCCACCCCACCCCACCGCACCCCACCTCACCCCATTACTTACCTCCCTGCAGTCTTCCAGTTCTTAGAAGTAGCCAGGTCCTTTCCTGCCTTGGGAATTACACTTTCTCTTCTCTCTATCTGGGTGGGGGAAGCACATCCCCTATCTTCCCAGGTGTTTTCTTGGCTGGTTCTTCTGAGTCTCACCCCACAGTCTGGTTTCCTTAGGGAGGTTTCCCTAAGCCATCGGCTCCACCCACTGCCTTTCCACACATGCAAGGCACACCATCTCTCACAACGTGCTATGTATTTCCTTCAACATTAGGAAACCCAAGTTGTGTCTCCTTGGTGCTTGCCTGTTTCCTCTACTGGACTCCAAGCTCCATGAGGAGGGTGGAGACTATCCCTGTTTTATTCACCACTGCAGCCCCAGTGCCCTTCTGGTCCCTGGCATGAACTGGGTGCTCCATACCCATGTGTGTTTGAATGACTCGAATATCTGAATTCCCAACTCTCCCTGAACCAACATCAATCAGTATGGGTCCATACTTAGCACTTCCATTATGATCACATATGGCCTGGCAGTGGTTGAGTTTAACCCAGCTGTGCTGACTTTTCTCAGGCATATGAAGGATCAGAATAAGAAGGTGGCCAACCTCAAGCACAACCAGCAGCTGGAAAAGAAGAAGAATGCCCAGCTCCTGGAGGAAGTGCGCCGGCGGGAAGATAGCATGGCTGACTCCTCCCAGCACCTGCAGGTGAGCCCAGGCCTCTTCTCTTCTTGCCTGAATAGTCGGAGGTCAACTTGCTCTGACAGGTAGCCACTGTGGGAAAACATGCGCAGAAGCAGTGGGTGTGCCTCCGCTCTGAATCCAGCACTAACCACATACCCCCAGGGGGCCCGGAGGTCTCTGTAGTGAGGAGCATCATTTCAAAATGGTGTCCAAGAAAAGCCGATTGTGGGGGAGGCCTCTGATACTTCACAGGTTCTCTTGGTTCCTGCACTTTACCTTAAAAGCTAAGGGCTGCGTTTATATAGTTGGCAAGAAGCTTAAAACACAGATATGTCTTCCTTTTAGAATTATGGAAGTTGCTTTGGTCTTAGGAGAAGGGAAATGTGTGCCTATTATCCCAGAAGGTATTTGGGAAAAGATGCATGAAGTTGATCTCAGGCAGTTTGTAAAACTGGTTTTGTTTTGCTTAGAACTCTGAGGGTCTGAGACAGGTCATTATTCTGTCTTCTCTGTGGGATATAGTTATCTCTGAATGGATGGCTCTCAGAAACCAATGGGCCCACTGAAGACACCCATTTTTCCTCATTAACCATTCCTATTTTTGGCAAAGGGGCTCTCTCCATGTGCTCAATAAAACATTCAAGCTAGCCCAGGGCATTTGCTTTGAAGTTGCTTTATTTATTTGAGGGCCTTTAAACAGAGCAGTTCAAGTTCAAGTTGGCCTGAGTTCCTTTTAAATTTTGCTTATTAATTAGTGTCTTTCTCCAGTTATATATTAGGTTTCCTCCTTGGAGATAGAAGAAGTTAGATAATTTCAATATGTACTCATAGTTGTTCTTTTTAATTGAACCGAAGAGAAATAAATTATTCCGGAGTAAGAAATGCAAGAACATGCCCTGCACTGAGCCTGGCATGAGGGGATGACTTTAGAGGAGTTGCTCTTCTCTCTGCGTCTGGGAGGTGCCCGAAGGTTGCCAGTCAAGCCTCCTTGCACCGATGCCTGATGTGGAAAGCACAATATTAGAACCAGCTCCTTCGTTCAGCCCTGGCACCATCTTAGTTAGCATGGACTAGTCCCTTGTTTGAATCCACAGCTTCCTCAATGTTCTTGGCAAGTTACATCCCAGGGTTTTGTAATTCTTTTCCCTACGAGCTATGAGACCTCACATTGGAGCCTACAGACTGAGATAGCAGTTCACTTAAATTTGTAGAACATTTTGTTGCCTTGCCAGGCACATATTCTCATCTATTCTTCACAAAAAATGGTGATTCTACATATGGTAAAACCACTCTCAGAAAAGTAATGAAATGACATCCTCATATGGAGTGGAGACGAACCTGACTCCAGGTCTTCCACCTTCAAGAAACTAATGTAGAGAAGTATTAACAGGAGTAGGTACCATTTATTAAACTTTTCCATATGCTGGATTCTGTGTTGTGACCTTAAGAATTAAGTCAACAGGGTTGGTCGGGGCTCCTCGTTGCAGACTATGGCGTCAGGAACCGACTTTATCCTACTCACAGGTGTGCATTGTTCTTTGTTGCCTTGATTCACAGGAAGGTGGTCCACAGTGATGCCAACGATGGCCACCAGCAGCCAACACAGAGTCTCTGAGCGCTGTTAGCCCCGGGCAGTGGTTGGCAAACTCATTAGTCAACAGAGCCAAATATCAACAGTACAAGGATTGAAATTTCTTTTGAGAACCAACATTTTTAAACTTAAACTTCTTCTAACGCCACTTCTTCAAAATAGACTAACCCAGGACATGGTATTTTGTGGAAGAGCCCCTCTCAAGAGGCCAAAGAGTCACATGTGGCTCTCGAGCCGCAGTTTGCTGACCACTGGACCAGGGGAAGGAGAAAAGTATTTTCTTAGTAGTTCCATGTAAAGTTCAAAGGCTGATAAAACACATGAATTGGCCAAGGGGGTAGTCTTACCCAAAGCCCATCGGTTGAGTGAGGACAGGTGAATTCTCACAAGAAAGAGAGTTCTATTACCAAAGGGGGTGCTGGCCAGCCAAAGCCACCTTTTTTTTTTTTTTTTCATATCAGTGTCATATGGGGAGATTATGGATATGGTGAGGGTTCTAGAGAACTAAGAGAGGAGGGTGATAAAACTTTGGAGAGAGTCTTCATGGGGCAAGTGGGACTGGGGTGGAATTAGTTTGACATGGTAGGGAGAGAGCAGTAGGGAAGGCCCTACAGGCAGGTACAGAGGTTGCACAGAGCAAGATACAGTCAGGGCACAAAACATAACAGACCAATTGATTGCTGTGACAGTGAGGTATGTGCTGTTGCTATCTTTCTTTATCTAACTGTGTAGCTAGAATGTCCAGGAGTCATTCCAAGTTTCAAAATTTACTAGCTGAATGTCCTTGGGCAGGTTAGGGTAACTTCCCTAAGACTAGTTTTCTGTAAAATGGGAATAATAATTGCACCTACTACAGAGTTGTGAGGATTAAAGTGTCAACGTAGCCCCTGCCCTGTGTGGCTCAGTTGGTTAGAGCATCATCCATACACTGAAAGGTTATGAGAGACATTCCCCATCAGGGCACATACCGAGGTTGTGGGTTTGATTCCTGGTCAGAGCCCATATGGAAGGCAACTAATTAATATACTCACTCAAATAATGCTTCTCTCTCACTCCTTCTTTTTCTCTTTCTGTCTGTCTCTCTGCAATCAATAAGCATATCCTCAGGTGAGGATTAAAAGATAATAATAAATAAAAATGAAGTGTCAATGCATATAAAAATTTAGGATTGTACTTTATACACGCTATACTCAAAATAAGTGTTAATAATAGGGTTTTTTGTTGTTTGTTTGTTTTTCTCTTTTTAATTGTTATTATAATAACTAAGAAAAGGAAAAAGAAACATTTTAAAAGCATGTATGCTGCACATGGATATTTATGCAGTTTTGCTCTGCTATGCATTGAGCATCAAAGTTTCTCTTTCTTCTATAAATAGTCATTTTTTTCTTTTCTAAGAACACATCCAGTTATGGAAATTAATGTCTTATTTTGACCCATGAACTTTTGTATAGCAATATTTTCATAAGGAGCCTTAGTAACTACCTCATAGAGCTATTCATAAAAGATAGCCTGGTCTGGAATTGCTTAGTTGCATTCCTGACCACCCCAAATAACGGACAGCATTTGAAATGCAATAAAAAGTAATCACGATTAATTTTGATGAAAATGTCTCTGGTTAAGGTTAATAGAGAGTAAAACTCCCACTTTCCTGGATTGTTAAGCAGATGTCCTCAGATGTAGCAATTACTGCCTTTTGAAGGCAGAACTTTCCTTTGGGGGCACTTGATTTTTTTTTATATTGTTTTTCTTTTAAGTGCTTCCTGTTTATAAGTTAGCCTTAAGCCCTTTAAGTTTCAGTCACCTAGCATCTGATTTACTTGGTTGGTTGATGGTTGTGTGATTAGCGGATGATTGTGTGATTGGCACCTACAAAATTTGTTTTTTTCCTACACCAGTATTTTGTAATGGTTGGGTACTCTGACTTCATGAATCAGCCAAATAGAGATTACATCCAGAAAAATCTAAAGCTGAACATTGCCAGAAACAATAATGGCTTTTGGATCGTGTTCCAAAGGACGATTGAAGAGATTCAACCAGCTGGTATGAGAATTGGAGACACAGGATTGGGGAGGTGCACTCTTCCCACAAAGAGGACACAGTAAAGGGGCAAGACAGCCATTCAGTCTGTTGAAAGAGACACAGCTTGGAGAAATGGTTCTCCTTTATAAGGAAAACAAGAACATAAGCCTAATGAAAAATTGCTGCTGCCATGGCTACGTGGGTGGATGTAACAGAGAGTGATGGGGACTGAGAGTTCATGCCTTAACAGAGGGCTTGGGGAACACCAGGTTTTGGCCGACTGCTGCCATGAAGGTGGACCTAGAGTCAAGGGGCCTTCTGGTTGCCATCACGTGTGAATCTTTACATGAAATCTGTGTACTTTAGAAAGTTGGTTCAATGGTTTTAAACACTTCCTGGGTCCAGTGAAGCACACGTGCAGGTGAACTGCCCCCTGGTGTGTAACATCTCTTGCACATCCTGACACTCTGTTCCTACTGTAAATAAAGAGCTAGCCCAGCACGACCCACCAAAGAGAGATGGCAGTTTAGTGGGTTTGTCCTGAGTTCTTTTTTTTGTCTGAAAACACTTTAGTGTAAGACTATGTAATTACTTGAGTAAGGCAGGGAATCTCTCTGACCCTCACCTTTTAAATCGGTAAGTGGGGATTACAATTAGTACCTTTCTGGATGGTTCAAATAAGACGAAGTTTATAAAAGAGCCTAGCACAGTACCTGACCTACAGGCTCAGTTATTAGCATTTTCTCCCAGAGAGACAGCTAATGAGCTTCTAACCATAGAAGACAGTGCCCATTGGAAGTATCGCCTGACAAATCCTTTGTTAACGATTTTATACTGATGAGCAATACAGATCTTGAGCACACGCCAGTGAATGAAAGTTTCCAATAAAGCATTACAAAAACGTTTTGGGCAAGAAGGAGGGAAAATTAAAATATTTTTCAAGTTTATGCTGAATTATGTGTGAAAAGTCGATGTGAAAGACTGTGATTCTCTTGTATAATTTCCTAGACCTGTTCCCCAGGACACAGATGATGGAGCATGATATTTACGCCTGTCCTTGGGGCTTTGGGCTTCCGTGTGCCCCCTTAGAGTCCACATGGGGATTTCTCAACAAGGTGTCTTCCCGGAGATTCACACTAAATCGTCTCTACCAGGACGGGATGCATATTTCCCCCTCCGTCCTCTAGCTGTTTCTTGCTGAATAAATATGCCAATGTGAAATCCCAGTGGAAATCTTTGTAGATTTTGGCCGCATTTTTCCCTGTGCAGCTTATCAAGTTAATGAACTAACATTCTAAGAAGTGCACAAGCCAATATTTTATGCTCCTTTTCTGTTGTATGTCTGCAGAATTCTCTTCAATTTATTGCCTGAAAACTAAAGTCTGTTCTTGTGTGCTTCCGTTTCCAAATTATAGGTTCCCAGGGAACTGTAAAGTTTCTTTTCTGCTAGTGGTTAAGCCCAAGTGTGATCAGTTTAAAAAGCAAATGAATGTTCCCATTTATTCTTGTCCTTTTAGTAGAGTTCTAAAAAAGGCAAAAGAAAAAAAAAAGGCTCAAAAGACAATTTTATTTTCCAATTTGTTCAACTCTGGACATCCGTGTCTTTTTTCCAAGGAGACTTCTTTGACTTTGCTCCTCCAATTAGATTTGGAATCAGCCAAGAGAGGAAGTGTAACAAGCAACAGAACCCTCACACATACCCAGCTTTGAGCAAAACATGATGGAATTCCCAAGCTTCACCAGGTTGTTTTTTTGCAGAGAGACACTGGTGTTTTAAGAAGCAATTTTTAAGGCCCTAATATCGATATTTTCATTTCTCCATGTCAATGAGTTAATTTCTCTTTCAATTCCCCAGGCTTAAAATGGTTACTCTCGTGGTGATCTATGTTTGCCTGTTACGGTGCACTTCTGCCTGCTGCCATTAGAAGAAACCTGACCAGCAGAGTTAGGAGATTCATCACTGTCAACACACGTTTATTTAGTTCTGAGTTTTCATGGCTGTTGGGTAGGCACGGTGTGGAGTGATTTAGGGAGGCTCCATTTTAGCCATCTTGTTCAACATATGGAAAGGTGAGAGAAGTTGTCTTAGCACTAGTTTAAAAGAAAAATCCACATTTATTTACATTTTCATTTTAACTTAGTCTGATCTTTTAGCACAGTGATGTGTTTCCTTTGTCCTGCGGTTTTCTACCTTGATGGGTAGAGATTGGGATGTCCCATTAAGCTGTGGATAAAGTCTGTGATGGTGTTGAAATGTGGACTGAGAGGCATCCGATGTTTCCAGGCTGTTCATAGTTTCAGATGACAAAAAGTACTCAGGTATTCGCCAGTCTGCAGAGGACACCAAACACTGGCCAGTGGGGGTGAAGATTAATACAGAAGGGCTTTCTATTCTTGGGGATTTATTTTTACACTTGTTTTTCTTTCACACTCTCATTCCCCAAGAGTCCACAATGACTTTTGTTGTATCAGATCTCTGTAGGCAGCCTTAGAAAATCTTACTTGACAGTCAGCTTCTAGTAGCCTTGGGTTGAAGTCCCTACTCTTTGTAGGAAATCAAGGACTGTCGGGGAGACCAGGCCTTCTGTGCACTGTATTTGGGAACTAACCATTCCTGAGAAATGTTCCAAGCAGCCAAGTACTAGTAAAGTCCAGTAAATAAAATTGTTGTATGTGGAGTTTTTCTCCTTTCTTCCCAATAAAGCATTCCTTGTTTTCCCCAGTATGCGGTAACTTGCGTATTTCTTCGAGAAACATCTCCTGCTTTTTCCTCAGGATTTGTGACTAATCCTCCACTTCATACAGCCCCTCTGTACAAACACAATATATTTCTATGGAAAAGAGAGGTTTACCCTTAATCAAGTGTTGCCTAATCGACCTCCTAAATTACCCCCTAGAGATGGAGTGGAGTTCATTATTCTTCTCTGAAGGGTTTTCGGGTTTCACTCCATTAGTGGCTCCTCAGCCTTCCTCAGCAAAGTGCATGTTTGTTTGTCAAAGGTTGACGATCCTGCAGAATGAAATGCAACATATTTATCAAATGAAATCACTGTTATTATGGGAGCAGAGTTGTAAATGCTCTGGGATGACGAAGCCGGAGGGGCTGGGAGCTGGGGGTTGGGGGCTGGAAAAGCAGTCTTGGTAGAATGATATGTAATCTCTTATTCATTTTGAGAGAGCTGAATAGGAGATGAGACTATTTTTTAATTGTTATCCCATCTTGTGCCCTTTGGTCCCTGACATGTCAGGGGGAAGGCAGCATGCATGTTCCTGTGATCTCCAGGCAGAATCAGCACATAGAGGGGTGCTATAGGTCAGGTTGGGCATTAGCTCTATGGAGCGAGGATGAAGGACTTGCCTTGTAGCATCTGCTTTTGTTCCATTTACCTTTAACTCTGATGTCTGGGCTTATTTTGAAGGAGGTTTGGGCTATAAACTGGAGACATCATTTTTATATGTTTACTAGAGGCCCAGTGCATGGATTTGTGCACCGGTGGGGGTCCTGTGGCCTGGCCTGCGCCCTCTCACAATCTGGGACCCCTCAGGGGATGTCAGAGAGCCGGTTTTGGCCCAATCCCCACAGGCCAGGCCAAGGGACCCCACTGGTGCACAAATCTATGCACCACACCTCTAGTATGCATATAAGATCTTTGGTTAATCTCTTCCTGCCCTCCCCCTTCCCTCTGATATTCATCAGTCTATTCCATGTTTCCATGCCTGTGCGTTGAGGCATTGAATGTCTGCCCCCTGGTGGTCAGTGTACTTCATAGCTACCAGTTGAACAGTTGAATGGTTGCTTAGGCATATATATATTAAACTCACTGCTGGTGATCACTTTGTCAGTAGTAATACCGTAATAGCATTGCATCTCACTGCTGGTGATCAGTTTGTCAGTAGTAATACCATAATAGCATTGCATCTCAGCTGAGCCCCGTGAGCTTCACAAAGGTCTTTCAGGGGCTGAGCTTCATGCAGGATCCTCCCATTGACCTTGAGGATTGGGTGGGTCAAGTTTGAATATCTTCATTTATAGGTGAGGGAACTGAGCCTCAGGCAGTTGTTCAGTGACTCATCTGTAATCATGGGTCTCATAAAAGGCAAAGCTTTGAGGAGGAACAAGGGCTTTTTCCTATGAAGGTCAGGTGAAGGCTGTCAGCTTTTGGACACCAAAGAAAATGCTTTCTCAGGCAAAAGTTTCTGAACCAGAAGTCATGCTTTAAAAGCCACTGAGAAATGAGATATCGGAGGTGTGTGCTTGGAGCATCTAAATGTTCTTGTATTTTACTTGGTCCATAGCATGTACAGTATAATCTTCAAAGTAGAAATGGTGAAGGCATTACTGAAGAACCCACACATGGAAGAAAACAATTCTGACAGCACACCTTATAATTTTTTCAAAGGTAGAATTTACATAATAACTCACACAGGAGACTCAGTAATCCCTTGGGGGCAAATGTGTTCAACATTCATCAAAAGAGCCAGTCCGTTTAAGTCAGCTCTTTGGCCGGGGCAATTACTGCAGGTTTGCCCTCAGATACAGCTAGTGGAGGTTAGTCAGGAGCCACCTGCAAATCACAGCGCATGCCACCCTGATGCTGGTGTTTCAGCACATCGCTGCCCAAGGCAGAGGACTGGGCATGGTTAATTTTTTAACATGTTAAGTCAGACGTGTGGCTTGTCCAGAGCATGGCTAAGCTGTATATTCAGACACTCCAGGGAAATGGCAATCAATGACATAGGCAATGATTTAGATAAAAATCTCGTGAAAGGTAAATTCAACTATGCAATCTGTTTCTAGTCCCTTAATAGTCTCTTCTGAAATACACACTTGGGAAGTTGGTAATTTGAATTTATGATACTTTTAATTTCTTCTCTGCTATTACACTTTCCCTTTGCATTTTATTTCTTTATGGTGCCTGGAAAAACTCTGCAAGGTTAAGCAATCATAAGTTTTTTTTTACTAGGAAAGACCTTAGACTTTATTTAATACAAGCTCCTTGTTTTGCTGATGAGGAAAGTAGGGCCCTGCAAAGGCAAATAACCAGCCCAGCACCCCAGAGGGAGTTGTTGGCAGAGGGAGACCAGATCCCGGGCCTTTCCCATCCTTGTCCAGTGCTATTTGTGCGGCCCACCAGTTCCATAAAATGTGTCTGCTTTCAGGCGCATCTGAGCCTTGAACCTTCAAGCCCAAAGGTTGAGCCTGTGCCCCTTAATGCTGGATATTAGATTGACCCTTTAAGATGATCTAAAATTATGCTTTCACAGTAAGCTAGTCTTTGTGCATTTTTTACAAACATGGTATTCTCTTACCTAGTACGTCTCTTCTATGTTTTTAAAATTAGAGTAACTAAAGTGAGTGGTGGCGAAAACTGCTGTGAGAACAAACTATGGCGCTTAGGACTCTTTAGATGATAAATAAAAATTGGCTTAAGTTATTTATATCTTTGCCTCTTTTTCTCATCCATAAAGGGATGTCATCTATAAAGAGACTCAGGAAGTCTCTTGTCATGGAAAACAAGTGGATTACTTAGACAATTCAACAATAAGAATAATAGCTGCTACTTTTTATTGGGCAATGAACTAAGCCAGGGGGGTCAGTCTTTGGTTGAGTTCCCTGGGAAATTGAGAGTCAGAGATTAACATGCAGGAGGTTCCTGGGAGTGCTCTCGGGAAGGGAGAGATGCAGGGATAGGCCTGGAGAACTTGAATTGTAATGTTCCAACAAAGGCTTCAGTAAGTACCATCCGTTGGTCTGCAGTTGGGGTGGCCATTTGAAAGGAGTTGACCCCAAATGAGAGAATAGGGCTGTACCTCTGTAACCCCCCATCAGCAAATCAGTGGATTCAGTCAACTCATGAGGAAGGCATATCAGTGGGCAGAGCATCTCTCAAGGCAGGCACATTCCTGGCATCTGGAACCGAGCATCTCAGTCCTAAAGAGGATCTGGGCAGTGCACCGCTATGTTTACAGCAAACACCCAATGTGTCGCACTGCCCCCTCTGACACCCACGGCCTCTTGTCCACCCACCTTCAACTTTCTTTTCAATACAAACAGCTATTACAAACCCAGTCCTCTTCGGCCAAGTTGCTCGGTACACACATTGACTGGTTTAATCTTCCCAACAAGCTAATGAGGTTGCCACTGTCTGTGAAACCAGTTTGTGAGTGAGAAGATTGAGACCCGGTGAAGCTTAACAGGAAAAAAACCTGGCCTTCTTTCCTGTTCTCAGTCACGAGCATGGCACCCCCCCTCTCCTGTGCAGAACTGCTTCTCTCTGTGCTTTAGATCGTCCAGTGACTGCAGGGACAGTGAAGGAGATGGTCAGGCTACTTCAAAAACAAATAGAACAGTTAGGTGGTGGAAACTTGGGTGAAGAGGCTTTGCATGGGTTTTGTGGGGTAGTGGATAAGCTCCTTTATGTATGGGATATAACAAAGTGACTCTTAAAGGCTTGTAAGGTCTTCCAGCACATAGTCCTGCTGGTGGTTTTTGAGGACTCTGTGCTATCTCTGGGACTTCCAGTCAGTCAGTCGAGATTCTTTTCCCTCCAACATCTCAAGGCCTTTTCTTCCAACAAAAGTGACCTTACTGGGCAGCTGATTTGCAGCAGCTTCTGTAAGTTTTCTGGAACATATTTTCCTGGGCGGCTGCTTCCTCTGGGATGAAGACCTTTCAAAAGAGGTTACAACCAGTAGTTGTGTCTGCAGTTGGAGCCAGAGCAGAAGCTTCCAGAAGGCCTTCCGAACCTCAGCTCTGCAGGTTAATTCTGGGCTCGATCTGGGCCCAGTCACTGATTAGCTCTGTGACTTTGAGTGATTTTCTTTTTCTCTTTGAGCCTGTTTCCTTATGTACAAAAAGGGTGGGCTTGTGTGGGGTAAGGCCTCTTTCAACTCTCAGTCCCTGGGGTCCTGGGACTCACTGAAGGATGCATACATGTGATGATTTAAAAAGGCATCTGAGAGGGCAGCTCATGGGCCAGTGGGGATGTTGCGGCCCATGCAGAGCCTTCATGTTAGTGGCAGGAGGCCCTCCCAGGGGAGGTTTGGAAACTGGGAGAAGCTGGTCTCTTTAAGACCAGTCTGTAAATACACTGTCTGGCTTAAATATATTCTAGGCACTGTTTCTGTTCTCCACTTAAAGTGCAAAGCTACCATTTTGAGGAGACTCTTATACTGTGTACTAAAGCATTGTACTTTCTCTCTTTAGAGTAGTCAGTTATAATAATACACCCACCAATTGCAATTTTATTTATTTATTTGTTTACTTATTTATTTATTTTTGTAAAAGGTAAAGGTTAGGCCAGTGGCAGTCTGGACATAAGATATACAATGCAGGAACTCTTCAGAATTGAACCACCTGGGTTCCAGACTTATTTCTCAAGGGCAGGAGCTATGTGGTTTTCAAATGTCATTGTTTGTGATGTAGACAGTTGTTTTAATAAGCCACTATGTCATTAGGGACTATTTTCTCCCCCTAGACTCTGGGGGTAGGTCCTAGTGAGCTGTGGGAAAGTAGAACAGACTAATTTGACAAAAACCCAGTTGATATGATCTAGGTTCAATTTCCCGAAGCATGTTTATCAAAGTGAAGTCCTGTGAAATACTATTAGAAAAAAAGGGTTCCATTTGTCAAATGCCTTTGGGAAACAATACAGACTCTGTCCTTCTCCTAGGGAACCACCATTCATATTAGCATATTAAAGACACGGAGAATCCTGCAGTCAAGAGAAGGGTTCAATATCTCTTTATTCAAAATTTCTCCAAGTCATTGCACAAAAGAAACCCCCCCCCCCCCGGAATATCTATTAACATTGCAAAGAATTAGCATTTTATGGAACTTGGGTTAATGCTGATCTAAGCAAGTCACAGTACTGGTAACTGAACTATGCAATCAGCCAATCAGCTCTTTGATTACAACAGAAGGTCAGACGCACTCTGCAGTGATACTTTTGATTTAACATATCATCGTCGCTGAGTCAGAACTCACCTCGGCATCTCGCAATGGCTTTGCGCCTGCCACTTGATTAAAAAAAACCATTCTGTAAGAAAGATGGCCTAGAAAAGTCTGCCTCTGATAGCCTTTTTAAAAACTGCACCTCGTTTAAACAGTTCACGTGAAGCAAACGTGAAAAATGTTTGTGGCAGGCATAGTGGTATTTCCATCTGCCACCCTTGACTCTGGGGGTCTGCCTTGACTTCTGATTATAAGCTCACATTATGCTGTGTCCCCAACCCAGGTCAGATGATGAATGTTTTGAAGGAAGACGTGGAAACTATTCCAGGCCTAACACACAAAATTGACTTTTTTAAGGTATCCATTGTCCATTCTCACCGGGGTGCAGTGTGGACCCCTTCATGCCGAGCAGCTCGTTGGCAGGGTGGGATATGGTGCATGCGGCTCCTGTGTGGCTGTCAGGATCAATTATACGGCTTGGAAATGAAGCACAGAGCGTCCCTGTGTCATTACCAGCAGGCTTGTTTTTATTTAGGTTGTACTTTTTTGGCTGTGAAAGGATCTTTATGAGAAATTAGAAAACCGCACATTTGAAAATGTTCACAGGGAAACAATAAAACCTTGAATGTATGTCTCCTGGATGCCCGGGTCTGATCATAAAAGGGCCTATAATTTCTGAATGAACTGCGCCTCTCTTAACCTGGCTCAATGGTGGCTTTGCTCTTGTACTCATCTTACAAGGCTGTTTTCCCATTACTCTAAATGGGCGGTTAAGGCCGCACCAGACTGCGGCTTGGTTCACCTGGATAGAGTTCCACTCCCAGGAATCGCCACATACACACACAGAGCCCACCATTTGAGGCCAGGATAGGGTTGCCTCTACGGGGACTGGGAAATCTGGGAGATAATGTTACAGGTGCCGGGGAGCCCTCTTAGTTCTAACAGGTTCTGTAATGTGTCCAATGCGTATGGTTTGTTCCCCACCCCACCCCCCATGTAAACATAAAGTCACATCCCTACGCTTTACATACTTATGAAATGAAAGCGTTGTTGTTCATGTAGTCATTCATTCTGCAGCCATGTGTGTAGGGCTCTGTACTGACCTCGTGGCTTTTTGAGACGGGAGTCTTGTTTTTTCTTCGCCCTGTCTGCTGGACAGACAAAGCCATGAGATGTAAGCATCATATAAGACATTCTGGGAGACAGGGAACGTGGCCCAGAGAACGCCATTTTGGTAGGCGGGGCTAGGCCGCACATACAGTAGGTGACTGTGGATCAGGGCAGCCTGAGTTTGCCCCAGGCAACTCCCTAGCTTTGTAGGGGTTTCCTGTAACATTTCCAGGCTGAGTGTTGGCCCGTTTGTGGTTCTGATGAACCCTTTCTTCCATCATGTATGAGTCAGGAAGTAGCATTGTATATCCCCAAATATAAGCTGCCCTGGTTATAAAGCCACCTCCTACTTCTTAAAGAGAAAGTTGAACAATTTTCTCTCAAGTGTCAATATATAAACTTACTAAGGCTATATAGGCCAAACAGTCAAGATGTCTACTTGGAATGCCTGTTTTGTCTACTTAGTTACATCTACAATGACGTTACTCTTTGTCCACTCTTGTACTTAATGGTCCAATTTCACTCATACTCTCCACAGGCACCCTCCACCTGGAGCTGGTGACCCCGCGCCCCCCAGAGGGGCTTTTCCACCACTAGACACAGTCTTTCCGTCTAGCCACCTTCACCTCTGAGCAATTTAACCTGGGGTTTTGGGAATCTATGTGTGAGATACCCACTGGAGGCCACTGGCATTCATTCACACAATATGAAAAGAGCTTGGTTTAGAATCTTATTGGTAGTGATAAATACCTTTTCTCTCTTTTTCATCCATAATTGTAACTGCCTTTTGTAAAGTGTGTTTTTACCACTCTGGTTAAGATCATGGGCTCCCGATGTTGGCACTTTCCAGCTGTGTAATGCATGCCAAGTCGTTAAGTTCCTGAATCCCAGGTGATGCTAGCACCCATCCTCCAGTGCTGTGGTCACTCAGAAGGCAGCATGCGGCATGGAGTACGTGTTGGCTGGGGTTGATGAGGGTGTTGACGATGTCATGTTGTTGTCAACATTCATACCTGTCAGAGTTTCTCCGAGACCTTCCCATAGGCTGTGGCGCCCTGTGTGACTTTCTTTGAGATCCCCCTCTCCTCCTGCTGCTCCCGTCACCGACTGCTCCTGCACATCAGTCTCCCAGCCTGTCCTGCCCTTGGATCCTGCAATTTACTCTTCCCTTGAACTAGAACATTCTTTCTTCAAATATGTGTGTGAATTACTCCCTCACTTTGTGCTCAAATGTTATCTCCTCAGAGGAGCTTTCTTTGAGTGCTCTAATGAAATATTCTTGTCATTGGTCATGTCCCGACCTTACTTTATCTTTCTTTATCCTGCATATCCAGCCTAAAACTAATAATGCACAGTTATCTGTGTACTTGTTTTCCAGCTGTTATTCCCTTGCGCGCGAGGGACTGTGTCCATCTCCCTGTCTGTAATGTGTCCTGAGCAGGGTTGGCCTGTGGTAGGCATTCAATACATATTTTTGACTGAGTAATGAAGAATGATAAGTAAGCAGAATGGAGAAAGAGCTTTCCTAGCATTTCCGTGGGTTGGAAGCAGCAGTGTGGCAGAGCGTGGAGACGGGCCTGGAGGGAAGAGTTCTCACGTGGTCAGCAGGGCAGTTGGGCTGGGGAGAGAGCAGTGGGGTATGTTCTGACTGGCACTCCATGGCCACCTCCTTGGCAGTGAGGACCTGTGTCTTACTCAACTCTGTCATCTCAGTGCCCATAGGTAATGAGATAGTAATAATTTATGAACTGTTGACACATATGGGAATAAATGAGTGGCTGACCATACATAGAGGAAGTGCCATCTAGATTTTTGTCATGAGGTTGATTTGAACAGTGTTTTCCCGCAAGTGACCTTCTTGTTGGCCCTTGAAGATGTCCATCTCTAGGAGTCTGGTCTGGTTGTTGTCCTTTCTCCTTGAAGCTGCAGGGGGCACTGTCCTCTGTGGAAGCTGCTTTGAGTGGCTGTCAGGGGAGCAGGGAGGGGCCACAGAATGGGGGGCCAGGGAAAGCTCCATCTCACCTGCCCTCAGGGTGACCGCCTGTGTGGCAGGCACCCCGTGTACACACATGTAGGAAACATGGACTGCAGATGGAAACATCTGGAGAGAGGTGGCAAAATGAGCGTCAGACCCTCAGAGCAGGCTTTCTTCGTGTTTCAGTTCTCCAACAAAGTCATCCTTTTATGAGTGACCAGGACTTTGACATGATAACTGTTGTATGAACAGAGAATATTTTCACTAGCAAAGAGCCTGTTTGTTTACTTGGCCAGTGGGTCATTGAGTCATTGACAATGTGCATGGGCACCTGCTGCGTACTGGGCACTGGGCAGGGAGCACCACATCTGTGTGAGTGAGCACATGGCTATGTCGCTGCCAACATCTCAAGAAGTCTCATTTTGGACACTCATATTTCCCAAGGAATGTTCCCCTTCTTACCCATCTTACCCAGTGGAACGGGTGCACGTTTCCCAGCATGGCAGCTGTTACTCAAAGCCTTCTTGCCCTTCTCCGGCCCCCGAAAGCCACACAGAAGACCTTGCTCTTTTGTGATCATAGCACGTTCTTTCCTAAAGCCAGATTTTCCTATTTTGATCAGCAGCCTCCTTTCCCAGAATTGGTTCTAGAATACCTGTGACTGTGAAGTGATGCTGCTGGTATCAGACTGGGTCACAGATACATGCCCAGCTCTGGAGATGGCTCCAAAGGCCGGCTTCCCGAAATGCCCCGGAGAAAAGGCTGCCCCCTGGTGACTGCTTAGAATAGGATGATGTGCACGGTAATGGGGGAGTTATGGCATATTTTGTAAATCTGCCCTTTCTCCTTCAGACCACACTATTTCATTTTGAAATGAAGCAAGGCAGCTTCTATGCATCATCTAAATAATACATTGATTGGCTTTCTAACTTTTCAAATGACTGCTTCTATACCATGAAAGACTCAGAGTCACAACCACACAAAAACTCTCTGTTGCCAAAATAGTGTTACATTGTGGATGACATTGACTCCTTCTAGGCCTAAATTATCCAGAAAGTTCCATGAGTTTTTCATAATTTTCTTTCTTTATCTAGATATGATTTTGTTTCTTTCCTATTTCCCGTTTCCTAAGGGAAGCTGCCTATCAATGGCTGTCACTTTTAAATCTTTTTAAAAATGTTTGTTTGTTTGTTTGTTTGTTTGTTTATTTTTGTGAGAGAGATAGACAGGAAGGGAGAGGGGGAAGAGAGAGAGAGAAACATATATTGGCTGCCTCCTGCAGACACCCTATTAGGACCACAACCCAGTCATGTGCCCTAATCAGGAATCCAATCAGGGACCTTTTGTTTCATGGGATGATGCTCAACCAGTGAGCCACACTGGCCAGGTCTCACTTTTAATTCTTTAATCTAGAGTTGCATAGGCCTGGAACCCATTCTCTTCTTCCAGTTTACAACTGTGTGACATTGAGATTTCTTAATCTTGCTGTGCCTCAGCTTTTTCAGTTTTAAAATGGGGATATGAAGATGGTCTTCCCCCTAGGTTTCTATGAACCAATGACACCTCAATATAAAGTCATTGCACAGTTCTTTGCACATGGGATGTGCTCAGGAAATGATGGGCACGATTGCTTTGCTGTCATCACTGATACTGTAGTTAGCATTGGCCAAATAGTCCTTTTCTGACACAATTGTTGAGGCCATTGTCAATTTTAGTTTTGTGTCCCCCCCCTCAAATTTAGGATAAATTCTCAATTTAGGGGATTATACTACTTTAAAGATTTGCATGCCTATTCAGGTACTTTAACATTGACTGGGAGAAAAACCTAAGATTTATGTCTTCATATACTTTTTCCCAGAATCATAAATTTTTAAAGCTTTTCTTAATGTTTGGCAGCAAGCCATACCCTCATTGTTTGAGCATACATGTACATATGATATATACGGATGTATGCACATGTGGTATCTATGGATGTACATGCATGCATGCATATACTCACATAAGTATATCCAGTCCCAAATTGTCTTTTTCTTACCTTGAAACATCCTAGTTTCCTTAATTCTGCTTGCGGGCATTCAATGACTCTGTTTTCTGGCTCTAAATTAAATACCCAAAGAATTTAGCACGTAAGCACCAAAGTGGTAGTCTTGAAAAAGCCACTGCCTTCATACAGACAGATACTTGACACAGAAAGCCTTTCTTCTTTGTGCTCACTTGGTGCCTGGCTTCACCTGGGCTGGCCAAGTGAAGTCTGCGCAGGTTGAGCTAAATACGGCCCTGCGTACCCACATGCAGGCGGTAGGCAGGGGTTCCCGTAAAGTGAGAGACTGGACGCCGTCTTCAGGCTGGAGGCCGCAGGAGCAAGGAGACTGGGGAGGAAATGGCAGGGCTCCTGTGGCAAGCGGTTCGCCTCCAGTTGGTTTGGGCCACAGGGCACCCTCAAAAAGGCTACTTAGTTAATTTGATTGATGCTCAGGGTGTGGGAGGGAGGCAGGACCCCTAGGGAGTATTTATAATGCTCAGCACACACAGGCTGTAGAGGCAGCCACAAAACCAAGCTAAACATACATTTTGGCTCTGATACACATTTTAGAAAGACTGTGTACTCCCCTATTGGACTGAAAGCATGAGGCTCTTATTACTCCTTCTTCTAGTGTCTGAAGGAGTTCATTTACCATCTTTATTGTTGCTGAAAGTTTGTAATTAAGACTTGACCTAACCAACCCATATATAGCTGTTTTGCTGAGAAATTAAAGATGCTTTCCATTGGCTTTATCTTTGCATAGAGGGCAGGTTCTCTCTCTTCCCAGCCTGAAGATGGGTGATTATGACTGGGCACCATTATTTCCTTTATTCTGAATAGTAATTAAACAAGAACTTTTTTTTGTTGGCCTGTCTGTGAACTGCTTGCTCTTTCATGGTTCTTTGTCAAAAGGCATGTGCATGTATGGGAAAGAAGTCTAGGATGGTTCTTTGTCAAAAGGCTTGTGCATGTATGGGAAAGAAGTCTAGGATGGCTCAGTCATCAGGGTGACCTGTTACTTTCAGAAGATTCAGCCACAGCTGTGAGCAGGGAACGAGGAAGTGGGCCGTTGCTCTTCTGAGTGCTGAAAGTGTGGGGACTGTTCTTTAATGGGCACCAGGATGGGGGAGAAGGCCGATTGTGCAGTGAGGAGTGTGTGATATGTAAGCTAAGGCTGGAAGGAGGAGTAGGAGCCAGGCCCAGAGAGCTGTAGAGAGAGCAGAGTGTACAAAGACCCAGGGGAGAGGAGAGGATTGGCTTGTCAGAGAAATAGCAATATACACCATGTAGAATTATCAAGAAAATAACGTCTATATCCTTTGGTTGTTTCAAAGATTAACTTTGATAAAGACCTTTAAATACTTAGCTGCAGGCACAGTGCAACAAGAGATGCCATAATGATATCATTATCGCTTTCATCTGCTTTAAAGTTCTTCTAGGAACGCAGTCATTCTTAGGAAGACTTTAACAGACATGAAAGGACAGAGGTATTATATTTTTAGTGACTACTCAGGCCTGTTATCCCTCAGGATGTCCATCATACAAAGTTTTCTGGGGTCCAGCTTTCCTTACATGTACTCTCTGTCTTCAAGCAGATCTGCTTTGATTCATGGAGACAAGCAAGTGGAAGTTGGATATGAAATATTTATTGCAGTGATGAGAACTTGCAGAAACATGGGAAGAGACTTGTATATTTTCTCTATTTACAGAAACCCAGTTGATTGTTATTCCTGAATTAAGTTGTAGAGCCAAAGAGGATGAGAGCTTAAAAAAACACACAAAATGTTTTATTAAGTATAATATAAATACAGAAAACAGCTAAAACACATATCCCATTAATGAATTTATAACATCTGTGAATCTACCACCCATGAAAGGATCTAGAACTTTCTAGTGATCCCAGCAGCCTTTGGAGAGATCCTGCTCAAACCAACTCATCTCCCTCCAAAAATAACTGCCTACCTGACCTCTGTAGTAATCTACTGCACTTTCCATTGTCCATTTTCTTACCCAATTGCATATACCTACAAGTTATGTATTAGCTTTGTCTACTTTTGTGTTTGTCTATTTGAAAGCAAGCTTTAAGCCATTCACAATGAAATGAAATGAAATGAAATGAAATGAAATGAAATGAAATGAAATGAAATGAAATGAAATGAAATGAAATGAAAGTGGCCGTGTAGGGAAGAGTGGAAGTCCACAGACAAGTAATATGCAAAACTCGAACTCAGCCTGGATTGATGGCCAGAAGTAGATTCTGAAAGAAATTGAGGAGGGAGGGAAGGGGCCAAAGAGGGGTGTGGCTGGCTCAGGGGCCCTTCCCAGGAGGGCCCTTGTGCACCAGGAGGAAGTCCTGCTTTGGAGATTCAGACTGCACAGCAGGGGGAAGCTCTAAACAGGCCCTTTTAGAGAGAGACCTATTTTTTTTTTTTTTTTATGGGAGTCAGGAGTTCCTTCTTTGAAGAAGCCATAACCATTTTCCCAGGGCCCACCATGTTACACACTATGGTGATGCCTGCCATGGTTCGCACATGCCCCCTGGTGGTCAGTGTATGTCATAGCGACCAGTTATTTGGTTGTTCCGCTGTTCGGTCTATTTGCATATTACAGTTTTGTATATTTAGACTAGAGGCCTGGTGCATGAAATTTGTGCACACAGGGGGCAGGGGCTTCCTTCAGCCCAGCCTGCACCCACTCCAATTGGGGACCCCTCAGGGGATGTCCAACTGGTGGTTTATTTATATGTGTGTGATTATGATTTTTAGTACTTCTTACAGGGATATTTCCAAACTTGGTTTTGGCTTTACATCTTTTCATCTATGGAACTTTTTCCAGATTGCCTGTTTTCTGGGAGAGTGATTCGCTCTGTAGTTGTAAAGATTATATTGGGATGTGTGGTGGTTTGGCCTCACAGGGATATAACCTGGCTATATGCCCAGCTGTCCAGGCCAGAAATCTGAGAGTCACCCTTAGTTCCTTCTTGTCCCTTGCATCCCTCTACCCCACCTCTAATGGCTCAACACGTCTCGATGACTTTAGCCTGTGAATATTTCTTGAATCAACACCCTCCTCTCCATCCCTTCTGTCACCTGCCTTTGTTCTGATCATTCTTGCTCAAATTAGGCCCTGGCTTCCTGCTGCCCCCTCTGCTTCCAGCCTGATTCTGTTCTGATTGACTCTGCATTTCCTTATCACTGCCCTACCTCATACCTTCAGCACCTCTGCCTCTGCCGTCATGCAGGATAAACTCTGGTCTTTCTTGGGACATTTGAGACCCTTTATTGTTCTGCTCTGGCCTCATTTTGCACCAGAACCTGCCTCCAGCTTCAGAGGCTGGTAAAGCTGAACAGAACTACTCCCTACATACACTTCCTGACCCTGGGCCTTGGACCTTGGGGTTCTTCACTTCATGTTTAGAATGCTCCCACTCCTACTTACCTTCCCCACATAACTCCTGCTTATTCTCATGTTCCCTAGCGTACATGTCAACTTCTCCAAGAAGCTCTAGGTTGTTCCTGCAGGCTGGCTTAGGTATTGACTTTGAGGCTTTTATAATTCCATTCTCAAGTCTCAATCCCCCCCCCCCAACAGTTCTCTGCATTCCTGTTTCTCCACACCAAGTGCCTTTATCTCTTACAGTCCCTTCAGTCCCATGTTGCATTGAAGGCCAAGGCTGAGCATCAAATCCTTGTGGGGATGAGAGAGTTTTCTTCCCCCTTATTAGCTGTTATCTTTCAGTCTGAAGGCAGATCTCCTGGAATGGATTTCCTTGATCATCATTGTGTGGCGTCAACATTTGGATTCCCACTCTCAATATAAGAAACAGACAGGCTTGCCCAGAGTCAGTGAATCAGAGCTGATGGCCTAGGACTGAGGCAGGCTGGCTACACCTTGTTCCATACTTACTTTGGTGTATCCAATTGTCATTGAGCAGAATTTATCGGATGATGTAACCTTGGGTTAGCTTTGAACAGGCCTTGCACCTATTTGTAGAATGATCTAAGGAAATCACTTCCTGTACTACTCTTGTCCAAATAGCACAGTCCACAGCCAGACTGGCTCCTAGCGACATTGAGTTCACACACAGGATACAAGAGCACATCCATGCAGATGGGCTTCATGTTGGATAGACTGGAATAACAGAACACAGTGCACCCAGCTCTTATGGGTGGATGGAAATTCAGGAGTGACTCCCCTACCACACAGAACCCCACCCCTCAGCTTTAGTCCTCAACTCTATTTGCATCACCCCCTGCCAAATATATCAGTCCTCTTGGATGCTCTCTTTGCCCTTTGCCACCTCCTGCTTGGTGCTCTTGTCAGTTGCCTTTCATTCAGCAATATTGGGGGCTAAGCGTAGGTAGAAATAGCTTGTAAATTTTCAAGGAGGTAAAAGAAAAGGGGAAAGGGGCCTTCAGAGAGATCTGGACTAAAGATGGAATACCTAGCACACTGGCTGGCAAACTGGCCCACAGGCCAAGTCCCACATGCCACCTGTTTTTATAAATAGTTTTATTTGAACACCAGCACACCCATTCGTCTATGTATCATCTATAGTTGCTTTCATAGGGCAGCATTGAGTGCAACAGTGGCTGACTGCATGGTGAGCAAAATCTAAAATGTTTACTCTCCAGAATTTTACTGAAACAACTTGTTACCCCTGCTCTGGAAGACAGTGAGGACTTTGATGACAGGAGATTTCACTAGATGGGCACGTCTCCTTTTTATTACTATGCTATGGGAATCTCTCTCTCTCTGGTCCCCCGAGTTGCATTACCCAAGGTGTTTTTCTTGTATCCTGTACCTGTCAGAATCCAAGACAATGAAAAGGCTTGGGCAGAGATTGACAAAACACGCCTGTGTCCTTACATGTATAATCTGGTGTATTCAGCTTAATAGTAATTGTGTTTTTTTTTTTAATGTGTAAGATTTGAGTTTGTGTAAAAATAACTAGATTTCAGCTAGACCAATATGGCAAATAGATTTCATTTTGACAGACAACTCTGATTAATTTGTGTCTGCCTGATCCCTATGTTGGGAAGGATTATGAAGTCTCAGGGGCCTCAGCACAAAGCAGAGCTGGGGATGATTCTCCGTCTGTCAGGGCCTATGATAGAGAAAGGGGGTCCATGTCTCAAGCTAGTGCTTTCTTCCTAAAGTAGGAGGAAGTTTAAATGCATGAACAAGTACTCTGCCTCCTGCAGCCTGGCCTCTGCTTGGAAGGTCCTAAAAGGAGAGTGTATATAACCGGGAATCATCATGTTTATACACTGAATGGTGTGAAGCTACAGAATGGCAGGTTACTGATTTACAATGAAAACCATTATATCCTGTGAGCCAACTTTTTATTGTGGTGAAATACCAATAACATAAAATGTGCTGTTTTAAGCCTTTCTCAGTGTCCATTTCAATGACATTAAGTACATCCACGTTGAGGTGCGGCCGCCATCATGGTCCACCTCCGGAACTTTTTCATCACCTGAACTGAAACTCAGCACCTCCTCCCCAGCATCCCTTAATTCCTGCCAACCACCGTTCTACATTCTGTCCCTATGATTTTGAGTACTATTAAGTATTTCATATGAGGGCACTCATACAATATTTGTCTTTTTGTGTCTGACTTATTTAACTTAGGCTAATGTCTTCAGGGTTCATCTATGTTGTAGTGCTTGCCAGAATTTCCTTCCTTTTTAAAGATGAATGATATTCCTTTACATGTCTATACTACATTTTGTTTTTCCATTTAGTGATTGATGGACATTTGGGTTGTTTCTACCTTTGGACTATTTTGAGTAATGCTGTTAGGTACACTCTTTGAGTCTGCTTTCCATTCTTCTGAACATACACCCGGAAGATGAATTTCTGGATGCAATGCTAATTCTACAATTATTGATTTAAGGAATTGACAAACTTTTCCCATAGTGGATTTGCCACTGTACATTCCCACCAGCAGTGCGCAAAGAGCTCCAGATCTCCACATTGTTACAAACACATTTGAAAATAGCCATCCCAGTCAGTCTGTGGGAAGTAGCATTTGATTGTGATTTTGATATGCATTTTCCTAATGACTAGAGATGTTGACCATCTTTCTACCACTACTGTATAGCTTCTCTGGAGAAATGTCTATTAGATCGAATCAACTCTTCCAGCTAATTCACACTGCTGGTTTCTTTAAAGAAAATAAAACAGAACCACTTTCAGCAAGGAATTCACCTGTTTTGGGCGCAAATGTTCTTGAAGTCAACCTATAGAAGCTCCCTTTGATAATACTTACAAGCCAGGGAATCTAATGGGAAGGGGATTCTATGTACAGTGGGGTGTTTTGAAGCTCCTGTAGAAGTGAAGACAGAGAAAACATGGGGTGGGGTGGAGTGAGAAGTGCTGCTTGATTTCTCAACTTGTGTCTTCTCCTTCCCCAGAGTGAGAGAAAGGGGAGGAGAGACAGAGAGATCCACCATTCGTGTGTTGCTTCCTCTTGACTTCTGTTTAAAATAGGTCCTTTTCAAAGCTCCAAACCCTCCAAACCCACAAGTGACATTTTTAGGACATTTTTTTTCTGAGTATAGAGGCCTTTGATTACTTCACCATAATTACTATGTTTATGGTGTTTTTCCCTCTGTTGGCTATATTTTAGTGAAGCGAAATTTGAGTTGGTTTTGTTAGAAACATCACTCTGGGAGCATTGGATTTACTTTGACTCCAGTAATAGAAATAATTTAAATTAAGCTTTAATCTCCTTAAACTCACTCATTTGAACTATGTATCAGAAACATTCTGGGACAGTGGACAGAAGATTCTAGTCCTCTTATTTTAAGGAATAAATGATGGAATGAGGTATGTTTGGGAAGGCTTCTGGTCAATATTCTCTGTATGAGCTACTGTGTAGGATGAGACAGTACTTCTGGATTGATACTACACAAAGCTTAGAATTTATCAAGGACATAGAGATATATGTCTGATCTTTTCCTTTTTCTTTTTAACAAACATTTGCTTAAAAGAGTGAAAATATTAAGCATATAAACAATAGAGATTGTCTGAAAGAAGTGATTAACAGTGAATTTGTTTTTCAAATGTACCACCATAGAATTTTTGATGTTTGCTATTGCACCTAATTTCTACCAAACATGATTTTTCAGTTATAAGGGTTAGTTTCTCCTTATATGGGTTGCATACATGTTTAATCTCCTATTATTAAACTAAAGCTAGGAGAAAAGAGACATGCTAATTCTTCTTCATTTTTTTGTGGCTAAAGATAAGATTATTTACATCTTTTTAGCTCTGGTTTTGGTGATGTTAGATGCCTTCACATTGTGTTCATATGGTCTTAAGATCTCTCTTTCTTTTTAAAACCATGCTTCATTTTGATCATTTCATTTGTGATGGCAGTGAATTTTGGCCTGCCATGTTGAGAATTCCCAGTTGAGAAGCAGTTCCCAAACTTTGCTTTGTATGACTCTGTAGGACTAATAAATGTGGGAATATACAGCCTTTAGGGAAATAAATACAGTTTTCAATAGGAATCATGAGGCATTTCTCAGAGCTAAATTGGATCTTGCTCCTTCTCTCCAAATACCAACAGCATCTTAAGGATGATAGTGTTTATAAGAGTTGACTTTGGGAGATATATTATAGAATTGTACACTTGAAAGCTATGTAATTTTATTAACCAATGTCACCCCAATAAATTCAATAATTTTTTAAAAAGAGTAAAATAAAATCAGATTGCAAAAAATTTTTAAACAGTTTAAAGGGTCATAACTATTTTGGATGCAGTTTTATTTATAATTTTTTTTATTTATAAAAGACAGCAAAATTTCAAATTTATGTTGGTGGGCAATGAAGATTCACATTGATTCAACTGAAGCCTATAATCCCATGAGCTGAAGTGAATAGGAACCATATAGTTAATTATTTATTGCCCAGTCCCACAAACATATCCACAGTTGGTTTTGACTGTAGTATACAAGTGGTGAATTGTGGGAGCCGTTTAGGATGTGCTCAGAGGTTTCTGCATTCCCAGCAGAACCTAGCAGTTGAAGTTCAGTCTCTACCACCAGATAGGCTCCTGGGTATAAAGCCCGACTACTCACTTCCCAGCTGTGTGAACTCAGCACGTCCCTCAGCTCCCTGAACCTCTGTTCTCCATTGGTCTGAGGGGTCATGGCAGTGCTTACCTCACAGAACTCTTAGTAAGACTAAATGACCTAATATGCAAAACGCAAACTTGAAAAGGGGACTGGCAAATATGAAGCACTCAATAAGGCAGTGTGTTATTATCATTATTACTAACCTCTCTTCCTGTCCAGTTTTTAGAAGAATGTGCTCTTTTATTTAGAATGTAATCCTATCTAATAAAGAGGGAATATGCCAATTGACCATTACACCATCACAAAGATGGACACACCCACAGCCACAAGATGGCAGTGCCCAGTCCCCTCAGCTCCGCGGAAGTCCCCCAATCCTTTCAGCCCTGCTGGGGGCGTGGCAGGTGCATAGTGCGGCCAGACCCGCCCTCAGCACACCAGCCACCCAGGGCCGGCCTGAGGCACAGGCAACCCTCAGATGGTGGCTGCCCAGCTGAAGCCCAAGGCACAGGCAAGCCTCAGATGTGTGCTGCCCAGCCACCCAGGGCTGCCCGAGGCTCAGGTATCCAGGGGTGACCGAGGTTTGAGCTGCCAGCAGTGGCACAGCAGAGGTGTGATGGGGCGTCGCCTTCCCCTGATCTCCAAATCACCTCCCACCCCTAAAGGCTCCTGGACTGTGAGAGGAGGCAGGCCAGGCTGAGGTACCCCCACTCCAGTGCATGAATTTTCATGTACCGGGCCTCTAGATTTACATATAAAACTTGGAAATTATATTAGACTCAGATGGAGAGGCATTACAGGTTTAAAGTAGAACTGATGTTGGTGTCGGCCTTTATCAAAATAGAATTAAGGTAACTACATATGGACTAAATCCTACATACTATGATGTGTGAAATGTGGTGGCTGTTGCCTCTAGAGGAGAGATGGTGTCGTTCTTAGTGTGGCCCAACCAGATGCCAGTTGAGCTTTTGGACAATTACTAAACTCCCTCCTCACTGTGTGTGTGTTCCAGCTATGTCTCCTCATGTCAACAATTGCTGACTGTTGATTAAATATTTATTACTTTATTTCATTTTAAAACCAATTAAGAAATGTTTAAACATACTAGAAAATACAGAAAGTATTATTATTAAAACCTATTTGTCCACCCTAAACAAATTTTACTTAAATAAGTAAATAAATAATAAAATTTGTCATGTTTACTTGATGTTTTTTAAGGAAACTCTTATACTTCATCTTGATCCAGTGACCTCCATTTCCCACAAAAGAAATCCTATCCTGAAATTAATGTGTATCATTTCCTGCTTACTTTTATACTTACTTGACATGTTGTATGTATTCTCAATCACTGTGGGCATTTAAAACTCCATATTTATCAAGTAATAGGTACTGCTTGTTTCTGCATTCTTAAATGCACAGTGCATAGTTTCCTAGTTCTCTCATGACTCTAGTCTAGGCCAGTTGCTCCTTGGCCTCTTCCCTGTTTATTGAAAAAGCCAGCCATCCTTCTACTTCTGGGCACTTGGCACTTGTAGTTCCCATTGCCTCCAGGCTTTATTTAAAAGCCTCTGCCTACGGCCTTCTGGGATACCCCATCTAAAATTGCACATGCCGAAACTGGTTTGGCTCAATGGATAGAGCTTTGGTCTGTGGACTGAAAGGTCCCAGGTTCGATTCCGGTCAAAGGCATGTACATTGGTTGCGGGCACATCCCCGGTAGGGTGTGTGCAGGAGGCAACTGGTCGATGTTTCTCTCTCATCGACGTTTCTAGCTCTCTATCCCTCTCCTTTCCTCTCTGTGGAAAATCAATAAAGTATGTAAAAAATATAATAAAATAAAATTGCACATCCCCCCAATCCTTCATCTCCTTTCCCTTCTTCATTATTCTCCTTAGGACTTTTAACCATTTAGTAATTTTCACCTCCTCCTACTTTTCACCATCCAGGTGACTGAACACTTGACTTATTTTCTTTCTCCCTGCGCTGGAATGCAAGTTCACTGAGGGCAGGGTTTTTTAGTTTGTTTTGCTTTTTGTGGTCTGTTTTCATGACTGCTTTATTCCAGACACCTACTAGTGTTCAGTAAATATTTGATGACTGAATATGTATCATTGGGATATTCACTTTCTTTTCTTAAGAGTATGTATTTTAAGTTTAAAGTTGAAACCAGTAGCTTTTTTGTTTGTTTATTTGTTTTGTTAATCCTCACCCTAGGAGGATATTTTTTCATTGATTTTTAGAGTGAATAGGAGAGAGAGAGAGAGAGAGAGAGAGAGAGAGAGAGAGAGAGAGAAACAGAAACATCTATGTGAAAGAGACACATTGATTGGTTCCCTTCTTTATATGCCCCAACCGGGGCTAGGGATTGAACCTGCGACCTGTACTAATGACCTTTCTATGCATGGGGCGACACTTTAGCCACTTAGCAACACTGTTGAGGGCTCTGTAGCTTTCTTTTCTTTTCATGCTGTGTAGTGTCCCGTTGGCTACCTAAATCGTCTATAAAATATCCATTTTTGTTGTAATGGTTGACACATTAGTTTTGTTTGTGGTGTTTTTATTTGTACAAATAGTACTGTAGTAGACATTTTTGAGACGTTCTCTTTGGGCTAATGTCTGAGTTTTTCTGTAGTCTCTACTCAGAGGTCACATTCCTGTATCAGTTATCTATGGCTCTGTCCCCCACCCCCAAACTTCCTGGCCTAAGTGATGATTTACACAGTGCTGTGTGTGGGCAGTGTGCTGCTGCTAGTTTTCCTCATCTGGCTGCAATCAGATGGCGGTGGCCATGGCAGAATAGTGAGTGTGGCCTCACTCACATGTCTGACCACTGGGAGTGTCTGTAGTGTAGGCTACCTCAGATCTTTTCCATATGGCTTCTCATTCTCCTCTAGGGTACACATGCTACCTCACAGCATGACCTTATGGAGGCATCATCTCAAGCACAAGTGCAAGGCCTTTTAAGGCCTAGGCTCTGGATTGCCCATGCATTACCTCATTCATATTTTATCGGTCAAAGCAAGTCATAAGGCCAGCCCAGATTTAAGGGATAAGAGAAGTTGCAAAATGTCGTGGCCAGGTTTTCTAATCTACATATCTTCAACTTTATTAGCTGTTGCCAAATTTCTCTCTAAAAACTAGTTTTACCAATTCATTCTCCAGTTGGTACCAACCACTTGCTAAGGCAGACTATCTTTGGAGCGACTGTGTGTTTGACAGAAAGGTGCCCCTGGGTCCCTCCTAAATGTGTATTTTCTTTTGGTAGTGATCCCTGCTAAGTCTTGCTATACATTTGACAAAACCTGATTTCCCTTCCTCTTCCACACAAATAGAGTCCATTTCCCATATTCTGTAGTAGTTAGGGGTGGCCATATTACTCAGTTTTGGTCAATGGAAGTGATTTTTGCCATTTTTTTGATTTGGCATATAATTACTTTGGTAATCTAGTACCAAAGTGTAATTTACTGAACCCTCTTGTCCCTGTCTACTGGCCAAACATGGAACATCCACTGGAATTCTGTGGCTCAGACTCCAGAGTGAACATCACTACCTCTACCCCCTATCCCCCATACCCAATCATGCTGTTGATTGGAATTTATTTTAACTACAAATAAACTTCTCGTAAGTCACTAAGATTTCAGAGTTGGAGCAGCTGACATTTTCTTAAAGCAATATAAACCTGGGGGAGCTTTATTTGTAGACTTTAGGTCTAGATAAGACTTAATCATCCAGTTTAATCATAAAAGATATTATTGGTATCTTCATGCCATTAAAAATATATGTACATGATAATTTTATTGAGCTATAACTCATATGCCATCCAATTCACTCATTTCAAGTATACCTTCCATGGTTTTTTAGTATATTTATGTAGTTGTGAAACCGTCACTGCAATTAGTTTTAGAACATTTTCATCACCCCCAAAGGAAACTCTGTACCTGTTAGGCAGTTACTCCCCATTTCTGCTTTCCCTGTCCTTCTCTGTTGCCTCAATTCCTAGCCCTTGGTAACCACTAATCTGCTTTCTATCTCTATGGATTTGCCTATTCGGTACATTTCATATAAATGGAATCATATATGTGCTCTTTTGTGTCTCACTTCTTTTATTTAGGGTAATGTTTTTAAGCCTCCTTCATTTTCTAGCACATCTTAGTACTTCATTCATTTTTATGAATGGATAATATTCCATTATATAGATATTTGGAGATGCTCATTTTATCTATCTATTTATTAGGTGATGACTTTTGGGTTGTTTCCACTTGTTGGTTATCATGAGGAATAGTGCTATGAACATTCATTGTATACCTTATTTTATCCATATGCTATTTGCTATCTTTCAAAAATTCTGCTAGAAACTTTATAAGGATACACTACCAATATAAAAAGCAAACTGTTTTAAAACATTGGCATCATAGAAAACAGCAACAACAGGGTATCTTCATGTTGGAACTTTTGGAACTAGTAAATTAATATAATTCCCTTCATTCTATAAATCATTAACCTGATCTTCATATGTCTGATCTGAACTGTATCTTATTTTTACAATAATGGAATGATTTAAAATATACCTAATAATTAAAGCCATACCTAATAGCTTTGAATTATAGTTTAATGCAGAACCCCAGTACTTTGGGTTGATTAGGATTTTTACTTAATTACTTAGAAACATTATTGAGTACCTTCTCTGTAATGGATATTGTTCAGGGCAGTAGGATATGACTATGAACAAGGGTAAAAAGGCTGAGCCCTCAGTAACAAGAAATATATTTCTAAAAATGAATAAGATAGTTGGAGATTATAATATATGCTATGAAGGGAATCAGTAGGCCATAGTATTTACTGTGTGACTTGGAGAGGTAGGAGGGCTAATTTGAAGCTGAATGATGAGGAGGAGCCAACTTTGCAAAGCACTTGGATGAATGGACTCCAGGTGTCTGGAGCAAGGGCAAGGTCACAGAGGTAGGAACAAGCTCAGTGTGTGTGAGGAACAGAGAAAATACCAGTAAGCATGAGCCTTATAGAGCGAGGGTGAGTGGGAGGGGTAATAAGTACATATAACTTTTGCTGATGCTGTACTATCTCACATATGAACATTCATATAAGAAGTATTTTTACTTGCTTGCATAGAGTCTAGAATTTAGTAATTTCATATCAACTGGACTCTCAGAGATAATTTTTGCTCCATGTTCTGGAATCACATTCTGGATTCCTTGTGGTGTGAAAAATGACCTGTTACAAGTATCAGTCTAAAAATCTGTCAGCAAGGCAATAAACATTTGGAAACCCTAGAGTAAATCTTTCTAAAAACCTGGATTTTTGTGTAAATTGAGCCCAAAGTCAACTGGCATGCTAAGCATTTTATGGGAATAAATTGGGTGCTTTGTGAATTACTCATTCTTCAGGTCACCGAGACCGAAATACTCAGCACTCTGTTGCCACAGTGAGTTGAATGGATTGGCAGTGGTTGAAGGATTTAGTCCTCTTTTCAGAATCACCTGGCTTGACCTCAAGGTGAAGTTCATGCTCTGGGTCACCAGAGGCTGTGTGTGGGTTGGGTTGTTCTTATACAAATACTGTGAATATGTACATCCTATTTGGAAGACATAAACTATAAACTACTAGGAAAATTTTATTTTTGTCTTACAATCTAAAAATGTCATGATTTTTTTTAAAGTCAAATAACTTTTGAAGTAACCTGTAGCTCCTAACTTTTTAGGAACTTACTTATCTAGCATTTTTACTCTGCAACACAGCAGTGAATAAAGTAAGCCCCAAGCCCCTTGATAGGCCCAATAGATAAAAGTAGGTTCTTCCCCAATAACTTTATTAGGTCCTGTTGTCTTTCTATTTACACATATTTCTAATGAATGTAGTTATCTTACTTCCAACAACTCAGCCAGTTAAACAGGAAAGTCCTTACTTGTAGATAGGTGGATTGACATCAATAAGAATAATAGGATCTTATTGCACATCCCTGCTGGCTCAAATATCATGTGTCCCCTATGAATCCAAACCAATTCAACTCTTCTCACAATCAATAGGCCTAAAATATTAAAGACCCAGCAATTTATTTCCTGAAGCCAAGGCATGTTATAAATTGATATAAGTGGTTCTTATTTTTTGTATTTGATTTTATATCTTGCACTAATGGCCTGGTGCATGAAATCATGTACATTAAAAGGAAATTAACTAGAAGAAATATTTTAATGTTGATATTCGCCCTTTCTCTATAATAGAAATGCCAACCAAATTCATGATCGACAATTACAGATCAAAATACACATGTATGATTGGCGCCAGTGAGAATAAGTATTTGCTTAATTAGATCTGCTTTCTGATATAGCTAAACTTTTCCCAGCCTAGTGAAGCACCCCAACTTATCTTTCAGGTAATTGTCAGGAACACAGCAGTAAATATCAACACAAAGTAGATTATTGTTATAGATCCCACAGGGAGAACAAAGGGTAAAGTATTTTACTGCAGCAGTGTTTGACTATATTCTGCACAGTGAGACAACCTGAAACCTTTTTCAAGGTCCACCATTTCTTACTTCTTTTCAGTTGGGTAAAGTTTCTAAGCTTTCTAAATCTCCGTTTTCTGGCTAACATAAAGAAAATGGGATTTCACCAAGTCTCCTATCTACCTACTCTAGGATTTCTGTGAGGATCAAATGAGATGAGGCATGGGAAAATGCTTCACAGACATTTGGTTAAAATGTAAAACGTTTCCACTTGGCTATAAAGCAAGTCATGTTCCTAGACTAAAAAAACTCCAAGGAGGCTAGTCACTAGGGAGAGGAAGCTGGGCTATGCTATATGGCATCATTACCCAGCATCCACAGCCACAGTTTCCAGGCTGGGCTGGGCTGTGGGCTGCATTTTGTGTCATGGGATCTTGCAAGTGTCATCTGCAATTTGGTGAGGTGTCACTCTGGGTTGGTGGTAGGTCCTTTCCCCTTTTGGGGAAAGCTGAGTGTGGCTTTGTGGGCACCATGTCTGTGGTGCCATTTTTCTGTAAATGGCCAGTGTACATCAATGCAGCTCCTGTGTTGAGTGCCTCCACCCTGGTGGTCAGTGCACATCATAGCAACCGATTGGACCCTTAGCATATTAGCCTTTTATATGCACTACTGTATTTTTCGCACCATAAGACACACCCGACCATAAGACGCACCTGGTTTTTAGAGGAGAAAAATAGGAAAAAAAAATCTGAACCAAATAGTGTAATAAAATATTTAATAAAGTATAACAGAATAATATTTAAACCATATAAACTGAACAGCAGTCAACAGTGGCATTGAGAACCATTATCACTGTCATTAACACATAAAGACAAAGGTTTGAGTACTCTAGTCTTCTGAAAACCCCAAGAACACATAAAGACAAAGGTTTGAGTACTCTAGTCTTCTGAAAACCCCAAGAACTCTTCTTCACTAGAGTCAGAATTCATGAAGCTCATTTGGTCACAATCACTGACATCACTTTCTTCGCTGTCTTCGTATAAAATACAGTCTTCACTTCCATCTAAGGCATTGCTAATGCCACATTTTTTGAACGACTGTACAACAATCTCTTCCTTCACTGAGTCCCATGATCTTTTCACCCATTCGCAAACTTGAGTGATGGTGGGCCTCTTCATTCGTCCAGTGGGTGTCAAATCATGGTTACCAGCAGCCAATCACTTGTTCCACTCTTCTCTCATAAAGACCTTAAATGGCTTGTTTATGGAGACATCAAGAGGTTGCAACTGGCTGGTAAGACCTCCGGGAATGACAGCTAGATGGGTCTTTACTTCCTTGAAGCATACGGCTGTGACACAGTACAGCAGCATCGCACCTTCCTGCACACATCGGCTTCCATAAGGAAGGTGAGGGAGGACCCGCTGCCACTCTGCCAGTATCTCAGTGGACTACTGAGAAGCCTGGATACGGGGCGGGGGAGGGATGATGCAGTCCCCAGGGACATGGAAGGTCCCGGGGGACCCGCTGCCGCTCTGCAACGCGGACCATAAGACGCAGGCACTACTTCTATTCGGACCATAAGATGCAGGCACTTTTCCTCCCACTATTTGGTGAAGAAAAAGTGCGTCTTATGGTCCGAAAAATACGGTAAGTGGCCAGATTATTATGATCTCTGAATGCATAATAATCTGGCCACTCAGTGTGTTTGTTTGTGAGTGAGTGTGTGTGTGTGTGTGTGTGTGTGTGTGTGTGTGTGAAAGAGAGAGAGAGAGAGAGAGAGAGAGAGAGAGAGAGAGAGAGAGAGAGAGATCCCGCTTTTAGCGGGATATCTGGTCCTGATTTTTAACAATTTGTCGCGCATCCCACTGCATTTTTAAAAAAAGTCCCGATTTTTAGAAAGAATCTTTCAAATATAAATGCATAAACACTTCATTGTACAGCTGAAACTAATATAATATTGTATGGTAACTGTCATTGAAAATTTTTACAAAAATAACTTAAAAGATACAAAAGTGAAAAACAAGTAAATAAATATATATTCACACTTGCATGAATATTACTCTTTTAGTTAGCATAATATTAAAGTTATATTACTGATTAATTAAAAGGTAATTATTAATACCTATTAATAGGTTATAATAAAGTTAAGGCATTTTATCATTCTTCAGCAAGAAAATGATTTTTCTTTTTCCTCCTTGCTTAATTCCTACTAAATTATTTTAAATAATCAAATGACTAAGATTAGTTACTGTTATTAAATGACTAATACAATGTTTTCTATAAAAATACTTGAATTTCATATCTGTATTAGTCTTCATGTTCATCATTATCCTTTTTACTAGCCTGGGCTATTATCAGACAACTTTGCAGGATTGAAATATTGGGCTGCAGGCTCTTACCTCTGCGATTGCTTCTCTCTCTCCTCCTCAGAGGGTACTATCACTTTCCTGACACTCCACACACTGTGCCAGCCCTGGACTAGTTGAAGCTAGTTTATGCCAGTTCTTCAAAAAGGATGTCTGATCAGTCCCTAGCAGCACCAATGAAGGAACTTATATAATCTTCCAGATGAATGGTAGATTCATGCCATGTCCGTTTGGACTCTGTTGCTTTCTTTGGACATCTCTGTGTCTCCTTGTCCTGCTGGTAGAAGGGCCGCTCTCTCTCTGTCTGTGGCTGTTCTCTCTCTGTCTGAGCACCCACAATCAAATTGCTCCTTTGACTTTTCAAGTTTGAGGGGAACACGTGAGCCGTTTCAGCGAGAATTTACCTGAAAATTGGGTTGTATCTAGTACATGAATGTGGTGTTATGACTTAGGGCATTTTCTACTTTCAGTCCCTAGTGGGGTGATTTTGTTTTGTGGAGGTGTTAGCAAAGAAACTCACGTCTTTAAAGAAAAGGAATTTTAGTGTCTTAAACTTTTCGCTCCACATATGGGAACCTGAAATCTCATTCATGTTCTGTGAAATTGAATAAATTGGATATTTGGGAATGAAATTGGTGGTCCTCCAAGCAATATGGGATCTAAAAGTGTTAAATCCTTTCATAAATAAACCTTGATTCAGACTGGAATGTCTTGGCTTGATCTGAAAGGTGATATTATAGGAGACATATAGCCTCTGACTGCCTTAAAGATAATTATCTGCACATTTCAGTCTTTGTCTGCCATCAGCAGGGCCTGCCTTGCGATGAAGTCAATGCTCTTTTCCTTACAGACGAGAATCTTACATTTAAACGGACCTCCAACCCAGGATGTTTATGAATCACATTTGACCAGTGAACTATAAATACAAAATAAATCTCTTAATAGTGGCACATGTTATTTTTCCAGCCTTCTAGATTTTCATGCTTACATATCTTAGCAACTTGGGGTCATTTCTAATTGGACCATGTCCTACTATCTTTGAGTTGTGAGATCAATATTTGTGGTTTGTGTTTAAAAATCTTTTTAAGCCTGGCCAGTATCACTTAGTGGTTGAAGGTTGACCCAGGAACCAGGAGCTCACTGGTTCGATTCCTGGTCAAGGTACATGCCCCAGTTTCTGGCTCAGTCCTCGGTGGAGGGCTTATAGGAGGCAGCCAACTGATGATGTTCCCCTCTCATTGATGTTTCTATCTCACTCTTCCTCTCTTTCTCTTTCTAAAAATCAATAAAGGTGTTTTTTTTTAATTAGGTTTAAAAAATTTATATTTATTTTCATACCTGTTATGTACTAGACTTACCTGCATCACCAAGATATGTGCATGTGAGCTTTTGGATAAAGTTGTGAAATGAATTCTGTTCTTGAGAGTAATTTCCTTGGGATAGAGAGAGTGAGAGAACAAGAATGAGCAAGAGGGAATTAAGAGCAAGTTCTTTGCTAGATTGTGAATATAATGAGTGTGGGCACTGACTGAATCCCGCATACCTGACATAGTGGTACAGTAAATTTTGTTGAGTTTATGAGTGAATTTATAGAGAGCTTTGAACGCTAACCTTTGTTCTTTACAATAGATGCTAGAAAGTAAAGTGTGCTAGTGGTCACCAAAGACTGGAGCCTCACAGTCTGAGTTCAAATCCCAGCTCTGCTACTTACTAGTTATGTGACTGTGGGCAAATTACTTAACCTTGTTGTGCCTCAGTTTCCCCATCAGTAAAATGGAAATTACAACTCAAAAGAGTGTTGTAAGAAATAAATAGGATTATAAACAATTATTCACATGTAAATCAATGTCTGGCACAGAGTAAATGCCATATAATTGTTAATTAGTATTAATACTTATTATATAGCTAGGGGTCCAGCACGCAATATCATGAGAGAGCCAGACCCGCCCGCCATGCTGTTGGGACCCAGAATGACTCTCGACATGCTGGGTGGGACGTGGGACCCTGTCTGAATCCTGCTATGCCAGGTGGGATGCGGGACCCAGAGTCAAGTCCCCACCCACCTGTGCGTGCAGCCTCCTGGTGACCAGTCTTTGGTTGTTCTGCCATTTCTGTGTAATGACTACAGGCCCTTTATGATATAGATTAGTATGTATTAATATTAGAGCTTAGTAAAACCTTATAATATTACCTTGTCTCTCATTTCAAGTGGGAATAGAAACAAATATTTCATATGTCCACATATAGGTATATACATTTTTTTTAAGTTTTATATTTAACTTGTAGACTAACTACTGATTTAACATAAAAATTGAGACTTTAAAGAGAAAATAATTAGAATACATAGTGCATATGTGCATAAGAGAGAGGTTTTCCATAATCAGATGGACAAAATTCCTCAAACATATGAAGCCTTCTCAATATAAATATTTTTTCATGCAAGTAGTTATAATTGACTAAATTAATTCCACAACATTTGGGTGCAAAACCAGAATATTTTATATTTTCTAAATAAAATCAAATGTTAGATCACCGCCCCACCCCCCTCCACATCAGCCATGCTTGATAGAAAATCAAATCTCAGACACTGTGGTGGGGGATGGGGGGGGTCCTTCTCTCTCTCAGGGTTCTTATAAGAACCCTAAGGCTATTCACTCAGAGTGCTTGAGATAAGACCTCTGGTCTTTGGTCCTGGTGGCTAACTCTGGGATGCTTGGTTGCTAACGTAGAGTTGCTAATACACTTCTAAGCCCTGGCCCTTAGTCCTGGGTCCCTGGCTCCTTGTCTCCTCACCCTCTGGGGACTGCTGCCATCTGTGACATCCAACACCCCTTCAGCCACCAGGTAGAATCCAAACCTCACAAGTCCCACCATTTCCCACTCATCCAAACTCATTCTGACAAGTTGACTCCTCAGACCAAAATTCCCGGTTTTTGGAATCAAAGTCCGTTGACTTCTCTTCCCTGTCAAGAAGAGAACAAAACGCCCCAGGACTCAAGCTGTGGGCCACCCTCCGGAGCAGGAGAGGGAGTCCTCGTCCTTAGCCTTTCTCGCATCCGTGGTCAAAGAATGTTCCCAGTGGTTTTGGCAGCACTGGGAAAGCAGCACAAACCAAAACACAGATGTGAAAGCCAGCGGGGAGGCAGCGTGGTGGAGTGGCTGGGGTTGAGGTGCTGGGTTGGAGCGCTAACCTGGCCTGGCTGCCCCCTGCTGTTCCTCGCTATTGGACTTCGGGCCTGTTTGCCCTTCTGTGCCTGGTGTAGAAGGGTAGGCCCTGCCCATTCGATGAAAGAATCCTGCCCAGGAAATAGACCGGGGTCCGCCGAAACCGGTTTGGCTCAGTGGATAGAGCGCCGGGCTGCGGACTGAAGGGTCCCGGGTTCGATTCCGGTCAGGCGCATGTACCTTGGCTGTGGGCACATCCCCGGTGGGGGGTGTGCAAGAAGCAGCTGGTCAATGTTTCTCTCTCGTCGACGTTTCTAGCTCTCTATCCCTCTTCCTTCTTCTCTGTAAAAAAAAAAAGGAAAAAAAAAAAAAAATATATATATATATATATATATATATATATATATATATATATATATATAAAATAGACCGGGGTCCGGCACAAGGCAGACGTTCAGAGAAGGGGCTTACTATCATTTGAGCTGCTGCCTCCTTGAGGGATCTAGTCTCCTCTGAAGGCCTCCAGTTCCCTCTGCCTTCCACAGGTCAGCCTGTTCTCAGCGGCTGGTCAAGGTGGCCCTTGGGACAGACTTTGGCTCCTTTCCTTCCCGACCCTCCTGGTGGTGACCTGGAGCCACATCCCTGCAGACGAGAGCCCAGGAGCTGCATGTGGGGCCCCCAGTGAGGGATGTCTGTGGAGCCCCAAGTGGTGCAGAAATGGCTGGGAGGGAGCTTAGAGCTCATCTAATTCAGGGGTTCACTTCACATGAGGGAAACTGAGGCCCGGGGAAGGAGAGTGGCTCGGTAGGCTTGTGTTCCTTGGGCATTTCCAAGCCTTCCTGGCCCCTGTCAGCATTCCTCGATCTACCTAACCCCCCAGCCTGAGCCTCACCCTGAAGCCCGCCTCCCAGGGTGTGTTGTTTCTGGGCCTTCTGCTCCTCACCCTCTCCCTCTCAGTTCCCAAGCAATTGTCTTCTTTCCCACCATGGCCTGGCCTGGCCTGCCCCCACCGCCTTGGCCCTTCCAGTTTCTTTGCTAGAATGTTCTCTCCACCATCCCTGATTGACAAAATCCTACCTGCCCTTCAACATAGGGAGGTCAAAGCCGGTAGCCAATGATTCACACATGGCTCACAAATGTATGTTGTGAATTCAGGTAGGATTTTCTTTTTAATTGAGGCATCATTTTAAAAAAAAATCAGACTTCACAGGAAAAATTCAGATCATTTTTCTTCTTTTGATGAGAGGATCTGGCCACATGGAACGGCGTGTTGCCTGGTAGAAACAGTGGGAGGTGAGGGGCACTTTCCCGCCTGGCCAGTCTCACTCCCTGGTGACCTCTTCGTCCTGCCAGTGTTTGCAACCCGTTTGAAGCCATTGTCTCCGTGTAATCCCTCTGAGAAGCGTCGGTCCCCCTGTCTGAATGGATCGTCTCCTCTTTGTCTCTGCCTCTGACACTCGCTTCTGCCTCTTGTGTAGCAGAGAAGGAATTCTGTTCTGCTTCTTGTTGGTTTCAGTGAATAATACTTATCATCTATCAAGTGCTTACCAAGGGCAGGGCACAGGCCTGAGTGTTTCATGGACAGTTTAATCTCCGGGCCTCACTGCGACCCTGTGTGAAGTGTATGATTATCTCCAGCCAACAAATCAGAGGCCCAGAGAGTGTAAGTGGCTACCTCAAGGTCACACAGCTGGTAAGTGGCAGAGAAGGAATTCCAGCCACCAGCTACCTAGCCTCAGAGCCTGTGTTTCCTCCCGTTTCAGTATTTCCCATCACACTGAAAGCTATGAGATGGGCAGGAATGTCTCTCGCTTTCTTACATTTAATGCTTCCAGGACACACACTGTCTCAGAGGCACAGAACTCTGGTCCATTTGCTGCAGTCGGGCAGTTCAGTGATGTTACAATTGTGTGTGACAGTGTCCTGAGCACCCATGACATGCCTGGTTTGTGCTGCACATTTGCCTGCAGGTTGCCCCGCAACCTCACACAACTCCCACAGCTGTCCCGTGTGGCAGGCATGTAGTCTCCATGTAGTCTCCATGCAGTGGAGGGATTGGAGGCTCGGTGAGACCTTGACCAGAGACATACAGCAGCAAGCAGCCAGGGTTTGCACCTGGATCCTCTTGACTGCACCCTGCGCCCACCACCAGCTGTCTCATGTTTCCAACCCCCGTTCTCATAGTAAATCCCATTAATACACCAGCGGGCAAACCCCCTGTTGGTTTCTTCCCAGCTGTACAGGGAACAGGACAGGTACTTCCGCCTGTGGTTCTTATGCAAACACCTTCAGGGTGACTGCTTTGTGGAGGTATTGGTCCAGGCCAGGGAGCAAAGATGGCGAGGCAAGCCATCCTCAGAAGCCTCACTATCCAGGTGGGGATGGGGAGCCCAGGCAGGGTCCTTTCGGGCCACCTCTGTGGAGAGGGCAGGGGTCTCCCGTCCATGGCCTGGCTGCGGCAGGTTCAGACCCAGCCTGATCCCTTTGCCTGCAGGAGAACATGCATTCCAGCAAATTCCGAAGGTGCTGCTGGTGGTCGGGGGACCCCCTTTGAGAACCACCGGTGTGAGAACCGGGTGTTATTGTTTTGGCTGATTGTAGTTATGAGTGAGGTGAGTATTTACTGCAAGCCACGTGCCAGGCCCAGCTGGGCACTACAGAGAAGTGGGTGGGTGCGTTGGACATGGAGCAGAGAGCCCAGGGAGGGAAAAAAGAGGAAAATACAAAGTGTTGGGAGGAGTAATTTAAAACTGTGACACATGCCACGAAGGAAACACACTTGGAGCCGAGATGAGGCATAGCAGTGGCAGGGGGCAGGCAGGCAGCTGGTTTAAGAGGTTTCGAGGGACCTTTTGGAGGTGGTAGCATTTATGCGGAGGCCTGCCCGGTGAGGAGATGCTTGTTTCTTAAAGGGCTTGGCAGGGGGCTGAGAGACGAGACAAGGTAAAGGAGGAAGATCCCCCGAGGCCCAGGGAAGGACCCGCATGGCATGTAGTCGAGGAGGCAGGCGAGGCTCCTGTTGGCATGGAAAAGAGTTGGGCTTTTGTGTGCGAGGCCATAGGAGCCATACTGCCTCTTTTAAAACCACATTTGGATTTTGTAAGTCAGTGCTTATAGGTGTGAGAATACTTTAGTCTGCTCAGCTGTAGGGTTTTGGCTCCTTCCACCCAGAGTAGAAAAAACAGGAAATACAAATTCACCCCCAGCTGTCACTGAGAGTAGGAGCATCTCACACAGACACACACAGACACACAGACACACACACACACACACACACACACACACACACACAGCTTCAAACTCTGAGTCACAAGGTTGGGGATTCGTCTCCTCATTCTCACAGTTGGCCACAGGAGCTGCTTTTGTTAGAGACATGCACTGGGTAGAAACACACCCTGCGCGCTCACCTTTGCCTTTGAATAGGTCGCCAGGTCACCAAGGTTAGCTGTGGAGCATGCTCCCTGTGCCCGCCCCCATCCCCCCGTCCTCTTTTTCCCCTGCAGGGTGGGGCTGTGTGCGCTCAGTTCATCTGAAGGCACATTGAATCTTAGCAGAATGACTGCAAACTCAGACCGAGTAACAAATTAAACAGAAACTCCTATTATCAACTGTCAGGCTTTCCTTCCTCTCTGGCTCTGGGCAGAGGGTGTCCCGTGTCCACACCTAGCTGATCACAGGGCACGCGTCCACATGGCCACCTCATTCAGCGCTGCGTCCCCCTGCATTCCTTTTCCTCCCTCAGGGCGGGGCGAGCTACTCTCTTTAGAATCATTCCGATGAGGATCTGCCCCGGACGGTTTCTGTAGAGCTGGGAACTCCTGCCTGTTTTCGGGCAGGTCTGCTCGAGTTGTATAAGGAGGATTTCTGGACACTCACTTGGTCACAAAAGGGGGCAGAATGAGGTTGGCAAGGGAAGAAACAATTTTATTGTCATAAAAACGGGGTTGTTCGGAGTCTAGAGGAAAGCTTTCTTGCTGCTGTGGCTGCAGAAGAGATTCGGTTTGGGAGTCACAGGGCGAAGACTGTGCGTCTTCCGCACTGGCTGCGCTTTGGCGCCGGGGCATCTCGGTTTGGCTGAGCTGGTGCAGGGACCTCAGAGCTGGGTTCGGTGTTGCTTCTCTGAACCTGCAGGTACCCCAGCCATTAAAGTATGTTTTCAGTATCTACTTGGGAGCCGTAAAGAAATGATTTTGGACAAGGGCAGCCGTTCCGTGCCACCGCCTGCACACGGCTCCTTTCTGCCCGGTGCTTACTTGCACTGGCACTTAATTTGTTACCGTCTATTAGTGCATTTTCCTGTCGCCTCAAAAGCAAGGCTTTTAGAACCTGGATTTTTTTTAAACACGAAACAGGATTATGAATTAATCTCGGGCCGGGAAGTCCCGGTGCTGGGGGGAAGGGAGGGAGGGTAACCTGACAAGTAAGACTCCGCGCTTGGCAAGCCCCTTTCGGGGGTCGCCCCGGGTTCCTGCCGGTGACCCAGCGGACGAAAGAGTGGATGTGTGTGTGAGTCTAGGCATGACTTCTCCAAAGATCAACATTTGTACACACTGGAGTCACCTTTTATACATAGTGCGACTGACATTAACCAGAGGAGCGGGCCTGACAGCCCGGCCGGGAAGCCAGCGGGAGAGTGGCCGGGCCGCGCGCGCCCCGTTTATCTGAGGGGATTCAGCACATTACACAGCCTAATTGTGTTCCGTCCAAGAGGAACCATTGCCCAGAGAGAGGCGCCTCTGAGGTTACCGAGGGGGACCCAGGGAAACGGGGTGTTCGTCTCCATCTAAGTATGGCGGTTAGTTATTTTAAACATCCAGTCCGCCCCTCCTGCTGAAGCTTGGCTCCCATGGTTTCCTGATAGCCGCGTATGACCGTCTTAATTCTCGAAGGAAAGAGGGGAGACATATTTTTCAACAAAGCGATTTATAAAGATTTGAGAAGCCGTAAAGGAAGAAAGTGTCCCAACTGAGGAAATCAGATCTTTAAGTGGATATTTGGCATCGAAGCCAGGAACCCCGTGTGTTCGCTGATGTTGGTCTTGAGACTCTTTGAATGCGAGGGCTATGTTTGATTCAGGGTTATGTTTAATCACTTTATTTGAGACTAGACTGCAATGTCATATTGGTCATGAAATATATACCTAAAAAAAGAGCTACTAGGGAAAAAAGTCATTACCTTAGCTGGTGTCGCTAAGTGGTTAGAGCACTGACCCCTGTATTAAAGGGTTGCAGGTTTGATTCCTGGTCAAGGGCACAGGCCTGTGTTGCAGGTGGATCCCCTGCTCTGGTTAGGGCATGTGCCAGAGGCAAACAATCAATGTATCTCTCTCATCTATTTGTTTCTCTCTCTTCCCTCCTCTCTATAAAAATCAATGGAAAAAATATCCTCAGATGAAGGTTAACAACAACAACAACAACAAAAAAGGTTACTTGCAAAAGGGTTCAGAGGCATGAACTGTAGAAAATGACCCTTGGGGAAAACACAGACATGCACTTCCAAATCATGATACGAGTATTTGGTGATGCGTGGGGTTTAATGTGTGAGTATAATTTATGCCCTCCGACAGAGGACCTTTCATCACAATTGTGGGGTTTTGAAGAACAAAGTGTCGCACGTTAAGATAAGAGTAGTTTTTGTCTCTGCTCAGATTAACAGTCAGTGCTTCCATGCGCCAGGGAAATGGGGAAAAAACAAAAGTTGCTGCCCTTAAGCATGAACAGTATGCTGGTCGGGATGCGTGTCTTAGTTGTTTTCATAGGAGTGGGCTGGATTTGACCGACCCTAACCATCCATCCACTCTCCTCGGGGCTCCTTCAGGGACCAGTGCGTGTTTGTGTGTGAGGGAGAGGTGGGTGGGAGGACAGGAGACATCTCAGGTGCAGAGGCAGGTGAGAAGCAGAGTAACTGGTCCTGTGACCCAGTGTTACCACCCCGTTCCCATCAGCTCAGCGGGCTGCTGGAGCAGGGGGGGGGGGGGATGCCGAGCAGCACATGGGGCCATAGGTTGGAAGAGAGGCAGAACTGGAACGGAGCAGACCGCTGCTGTGACTGGGCCCTACTTACACCTCCGGAGGCTGGAAGGCCATCAGAGGGAGTCACCCTCTATTCAGCCGGAACGTGCGTCCAGGTTCTGTCCGTCCGCCTTGCCTCTGAGGCAGGGGTGGGCACACTTTTTGACTCGAGGGCCACAATGGGTTCTTACACTGGCCCGGAGGGCTGGAACAAAAGCAACCTGACCATGCTGGCACTCTCATCTTGGGCTGCTGGTGAAGGAGCGGAGGGGAGAGCAAGAGAACCCTCCGCTCTTTCGGCTCCTAGGGCCGTAGTTTGCCCACGGTTGCTCTGAGGTCTCACACTCATCACCAGTTGCTTTGTGCTTAGGGAGAGCTGACTGGGTGGAAGTCTTTGCTCTGAGTCTTCTCTGTATGAAGCGATTTTCCCAAGGTTCACCAATTAAGCCTTTTTTTGTTTTTGTTTGTTTTTGTTTTTTTGTTTTGTTTTGTTTTTTCATGTTGCAGTCCCAGGAGGGAGCCGGGCACTGTGAGGGGTGCTGTGCCTTGGGGAGGCATTGGGAGGACTTCCTTCTGCAAAAGTCACAGGGTCAGCATAAAGCCTCTATAAAGTGATTTAAATGCAGAGGACATTGAAGAAGAAGAGTTCGTTCTGGCACTTCCCGCCTGATTTTTGCTTTTTTGACCACTGAGTTGCTAACCATGCCAGCAGTCTGAGGGGCGTATTTAGTTTGAGGATAATGAAGCTTTACTGTGACATTTTACTTACTTGGATTATAAGACTAAGAAGACCAGTACCTGCTGGTGGCCTTTAAGTGTAAGCTTAAGATGCACTAGTATCTGTCATTGAACATGGTCTTAGCAATGTCTTCTTGTTTGCGTGTGCAGTAGTCTGTTTTGTAAAAAAGGGGGCCATGATTATGACATTGTTATCACTTTACTTTTTTTTATCACTAGTTAGGACATCACATCCTGATTTAATAGCCATTGATTTGAATGCTGACGATATTGTGTGGGTGTGTAATTGTCCTGCGGAATGAAAGGCACGAACGGCATGAGCATTCTCTGCTGAAATCCTCCTGGCTGTGACATTTTGGGGAGGATTGGGTTCTTCCTACAGAGGATGGGAATGGCCTCATTGACCGCGTGTGAGCTTCTGCCTCTCCCCCCGGCATTTGTCCCATCTTTTCTTTTCCCTGCAGAAGTATATGCCTAATATATGTACTTTTTGTTAATTAAAATCTCCATTTTTAGATCATTGTAACTTTATGTGCAGTTTTAAGAAAAGAGAGAGAGATCTTAACCCAGTTTCTCCCAGTGGTAATTCTTGGAAAACTATAGTCTACCACATCCAGGATGTTGATGTCAATAAGGTCAAGATGCAGAACATTTCTTCAGCTCAGGGACCCCCATGTTGCCTTTCTGTTTTCCAACTGCACCCAACCCCTCCCCCACGCTCATCCCTTACCCCTGGCAACCATAATCTGTCCTTCATTTCTACACTTTTATCATTTCAAGAACATTACACAAATGGAATCCTATAGGATGCAGCATTTATGGGTTGGCTTTTTCCCAGTTAGCATAATTCACTGACAACTCCTCCAAGTTGTATTCTTGCAACTTTGCTGAATACATTTCTGTGCAGATTCTTTAGTGTTCTCTATAGAGATAATTATGTTATCTGCAAAGAAGAGCATTTTTATAATTTCCTTTTCAATTTTTTTGCTTTTTGTTTATTGTTCTTGCCTTATTGTAGTGACTGGAACTCTAAGTGCTGCTGAGTAAGAGGCTGAGAGCAGGTCTCCTTTCCTTGCTCCTGATCTTAGAGGAAAAGCATACAGTCTTTCACCATTGGTATCTGTAGATTTATTTTTAATTTTTTTTTGTAATTGCTCTTTATCAAGTTAAGAGAGTTTCCTGATTTGGGCATATACATTCTGAAACACAATTTTATATCTTTAAAGCAAAAGGGAACTGAACAGTGAAGAATATTTTGTCATGTTCATTTTGCTTTGTGTGAGCTCAGGTGAGAATGCAGTCTGCCAGTATCTTGATTTCAATCTTGTGAGAACCTACTCCTATTGTGCTTCCTGCTTAGTCTTTCGACCTACAGAACCATGAGCTGTGAAATGTGTGGTAATGTGTTACATAGAAATAGAAACTAATAGAAAAAAGAAAAGTCAACTAAGATAACTTGGAACATTGCTGGAATCAAAGCACATAGTGAATGCTCTACTCCAGTGACTCAAATGGGACTCAAGATTCATTCACTAAATGTGTCCATCCATGCATTTGTGGGTGCTGGCGGCATGTTAGATGTTGTGTTCAGGAAGGGGGACACTGGAAGAATGAGCCCAGGTCTTTCCTTGCTATTGAGGGAATCATGCTCCAGAGTTTCTTCCAGATTCTCTCAGTGTCGCCCCCTCTAACAGTTGTTTCATTATATTTGAACCCAACAGTCAGACTCACATCCTCGAAAAGAGCAAGCCATCTGCAATTCTTGGGTAAATACCTTACCTTTCTGAGCTTGGGTTACCCATCAATTTAATGCCCCGTTTCTTTGGGAATATGTGAGGGTCAAATGGGAATCAAGGAAACCATATTAATGAAAGCAGAGGTAATGATTATTGTTCCATGGTATAGCTCCTTCTCTTCTTTTCTCCATTTGGGCACGCCTTCCATTACTATCTGTAGACCAGCTACTTACTGTGTGTTTGCAATACTGGGCTCGGTGTGAAGATACAAAAATGCATAGACTACGTATATTCAAGCACCAAGATGGCACTAGAGAGGCCACTAACTACTACGTAAGGAGAGAACTGTGATGCGAGGATCCTGAAGGAATCTGGAAAGGGGCTGGAGCCAGGCTTGATTTGGGCTGATTAAAATTTGTCACCATCAGCAGGTATCTCCTGCAGAGTCAAAGCGGCCTCCTTCTGTCAGGCCTCCTTGGGGTTGCCTCAGAATTGATCTTTGCATTGCAAAAACCGAGGTCTATTTGACCACCCCGCCCTGACTTGTTGAATGGGAATGAATAGACCTTATTAATAGAGGTGGCCCAGTGGCATAGACAAATGGTTTTGATTTTCTAGGGCCCGGCAACTTATTTTGTGTGCTGCAGAAACAAAATGATAACAACAATAAAATCAGAAAATGCTGAACAGGCACCAAACCAAACAAAACAAACAACACACCACAGGCACACAACCATGCTGAACTTCCAAAAGCCATAGGAATGTTAGTAGGGAGCGAGGTGAAATGAGCCACGTTCAAGCACATGGTGGGCAGGGTGGAGGTGGCAGGAGTGACTGTTGACAGCTCTGGAGTCACTAACACTCCGGCACTCCCTGGTGAACCCAGATTATAATCAGCATAAATCTAAGTGACTGTCAGGGCCAAAGCAGCCATGCCTGAAAGTGTAGCCTGTCTCCAGATCCTTTTGGCTGAGGGTAGCTGCCCCATACTTGCCGCCAGGGGGCGCCGTCAAGCTCTCAGTTCTGCTTTATTACCACTGGCCTTGGGAAGCTATGGTCTACCAGCAATTAATTTTTTTCATGAGAGCTGAAGTACTTTCTATGCAGATGTTCCTTGGTTGCAATTTTTTTAAAAAAAATTACTTTTTTTAACATTGATAATTCATGCTTGCAGCAGTAAGTACCAAGAAGAATATAATAGATTACCTGAAATCTCTAAGCCTAGAAACAAACCTGCCATAAATATTTTGGCTCATTTTCTTCTCATCTTCCTTTCTATGAATATGCACTTAAAAGCTCACACATAGTTGCATTGTATTGTATTTACTATTTACTTACCTGCTTTTCTCATTTGGAATTTCCTGAACATCTTTCCTTTACATTAAATCTTTCTACTTCGTGTTTAACAACTGGATGTCTGTGATTTAGTATCCAATTTATTTGGAACATTTACACATGTGAGCGTGCTCACACACGCGCGCACACGCGCGCGCACAAACACACACTCATATGTACATATATACATATGCAATTTTATCCTGATTTTTATAAGAAATTATAATGAACATGTTTATTATAGCCTAAGAATAAATTCCTCCAGGCATATCCCTTATTATGTTCATATAATTAATTCCTAAAGTGGAATACATAGTCAAATAGTAATTCATGAATTTATTCAGTATAATTAGTAAATTACACTGAATTTCAAGTTTATCTCATATGTTCATAAAAGGTATAATTTCTACAGATGATTTCTAAACATCGCCTTTGGACAATACAGTGGTAAAACTTAGATGTTCTGGCTCTTTCTAATACAGTAATTACTAGACACATGGCTATTTACATTTAAATTCCATTTCATTAAAATTAAAATTGAGTTAAATTGAAAATTCCATTCCTCAATTGCATAGTTACATTTCCAGGGCTCTGCAGCCATGGGTGGTTAGTGGCATGTGTATTGACAGCTCCAACGAGAATCCCTCCATCATTGCAGGAAGCTCTGTTGGACAACACACCTCTCATATCTTCATGGGTTCCTATAGGACTGTGTTTGGAATTTAGCTAAAACTAAAACATGAACACACATTTTGCATGTGATTGCCAAAATGGTAATTTGGTTTGTTATAAATAGATTTAGTAGTAAACATTTCACCATTCCACTGAAGATGAAAAATACGGTGTCATTCTGAAAATGTAAGAAAAGGTAACCCTCTGTCCTGCTTGCTTACCCTCTAATAGGCTGAAAACGAAATGCCAGTGCTCAAACTAACATCACTGTTGGTACTGGTTGCAGGTCACTGTGTGCTTACTATGTGCCAAGATCATAACTGTTGTCACGTCACAAGGATGTTGGGAGGTGCCGTTATTTACCACGTTTTACAGGAAGAAACTGGTGTACATGGAGTGCAAGTATCTTTCTTTCCCAGGACCACAGGGCCGGCACGCTGGCTCCCAATGGGACTTACGCCCTCTGGCTTCAGAGTCCACATTCTTAACCAACCACTCCCTCAACTGCTTTCCAAGAATGTTCCAGACCCTGTTAGAGAAAAGACCAGCTCTTTGCCGTGCTGCTGCCGACGGTGCGCACATAACCAGCGTGTGTCCCTCCCCGCTGCTCATGAAGTACCTGCACCAAAGGGGCACGGGCAGGCCCCACACAGCCCTTTCGCAGGGAGGTGCCACGGGGCCGCCCTGAATGAGGGCTCGGCTTCCTGCAGACACTTTCCCTGTGCCGCTCAGCACTGTCTATGTAACTGCATCTGTGGCATCAGAGGCACATAGTTTGCACATCTCTCCTCCCCCCGTTTTTTATTATGGTGTGAAATTTCCTTCGTGAGCCTGGGAAGAGAAGGGGGGAGAGGGAATTTAAAATGGAGTCAGAATCTAAGAGCTTAAGCTCAAACACTAGATGCAGTATTTGCAGCTGACGGGTCAGAGGTGACACATCTAAGCACAGCTCCTGGGTGCCTAAACTTGAGTGAGAACACAAAACCCACACACAGGCTCGGGGGTGGTGGTCAGAAAGCAGCCTGGGGATTTTCAGTTTCAACCTTTTCCAAAAGGTGTCACTCTAAGGCAGCCGTGGGGCAGTGGGGGGGAGGTGGAGATAGCAGTCAGATAAGAGTAATTGGGAAAATAAGACTAGTGGTCCCTGTTTCAAAGATTCTCGCCCACAGCCTCTGTCTGAGAAGTTGTTGCTGTCAAGGAGGAAGGGCCTTGGCATTTACCTTCACCTTCTGATCTCGGGGCGACCTTCTCGGTGTCCAGAGCTGAACTGAGCCAAATCCCAGCTGTTCCCGCAAGACCAATACCCATTCCCGTTTTGCTGGGACCCAGGACGCGGGGATCTCATCGGCTCTGTGCAGACTGACTCCCATCTCGGATGGCGATGGCCCGGAGAGCCCATCTATTTTTAAAATAAAGCTTTAAAAGCTGTTTAAAGAGTCCAAATTATTAACACAAAATAGATACTAACTCAATACTGACGTATAATTCAAGAAAAATAAATTCGATTTATCAAAATATTTGAAGACCAGCTCTTGCCAAGCACGCCTCTGCGAAGCACCGGCCATCGCCACGTGTCGGGAAGAGACGCACAGAACCCGGAGCGTGGCTCTTGGCAGATAACTGAGAGAGAAGCTGGTTTTCAAATATTTAGTTAAACAACACAAATGTATGTGTAAGTGTAAGTCGACACATGTTAATGATTTCAGGTCTTAAACAGGTTTTTTATTTTATTGTTTTAAGGCTCTGCTGCTCACTTTAAAAGTCCCGACAGTTTCTGCAGAGCTGGCTATAAGCACGAGGCTCTTTAGGAATTCACTTGATGGCTTCGTTATTCCGAAAGGGGACAGAGCTATGCATTATTCAAGCACAGCGGGCTAAGTCCTGGTAACGTAGCCATTTTGTAAGAGAATTTTTATGATTTTGCCACGTAGAATGACTAATCAAAGCAGAAATGACATAGAGTTATTTAAAGGTTTGCTTTTTTTTTTTTTTCATGTTAGCCGGTGAAACTAGACACCTAGCTCGAAGAAACCTTTAATTATTATGTTCTATAACCAATATATTTTAAAATGCAATCTTAGCTTTAAAAATGTAAGATTAGAATACTAGTCTTGCCATAGCTGGGGATCTTTTAGGAAATTATTATTATGATGATGATTATTATGAAATTATTTTAAATGGAATATCGTACATATATAGAAGACTTCTGAGGTTTTCATTGAGGTTGGTGTTTTAGGAATTAAACGGCCATTCTAAGTTTTTCCCCCACTCAGGAAATACTGTCTGGTGAATTTCCCAGAGATGTGCTTCTAAAAGAAGCAGATGCTGTGTCACATGGACACAAATGGGTTGCTTTCCTGCTGGCTTTCTCCAGAGCATCTATTGGCTCATAATTTTGGGGGTTCTCCAGCAGCAGGTCCCTGTGAACAGACCCCCCACCCCCAGGGGGGTCACCAGCAGGTGTGTCTCACTGTCCTCTTCAGTGGGCCACTCCGCCTGCCTGCTCCAGGGAGGCTGGCCATGGGCCCCGGGCAGGATTGGCTCCTGCTTTACTCTTACTCATCACTCAGTACTTTGATGAATTTTTAAATCACGGCTGTGATTAAATTGTTGTTGGATTTAAGCTTGCCTGCCAAACCAGACAGCTTCTGAGGACAGGCCTGTCACTGTGCGGGCAGAGGGCAGGGCACACAGGTACGCCCGCTGAGGCTGAGGCTGAGGCTGAGGCTGAGGCTGGGGTGGGGATGAGGGGAGGAAGGAGCATTCCTCTCCCAGGCCCTGTGGCCACGCTGTGGAAAGCATAGCAGGATGAGGAGCTACTTGCTTCTACTCCAGCTCAACCTGGAACCTTGTGATTGTGCCAACCTGCAACCTGCAGGTTCCTGGGTTTGCTTGGCAGCTGCTGGGGTGGCAATGGGCATACGTCCTGAGGAGCTGGGTCACTGGGCCTCTTATCTCCATAGAAAAGAGAAGGCACTTGAGGCAACAGAGAGGATGGCCAGGGGACCACTGGTTTATAGAGTAGGAAAGTCTCAAGTTTGAGCTTACACTGCATCCATCATTGCACCAATGGGTCAAAGGAGGAGGGTATTTCAGAGTCACGATCTTGCATTCCTCTTCATGCCCTTCCTCGGGTGTTTACTGAGTGTGGACCTGGTGCTGTCGCAGGGGTTTATGGGGCTTCCAGAGAAGACAGAGACACGGTCCTAGTCCACCAGGGGATTACAATCTAGTTGTAGCAACTAAGTACACACATGAAATAGTTGAGCAGGAGTGGGAAGTGGATTTGATTAGGTGGCTGACAGTCAGGTGCAGGCAGTGAGAACTGGGAGCACTTGGGTTGGGTAGAGGTACCTTGGTTAGCAACCATTCTAGGGATCATGGTCACGGGCATGCATGGGCACTCCCCGGGTGTCCTGCCGAGGGCTGGAGACTTTGTGTATATTATCTCCCTGTATGCTTTTGCCAATCCTGTATATGGCTCTGTTTCCCTTTCACTTAGAGAGGTCAGTAATGTCCAGGGTTCCTAGACTTGGCTGCTCTTTGTAATGACATTGAAATCATCCGTATCTTTAATAAATGCAGATGCCTATAACTCCCACTTGCATGTATTTTTATTTCATTGGTAGAGGTGTGACCACGGCATTAGGGTTTTGCAAAGCTTTCCAATGGATTCCAATGTGCAACAGCATTTAGGAAGCATTGGCCTAAGATTGGCTTAAGGCCACAGAGGTTCTCTTGGTGGTTCCAGAACGTGGCCCAGGTTTCCCACCTCTTCTAATTACTGCACCCAATGAAACGAGCCGGGCTCCATGACAGGGCCTTGACCGATGGGGTTAGCACAGGGGTATGTTTGCATGTTTGTGGTTGGTTTAGGGTAGGTGACAGCAAGCACAGAATCCTGAATTCAGTCCTAAGCAAATGTAACCTGGGGTGAATACCAGGCACTGTATTAATAAAAGCTGACACCAGGTACTGGGCCCCAAGTACTAGGCATTGTTCTCAGGGTCAACCCACTGAATCTTCCCAAAACCCCTTTGAACTAAGTTCTGCTCTTACTTCCACTTTGCGAGTGAGATGCCTGAGGCTCAGAAAGCTTTCATCACTCACTGAGGGTGACCCTGCTACTAGTAGTGCAACAGCCCCCCAGTTTTGTCTGTGACCACTGTGCTATGCTGCCTCTTCTTTTAAAAAGGTATTAAGTGTTTTTCTTTTTTCTTTTTTTTTTGTGGGGGGCGGGTTTGGATTACTGATTCAATTTTGTTACTAGTAATTGGTCTGTTCAGATTTTCAGTTTCTTCCTGATTAAGTCTTGAAAGATTATATATTTCTAGAAATCTATCTATTTCTTCTAGGTTTACCAATTTGTCGGCATATACCTAGTCATGATATTCTCTTAAAATTCTTTGTATTTTTTGTGTTTTCAGTTCTCATATCTCCACCCATTTCTGGTTGGATCTATTTGGGTCCTCTCCTTCCTTTTTCTTGATGAGCCTGGCTATAGTTTTATCCATTTTATCTTTATGAAGAACCAGCTTTTAGTTAAATTTCTATCTTATACATATTTTTATTATCTATTTTATTTACTTCTGCTCTAGTCTTTATTATTTTCTTCCACTCATTTTGGGCTTTATTTGTGTTTTTTTTCTTATTCCTCAAACTGTTTGTTTGAAGTTTTCTTGATTGTTGAGGTAGGCCTGTATTACTGTGAATTAGAACTACTTTTGCTGTGTCCCATAGATTTTTGTATCATTATGTTTTCATTTGTTTCAAGAAATTTTATTTTTTATTTCCTCATTAGCCATTGGTTGTTTGGTAGCATGATATTTAGCTTCCCCATGTTTGTATTTTTTAGGAGATTTGGTAATTGATTTCTAATTTCATACCATTGTGACTGGAGAAGATGCTTGATAATGATTTCAGCCCTCCAATTTATTGAGACTTGTTTTGTGACCTACTGTGGTCTATCCTGAAGAATATGTACTTGAAAAAGACCTGTGTATTCTGCTGTTTGGGGGTGGAATGTTCTATAAATATCTATTAAGGCCTTTGGATTGAATGTCATTCATTTAAGACCATTGTTACCTTGTTAATGTTGTAACGGGAAGATCTGTCCATGATGTAGGGGAGTGTTGAAGTTGCCTAATATTACTGTAGAACCTCTGACCTCTCACTTATGTCTGTTAATATTTATTTCTCTATTTAGGTGCTCCTATATACAGTGCATAGATGCTGACATCTATATCCTCTTGTTGGATTGATCCTTTTTTCATTATGTACCGTAATACCCTTCTTTGCCTCTGTTGTTCCAGTCTTTTTTTAAAAAAAATGTTTGTTTTGTCTGATATATGCATAGCTACCCCAAATTTCTTTTCATTTCAATTTTCATGAAATATATTTTTACAGTCTTTATTTTCAGTCTGAGTGTGTCTTTCCATCTGAAGTGAGTCTCTTGTTGGCAGCATATGCTTATGTCTTCTTTTTAATCCAGCCACCATATATCTATTGATTGGAATATTTAGTTTATTTATATTAAAAGCGTTCATTGATAGGTATGTAGTTATTGCAATTTTATTAATTGTTTTGTAGTTCTTTTCTCTTCTTTTCGTTTTCTCTCTTCTCTTGTAGACTGATGACTTTAATAATTTGAGTTCCTTTCCCTTTATTTTTTGTGTATCTATTATAGGTTTTTGGTTTGTGGTTACCATGAGATCCATATATAACAAGCTATATTTATGGCATTCTATTTTAAGTTGATGGTCACTTGAGATCAAAAACATTCTAAAAGTACTACATTTTTACCCCCTCCCCCACTTTTACATGTTTTGGCATTATATTTCACATTGTTTGTGTATCCTTTAATGTATTATTGTAGTTACAGATGATCTTATTACTTTTTTTCTTTTAACATTAATAGTGGCTTCATACTTGGTTAATTTTTTTCATATATATATATATATATATATATATATATATATATATAAATTTTAGCCTTTTTTTCCACTTAAAGAAGCCCCCTTAACATTTCATATAATGTCAGTTCAGTGATGATGGACCCCTTTAGCTTTTGCTTGTCTCAGAAACTTTTTTTTTCAATTCTGAAAGCTAGCCTTTCTGGGAAAAATATTCTTGGATTAGTTTTTTTCTTTCATTACCGTGAATATATTGTGCCATTCCTCGTGTTCTGAAAAGTTTCTGCTGAAAAATTAGCTGATTGTCCTTATGGGTATCATCTTTATTTAACAAACTGATTTCCTCTTGCTCCTTTTAAGATTCTCTCTTTATTCTTAACTATTAGGATTTTTTAAATTTTTATTTATGTATTTATTTATTTATTTATTTTTAGAGATAGACGGGGAGGGTGAGAAAGATGTTGATTTGTTGTTCCACTTACATATGCATTCATTGGTTGCTAATTCTATGTGTGTCCTGACCAGAGATTGAACCTGCCACCTTGGAGTATCAGAACAGTGCTCTAACCAATGCAGCTACCCAGCCAGGGAAACTCTTGGTATTTTAATTATGATGTGTATTGATGTGGGCCTTTCTGGGTTAAACACCTATGGGACTCTCAGTGCTTCCTGGAGTTGGATGTTTGTTTCCTTCACCAAATTAGAGAAGGTTTCAAACATTTTTCCTCAAATAGTTTTTTTGTACTTTTTTTCTCTCTCTTCTCTTTCTGAGACCACTAGGATACAAATGTTGGTATGCTTGATGTTGTCTCACAGGTTCCTTAAACTTAATGTCATTTCTTTCTTTTCTTTTCTTTTTTTTTCTTCCTCACCCAAGGATATTTTTCCATTGATTTTTAGGGAGAGTGGAAGAGAGAGGGAAAGACAGAGAGAAACATCGATGTGGAGAAACATATCAATTGGTTGCCTCCTGCAGGAGTCCTAGCCAGGACCCAGGCAGGGTAGAAGCCTGCAACCAAAGTACGTGCCCTTGACTGGAATCGAATCCAAGACCTTTTGATCCCAGTCCGATGCTCTATCCACTGAGTCAAATCGGCCAGGGCCTCATTATTATTTCTTTTTCTCTTTCTCCTTCTCCTTCTCCTCCTCCTTCTTATTTTTCTTCTTCTTCTTCCTCTCCCTCTTCTCCCCCTCCTCCTTTTTCTTTTTCTCCTTCTCCTCTTTCTTATTTTTCTTCTTTTTCTTCTTCTTCCTCTCCTTCTCCTCCTCCTCCTCCTTATCCTCCTTTCTCTTCTTTCTTTCTTTCTTTCTTTCTTTCTTTCTTTCTTTCTTTCTTTCTTTCTTTCTTTTTTTTGTTGTTGTTCCCATTCTATGATTTCCACTACTTGTTTTTCAGGTTGATTTGGCCTTCTGTATTATCTAATCTTTCGTTGATTTCCACTAATATATTTTTCACTTTAGTCATTGTATTCATCAGTTCTGATTGGTTCTTTTTTATATTTTCTGTCCCTTTCTTGACATTCTTGCTAAATTCGTCTGCTCTTCTCCTGAGTTTGTTGAGCATCATTGTCACCAGTGTTTTAAATTTGTTACCTAATAGATTACATTTAGGTTTGTAATCTTGTCTCTTTCATTTAGTGTTTTTTTCTTTTCTACTGGAATTTTGTTCTGTTCTTTCGTTAGGAACATATTCCTATGTCTCCACACCTCGATAGTGTCTCTGAGTTTTAATCTATGAAATCGGTGAAAATAGAAGCCTCTCTTGGACTTGAAGGATGGCCTTGTGTAGGAGCTTCCCCTTTCTAGAGTTATTATGCCAGGTGTCTGGCCATCTGGATGGATCAATAGCTGGTGTGGGCATGGGCCATGGTTATTCTTCGGACAAGCTGTGCCAGGGCCTGAAACTGTAGCTAGAACAGGTGACCCCCAAGGGTTTCCAGGAATGAGCCACACCAGAGCCTGTCTTGGTAGGTGAGGTGGAAATGGTAGTTGGGGCAGGCTGTGGAGAGTCTTGGGGGTCAGGGGCCCTATGAGCCAGAAATTGAAACTGAAGCTAGCATGGGCTAGGGGAGGGGACAGGAGCTATGGCTGGAGCCCCAGGGCAAGTGGTGTAGCCAATGTAGGCCTGGGGCCTTGAGCCTAGAGCCTGGGGTGCAGTAGGGTGGCCTCGGCCAGCCGGCTAGAGCTCCTGATTGACCTTCTGCCTGTGCACTCAAGGTGGTGGGTTAATACAACAGATGTGCTCTCTGGAGTCTCCCACCCCACAGAGAATTCCCACCTCCACACTCCAAATTGGCAGATTCTCTAGAGCAGTGTTTTCCAAAGTGTGGTATACGTACCCCCAGGGGTATGGGAAGAATTTGGTGGGGTACGCATTGCACCGGAGTTTGGTGGGGATATGCACTGCACCGTGCTTAGCTGCGCCTAATTCTACATTCTCGTGAGTCAAGTCAAGACAGTCTTGTGAGGCAGAGATGGTCCAGTGTGCAAATAAATGTTATTTATAATATAACTTTTATTTGTATTTTATTATGAATAATTTTATTTTTTGTTTATTATTATTTTGTGTATGTACCAAAAAAATAAAAAAATATTTTGATTGTTATTAAAATACATCCATTTTTTTTGGTGAGGGGTACTCAGTGTTCCAAAAATTATAGAAGGGGTACACATATGTCAAAAGTTTGGGAAACACTGCTCTAGAGTTAAGCAGTTGATTTCTTTCCCATTTAGTCTATGTGCCCTTTAAATGACTGCTTTTGTGCTATAGCCTAGGGCCAGTGTGTTTGCAGGAGGCTCCTCAGTGCTCCCCCCCATTGCAGGTTGACTTGTGGGTGTGGGTCCCCACAGCTCTCTTGCCTGTTTCTATGTGGTCTCTGTCATTTCACGGGCAGACACTGTTCAGCCAGCCCCCAGGTCTTCTTCAGGTGGAATTGCTCTGCCTGAGGTGCGCTCATTCAGTGTATTTGTGGGAGGAGGTGAGTTCAGCGTCTTCCTGGGCCACTGTTTGGACTCCTCTTGATGTCTTTACATGGCTATTGAATGCATAAAAAACAGGCAGGAAGGAAGAAAACTAAAACATCTGCTTCGGCCTCACCAAGTATCGCTTTGTAGAAGGGCTTCTAGTCCTATGTATGGCATCCTCTGAACTTAGGTGAGAAACTAAACAGCTTTGTGGTTGTGTTTCAATTTTTGTATATTTGTGAAGTTAAGGACTAATGCTCGTTATTCTCCAACTAAGCAGGTGTGGTTCTGAGACTTTAATAGGGTAACCTTTATATTCGTTGCTTTTTAAGCTGTTTCGGGTTTTGCTCTGAGTTACATTACATGGCCATCAAGTTCCCTCTTTTTATCAGGGCAAAATGGAGAGTTTGATTATCTTAAAAGCCTGTAATTTACCTTGGATGCGAACTGTAAGGCTTATTCTGAATAAATTCCATGTAAAGCTGCAGAAATTAAGTAGAAAGTCTTTATGAATTGGAACTTAACATGTCACTGACACATTCTGAAGCGTGTTCCTTTGCCTTTAGTGATGGATGGTCCCATTCTGCCAAGTTTAGCTGAAAGGGGTGGCTTAGAAACCCAAGCATCAGATCTGGAATCTAGAAACTTCCTGGAACTTCCATAATTTTAAATCTGGGTGGCTGCAGCTGCCAGCCTGCATCTGTGAAAGGGGTGGCATGCCACCAGCTTCTCCAAGGAAGTCCCTGGGCCAGAGCTATACACGGCAGCCCCGCTTCTTGTGCATCATTGTTTAAAAATCCCCCAGTGGTTTGGAAGGATAAGGCCTTGTTTTGGGGCTTCTTGGTCCAATTTTTGGTGGAACCTGGCTGGAAACCCTGGCTATTTGATAGTCTGGCTTATTTCTATGGTGTATTAGCACCCTATAAAAGCTACATGTCATTTGTTTCAAGTTTAGAGCCCTCTCAGACTTCAGGGGCAAGCCAAACTTGACCCTTTTGTGGCTGAAGTTCTGTTTACCTTCGGCCAAAACTTGCTTCCTGACTGTGAGCCTGGGAGGTGAGGTGAGGCCCCTTGGACATCAGTTTTGCCAAACAAGGCTCTGATAGGTTCACACATGAACACCCCTGAAGCACGGAGATTAACTTGCCGTCAGAAGAAGACTCTGGGGCCTCCACACAGAAGTGTATTGTGCCAGGCACACTGCATTTTGAACATTGCCTTCCACCCACTGGGATGCAATATCTTAGATTTTTGCCAGACGCCGTGGAAATTGGGTCGAGTCATCACCTTCCACTTCTAATACATACATCCATGGGTCTCTGTGAAGGTTATTGGACAGTTCAGTGGAATGGGGATCTTGGAGAAATTGGGACGTTCCCCGTGTTTGAAACATTTGTTCTTAACCAGGAACAGGGTAAATAAGATACAGCGTCCCGTTCAGCGATGGCTCTGATCGCTCTGTGCCCGTTTCTGAACACAGGCTGGCAAGCAAGCCCTTGTGTTTGAGTGAAGGAGCAATAACAGCCCGTTGCATGTGCCTTTCAGATAGAGGAGCTGATGAACGCCCTGGAGAAGACCAGGCAGGAGCTGGACGCCACCAAGGCCCGCCTAGCCTCCACACAGCAGTCCTTGGCGGAAAAGGAGGCGCACTTGGCCAACCTCCGGATAGAAAGGAGGAAACAGCTGGAGGAGATCCTGGAGATGAAGTGAGTACCCATTTTTTTGTTTCCTGGTCTCTCTTTCCCGATCTCTCTTTAGGGATGGGGAAGGGAAGGCTGGAGGAGACGAAGAAAGAGCTTGGAGAAAGCATCATTTAGCTAACACCTGACTAGTCATATCCGGGACTACACTTCTTACTTTTTTCAAATTATGGCTTCCCATGATCCGTTTTGCACATTTTTCCACATCTGTGATTCGGAAGAAAACATTGAGCATTCTATTTTGTGTTTCTGTTTCGTGGATGGCATTGTTAGGCCTGTTACAAAGGTCTGAGCTGGCCCAGAGACCGAGGCTCGTTAAGCACAATAGTAATTTGAGCAGGGCACCGACTTAAGTGGAAACTTCTCCGAGGAGGTATTTCCTAATTGTGACTGTAACGTTGCTAATTATATTCTTTTCACTTGTGTACAATGCCTGGCTTGTGCTGGCTTTCATAGCGTCTCAAGGTTGGCACCTCTTTGTTTAGAAAGCAGGACTCTGATTTGCTGAGCTGATAAAAACAGGCTTGGAAATCCTACCGCACCCCCACCCCTTCTGGGGAAGGTTAGGTAAAGCGGGGAGACTGGATCCAATCTCTTTTCTTTGATTTAATCAATAAAGTACGGCTACATGCTGGGCAGTGGTCATTCCTGTGGGCCTATGGCACATCCATCCACCTAGATCTTATTTTGCCCTCACGATGAAATAATATCGTTATGGAAGAACATAGCTGAGAAAATTATTCAGAGATATTAGAAATAATCAATTGCTATGGATCTGCTTCTAAAGAAGCAACATGTCTCTATATAAGTTTTAAGATAAAAATAATCACCAAGAAATAATTTCTGTCCACCTTCCTTCCACGATCAGAAGAAATGTACATAGTGATGACATCTTAAGCCTGCAACATAGACTTTGAAATTGGTGGCTAGGTATGGAAGAATGACCTTCTCCTGACCCCACACGCCTTACACATGGTTAACATTAGACCCGAGAGCTTAGATCATGGAAAATGCGGAGTGAAACATTTTGAAAGCTTTAATAATGAGGACAAAACTTTTATTTCTCATCAACTACCTCAGTTTCTCTAAGACCAAAGAATAAGTAGTTTTTTCTCACATATAAACTCAAATTTTTCCTAATAAAAGATGATATAATGAAAACAGATATTTTTTTATCCTCAGTTTAGAGGTGGGGGAACTGAGACTTCGAAAGCTTTCAAGTAATTTGCTTAAGCCCATCTGGCCAGGATTAAAGCCAAAACCTTCTACCTCCAGCTTTCTTTCTCTGACCTCGTTTTCTCAAGAAGTCATGTGAGCACCACCCAGCCCAGAACTTTTGTTGTTGGAGTCAGTGTGGTGCTCACCCTGCCTAGAACTGCGCCTGGCCTGTGGTGGGTGCTCGGTACTTGTTTGCTGAATAAGTGAGTAGATTCAATGTGGGGACTGGATTTTACCTAACTGATAAGCATAGTATTTCAAGCATTTTTGACATTATCGCCTCGATCAATAATCTCTTCACTACAGGCACATTGATTTCATCAGCCTTTATTCTTTGCCGTTCATCTGTTCACTTCTGCCTCCTGGTGTGCTGTGAAGGGTCATATGCAGCCTAGTTTCTCTCATTGCTTCCCAGTTAACTCTCTATCTCCCAGAGTGATTTATTTTGCCATTTTATGGAAGTTTTCCTTCCTTCCTTTTCATAAAAGAGCATATTCTTTCAACATTTTGAGAGAACAAATAATGGCGAAGCATGCTGGTTTGGGAGTCATCAGACCTAGAAATCCTATTGCTTCTACCTGGCGGCTGGTGACTTAAGGGAAGTCACCTGACCGTCACTGACCCCCTAGTTCCCTCCTCTCACCACTTTCCCCGGGTGGTTCCGAGCAGAGGTCCTCAGAGAAGGGCTTGGCACATGGAACAGAATCTGTGAGTGTAAATGGTGCTACCAGCCAATGAAAATATATCATTCATTTAGTATACTTTGTGAAGAGTATCATTTATCTAAAATTTGGATTTATTTTTCTAAAACATATAAACCTTTTCCATGTGCATGTTTTCCCACTTAATTTCATGATTTCAGATAGCACCTAACTAAGACCTCTTTTGGTGAATTGCCACATTATTCCTGAAGTGCTTAATCTGCTACCGCTACAAAATAAATATAAAATCCCTCTGTTAATTCCTTTGGTAAAAGTAACAAAGCCCTGCTTCACTGAGCCCAATATGAACCCCATTGACTATTTAACCTGCCCAGAACCCCACTCCTGGCTCCGTTCTAGGAGGGTGGGGACAAAGGTACAGGGTAATTGTATTGACTGAGAACAGCAACTGGAATCATTAGACTCCTGGGCTGTTTAATCCTCCAACTGGTTTGGTTAGTTCTTGATTGTTAAGCCGAGTTGCCATATTGGTTACTCGACATTAACCCAAGTCAACCTAAGTATGTGGGAACAGTCAGATGTGTATATCATTGGCAGGATTGCTCTCACTCTGTGCCAGGGATTGTTGATTTTCTTTCAACTGGCAGGCAACATGCAGGCAACTTTCGGCCAAGTCCACCCAGTTTCCAATCCCTGGTGGGAGGGGAGAGGCTGTGTGGTGTTAGACTAAAGAGCTGGAGTCCTAAGCCAAGAGTCAGGAGATATGATCTCATCGTTCACCCCTAACAGGAGATTACTGTCTGGTTGCCTTTGTTTTCTCTTCAGCTACATGGAGGCGATAATAGTGTCTACTCTATAGGATTGTTGTAGGGATCTTTTGAAAAAAGTACTAAACTGAAATTAATATAAACCAGCATATGTGAAAATGCTTTGAAATATAAAAAGGGGCTTTTGGAATGAAAGGTGGTGTCTGTTAAATCCATTGCAAAATCAAATGGCACAGCGTTTTAGAATTGGAAAGCAGCGGGCCCAGCATCCCTGTCTGCGTAAGGCAGACTCCCATCCATTTAATTTCGGATAGGAATCTCCCAGGTCCTGGGAAACAGCACTCACAGTGGAAGTCATGGGGCCATAATGTGAGGGTCATGCCCGTGACTCTTGCAGGTAGCTCGTTCCTCCTCACGTGGAACTGGAATGGCTTTCCATGTCACCTTTCTACTTGTCTTGGTTTTGGTTCCAGAGCTCCAAAGACTTTATCTGAACCCCACCTGGAGGACAGAAAGTGGTTTAGGTATTTGTTTGAGTAATAGTGTTTATTTTAGAAAAGAAAAAGAAATATGAAGGAGCAAAATTAAGATAGACACTGGTGACATCTTGGTATATACCGTTATAAATACTCTACTTTTTAACAAAAGTAGATTGTATTTTTCTAATTTGTAAATCCTACTTCTTTTGTTTACTGAATGGGGAATACCCTCCCTGTCACAAACATAGAATTCTATTTGTAATTACTCAATGTACTGTCATACAGGTTTGTTCCTTTATTGGACATTTATCTTGGTGCCAATGTTTTGGTAATATAAAGAATGTTTTGATAGATATTCTGCTATTTTTTTATAATATATGTTATTGATTTTTTTACAGAGAGGAAGGGAGAGGGATAGAGAGTTAGAAACATGTATGAGAGAGAAACATGGATCAGCTGCCTCCTGCACACCTCCTACTGGGGATGTGCCCGCAACCAAGGTACATGCCCTTGACCGGAATCGAACCTGGGACCTTTCAGTCCACAGGCCAACGCTCTATCCACTGAACCAAACCTGATTTGGCGCATTCTGCTCTTTAGTTTCATTTCTTTTAAAATAATTATAGCTTGATATGCAGTTACAAGATGCAGTAGAAAGAGGTCGCCTGTACATTTCCAACATTTCCCTCAATGGTAATTTTGCATAGTTATAGCACAATATCACAGCAGAAAATTGATATTGGTTCAGTCATCAACTTTAATTCAGATTTATTCAGTTTTACATGCACTCATTTATGTGTGAGTGGGTGTAAAATTGAGACATATCAATTTCAACTCATGTATAGAAGTATGTAACCACCATCATAGTCAAGACACAATATTGTTCCATCATTATAAAGATCCCTCATGCCACCTTTTGATAGCTACACTCATAACCAACTTTTTCCTTTTATTTTATTTTTATTTTTTGTTAATCCTCACCAAAGGCTATTCCCTCCATTGATTTTAAAGAGAGGGAGAGAGACATCCAAGTGAGAGAGACATCAATGTGAGAGAGACACATCTATTGGCTGCCTCTCCACAAACCCTGATAAGGGCTCAGAGAATCATATCTGCAACCCAAGTATGTGTCCTTGACTGGGAATCAAACCTGTGACTCTTCAGAGTGTAGGCTAAAGCTCTAATCACTGAGCAAACTGGACAGAGCCAGAGTTTTGTTTTGTATTATATCATTTTGGGACAAGTGCCAGATAATGTACATTTTCCATGCCATTCTTCTTTGGAAGGGCAGGGAATTATCCTTTTAGTTTAAATTTAGACTGAATTTAATATTAGAAAATATTACTTTATTCCTCTAATTTAAAGATTTCTCGTGAGTTAGTTTTATTTTATTTACAGTGGAATTTCCTTTTAATATTGGATTTCTAGAACTTGTTATGTGATAAGGATTGAATAAGTGTTTGAGGAATAAAAGGACAAATTAGTTCAAAAACTCATAATATTCATTGAACTCCTGCCGTGTGGTAGGTACCGTTCTAAGTGAACAGTGACAAATCCATGACCTTATCCAGTTGGCATTTTGGTAAAATGACGGAAGGAAATGAACAGACAAATAACTGAAAGAAATTAATAGATAGATGAATAAGATTCTTGTATAACCAAAGTTTGGAATCCCACTTAGTAAGCTATTCCCAATGGTAAGGATCCTAATGGTTATTTGGGGTAGAGAGAGACATGGAAAATGCAATGTACCCTTCTACAGCCTGGGAACCCTTTTGGGAACTGACCACAAGGAGGGCCTTTGCCTCAGTTTCAAGTAGGGTTCTTCCCCCAGCACCTCTTTCTTCAGTTTGGTCTTTAGTGGTTGGCATTCTGACTGCTGGTCATTATTCTCACACTGGAAGGCACTAACAGTTTCCAGCCATAGAGATCATAATATTGGCTTTCCCTTGTGTGTAAGATTATTCCTTTACTTCAAAATATCTAAAACCTCTTGCTAAAACATTTCATAGTGGGTTCAGTTTTGTTACATTTGCTCCTATTTAAAAGGGATTTTTATTAAAATAATATTAAGAACATCATTCTATATGTTTGGTTTTATTAATGCTGGTTAATAAGCTTACATTCCAGTAACCAAAGCTCAATTATTTAATTTCTGGCAGGTGAATTTGATATCTGTGGCTAAAAGGAGCTGAAGGCCCCGAGATATAGTACTTACAATCTATGTGCATTTGCTCGGACAGTTTTAACTTGCACAGTAATTTAATAGGCAGACAGACAAGCTGACTGATATGTTCCATTTAGTAATAAATACTGAGTGAATAAGGGTTTTTGAGAGATGGTTAATAGTTACATAATTCAAAGTGTGCATTTTAGATTTTTTTTTGGTGGTTTCTTGTGTTTATGTTATAGAAAGGTTTTAAGGAGACCTCTACATTTTTAACTTATCTGATGATGTTGCGAGATTCATCTTAATATCCTGGATTTTGTTGCATTTTAGACGTCTTCTCCAGATAGCCTCAAAAGCCTTTGTATACATTGGGCTATTTTAAGAAGTTTACAGTGAGGTAAGGCATTATCCTGTTGGCCGCTTTGATCTAGGATCCTTTTTGAGAGACCCACTCATTAGGTAAGTACCCTTCAAAGGAGAGGCAGGGTGCAGAAAATAATGTAATCAATTTATTCCTTACTTCATGCCAACATGAGAAAAGACAAATCGCATTTCTTCAGGGAGGAATCCTAAGTGCCCGGCAATTTACGCAGGATAAATGGAGCCCGGGAGAGGAGTTTTGAAGGCCATCATTACTTAAAATTGACAAACTTGCTTGCTAGAAGGATATACCAACTTGCAAAGATGTTATGGGGACTGAATGAAGTTACACATTTATGAGTAAGTTATTTTTAAATAGTAAAACTATATACATATCACATTACATGTTAATATATGTTAAGTAGACCCAAAACAGTTAGCATACATTTATTCTGTCTTCAAATTCCAATTCACTCTGCCATATGCATGATGGCCTTATGCTTTCAGCATTTTATTTTTTGCTACAATAGTTTTTTCTCTAACCAGTGGTTTATCTAGAAGAACTTCAACATGTCCAATTTTTAAACATATTAAGTACTACAGCAATGTGTCCTAGAATGGCACAGTCTGCCTGTTACTATGTACCACCTGCTCAGTTCTGAAAATGAACTGAGTCAGCTAGGACCCTGATAAGCTCGCTGCAGCTCTCTCAGTTGCCTGCATTGATGGAGGACCGGTGGCACAGAGACAGGGCATTCCGGTCATGAAAAACTGTTCATTCAACATTGGCTGTGTGGAGCTGCAGGCATCCACACACGTGCACATGAGCTGCTTACCACTCATGATTTTTGTTTCTCTCTTGCAACCCTGAAATTGGTGAGTTAGAGCCACAGCCAAACAAGGTGGAAGGAGAGAGGAACCTCTCTGTCCTTCAGGTGGCTCGTACCATCCATGAATAGCTGAATCACTGAACAGTTCGTTCATTAAATAGCTGTTGGGAGTCCATGACCTGCACGGACTGTTCTATGCCTTCGGCACTGGTGTAAGAACTGTTCTAAGTGAACAGAAAGGACAAAAGTCTCTTTATTCCTGGAGCTTACATTCTCAGTAGGTGCAGGAACCAGGATGGGGAAAGGAGCTCGTGGGCATCATTTAAGTCACCAAGTAACACTTAGCTGCAAGACTAACGGGGAAATATAGCCTGTAGCTAGTGACTCTGTGTCCAGTTAACATTCAGGGGGCCCAGTACCAATGGAAGAGAAAGGGAGAAAAAGGTGTTGGGAACAAGTAGCAGTCTTGGCTGAAATAAAATATGAAAAGATACGTGCCAACTGATATGATATCTCACTGAGCACTTAAAAGCAACTTTGCACAGGACAACTTTAGAGATAGTATTTCCAACAGACATTTGCTCATACGCATGTGTGTTCGGTATATATTTAGTTCATTTCTGGTACCAGGGTTGCTACACTATATGGGCAAGTCATGTAGTGTGTGAACAGGTTGAGTGATAACTGAACATCTTGCCTCACTCGGGATAGCTAATGGGTGAAGGGTTCTAGATCTAGAGAAGGCAAAGAGGCAGATGCTTCCATCAACTATGAAAGGCCTGATATATTAAAAAAAGAACTGGACTTGATCTACACTGAGTGGCCAGATTTTTATGACCACCCCCTCAGTACTTCGTTGGGCCACCTTTTGCCTTTAATTCTGCTGTGATTCTTCTTGGCATTGACTCCACAAGATGTTGAAAGGTGATGTGGAGAATCTGACACCATGCCTGATGAATAGCACTGACCAGTTCTGTGAGGTTTGATGGTTGTGGAACCAGCTGCCTGATGGCTCTTTTAACTTCGTCCCACAAATGCTCAATTGGATTGAGACCTGGTGATTGTGGGGGCCACCTAAGCAAGGTAAAATCTCCTTCGTGTTCTTGAAACCACTCCTGCACAATATGAGCTCCGTGGCATGGCACATTGTCTTGTTGGAAGAAGCCATCTCCATTGGGATACACCTTCAACATGATAGGATGAACTTGATCAGCAAAGATACTTAGGTATGTTGTGCTATTCAGATGTTGTTCCACACGAATTTAAGGCTCCAAATCATGCCAGGAAAACATGCCCCAAATCATAACCCTGCCCCCACCAGCTTGAAGGGTTGTACTCATGCATGTGGGGTGCATGCTTTCATGCTGTTTTCTTGGAATTCTCACTCTGCCATATGCATGATGCAAACTGGAAATGTGATTCATCAGATCACATGACTTCTTTCCAATGCTCGGCCATCCAATCCTTGTGTTCCTGTGCAAATCGGAGACGTTTTATCTTGGTAACTGCAGACAGCAAAGGTGTTCGGACAGGCCTTTGGCTTCCATATCCCATACGATGAAGTGCACGGCTAATTTCAGTACAGATGTCAAGTGGTCATAATAATCTGGCCCCTCAGTGTATGCTGCCTTGGAAGATTGCACTAGAGGTGGATCTAGGATTTGGAGGGGAAGACCTCCTTTGATCCTTTTGAGGCAGCTCCTGAAGTTTTGTCAGCAAATTCTGTGGGGCAACCGTCTCTGATGAAAATGCCTGCAGACAATTAAGCTAGCCCAGACATATATACCCTCCAGTGCATGGAGACTTTGGGGGAATGGGGTTAATATTACCATTAATTAATGTTAATAACATTTGCTAAATGCTTATGACATGTCAGACAGAGGCTAAGTTCACCAGCATATCCCGGCCACTCCTTTGTAATGGCCAGTATTGTTAGCTCCACTGTGTAGATGCATAAAATGAGGCCCGGGCACCTGAAACTCAAATACGCATCTGTTTGACGTGGTAGTCCATGATCTTAACCATTGAGCACACTGCCTCTTGAAATTCTAAGTCTGGGATCGGCAGAGCCAGTTTTGATTAAATGGTTGAAGGCAGTGGGCCCATAGGTTCTTCTTCCAACTTGCCTGGGAGATCAGGACGACAAGCTGGGAGGGGGCAGAGGGAGGGGGCAGGAAGAGACGTAGCTGGAGGCAGCCTTTGAAGCCAGCTTTCTTATCTTAAAACAAAATAAGGGCCACACTGTCTTCTGGCCAAAAGCTCGCACTGTATGTATAGTTTTAATAGTGAAAAATGTCAGTCAAAAAGGGTCCTTGGCCTGGTGGTTTTTAATGGAAATACAAACATTTTCTGAGCTAGAGCGGTATAATCTTTCAGCTTAAATAATCATAATCAGTAGTTAAATAATCTAAATGCCTGTGTATCATAAAGCTTAAATAATTCCAAGTGCCATACTTCATGTTATCTCCGCCCTCGCAGCAGCTCCACGGGGTAGGGAAGGTCAACCACTAAAAAAGAGAAAGAAATGTATGGCCTTCCACCCTCCTCACACATAGCGAGGCAAGGGGGCAGATATGGTCCTTTCTTCTAATCCAAGAGCAACATCCTCTTGAGGAATTTCGTAAAGGACTTGCTCGTATGCTGTGGGGGTGCTGTCAGGTTTAGCCCCAGGAGGCAAGGAATGGGGCAGCTACATCACACAAAGAGAAACCAAGGAGCAGACAGCAGAGCCTGGGTCATCCATCAAGTCCTGAAACAGGAATGCTCTGGTGTAGTGAGCAGGGCTCCTGGGACTGGAGTTCACAGCCTGAGTCTGGCAGCTGTAGCTGAGTGAGCCGCAGCCAGCCTGACCTGGAATTTCTAATTGTAAACAGGGCCCTGGACTCATATGACCGTGTTAATAGTCTATTATTCTCTAAAGCTGTGGTTCTTACTCTAGAAAGGGGGTGAGGTGGTATTTGCTGCCCCCTCCCCCCCTGGGACATTTGGCAAAGTCTAGAGACCTTTGTGGTTGTTATACCAGGGACAGAGGCCAGAGATGCTGCTAAACATCCCACAATGCACAGGGCAGCCTACCCAACATCAAAGAATTACCCAGCCCCAACGGCCAATGGTGGCAGGGTGGGGGGAAAAAAACCCATCATAAGTAGCCTCCCTTTTTAAAGATGTGTGTTTATTTAACGAGGGAAGAGAGAAAAGCTTTGTTGGATCTCATCTCTCATATAACCTGACTTTTTCAGAGAGAACTCACACAGGATATGTTTTTCACATTCAGAGTTGTGACCCCAGAGGTCCTGGCGGCCTGGGACTTGCATTCTGTGTAGATGGTTTTGACCTCTTCACCTTGGCTTGCTTTCTCGGGACTATAGACCAGCTCCCCAGGTAGCTCCCTAGTGGAATTGGCACTGGTCTCAGATCCAAATTCCCAGGAGACTGTACTCCCTTGAAGATATCAGTCCTGGCTAAGATTCAGAAGACCTGATCCATTAATACCTACAGCTTAGCAGATCAGCAACCCTCTCCAGCTGCAGTATTCCATTACTCATTAACCTGCAGCTCTCTCTGGTCGTCAGCTTGCCCAATTGTCAACTAACGGAATGAAATTGGGATAGTCCTCAATGGGTCCGCCCTCTAGTCAGCCCTATAAATTTTACCCTCTCTCCACCTTTGTCCCTCCACTCCATTTGTTCATTCTCTCACCACATCCCTCTGGGGAGCTTGGTCTTTACTTAGGCAACCGCTTCTTGCCATGGTTGGCACGAGCAGAAAGGATAGAAGAAAAATGAAGACATTCCAGAGGTGGGAGAATATATGCCAGAGCAGGGCCAGGGGCATCAGAGGGAAGCAGATTGTCGCCCAGATGCCAGCTGTCTGCCAGAACAATGAAGGGTGGGACTTGGGGGCAAATCCCTGCGTGAGGGGCAGTGGTCTCTGTCTCCCCGTAATATCTGCTAAGCTTGGGTAAAATACCGTGCATATATAATCAGGGGTCACCTCAACCCTGGAAATGGAGAGGGTAAACATCAAGATCTGCGTCCTCATTGGAAGGAGACATCATAAAATCTCCACGTCAATTAGACTTACAGAATTTAGGATGAATAGCATAGAGATGGGGGAAGGCTCTGAGTGTTCTTGCTTCCTGGGAAGAATTAATAAAAGTTTGTGGAAGGAGTAAAAGAATGCTGATGAAAACAATACTCTCTCTTTCTAGCTGTCTCTTCTCCTCCCCACTCCCCACCTTCTCTGCCACCCAATTTCCTTTCTTCTTCCTCCTCTTTTCCTCTTACCCTTTACTTTGCCTGACCTTCCCTCTCACTCTTCTTCCTTTCCTCCATCTTTTCTACACGTATTCCAGTGGGGTTCAATATAGTTCCTAAACATAATGGTTGTTTTGCTGGATTCTAATTTTGAGTAGTAGGCAGGAGGCGGATCAAGCACCTGAGGAGTGTGTGTGTGCATGTGTGCGCATGCTCACGTGTTTGGGGGCAGAGAAGGGGCTGGCTCTGGCAACCTTGCCTGGAGAATGAGGTGTTGAAGGGGAGACCCTTCCGTTCCCAGGCTGCCAGCCAAGTATGGCCAAGTCTTTTGTTTTCTGGTGATGGCATTTGGGAACCAACAGATTGTGAACATTGAAATGCAGACTTTGGTTTGATCTTTGGGTTAAGCCAATATCCCTGGGATCTAACTGAACCCGCAGGAGGCTGTGGCCAACTTTGAGACTCTGTTATTCCTCACCCCCCAGTGCTGCGCTTACTTGAAGAGATTTGCAGAGCTCACTGCGGCTGGTGCCAGCGTGCAGTGAGGATGAAAGTGAAACTGCTGTCTTTCTCTTCGGTTCTGAACGTGGTGTCGGTGTGTGCACTTCATCAGCCCTGAGCCTGGGGCTTCTTTCTCCTCCTGGCTCTATCTCTGGAAGTTCTCTTGGAAAAAAATCTCTTCTTAATGCATTTCTAAGACTCCTGTCAGCTGAGGCTTTATTCTAAGGCAGGATGGGGTTGGGTAGGCCCCGCAGTTATTCTTGGCTCCCATTATTTGGGGGGGGGGAGCTGCCCCCATGTGCTGCATTCCTGGGGTTCCCTTGCTGGCTGACACTTGGTTGGGTCTAGGACCCCTAGAAGGCACTGTCAGAGGTGGGAGGCTGGGGGGCCTGACCCTTCTTGCTTTGGGGCAGGAGGGACTTGTCTCCATGACCAGAGCTCCTCTAGGCAGGGCCCCACCCATGGCCCCCACTTGCACGGACATTAATTCACGTTTCCCCTTGCCCCTTGGGCCTGAAATGCAGTAGCAAATGCCCTCCGTTGCCACTTTCTAGGTGCCTCAACCTGCCCGATTTGTTTCATGAGCCCTGGTTACCTCTGCTCATGTAGTTCCCTTCACTGGCTTCTCCTCACTTGGCATTTCTCTGCTGGACCCAGCTTCCTGCCAGCCCCAGATGGGAACAGCCAGAAGGCCAATGTGCCAAGGTCACGTGCCTGAAAGTTAATAGGATTATTTGAGCAAGTGTTGTTAGAAAGTGTTTACATTTCCCATATTAAGTAAATTTGGAAAAATAAGCAGATTACTTGATGCTAAAATCAAAACACTAAAACAAAACTGCCATTCTGTGGTTTTCCGAAAACAGTTGGCTTCCAAATGACCCTTCAGCATGACTGACTGCTGCGGCCTGGCCCCAGATCCTGGTGCGGCTGTTGTTTCCTAGAGTCAGCCTCGGCCCTGGGGTTCGGATGAGTGGAGACGGGCCCCCTGCTCCCACCGCATACAAGGAAAATAATCCCTCCCTACCTGCAGGCACGGAGGAGTTGGTTTGACTGAGTCAAGAAGAGGTTCATGAGATGGAAGGAGAGAGCATTTTCAGGACACGTCAGCTGCCTCCATGCGGGGCGTCCTTTCAGCCAAGCTCGGAGCACCTGGGGTGTCCAGGAAGTAGAGGCGCTGCAGCATTCAGCAGCAACTGCTCCAATGCAGCCCCCTCGACTGAGGTGCAAGCTAAGCACTCCTCATTGAGTCAGACATTTGGACAGCCACTGACTCAGCCTATATAATAAAGATGTAATAGGCAAATGGTGACAACAGACCGTCTAAGGACCGGATCAGGGATCAGCAGGAGAGTGGGGCAGTGAGCGACAAGCAGGTGGCGTAGAGCTATAGGAGGGGGCAGGGCAACAGGCTATGAGCAGGGGCATTGGGAGAGGTGGTGGTGGGAGCTACAGAAGGGCGGGGCAGCAGGTAGGGAGCTACCTGAGGGCAGCAGCGAGCTACTGGACAAGGATTCCTGTGCATGGCTACTAGTTCACTCATAAACCAAATCATTTGGGAAGTCAAAGCTATTTATTGACAGAATGAACAATCTGATGTCTGATCAAAGGATTAGAAATCTGAATGCAGAATTGCAGCTGGGATAGACGTGCACGAGAGGAAAGGCTTGAGCAGCAAGGAGAACACCCGGGCGGTAGTAGAAGGGCTCCCTGGGGATTCGTTGAGCCATGATGTGTTGGGCAAGTGAAGTTCACTAGGTGAAAAGAGGTTAGGTGGGGGGCCATGTTTCAAGAGGAGGGGACTGCCTGTGCAAAGGTCCTGTGGCAGAAGGGAGTGGCATGCCTTCCATTAGCTTACAGGAGGCCCATGTAGCTGGAGCACAGAGACCAAAGGGATTGGTTGAGCCTGGAGGGGTGGCCAGACCACCCAGGACTTGGGGGCTGTGATCAGATTGTTGATATTTATTCTAAGCAGAACAGGAATCCATTGAAATGGAGTGACATGATGGAATTATGATTTGCAAATAATAAAAACCAATTACAGTATACATATCCTGTGTGAGAAACTTTTAAAGTGCTTTGTAAACATTGACTTACTGAATCTTCACAATCGAAGTATTGTTATCATTCCCATTTTACACTTGAGGAAACAGGGGTAAAAAAAGGTTAAGTAACTAGCCCAAGGTCTCATAGCAGAGGTGAAATTTGAACCTCTGGATTGTCACCACCACTGTTTTGACCACTGCCCCACACTGCCCCTGGCTTCCGGGCAGAAGAGAGTCAGATGTGAGCAGACTAGTTAGGAAGCTGCTGCAGTTTTCCAGGCAGAGATTGTCTTGAGATCTTCACAGTGGAGATGGAGAGACATGGACGATTTCGGGAGACCTGTAGGAAGCTGAATTCACAGGCCTGGGGTTAGTTGGCCATGGAATTGGCGGGGATGTCTGCCCCTCCTTTCCCCCTCTTCTCGCCAGCTCTGCGTTTTGCTCTCCTGAGCACTTTCATTCCTTCATGCATGGAGCCTGCGAAGAAATTGTGGCAACTATTTGCTCTAGTTTGGGGGTTCTCAGCAGCAGCCCTGCTAACACTGAGATGGGCAGTTATTTGTTGTGGGGACTATCCCGTGTTTAGTAGCATCCCTGGCTTTACCTACTAGATGCCAGGAGCAATCCCCTCCCCCAGCTGTAACCATCCACAATGTATCCAGATATTGCCAGAAATACTCCAGAAGGCAAAATCAGCCCTGATTGTAAAAAGCTGGTCCAGACCTAGCCTGGGTATGTTTATAATTTCTCATCTTGGACCAGCGGCCCAGCTCTTTCCTGGGATGCTATGAGTCTTGCTTGAGCCAGTGTGTTCGTGGCACTAGTCAAGTTTGCACACTGGTTCATGCCTAGCACCTAGGCCTTATCTAGTCTGGAGACAGATGACTTCAGATCAGGTCGATCCGGAAAGCTTAGAAAGAAGTCTCTTCTGCATTCAACAATGTCATCCTTATAACAATTTTTAGTGCCCTGATCGCCCTTCAATAGCTCGGGGAAGTGGAGAAGCCCTCAGGGATGATCAGGGCCAGCAGCTGCTGGCGGCACCAAGCAATCAGGACCAGCACTGGGCTCCAGCAGTGGATACAGTGGTGGTGCTGGCTATGGGTATGAGCAGGGCTGGGGCCAGCAGTGGGTGTGAGTGGCAGCTGCCAGCCCCAGTCACCTCTCAGGAGCAGGGGGAGAAACCCTGAGGGGCTATCAGGGCTGTTGTCAGCAGTGAGTGCGAGAGGTGGCTGCTGGGTCTGATCACTTCTCAGGAGCAAGGGGAGGTGGAGAAGCACCGAGGGGCAATTGGGGCCAGCAGCCAATACTTGCACCTGCTGACAGAGCTGGGCGATCAGGGCCAGCACTGGGTGCCAGCAGGGGGCCGTCGCCAGCAGCAGGTATGAGCACCAGGGGGACCATAGCACATGGGAGCAAAGAATTGTCAGTAACCACCAGAGGCTTGCCCCAAACTGACGCCCACCTTAGTCTGGCACCCCTGCTCACTTGCTCCACCAACCCGCCATGGCTGACTCTCACCACTACATTCCACACATGCCCCCCTGGTGGTCAACACACATCATGGCGACTGGTTGTTCGGTTGTTCTGCCCTTTGGTCTATTTGCATATTAGCTTTTTATTATATAGGATACCTTTCTTTATCATTTCACCCTCTCATTCTTCAGTTCTTTTACATCTTGCTGTTTGAGGCCCCTTAAGCATTTAGTCCTTCTTATTGCCTTTGAGTATTTAAGACTGTTCTCCTGTCCTATCTTCTCCCCATACCATCCACACGCAAAGCCTTCTCATCTTAATTTGGGAAAGTACCCTCTTATTTCTTTTCTTCTTGTGACATGTTTAGAGACTCTCATTATTTTAACCCATCTCCTTTAGATATTTGTGTATCTTTTTCTGCACAAATAGTCACAGGGCATTTCTGTGGGCAGGGCATTGTGGCATGGCTCCTGCCAAGTGGAGCTCAGGCACTAATGAAGAAGATGGGGTAAGAAGTCTGATAAGGGAGGCCTTGGGGTATTAGGGCATCTGATCCAGAGGGGAAGGAAGCATGGGGGTGGGGGGACGCTTCTGGGAGGAAGGGACAGCTCAGGTGAGCCCTAAGGGATGAGAGAAGTGGGCCAAGTGTAAAAAGGAGAAAGGAGGAAAGTTCATATGGGACTCAATCAAATACAATATTCAAATGGCCAATAAAATAATTCAATAATTGAACAAATTGAGTCCTGCTAAAAGGCCAAAACCAGCTCTTTAATCTCTACATGAAGTAACCTCTTCCAAGTGGTCATTGATTTGGGGCAAGGGTTCAAAAATGTCACCCCCATAATTATGCAGTAATAGCTAATCTACCACAACATACTTGGCTCCTAACCTTATCTTTGCCCTAAAGCAAATAAATGTCCTCCAAGTAGGGACAGGACCCCCATTTTGCTCCATGTCATATTCTTCTTGGCACATGGCCATTGAAAGTTGACTACTAACCCAAGTCCTTTCCCCAAGCTGCCATTAGATGCTATCTCCACAATGCCTAGTAACACTGTGTACGTTCATATTGGTCAACTGTGACTGGATATAAAATTTTCAGCATTACTTTTCCTTCATGATGATTTTAGAAATAATTTATATGTTTATAATAAAAAAGGACTAAAAAAATGAGGTACGTATGAAAGAGGCTCCCAGAAGTGGGCTGGCATTATTCAGGGAGATATTGAGCTTGGAAAAAATGTTAAAACTCCAGCTCAGAGTTTAGCTTTTTAATGCAACTGAAAGTACACACATGAAAATCTGTGGCGGCAAACTTGAACCACTTTCCATTGCATAACCTGATGTTTTATTATTTTAATTTTTTGAAATAATATAACAATCTTACCAAAAGAATATAAAACCTTAGGAAAAAAGTGTTGACTCCTGCCAAGGTTTACCTCAGCCAAAGTGGGCCTCTGCCCCTTAGCATCCCTGAAAACATGCTTTCTTTAAGTTTTATTAACTGAGGAAATAATCATGATGAACACGATGGAACGGGATGGTGTTTTTATTGAGCAGCAGCCAGGGGAAGAGCAGGCGAGCCTTGGCCTCTGATGTTGAAGTCCTCAGAACGGGGGCCTCCGAAACCAGTCGGGAGAGAGCTGGTTTCTGCTGCCAGGGATTGCTTTCCTGCCCTTTTTTATAAGCTGGCTGAATTATGCCCTTGTCTCCTGAAAGTCTCTTAGCATCATTCTCTTGGGCCACAGTGGTACCCAAAGCAGAACTGATCAAGTGCTGGCTCCAGGGTTCTTAACTCCAGCCAACAAACTGATTACAGGAATCCAGCAGATGCCCCTGCAGCTTAGATCCAGGTTATATTCTGAGCAGCTGCCCCACCTGAGGAGCACAGCCTGCCTGGTGGAGATGCAGGGCTTAACCTGTGCACTGAGTTTGTGCACAGGTAACACTTGCACTCCACTCACATGCTTCCTGATGACCCCAGAGGTATAGAAGTTACTTCATGTAGAGATTAAGGAACTGGTAAATTCATCTTTAATATGTACAAATGTATGTTTAATACATACTGACACATGACCAGTAAGGCAGGAGAGAAGAGGAAGAGCTTATGTTATCATCATGACAGGGCCAAATGAACATAGAAAATTATCTGCAATGGGTGCTCAGAATTTCTGAGTGCTAGATATTTTAATAGTATTTAGAGTGGATGATAATTGAATCATTGTGTTATTGTTATTCAGAATAAGAGTAGTGAGTCATATAGGAAAGAAGAAAGAATTTACCCAAGAAAAAAAACATGACATTTTGAGTTCTTTTTGTTTTAATCTCTTTTCCCATACATAGTACATTTTACATAGTGGTGATTGCACTGTTACTGTTTTTTTCTCTTGATATTTTTCTTTTACGTGGAGTAATGCTTCTTGTTCCCCAGTTACTATATAACAAATGTTTTTAGTTAAATATGGGTAGAATAGTGCCTGTATAGTCACTGTGGGAGAAGGGCATCCTTATTGCTTAGGTTTGGAACTCATATTCACATTAAACTCTAAAACACATGTCAAATACCTACCGTATACCAGGCCCTATTCTAGGCACAGTGTGTGGGCAGTGGTTGGGACTGATTTCCAAGATGACCAAGACCTTAGAGGGTACCTTCAGTGAGCTTACACTTTAGTTTGGAGGAGAAATGGAAAAGAAATTAAGAAGTAAATAAGGGAGAAGGGTAGGGAGGAAGGAATATTGGAAGAAAGGCAGGAGGAGAGTTGAACAGGGGAAAGGGAGGAAGGGAGGGAGGGAAGGAATGAGGGAGGGAGGGAGGGAGGGAGGGAGGGAGGGAGGGAGGGAATGAGGGAGGGAGGGAGGGAGGGAGGGGAAGAAAAGAGGAAAGAAGGATGGGAAGAAGGGAGGAACTGAGGAACTGAGGAAGGGATAGAGGAAAGGAGGGAAGAAGAAATTACACAAAAACCTAAGAAACCATAAACACCTATTGAATTTTCAATATTTAGAATATAGAAATCAAGACAATGAAAGATATCACAGAACAACATAAAGTCAAATTTTGAGAATATTGCCAATATTAACAATATCTTGATGAGAAACAGTCTTTTTAGCTTTCCTAGATTTTTCCCATAAAAAATTCTCAGGACAAGAATAGTAGGTCTCTCTCTAAAATGCTCATGAGATAGCATACTTTGAGTATTGTTGCCATTGAAGAAGAAATTATTGGTAACGTGTATATGAGTCACACTAAAATGTGTGTATTGCTGCTGAAAACTCTAAGCTATGTAAAGGGCAACCTTACACTATACACAAAAATTAAAAATGTATCATAGGCCAAAATGTGAGAATTATAACTATGATTCCCTGACCATATAACATAGGTATAAATCTTTATGATGTTGGGTTGGACAAAGCCTTTTAAGATATAAAGCCAAAAGCACAAGCAATTAAAGAAAAAGTTGGACTTCATAAAATTTAAAAACTTCTATGCTTCAGGATATACCATTAAGAAGAGACAATCCACAAAATGGGAGAGAGTATTTGCAGTCATATCTGATGAGAGAATTGTATCCAGATATATAAAGTAATCTTATAGCTCAATAACAAAATTTAAAAAAAAAACAATTATAAAAGGACAAATTATTTGAATAGACATGTCTCCAAAGAAGATGTACAAATGGCCAGTAAGTGCATGAAAAAATGTTTGGCATCAGTAGGAAAATATAAATCAAAACCACAATGAGATACCACTTTACACCCAGTAGGATGGCTATAATCAGAAAGGCAGACATAAAAAGGCAAGTATGTGGAGAAATTGGAACCCTCATACATTGCTGACGGGGATATAATATGATACAGCCACTTTGGCAGGCGGTTTGGTAGTTCTTCAAAATGTGAAACACAGAGCTCCCATCTGATATAGCAATTCTACTCCTAGGTACATGCCCAAAAGAAATGAAAACATATATCTACCTAAAAATTTACACACGAATGTTCACAGATACATTATGATTAATAACCCAACGTGGGAACTACTCATATGGATGAATTGATGATGAATGGATACATATAACAAGACCTATTCACACATGAAATGTTATTCGACATTTAAAAGAAATGAAGTACTGATAGACAGTACAACATGGAAAACCCCTAAAACATCATGCTAATTAAAAGAAGCCAGTCATAAAAGACCACATATAGGATCTAGTTCATATGCAAATAGGCAAATACAAAGAGACAGAAAGTAGATTAATCTTTGCCTAGGACTAGGGGGGAAAGGAGAGAAAACGTGACTAGTAATGGTATAAGGTTCTGTTGGGGCAATTAACATGTTCTAAAATTTAATTGGGGTGAGGACTTTAAAACTGAACATACAAAACCCCATTTAATTGTACTCTTTAAATGGGCGAATTGCTATTAAAGGGGGTGCTGTGTAACCTATATATACGTTATAGTCTGTGTTTATATTTATTTACAATCTGTTTGAAAGCAGTACAAAACTGATTAGAAATATCAGTTATCCTCAAAATCATTTTTTTATCTCAGCATCCAAGGAATGTACTAGCCAGCGAATGCACTTGAAATGAAACCTATGCATTTAAATTAAACTGATTGATAGTTATTTTGAGTCCTTCGGCAGGTGCCTGACTGAGTGCTAGGAGTGGAAAGCCGGGAGGGAAGATTGCATAATTGGGTCATCATGTTATAACCTAGACATGCACAAAGGACTTTTACGGAGGTTCCACGGAAGCGAGACAGCCCTTCATGTGGTCTGTGAGGTGGGAGAACTTTGAAAGGTGATATTTAAACTAGGTCTTAATGATTGCATAGGAGTTCAATGGATGAAAGAATGAAAATGTCTTAGTAAGAACTTATTAAATAGGAAGTATGGTGATGATGGAGATACTGTATTGGTAGTGACTAGGATGTAACAGTGATGATGACAACAGTGATGATGATGGTGGTAGTGATAGTGATGACCCGATGATGAAGGTCATGGAAAAGACAGGGGTCATGGTAAATACAACGATGGCACCAATGAGAGTGATAATAATGATGGCGGTAATGGAGGTTTTGGAGGTGATGCATTTGCAAAGACTGAGTCTGAGGAGCTTCTAGGCATCTGCAGCCATCGGTCTTGAGCGGCAAGCATACAGTGGTCTGGAGTCCTGTCATTGCCAGTGTCTTGCTTTCTGCTCAAATATTACCTTTCAGCCGGGCTTGTAGAAACTGTGTATTGGCCTATAAAAGAGAAACTAACCACTTTAGCAGTTATTGCTCTTGGTCAGGAACTATAGTGGTCCATACTCTTGCCATCAGCAACCACTCAAATCAGTGATCTTTTTTTGGGGGGGAGTCCGACTGTGGGCCTAAGTTCTGGATTTTGCTGTTCTGCCTCTCATAAAAAAATTTAAATTAAAATATTAGATTGAACCATATGAAATTGCCATTTTTGTAGGTCAAAAATTGTTGGCTATCAGCAGTTTTATCTAGATTAAACTATAAGATGCTGACTTATAAACCCAACCCTTCACTAAGTGTGTGGGGTGGGTAGAAGGGATCAAAAGACATACATGTTATTCTGCTATTGACAGCCTTTGTGCCATTGACTCTGGGTGAGTGTGCGTGTATGTGCAGGATTGGCATTATGGACCAGTGCCATGCAGTACAGTAGGTATGAACTTTGTGTGGGTATTGAGCATTTGAAATGGGGCTAGTCCAAATTAAGGTGAACTGTGAGTACAAGACGCATGCCTGATTTCAAAAACTTAGTATGAAAAAATAATATAAATTACCTTAGTATGAAAAAAAAATGGATAAAAATTTAGTATAAACTAATTTTTATTAACTATATTAAAATATTTTGGATATATTGGACTACATAAAAATATTAATTTCACTTTCTACATTTTAAATGTGGTTATTAGAAAATTTATATGTATTATACTTTTGTTTGACAATGTTGCAACAGGCAGGGTTTTAAAGTCCTCTTCAGTGTACTTTTTGGCAAATTCAGAAGGAAGACAATTCAAAGTGGCTTTTAGAAATTGCCCTTGAATATTCTGAATCCAAATCTGCTTCACTTTCCTCAAAAAAAAAAAAGGAAGGAAAACCAATCTGGCTTCCAAAATCTACATTTTTTAAAATTGCATTATGGACGTACATTCATCCTCTAATATATAAAATAAATTCCAGCGGCTCCTACTTTTTCCATGTGCAGTACTTATAGTATTTTTGTTGCTCTTACTTTTTGTTCTCTGTGTTCTTCTTGTCATCACTTTATCAAAATATTGAGGCCCTGGCATCAAGCAAGTAGAGATATTCAAGATCCATAAATGCCTCACTTACTCAGCACTGAGTTTATCTGCAGCACTCGGGGATTGGCTAAGTGCATAAGCATTTGGATTTCTTCGAAACTGAGACCCTGCCACGCAGCGCGGGATTAGCGGGGAGAAAAGTGTCAGTCTCCTGGCGCTGACAATTTGAACTGTCAGGGTCACGGCCCCGTGGTCTCCCTTTGCTCCCCTAATCCCAACTAAGAAGGTAATTTAAGTAGAATCCTGGGGTGCTAAATTAAGGAGGCTCTAATGGGAAAATGGGAAGTCGAGGGTTTAAAGGACGCCCATTAATGTGCTCACTTCAAGATGTACTGTTGTCAGTGCTTCTTAGGAAGGCACACGCGCGCGCCAGTAATGTCTTTTCTTTTTGGAACACAACCAAGGGCAAGTATGGAGATTTTAAAACATAATATTTTGGAACCCAAGGGAAGCCGAAGTATCACAGACAGTGCTAAAACCGCGATGTAGTAATTGTGCTGTGTGATCCTGCAGCGTGTGGTGAGGCTGCAGAGGGGAAGTGTGACGGGTTTGGTCGGCAGACGTTGTGCGTCTCAAGTTGCCACCCAGTCCTTCTTTAAACAGGCCCCGGGGACCTGCGGGGCGCCCAGAGCTGCTCTCTTCCCCGAGCCTTCTCTTCTGGGCCACAGAGGTCAGGGGGGCTTCAGCTAGGGGTATACGTGCCTGTGCCAGCTGAAACCCCCCACATTGGATAATATGTTTTCTTACATAACAGTAAGTCGGGAGGCGGACAGTCCTAGCGTGTAGAGTATTTTACTTTTGCCACCCTATCTTATCCTTTGTCATGGCCAGCTTTTAAAATCTTTATTTTGCAAAATTGCTGCTGCAGTTTTCAGTAACCACCTCTGCGTCCTAGCAGGAGGAAGGGGGAGCACCAAACAACTTTACCTGGAGGGAGGGTCATCTTATTTTTCTTTTAATTGAGGAGAGAGAGGGGAGAGAGAGAGAGAGAGAAAGAGAGAGAGAGAGAGAGAGAGAGAGAGAGAGAGAAACATTGATTTGTTGTTCTGCTTATTTATGTATTTATTGATTGATTCTTGTATGCGCTCAAACCCACAACTTTTTAAAAATATATATTTTATTGATTTTTCACAGAGAGGAAGGGAGAGGGATAGAGAGCTAGAAACATCGATGAGAGAGAAACATCGATCAGCCGCCTCCTACACATCCCCCATTGGGGATGCGCCCATAACCAAGGCACATGCCTTTGACCGGAATCAAACCCAGGACCCTTCAGTCCGCAGGCCAACGCTCTATCCACTGAGCCAAACCGGTTTTGGCCAGGGCATCCTTTTTTAATAAGAAAGGACAGCTTCTTCCAAGGACTTTTGCTACTCGTTTGCCTGATGTGGTTACACGATCTCTCCCACACCTGTGTCAGGGACTCTGAGTGGGCGAAGAAGTAGCTGGGATGTGGAGCCAACAGAGCTTGCTCTTCTGACCAAGGAAAATGGAGTCCATGTAAATAGCTGCTAGTTCAGTTCTAGGCACACAATATATCATACGAAAATGGATCTTAGAACAATGTTACCTTTGTAGTTAAAAGCCAGAGCAGGCAACACTACAACTATGTCCTCTGGCAGTGGCGGTGGTTCCTTTGGTTAGAGTACAGTGTCCAGCAGCTCCCAAGGGTGACCCACGGGCATGGTCCGCCTGTAGGACGTGGCACCGGCTCGGGGCCTTCCATCTTACTCCCGATGAGGGAGCCGCTCTTCCCGGGTCGCAGAGATGGAAGCGGAGGCCGAGAGCAGCTAAGTAAGTAAACTCACCCTAAAGCACACAGTAACGTGGCTGAATGTGGGGCAGGCCTGTGGTGCTCACCCTTGCCTTTATGATCTCCAAGCTTTCCTGTGAGTAGAAAGCTCTCCGTGGACAGTGGACTGGCTTAGTCATTTGCTAACCCAGTTCTAAGCTTAGAACTAAAGAACTTAGAATGAATTTTAAAAGGCCAAAAGAGTTAGGGTAACTTTGGAGTAGGGGAAGTAGGTCTCCATGCCATGGACTAAAGCATGCTAGGTTCTGGAATCTCTCAATCTTAGCATATACAGGCTGGGGCAAGAGGAGGTTTAGAGTTGTGAGTATGTGAAACAATTTGTTCTTATATTATTGTTTCTTTTAAAAATATATATTTTATTGATTTTTTTAACAGAGAGGAAGGGAGAGGGATAGAGAGTTAGAAACATTGATGAGCGAGAAACATGATCAGCTGCCTCCTGCACACCCCCTACTAGGGATGTGCCCGCAACCCAGGTACATGCCCTTGACTGGAATTGAACCTGGGACCCTTCAGTCCACAGGCCGACACTCTATCCACTGAGCCAAACCGGTTAGGGCTATATTGTTGTTTCTTAATTGTTGTATTATTTTCCATATGGACAACTGTAAACTGCCTTTTGCCCCACCCTGTGTTTCAGGGGTTGTGTGTCTTAGAGGACTCGTCATGATTGCAATGGTTTATTTAGGGTTGCCTAGGGGCATCTCAGGAACAGTCAGGTCACTGGTGCTGGGTGCTGCTCCCAGTGAGAAGGAGCTCTGAGCTTGTCTGAGAGGCCAACCCACCCCACCCCACCCCCGCCAGAGCGGCCCCTGGCTGCCTCAGGTCCGGTAGCCTGGAAGGAGAGGTGGATGGGAATGGGCTCCGAGGAGTGGAGGTTCCCCGAGAATGATGGATCTGCCTTTGATGTCTAGCAGCTTCCAAACAGCACAGAAATGATACAGATACATGCCAAAGGGGGGGAAAACAACTTTTGATCTAGTTAGAACTAATTAAATTTTCAATGTGCATGAAAGAAACTTGAGTGCCGGCCAGTTGTTTGCTATGGATGGATTTTGTCAAAGAGCGTAAGTTGAAAATAATGTAACTAAAGCAAACCCCAGCCTGGCTTTCTACTTGGGGGCAATTAATTTTTTGATTTTCGCTTCTAAAATGTTAGGGATTTCCCCTTCTGCAGGCTGAAATTACCTGCAGCCTCTTTTTTTGCCTTTATGCAGTGATATTAAGAGTGATGTTTTTCTTTAATGCTTTCTCAGAAGGCTCTCTCTCCAACCCTTCCTTGTTGTCATATCTTGTTTAGTCTAATGTATGTTTTCTGTTAGTGTGTGGATGGAAAAAGGTAATCTAATTAACAGTAGAAGGTAGGAAGCCCCGCAGGATTTTGGCAGCGGGGGGAAAAACGTGGGCTCTGGTATTTGATCAGCAACAACTACCTGAGGCTCACGCTCTTTCCTCGTTAGCGGGGGTTTCTAAGCGGGCATCAATGCAATAGGAAGTGCGGGTCTGACAGGACTACAGTCAGGTCTGAGCGCGGCTCTCAGGATCTCAGCTGCCTTTATTCAGAGCGACTGGCTTGGTAAATGTTTAGAGCCCTAATTGTGCTTGGGGGTGATTAAAACATTGTGGATTTATGCTCTTCCACTGAGGAGAATGGCCTATTCCACATACCAAGAAAGACGGGGGGTTGGGGGGGGCTAAAAGGGAGGAAAGAAAAGAAAGTGGGGGGGTGCACTGGGGGAGGGAGCACACCACCCCAGTTTAGAGAGAGGCGGCCTCTTGGTAGAGCATATGAATCCACTTACATGTAAATTGCTTGTCGCTATGAATTAAGGGAAGGCTATGAAAGAACTGCTTTGCCGTGTTTACTATAGGATTTTTGACAGACTCTTTCCTCTTTCAAGTAAATTTGGCTTAAGTCCACAGTCAGTCCAGTTTTAAGTAAACTCCTCTTTTGTTACATTAACAAGGTTATAACATCACTGGGGCAGATTTCCAGCTGCAGGAACCGAGCCTAAGCATGGGGCTGAGGGTATAATTAAAACCTTCGGGTGGGAGAATTAAATTCTCAAGCAAAATTGGATAAAAGGCTAATTGTCCATAGCAACATAATACATGCTTTAAATATCTGTGAAATGAAGATGAATAGTAGGAGGCTTGGAAAGTAAACCTTTTCTACTCTGTGAATCAAGATCTGATTTTTTTTTTAAAGTTCTACTCTAAAAGGGCGCTCCCCTCCCCCACCCGCACCCCCTTCCCCAAGTCAGTGTGAAAGGCACCCTGCCATCCCGGGGGGCCCCTGGTGACCTGTCTTCTCTGTGTGCTGGAGAGGTAGCAGCATCTTTTGCAGAATTTCTCTTCCCAGAAACGGGGAGTACGTACCGCTGATCCGCCAGAGTGGATCCTAGATGTCCTGGTCCCCTAGGTTCAAACGGAGGCGTTGAGGACTTGATCCGTGGGTGCTACACCTTCCTTTGAGGGCGGGGTGGCCATGGGGGACGAGGGTGGGTGGGAGGGAAGCTTAGGGGAACGGCTCACATACCTTCGGTGACCTTCGCGGAGATGACATCCAGCTAAGCAAGATGATACATTACCACAATCCTAAAAAAACAAAACGGCTTGTAATGGCAGCTTGTCCCGAGCAAATGCATCGGGAAGGCCCATTTGTTATTCATTAGCAGCAGCCCGGCCGGCCGGCCGGCGTGGTAGGGAGCCCGGAGACTTGGGGTCATTCTACACCCCCTGCCCCCGTGGCTGGGGCCGCGGCGAAGACAGCTCCGGCAGCCCCCGCGCTTCCAGAGCCCGCCGTGCTGCTGCGCGCTGCCCCCAGGAGCGGGTGTGCCAAAGAGGCTAGAGTTTCCCCACGGGTGGGGTGGAGAGGAAGAACAAGAAGAGGGGAAAATGAAGCAAAGGGATTATTTCATGGGCAAAGTGATTCCAAGGACAGTGAACCCCAGCTGAGGGGTCCCACAAACCCCCTCCAGCCGCCCAGAAAGGATGCCCCCAAAGAGAGAGGGGCAGTCGGGAGAGGGCGTGTGTGAGGAGCCTGGCGCGTTGGAGAGTGGTCAGTCAGTGGTCAGTGTGGGAGGGCTTGCTGAGACAAGTGCATGGCTGTGCCCCACTCAGAAACGTGGCAGACACGGAGGGTACACGGAGCTGCAAGAGGAGCGGGCCAGTGCCTGGAGGAGGGGAGCTGGGCTGGGCAGAGGGAGGTAGGGGCGCTGGGGATGGCTGCTTGGACTCCAGCAAGTGGGCAGGTGGAGAATAGGTCCTGCATGCCCAGAGAGGTGGCCTCCATTCTACCGGCCCGGTCAGCTCTACCGTGTTACTGGTTTCAAGGAGAAGGTGCAGGAATTGCATGTTCGGTGTTTTCAGCCTAGTTGTATTGCAGGGTATTTTTTGTATTGCTGCTTAGCAGGGAGACGTGTGTTTTGAATCAAAAAGTTCCTTCTCACCTTGGCATCAGAATACTTTTGGATCGGACATACCTACTGCTACAGCTGAGCTGCCGACTCCTACCTTCAGTTTCATCTGAGCATCCGGGTACCTGGACAGCACACATTAGAACCTCCTTTCAGTATTTTTATCTTTTAATCCTCACCCCAGGATATTTTTTTTCCTTGCTTTTCCAGAGAGGGTAAAAGAGAGGGAAAGACAGAAACATTGATGTGAGAGAAACACTTTGATTGATTGCCTCCTGCACCCACCCCTGACCAGGGCCCAGGGCCGGGGAGGAGCCTGCAATGGAGGCAGCCAATGGAATCAAACCCGGGACCCTTTGGTCCTCAGGATGGTGCTCCAGCCACTGAGCCAAACTGGTTAGGGCTCCTTTTAGTATTTTTGCTCCAATAGTTGCTTAGATCACACATTTGCCTCATGGCAGCTTCCTATCAGTAGTGTTTTAAGTATGTTTAAGTATGTTGAATAAAGGCTTACGTCTTAGAGTGTATAAATCTTTTTCTCTTGCCAGCATTGTAAATTTAAAGCCCCTTCTTACAAATACCAAAGACATGTAATATATAAACCAGGTTGTAGCCAGAATAAGAATGACATTATGAGAAAATAAAGCTGAGAACTCTGTGTTTAATAGGAACCAACGCTGATTATTTCAAACCAATAAAATTTTGGCCATCTTTGCATTTCTTTGTCTTTAAGTGGAGTATGTTTCCTTTTTAAAAGCAGAGGTTTAGTTATCCTGTGTGTATCTATACGTGCGTATATTACAAGTTAAAGTGGGGGGGAAAGCACTGTTTGTTCTGTGAATTATTAAATTTTGATGTCAAGATTTGGGAAAATACCTCTATTTTTGAAGTTTTGTGCTATTCACGGCACAGAAGTTGGGATATTTAGATCCGGATTTGGTTGGAAAGCTGTTCATTTTGTAGAATACGTGGATGGGGGAGGGCCTTAGCCATTTCTCACTCTCCGCAGGAGTCAAAAACTCTGTGAAAGCTGAAACCGGTTTAGCTCAGTGGTAGAGCGTCTGTCTGCGGACTGAAAGGTTCCGGGTTCGATTCCGGTCAAGGGCATGTACATTGGTTGTGGGCACATCCCCAGTAGGGGGTGTGCAAGAGGCAGCTGGTCGATGTTTCTCTCTCATCGACGTTTCTAGCTCTCAATCTCTCTCCCTTCCTCTCTGTAAAATATCAATAAAATATATATTTAAAAAAAAACCTCTGTGAAAAACAAATGTTTCATGATGAGGGAAGGACTTTGCTCACAAAAGTCTAGTCTTGCCAGAGACCTCTTCCTCCCTACCTGGGCCTCCCCAGCCTCCACTGACTGTGGACACATAGACTGAGCAGCCTGTGTGACAGTCATTGCCAGTGCCATCCTCTGCCTTTTACTGAACAGGAGGGAACCCAACTGGGATAGCAGAACACTCCCCAGCCACCTTTTCTTTTATAAATCGCCTGTTCCTTTTCTTGCGTTGTCTTCTGTGTTAATGAACTAATTGTAACATTAAAAGAGGGATGTAGGTTTTCTATTAGAGGCAATGAAAATATTTGGAATAGGTGGTGATGATAGTTACATAATATTGTAAATAAAAATAGTTAAAAAATTTATTATACATATTTTGCCACAATGAAAAGATGATGATAATATGAGGGCTATGATAGTATAGTGGGGGGAGGAGAGAGAAATAGAGAGGGAGAGAAAGGGAAAGGGAAAGGGAAAGGGAGAGAGAGAAATAGAGAGAGAGAGAGAGAGAGAGAGAGAGAGAGAGAGAGAGAGAGAGAGAATGACAGCTGTTGAGTTGTTCAGGTTTGTATGTCAGTGTTGCCCTATCTGGAGGGCATTTCTGATTACATTAACTAAAATAGCACCTCCACTGCTACTCTGTGTCCTCTTACCCTAATATATTATTACTTTAAAAATATTTTAAAAACACAAAATTAACACAGAATATTTGCAACCCGATACATACTCTGACCAGAAATGGAACCGCAACCGTTGGTGTACAGGGAGGCACTCCAACCAACTGAGCCACCTGACCAGGCCCTGCCTTTATTAAGCAGGCATTTCTCTTTCCTCTTTGCCCAGCCTAAAGCAACCACTAACCTACTTCCTGTCTCAGAGGATTTGCTGATTCTGGGTATCTCATCAACAAAATCTGTTTGTGAACTTCTGTGTTTTGCTTCTGTCATACGACACAGTGTTCTTAAGGTCCTTGCACTTTACAACATGCATTCTGCATTTCTTTTTATTGCCAAATAATATTCTATCCAGTTGACATGCCACATTTTGTTTATTCATTTATCAGTTGAAGGACATTCTGGCTTTTCCCATTCATTGGCTATTGTGAGTAATGCTGCTATGAACATATGTGTACAAGTTTTTATGTGGACATTTCTCTAGGGTAGAGCTCACCCCTCCCCTAGTAATCAGCACCACTATAAATAGTGCTTGCACTCACCACCACCGTGTGTGAGTGTGTGTGTGTGTGTGTGTGTGTGTGTGTGATATGAATTAGTGGATGAAGAATGAATGATGAGCCACAGAGTCCTCCCTGAGCCCAGGGTATCTACTTCCCTCTTTCTCTCTTGTAAGCCATCCTTTGAATGGAATATGACAGAGCACTGTCACTCCCTGCCATGGGAGCACTGGTAGACCCAAACAGCCTCCTGCATGCCAGGCTGAATCCAAAGACACTACGCCGGGATCTCTTAACCAACCCCAGGCCCAAGCTTAGTTAATACAAGGAGAATCCATTCTTCCTGTGACGGACATGTTGGATTTGTTGTAAAAGCAAAGATAAGGTTCTTTTTCAGTCATGCCAGGAAGAACATGGTCTTCGTCTTCCTCAGAGGCGGGAGGCTCATCTCCTCTTTGACAGGCACGCCGCAGAGCAAAGAACAGGATCTGGGGGGTAATGGCCCAGTTTAATGCGATTCTCCAGTTGCATTGAAGGAGTCAGAGATGTCTCTTTACACAAAGCCAAAGCAAAATTTAAATGACTGCAGAACCTTTGGACACATTTAACAAGGAAAGTGACAGACCCAAGGGAAGGGAAATGAAGTGTTCTGTCATTTGCCTTCACCTCCCCAGTGAATCCTGGTTGGTATTATTTGGGCTTTTAGGAATTTTGCTGGCTTCACTTTTTTTTCTAATTAATCATATAGTTCCTTTAAAAAGATTCTTCATGAATTCTACAGGACTTTTATTCTATTTGATTCACATTTTCTTTATAGTTAATCTGCCTCTAGCATTTGGAGGAAATAGTTCAATTTTTTAAAAAAACTTCCACAGGATGTGATATGTATAGTTTAAATGATAAATCTTCTCCCCTGAAGAAATGTCACAGCATGAAAGCAGACATAGTTATCACACTGTTTATTATTTGACTTGGCCAAAGGCCTAGATTTGGGTTCTAGTTTTAATAGTTGAGAATGTACTTTTCTTGAAGGTTTGCATATAAATGCTATCTATTTGCTGAATAAGAGATCGGCAGAGTGCGTTGCAATTCCACTTAACTGAATTAGTCTCTTTATGTTTGGTAGTTATTTCTTCCATCAGTGAATTACTTTCTCAGCTTATGTGTTATAGGTGAGTACATTTCCATGCATGATGGTCTTGTGAGAAGGTGGCTCAGGACAACAGATTCTGGTTTTATTGGGGGTCGTCTACATCTCCAAGATGGCTTTCAGTCATGGCAGACAGATCATCTGCTCTTGCGATTTGGTGGAAATGGAGCAGTCATCTTCCTCCGGGGTATTTCCTTGGCTGAATTTTTACTCTTTTTTTTTAATGGAAATAAAAATTATTAAGAGAGAATCCTAAAGAAATTCAAGGTTCTGGCTTCTCACGGATAATGTGGCTCATGCTTTAGGCACTTGAAGAAAACAGTAAGACCCACATCAAACAACAAAGAGAAGGCCCCCATTGTCAGCTGAGCTTCGGAGAGGGGCCCTCTGTTAGAACAAGGGCGGACGAGCCAGCCCACCACCCCACCAGCCTCCCCCTGCAGTTTACAGTACGCCAACCCATAGGAATGTGAATCCCACTTTGGAGCCCAGTGTGAATGTGTTTCTGAGTTGTTTAACGTGTTTCTCACAAACAGGACATGACATGTATGGTTTAAATGAAAATAATGGCCTTGCCGCTCAGTGCCAGACCGTCTTTTGTCAAGAGCATCCTGGCAATTGGAAGGGCTCTGGGCCGACATGGCCCACAGGCCGGGTCCTGGGGGGATCTGGACTTGCTATGTTTCACACAGGGAAGACTCTTAAATCAGGGGCCTCCCCAAGGGCCTGCGCCCTAATGTGTGTGTGTGTGTGTGTGTGTGTGTGTGTGTGTGTGTGTGTGTTGCTCTGAAAAGCACCTCAGCCCTCTCTCTGCTGCTGCTGCTGCTGCCCACGAAAGCCTGGCCAGGAATTAAGAGGGGGATTTTCTTGGTCTTTGAATTCCTGGGCGATAGAGTTTATTTTCAAAACAAAGCAAACCAAAATAAATAAATAAAACAGCAACAGAAAACCCTGGGTTCTTTGTAGGAGAGTTTAAAAGCATATGAAGGTACTTTAGCTTTATGGAATTATGCTTTGCTTGCAATGACAAAAAAATAAACATTAAAAAATTGTGGTAAGATATATCCATAGCATAAAAGGTACCACTGTAAGCATTTTAAGTGCGCAGTCTGTGGCATCAAGTACATTCACATTGTCCTGTACTCGTCACCACCAGCCATCTTCAGAAATCTTTCATCTTCGCCAGCTGAAACTCTGTAATCATTACACAGCTTTCCCCATTTCCTCTTCCGCAGCCCCTGGCAAACAGCATTCTGCTCTCTGTCTCTGCATTTGCATACGTAGGCACCTCCCGAGAGTGGAACTCTACAGTGTGCGTCCTTTTGTGATGAGCTTATTTCACTTACCAAAGTGTCTTCAAGAGTGAGTGTGTTGGATGTCAGCAGATTAAAGTTTATCAAGCCAGTTTGTGTTGCCCGAGCACTTTCTGTACGTGTGTATTAACGTGCAGCTGGTTGAGTCATCAAGCTTCTGTGTCTCATGAATGGTCCGTTGTCCTCAGTCAGGGACTATTGGGCACCCCAGGGAGCACTTGACAATAACTGGAGACGTTATTTTGGGTTCTCACAACAGAGGCAGGGGTGGGACTGGGAAGGAGGTGATGGCACTGGCATCTATAATGCACAGGTGGGCATGCTCTGAACACCCTACAAGGAGGGAAGCCCCCACAAGGAGCCCCGAATGTCAAAAGTGCCAAGTTTGAGAAATCTTGTCAAGGTGAATGAATTTGCCAGTCACTTATGGGGGGTGGGGAGAGAATCTGGAGAAAACTGCAAGACATATTTTGTTGAGTAGTTTGAAATAAATATCTACGCTGTCATCCATTTATTTCAATTTAGTGAGACACTAAACACTGGGCTTCAACACAAGCAAATGCAGAGTGAGATCCTGTTTTTGTGGAGGAACTTGGGTCATGAAAGTGGGAGGGTTCAAAAGCATCCATGTGCCTTTCTCTTCGCTAGTTCTGCTATCCCCTGGTAGAACTATTTACATTTCTGTGCAGGCCCTTTGATAAGGGCCCTGGGTGGCTGCATGGAGGTCGTGAGGGATAGCGCTGGAGCCCGGAGACCGTGTTCTGGTCCCTGTCCGGTCACTAAGTAGCTGTGTGACATTTAACAGCTCTGATGATCTCCCTGGGCTAGCTTTCCCTCTTCCGTACAAGGAAGGGATTGAATTACCATGTAAAATCCAGGTGTTGGGCATCAGTAAAATAGAAAATACTGAGCAAGTGACTTTTTCTTATGCTGTAGTTATTTTCAAGCACATCCTGCCCCATCGCTTATTTGTAAATGAGAACTAAGCATTGCTTTCGGAATGAAAGAGCCGGTTAGGCCTGGAGGTGATTGCCGGTGAAGGTTCTGTGTTCTCCTCAAGGGGCCGGAGGCTCTGGCTGTTTTTGCTGTTATGTCCTCTCTTCCATAGGACAGGCTCCCATGGCCAACACTGGTGTGATACCCGTGTGATCCAATGGAGTCATTTTTTTTAAATACAATTTAGTTGTGGCCCATGTCAATGAGAGCAGATGGCTTACCTACAGTTTTGAAAAGTTAGGTTGGCAGGAAAAGCAAGAAATAAAAAATACTATCATAAAAGCTATTTTTAAGCCTCTAAACAAGAGAGAGAAGGGATAGGTATCTAAAAACTAAAGCTCTGGAGTCCAATTACTAACATGCCTTGAATAATAACAGTGTGAACCAAACTAAGTAGAACTCTGATGAACCTCGAGTTTCTGGGTTGCACAGAACTCAGGAAAATTTTGTTATTTCCTTGAAATGTGTTATGTGTCTTTTCACAGTGTACTTCCTCTAATCATGTGTGTGCATGTGTATGTGTATGCGTGCATTTGCCATTTAAACATTCTTGTTTTCACATCTACCGATCGTTTCTTCATGGTTTCTGGCTTTTAGCTCATGCCTAACAAGAGCTTCTATTACCTCCAGAAGAGCAGATAGATGTCCGAATCAGTGGGTCTGGCACTTGCTTAATTGCTTTTCCATTTACCCTGCGGACGGCACGAGCTTTCTGCCAAGTGTCCTAGTGGCAGGACAGGTGACAATGTCTTTATGAACTCAGACTGTCTTGGAAGTGGAAGCCTTCCATCTCCCTGAAATCTCTTCTCCTAACAAAACACATCGTACAAACATAACCCTAAATCAGAATCAATGCTGAGATAGGTAGGTAGGTAAGTAGGTGGGTAGATGGATAGACAGAACTTAAACCTGTACAAAAATCATTTCCAATTCAGAGGCTGACCTTTTCCCTGAGACATTCCCTCAATCCTTTCTATTCACACTGGTGGTTGGAGCTAGCCGACATTGCTACGCCAAATTAATGTGTGTTTAAGAGACAGCCTGAACTTCATATGCTGCTTGCTCTGTTTGCACAACTTCTAGTGCAGGTGGCTGCTGTATTGAAAAATTAAGTTGGATACCTAGAGGCTGAGTTACTCTCACTCCTTTACACACAACAAGCTTTTTAAACCCAGTGTTCTGGACATTATAAGCCCAATGCATTCTAATTAAGCCTAATGCACATAGTTTTCTATGAATAATCCAGATTTTAAATATTCTGAATTGATCTCTTGATTTCCATGTAAAAGGTAGAATCTAAATAATTTTAATGGTGAGTACTATTCATAAAAAAATATGCATAGTACTCACTATGCAAATTGTACTCACTGGGCACTTGGAATGCATGCAACTCCCTAGTCCAAGAGTGAAAATTGCTACAAGTAAGTAAAATAATTGGTATTGAAGTTCTATTTTGTTAGCATCAAACCGAGTATTATTAGCAGATATTTCTACCATTCTATCCATTTTTATAGATATGTTCACAGTATTCTTTAGTGTTACTGTTTTAGATGGAGAGTAGCAACAACCTTTTCCCTTTCCTTTGCTTTTGGTATTATAACAAAACTGATATTCTGGATTGATGTATTCCTTTAAAATTGTTTTAAAATTGATACACAGCATGCATGCATGAGAGTGCACAAGTCAAGTGATTTCAGCTTGGTAAATTTTCACCAAGTGAATACACATGTAACCAGGACCTAGCTGACAACACAGAACACCTGTGCCCTCTAGAAGAGTTCATACCCTCCGAGTCATTGTTCCTCCCAAGAATAGCTCTTCTGACTTCTAACACTGTAGACTATGCATGGTTATGAAATATATGCTTTTAGAATCATAATGTTTGCTTTCTTTTCTCCCAGGATTCTTTTGTATAACATTTCATTTGTGAGATTCACCCATATGGTTGTGTGCACTTGTAGTCAATTCATTCTCATTCTAATTGAGTATACCCTTGTTTGAGTATACCATGTTTATTTGCTTCTTAAATGCATCCTATTTTTCATGGTTGTTTGGGCTGTTTTCATTTTGGAACTACTGTGAATAGGGCTGCTGTGACACCCTACTAATGGTGTTTGAGTGGGCAGTTGTGCACATGTTTGTTGCTTATATACTCAGGAGTATAAATTCTGGAAGGAGACATATACCAACTATATATGGTCAGCCTTTCAAAAATGGTGGTAGAGAGAGTGTGTACTGCATTTTGCATGAAAATAGTAGAAATACTGTGAACATATCTATAAAAATGGATAGAATGGTAGAAATTGTAGGAAATTGTGCTGCTGTATATTTTTATATTTCTGGAGGAATATATCAGTATTTAATATTTGAAAGGAATTGAAAAATGTTCATTTACTTTGGCCTGGTTTCCATGATTTGCTTTTATCTGAGAACTCACAAGTTATTCTGTAGGTAATATGGTCTGAAGTAAATTGGGTGTAAATGCACAATCCTTGCCCCATTCCAATTTACCAAGCCCAGAGGAAAACATTTGTTACCCTATATTTTTACAATACTTCATTGTGATATTATGGAGGCTTCACGTTTTCAGGAAGGGAAATTGAGAGGAGAGAACTAACATGATCCAGTGTGATTTTAAGGGAACAACTAGAGTCTTTGCAAAGGAAGGAGCCAACAGGTATGACACAAAGCATCGGGGCCGCACATTTTTGCGGTGGGATTAAGGGAACAGGAGAATTGTGCTTTTCAGCATCAAGAGTCCTCCCCCAAGTAATCCACGCTGAACGTGTACTATTCCAAGCCTTCAGAAAGAAGCTGCAAGGGAAAACTGAGCTGGCTTTATGACTTGACTACACTTTCTAGATTCTGTGTTTATGACCACAAACCACACTTTTGATCTCTTCTTGAACTGGTAGTTGGAGGATGTGGGTCCAGAAGAGTTGTTGCAGTAAAATTAAATCTTCCTTTCCATCAAAATAATTTGATATCATTACCCTAATTATTGTCTTGTATGATCTGGTATATTAATTAAGAGTCAGGTTAGGCTGCTATACCAAAAGGATCCTCAAATCTAGGCAGTGATATAAGAGAAGTTTACTTATTCCTGACATCAATCTGTCTAGGTCACCTTGGATTGTCTTGGTGGATTGACAGTGAAAGGGACCCAAGCCCCTTTGCTTGTATTGCTCTGCCATCCTCAACACATGACAGTTCCCAGCTCCTGGTTTAGGATGGCTTCTTTAGCTCCCTCTCTCCAGTCTGTGCTCTAACCACCAGAGGTAGAATAAGTGACAGGAGAACAACACATTCCTTTTCTCTTTAAGGGCATAGTCTGGATGCTGTGTACATCACTAACACACTCATCTCTTAGCCAAAACTTAGTCCCCTAGCCATAGGCCATGGTAGGGAAGCTGAAAAATGTAGTCCTTACCTGAGGTCTACAAACCAGCTAAAATTCCATAGCTTTAGAAGAGGTTTGGCTGGTTTGGCTCAGTGGATAGAGCATTGGCCTGCGTACGGAAGGGTTCTAGGTTCCATTCACATCAAAGGCACATGCCTGGGTTGCAGGTTCAATCCCCAGTGGGGCGCATGCAGGAGGCACCTGATCCATGATTCTCTCTCATCATTGATGCTTCTATCTCTCTCCCATCTCCCTCCCTCTCTGAAATCAATAAAAATATGTGTTTGTTTTTTTTTAAAAGAGGGTAGAAAACTACTATCAGTCCTATGTGGTTTTGGAGCTTTATAACTATGTCATATATTTTTATTCATGGACTCTGATCTCTCCTATCTCTCACTACTTGTCTTTTTTAAAAAATATATATTTTACTGATTTTTTCATAGAGAGGAAGAGAGAGGGATAAGAGTTGGAAACATCTATGAGAGAGAGTCATCAACCAGCTTGCACACCCCCTACTGGGAATGTGCCCACAACCAAGATACATGCCCTTGACCGGAATTGAACCTGGGACCCTTCATTCCGCAGGCCGACACTCTATCCACTGAGCCAAACCGGTTTCAACTCACTACTTGTCTTTCTTACATGTTTTTGTTTTCTGCTGGAACTCATCTCTTTAAGCTCTTCAACTCACTTATGTTCTCTGGAAGTTCCCATCAATCAGGGAAAAGGCCAGCAAACCCTGTGATCCTACCTCTCCTTTCCCAGATCTTTACCTGCGAAAATAGAAATTTTCCTTAGTGTTACTCAGTTCACCTGTTAATTTCTCTGAGGTAAATTGGGCTAGTTATGGAATCCTGAGTCCAAATGACCTTGGTAAAGTTGAGCTAAAAAAAAAAAAAAAGTTGATCCCAATACCTACCAACCTATATTTAACCAAAGCATTTGTAAGTATGTGTTAGACAGGGAAATAATAGTTATCAGTCTCCAGCGAATTATAAAGGAAAATAATTAGTTAACCTTGAGATAACAGGGGTGCTGGACAGCTGAACAGTAGAGGCCTTCCACTCTTCAAGAGGCCTGGGCACTTGGAATGCATTGTCTTCAGAGACCAGGAGACCTGAGCATTCATGGTGTGTCCTTGGAACAGTACAACCGCATTCCTTTGTAAGCTTGTCTCAGCTCATCTGCAGCCCTTCAACACCTCTGAGTCACTTGTGGCTGTCTTAGCGGGCGTAATTTTCTGGCAGGCAGATTTTCAGCATCTCTTTCAGAGAGTCCACGGGAGTTTGTCTGCCAGCTTTACCACTATTTGTTTGTTGTGTGGTTTTCAGCAAGTTTCTTAACCTTGTTCTGAGCTTTAATTTCTTCCCTTTTATAATACGAGAAAATGTTGCTGGTAAGCGTTCACGCATGCAAGAGTCGTTGGCTGTATGAACACTGAGGGAGGGTTCATACAGCCCTCTAGGCTGACTAGGGAGGCCAGAAAGCACAGGCTTTATAGCACAAGTTTCATAGTCATTCTTAGGGTGACGAGTACGTCTTTGTCAGGATGTTTACAACAGGTAGTATCATGAACAATGAATAACGTGGGCTCTAAAGTCAGACAGATCTAAGAAGGGCCCCCAGCTCTGTATGGCCTTGTCTGGATCTCAGTTTCCTCACTGTGTTATCACTGAGATGATTGGCTCTGGAACAAATCCCAGCAGTACCCCTTTTTAATCACGTGACCTCAGGCAAATATATTCTCTCTGTATCTCGGACTCCCTTTAACAGTATGTGCCTTAGGGTTTCTAAAAGAATTAGGTGATATAACCTATAAAAAGTATTTACTGTAGCACCTGGAACATAGTAAGTGCCCAGTAAAATATAGCTGCTGTATTGTTTTGGTTGCTGCCAGATTTTTTTTATATATAAGAATTTATTAGTTGAAATTTTAACAGCTTTATTCAGGTATGATTGACTTACAATAAACTGCATGTATTTTTAGTGTGTAAAACTTTATTGATTTTGACATTCACTTCCCCAAACTTCCTAATGCTTCTTTGTAACCCATCTGTCCTTCCTCTCCACTTTCCCTCCATCCCACTGCCCTGATCTGCTTTATGTTACTATAAATTAGTTTGTAATTTCTAGCATTTTATATAAATAGAATTATGTGGTGCATATGTATTCTTTTGTGACTTGTTTATTTTCACTTGTCCATAGTACCCGAATCAATAGGCCATGCCTTCTGATTGCTGACTAGTATGCCAGTAATCCTGGCATATTATTCATTCATTTCCTATTGTTAAACGTTTGCGTTGTTCCCAATTTGGGGGGATTACAAACAAAGTTACTATGGTCATTCTTGTGTATGTCTTTGTTTGCAAAGTATTTTTTTTTTCCTCTAGGGTAAATGCCTAAGAGTGAAAGGGCTGCCTCATATGGTGGTATATGTTTGACTTTTTAAGACATTGCTGACTCTTTTCAAAACTGCTTATACCACTTTACTTTGCAACAACCATCAGCATATGAGAACTTCAGTTCTTCTAAATTTCATGAACTCTTGGTATGCTAAGTCTTCCTAATGTAGCCATTTTAATTGGTATGTAGTGGCATCTAATTGTGGTTTTAACTGCTTTCCTCAATGACCAACGAAGTTGAGCTTCTTTCCATGTGCTCATTTGCCACCTCTGTAGATTCTTTGGAGATTTTTTAGAGATTTTTTCCGTTTTGTATTGTGTTTGTTTCTTTATTTTTAAGAGTTTGTTTCTTTATTTTTGAGAGTTATTTATATATTCTGTATTTGATTGCTTTATTGCATATATGATTTATAAATATTGTCTTCTGGTGTAGCTTTGTCTTTTTATTCTCTTGACTGTCTTTTGAATAGCAGATCTTCCTAATTTTTACAAGTCTATACATTTTTTCTTTTATTTTCAGTATGGCTAAGAAATTGTTGCCTAATTTAAGAACACAAAGATTTTTCTTGTAAGTTTTCTTCTAGACATTTTATAGTTTTAGGTTTCACAGTTGGGTCTAATATCCATTTTGGGTTAATATTGTATACTAGAGGCCCAGTGCATGAATTTGTGCACAGGTGGGGTCTGGCCCACCTGTCCTGATTGGGGCTGATCAGGTCGGCTGGCAGGGGGAAGGGCCGCAGGAGGTCAGCAGGCTGGCCATGCTCCCAATCCGGGTGGGTGGGCTAATCAGGACCATAGTACATGTCAAATCAAGTGGTTGTTCTGGTTTTCCGGCATTCTGGTATATATATATATATATATATATATATATATATATATATATATAGTGAAGTATGGATAAAAAAATAGTTTTTGTGGGGGTGGAGGGTTGCATATATATATCAGAATGTTCCAGGACTATCTTACTATCTTTTTTCATTCTCACCCAATGATATTTTTTCATTGATTTTTAGAAAGATTGGAAGGGAAGGAGAGAGACACACAGAGAGAGAAACATCAATGTGAGAGAGACACATTGATTAGTTGCCTCCCACACATGCAACTGAGATATGAGACACTTGCCCTTTGCCAGAATGGACCTGGAGACCCATTAGTCTTCCAGCCGATGCTCTATCCACTTAGCCAAACTGGCTATGGCCAGAAATATTTTTTGAAAAATTTATCCTTTCTACACTGAATTGCCTTTTCGTTTGTTGAAGATCAATTGATCATAAATTGTGTAGATTTGTTTAGAACTCTGTACTTTCTTCTTTTCCATTGATCTATTTATCTATGCCAGTGCCAGACCCACATTATCTCAATTATTTTATGAAGTGTTGAGATCATATAGTGTAAGTCTTCCATATTTTTTCTTCTTTTTCAAAGTGGTTTGCTTATTCTTGGTCCTTTGCATTACCTTGTGAGTTTTAAAATCAAATTGTCAATTTCTATAAATATATCTTAATTTTGGTTTAGATTGGGTTGAATCTATAGATCAATTTGGGGAGAATTGACATCTTCATAGTATTGAGCCTTTTAATCCAAAACACTGTCTACCTCTCAATTTATTTAGATCTTTAATTTCTTTGAGCAACATTTTATAATTTTCAGTGTAAGGGCTTATGGGTTTCTTTGATAGATAGATCCCTCTTTTACCTTTATTATTCTGTTATACTTTTTTAAAAAAGTTTTTGACTGTACATTGTACATAGAAATGCACTTTATTTTTGTATGTTTTATATATTGATCTTATCTCTAGATACTTGCTAAACTCACTCAAGTTCTAGTACCTTTCTTTTTAAGATTCTCTGATATTTTTATGGAAATGATCATGGTAGTCTGTGAAAATGATAATTTCACTTTTTCCTTTAAAGTTTGGTGATTTAAACTTTTTCCCCCCTTCTTGTACTGACTGAAACCTACATCACAGTGTTAAAATGGTCCATGCAGACAGCTCTGGCCTGTTCATGATTTGGACACTTCCTGTTTCTGCTGAAGTGATCACATTATTTTTCTCTCTGGACTTGTAAGAACTTGCGCCACTGTCTTCTGTTCTCCAGGATTTCTGATGAGAGCTACACAGCCAGTCCACTCATTCTTCTCTCCCTCACACCATGCCATTTTCTCTAGCTCTTTTCAAGAATTAAAAAAAAAATCTTTGGTTTTAAGTGGTTTGGTTTTGATGTAGCTGTTTGTGGTTTTTCTTTGAGTTAATCCTGTTTGAAGTTTGCTGTACTTCTTGAAATTTATATATTATACCAAATTTCAGAAGTTACTGCCATTTAAAAAAAAACCCAAAAACCTTAATTTTTTTCCCTATCATTAGACTCTTCCTCTTCTTCTTGGCCTCTCCTAGCACAAATTTAACACATTTTGATATTCTTTCTAAGGCAGTGTTTATATTTTCTTACCCCCCCCTTTCTCTGGATTAAATGATTTCTATTGATTTATCTTCAAGGTTATTTTTATTCTGTCATTGGACATTGAGTGCTTTTTAATTACTTTTATTTTTATAATCTGTATAGAAGCTGAGAATTTATATTTTTCTACACACATTCAAGTGGTTTAAACTTTATCTTAAGGAGAATAGTTATACTAGTTGGTTTAAAGTTTTATCTGGTAATCTCCATCATGTTGGTGTTGGCATCTGTCACTTATGTTCTTTGCAAATTGGTCACATTTTCCTGTTTTTCTATATGTCAGGTATCCTGAACTTTAAATTCTCAGACGTTGGGTCCTGCTAAAATCCTCTGGAGCATATTGTGGGGTGTTTTTTGTTTTTGTTTTTGTTTTTGTTTTTGTTTTTGTTTTTGTTTTTGTTTTTGTTTTTGTTTTGTTTAGCAGGCAGTCATTCTAGTTAGGTTCACACTGCAAGTTCTGTTTTAGCTTCTGTGAGTGGGGCTTCCCATACCAGTTCCATTGCCAACATGCCATGTAGTTGCATTAGATCTACATGACATACGCATAGCTGAGGGACAGGCCTGGTACTGTTCCTGATTCACACACAGAATTGCGGGATTTTCTTCTTCAGCTCTCTCCTCTTCAAGATTTCCTCCACACTCTGCCGTGTGCAGGGCCCTCTTTCTCAGTGTCCTGGTTAGAAAAATGGCAATTCTCTTGGTGTCTTACATACCCACTGCCCCAGCCTTTGCAACACAGCTCTATAATTAGGACCCCCCCCCCGTGGGGCAAAACTGGGAGAGAACAAAAGAGGGGGAAAGGAAATTTCCCCTGCCCTCTTTTGAGCTCAGCTGCCTCTTCCCCCAAGTCTACAGAAAAAGACAAGATTTCTCTTGGAGTTAGAGTTGCATAGGCTGCTATTGGCACATCGCTTTCAGGAAGTTGCTTTTATGTTTTGTCCGGAGTGTTTGGTTGTAGTCAGTGAGCGAGGGCAGCTGTGGTGGTTGCTCCATCCTGGCTAGCCGTGGAAGTTTGGGGGCATCATTGGAAGGGTTAAATGTTGCCTGCCATTATGCAGTTTTCTCCCATGTTCTTTAAAAGTTCAGCTCAGAATTTACTCTTTCATGCCTCTTAGTGTTTAAGTGATTTTTCTAAATAGTCACAGTTGGTAGCACAGCTGTAATCCAAGCTGAGTGTTTAAAATGGCTGACAGCTTTCCAGCTGGTTTCAATCGCGTCCACCACTGTGATGGATGCACTGAACACGGGCCACGCTGTGTGGCTCCCACCATTGCTTCTGCATGGAACAGGTTTGTACATGTCACACATGACCATTTCTCATGAGGGGCTCTGCATTGATCACAGATTCTGGAACTTTCTGCAGCTGAGTTTTATTCTTGGTCCTATCATTGGTCCCAATGACGCCTGGCATTTCGCACAATCTCAAGTCCAGGTTTGGTCAGTATTGGGGGTGAAGAAATGTAGAAATCACAGGAACCCATGCACCAGGACGGGGGTATGATTCGGTTTTCAGAGTGGGTGTCTGCTCATTTTATAGAAGTGGATATATTAAAAGAATGAGTGGAGTTATATTATGCTCAAGATTTTTCCATGATAGACTGACTGATTAAATTTGTGTAGAGATTATTCCGTCCCTGTCTTAACCCACGTGTGCTTTGGCTTTTGTGAATAATCAGACATATCACTGGTAGAAGCACTGAGGGGTTAATTTTGGCCATGTGACTTTATCGTTTCTTTCTTTTTTTAACACACCGAGGGAATAAATAAATATATTGGCATTAGGCCAGGAATGCTCCCTATCCAAGAGGGAATTGTTGCAGAGGAATCCAGAACAATTAGATCGTGTCACTTCCCTTTGTTAAGGCAGCCATCTGGGGGTCATAGCTAATGTAAAGGAGGGCATTGTCAGTAACAAGGAAAGTGAGGCTGTTGTTAAAGTGAAACAGGCTGTGCTTTTCTCGGTGACCTCTCACTACAGCCGGGTCTTCCCTGACAGCCATTGGCGCCAAGGAGAGTCGGGCAGAGGAATTGGATCGCTTCCCAGTCCAGAACATGCCTTACCAGCTCTTCTATCGGAAAGCTATTTAAAACTTTCTAAAACGATCTGAGTAGTGAGAGATAAAATAGGAAGATGTACATTACTAATTGACAAATAAATTTAATAAAAACTTCCTGCACAATGAACGTAGGAGAGAGACAACCGAAATGGAAATCATGGGTCTTGTACTTAGTAACTTGACACGGTTAAGACACTCTGCGGGCCTCAGGTCAGCCTTTTGTGTAATGGGGGAGGGTGTTTATTAATAGTGCAAACAACACACGAGATAGCCCTGGCCACTGTGGCTCAGTGGTTGGGTGTTGTCCCATGCACCAAGAGGTTTCTGCCTCCAGTAGGGGGCATGCAGGAAGCAGCAGATTGATGTTGCGCTCTCACATTGATGTTTCTTACTCTCCCTTCCTCTTCCCCTTCCTCTCTCTCTCTAAAAAACCAATAAACTATTCTAAATTTTAAAAAAAATTATTAAGCATTGGTGTTGTCAGGTTTTTGGTTGTGTGTACATCATGGGTTAGCTCACTTAATCTCATAGCAACTCTAATATACAAACTGTTGATGTTTTCTTTATCCAGGTGAGGGAACTGAGGTTCAGAGAAGGTTTATCTAACCTGCCAAAGTTAAACAGTTAAGTAGACTCTGGCAGACTCTTGAAAATTATAACTGCTCAGCAGTAGAGGCCAGCTGGAGCCATGTTCTGCTCGTTTGGCAGTGGCTTCCTGGAGCACTGTGTCCGTAGTCCTTTGGAGGCTCTCGTTGGCTAAAGGTGCCAGAATGGTGCCTGATGGATTGCCCAGGCCTGCCCTGGCACAGGAGAGCAAAGTGAAGGCACATCTTGCCATCCACACCAGGTGGTAACCGAAGGCCATTTCAACAAAAACACTAAACACAGTAGTTTAATGATACTAGCTTTAGCAAATATAGCAGTTTTCCAGTTTACATATTTTTGCATTAACTTTAGAACTCTGTAATATCACCACTGACAAAATACTAGTTTTGTAGAGGAGAGCTTTTCTCTTTAAATATCTTTTGGGAGATGGCCTATATTATCACAGGACTTAAAGAACCATTATACATACCTATGGTCTAATATCAAAACATTTAGAAGTAACTATGTTAGTTTAAAAAAATCAGCACGATATTTGTTGTGTTCTGAAGAACAGTATTATTATAAGTAGTTACACAGACACACAAACATTTGGTGGCAAATTAAGTCTGGTAAATTTTACAGAATATATCCTACTCCTGGATATTTAAAGATTCAGAATATACTCATTAGATAAAGAAATGTGATAAATTTTTATGTTCTGTTTCCCAATAACTTTGACCATGGACCCATTTTATTTGTCAACAACTTAAAAAATCTCAAAATACTAATGTAGGAAATTCCCCATCCTAAGACTCACATGTGTAAAATGGAATAAGAATATTTCAATAAATTCTCTGATTCAGCATGAAATTGACATTGGAAGCTAAGCAGACCTGCTCACAGCTTGAAATGAGGACATCAGGAAAAATTCTTTGGGTGAAGTTCCTTACCCAAGTAAATGTAATTTCAATGGAAAGTTACTAAGATAAGTCATAATAGTAAACAAATAGTAGTTTAGATGTAGCCTCCATCCAGTGGTAAACCATCATATAGTAATGTTGATTAAAGGGAAGAAAGAATTATTTGTTTTATTTAGAACAAAGAAATAGAGTGAACATGTTCAATAATTCCATGGAGAAAATCTAAAGCCTTATCTCAATATCTAATCACATTTAGGCAAAACAGCTTTCTATGCCTATTCAGTGTTCATTTAAAATTAGAAAGAAAGGCTACAGAATAAGGTGATGCTTCTTAAATGCTTGTGTTCATCTGAGTGACATACTGTATTGGCTTACTAAAATTCAGGGTTCCAGATGCACTGAGATTTCTAATAGAGGTGTGAATTGAGGACCAGGATACTATACTTTTATAACATGTTGAGAAACACTGAAGTAAACCTTGTGATAATGCTGGAAATTATAAAAATATTGTGGGCGCCCTCAGAACTCTCAACACAACTAATCATTCCACCCTGGCTGATTTTTGGCAAAATGTAGAAAAATTTTAAAAAATGCTTTGGCCTTTATAATAATTGGAATCAACTAATACTTTAACACATAGATTGAACATGTAAATCCTCAAACATATAGAACTTTCTTTCTTGCTTATACAGGGGTATTTTTTTCTCTCTCATATAAATAGTCTAAGTAGGGTCCAAGTTAACAGGATCTTGTTCCCACACAATCATGATGAGGACCCAAGAAGATGGAGGCTTGGCCATCTTCAATTTATGGCTTCTGACAGCACAGGGATGTTGATAACTAGGATGTTGGTGGGAGGTGAGAGAGCCTGGAGAATCACATATAGTGTTATGGGCTGAATTGTGTCACTCCCTCCACCCAATTAATATGTTGAAGCTCTAACCACAATATCTCAGAACATGGCCCCGTTTGGGAATAGTGCCTTTAAAGAGGTTATTAAACTAAAATGAGGTCCTTACTTTGGGCCCTTACCCAGGATTGATACTGGGGCATTTTTAAGAAGTAATTTGGATGGACAGAGAGACATTGGAGATGTGTGTGCACAGAGAAAAGAACAGGTGAAAACACAGCAGACGGTCCAAACTATGAGAGAAGATTGGGTGGGAGGGGGGGAGAGTAAGATATCAACCAAAGGACTTGTGTGCATGAATATTCACATAACCAATGGACACAGCCCAGAGGTGGGGGTGGAGGAGGATGTGTTCTGGGGTTGGGGGCAGCCAGGGAGAGATCAGTGGTGGGGGAAAAGGAGACTTATGTAATATATCCTTTGTAATAAAAGGCTAATATGCAAATCAACTGAACGGCAGAACAACTGGTCGCTATGATGTGCACTGACCACCAGGGGAGAGGCACTTAATGCAGGAGCTGCCCCCTGGTGGTCAGTGCACCAGAAACCAGGCTTATGGCTAGCGAGTGCTGTGGTGTTTGTGGGAGCCTCTAAGGATGTCTGACTGAGGGCTTAGGCCCACCCCCCATCATTCAGACATCCCCTGAGGGCTCCTGGACTGTGAGAGGCCACAGGCAGGGCTGAGGGACCCCACCCCCCTCCCTGCATGAATTGTGTGCACTGAGCCTCTAGTTAAACAATAAAGAATTTTTTAAAAATGTACTGAGGGGGGAGTTCTTTGAAGAAACCAAACCTGCCAACATATTGATCTTGGACTTCTAGACGCCAGAACTGTAAGCAAATAAATATCTATTGTTTAAGCCCCCCAGGCTGTGGTATTTTGTTATGGTGCTTTGTTCTGGCAGCCCTAGCAAACTAATATTTTTACATGATTTTCACTCACACTTCATTAACTAGAAGTTAGTTAGATGGATCCTTAAGTGCAGTGAGGTCTGGAAAATGCAACCAGGCTACATCCAGGGAGAATATAAACTGAGTTTAGTGAATAGTGTCTGCCATGCCTTTTGCCTCATCTTTTGCATTTGGACTACACATCTGTGGGTCTCAAGAAAGCTTATTAATTTTAGTAGGCCATATCATCAGCTCCCTTCTCTAGCCCTAATAAAGCTCTTCCTTTGGTGGAAGGTGAGTGCATAGGTGCCAGCAAAAGGAATGAGGATAATTACCTGAAGATCCTGGCTCATGTGTCCTCAACCTGTCATACCTGAAGCATTCAATACATGGTTGTTGTAAATGAGAAAAGGCAAAAAGAAGAGAGCAGTAGAGATAGAACTGAGAAAGCCAGGCATGGTAACCATTTACACAATACAAAGCCCAAAATGGAAGGACTTTTTAGGAGCAAGTCCATTAGTTGCAACATTGTCAAGTAAGGGAGTTTTTCCAAATTTTAATTTAAGGTGAAGATACATGCAGTAAGAACCCAAATCCTAAGTGTACAGCTTGAGGAGCTTTATACAAACTCAACTTACCCATGAAACAGCATCAAGATCATGAACTACAAGATTATCACTGTAGCACCACCCTCTTACACTCTCCCAGTTGCTACCCTCCCAAGAGTAACCCCTACCCAGACTTTCAACTCCACAGTTAGTTTCACCTGTTGAGCTTTACATAAATGGGATCATGCAGTATGTATTGCTTTGTGTCTATTTCTTTGACTCAACATATGTTTATGAGATTCATTCATGTTGTATGTATACGGTTTAATAGTTTACCTATTCTTATTGATGTACCGTATTTCATGGCATGCTATATTATAATTCACTTATTTATTCTCTTCTTGATGGGCATTTAGGCTGTTTCCAGATTGAGGCAATAACAAATAGTATTGCTATTTGTGATGTTTCCTTTATGAGCATAGATATATATTTCTCTTGGGAATAGGATGGTTTGGTCATAGGTACATTTCTTTTCAACCTTAGCAGATATTGCAAAAACAATTTTTTCAGAGTGGTTGTACCAAAAGAGTTTATTTTTTAATCCCATGCCCTGCTCTGTTAGTGATGGGTTTTCTCCATGCAGTGGGTGAGCAGCAGTCTCCACTCGCCTTCATCTCTATTGGACCCCGCTGGGCTTCAAACAAACCACTGAACCAGTCATTTGCTGGGGGTGGGGGTGAAGGAGAGAAGGGACATGCACTATGGCCCAGACTGGGTAACATACCCACCCTGAAGTGGGAAGGGATAGAATCCATTCTTGAGATATTCACCAGGACAGCAGGGCATAACAAGGAGGCCACTTGCCAAAACATGAAGGGTCCTGGGCCAACAAAGACAAGAGCTGTCCACTGTGCTTCCTCTTGGAGGATATTGGCATTTTTCAAAGAGCACCACATGAGGTCCAGCTTGAATGCTGGGAAATGAAGGCTCTGGGGCAGGTGGACTCTCCAGGGTCACTTCAGATCCCTCAGATGGGTGATTGCCCATGACCAGTGTTCTTACGAGGCCAGATGTATTACAGTGGGCATAAAATGTCTCATTAGAATGGACCCAGTGTGGGTCTGCTAACTCAGCACAAAGAGGCCAACTGAGCCCTTTGTGTCTTTTAAAACGAAAATGAAAGAACTACACAGTACCTGACCTCATCAGTTTGGCCAGGAGGATACTGGCCAAGCCAGGTCTGACTGGTGAGTGAAGGGAGGGTTTCGCCCTGGAGATGCCAGGCAGCATGACTGGTAACAATTCCTACGAGTCAGGAACATCTGGCTGATGACAGTCCGTGATGAGGAGGAGAAAAACAATCCAACAGGCTCACTAAAAGGGTCTCTCAGCCCCAATCTCCATGCACGTCATAGTAAGACAGGGTAATTTATTTGATTTTTAAAAACCTTTATTGTTGAAAGTAATACATATATCCCCTTTTCTATTCCATTGACCCCTTATAGCACGCCCTCTGCCCCTGCCCCAGGCCTTCACCACCCCCTTGTCTGTGTCCATGGGTTAGGTACATGTGCATACAAGTTCTTCGGTTGCTCTCTTCCCACCCACCCAAGGATGATTTAGCTAAAGGGATATAATAGGTCTTGGCCAGTGAAGTTATTTGAAGATTAAGTTGCAACAGTATAGATTTCAGGAGCAGGCCCTAGATGTTAGTTGCTTTTACAGTCTTTGTGGAATAAGTGAGGATCTTAAAGGAAATTATTTTGGATGACCATCATCATGCCAAGTTCAAAAATCTCCTGAGTGACTGCACTGTACCAAGTTCAAACCTCAGGCCAATTCAGACATGACAGCTGAAGTGTGCTCTTGCCTGGCTTCATAGTAAGCCAGAGGAATAAATGTCCAGCTATGTAATGGGACCAGTAAGGCAAAATAGAAGTTTACAGTAGAAATGTGCTTAACACCCTCTCAGCAAAAAGAAAATATGTTTGAAGCTTTTAAGGTAGGCCCTAAAAATCAAAGGAGAGATCCTTTGTAAACCACGTGCACGTTGGCGGCAAAGTGAACGTATCCGCGTGCAGGTATCCTCTCTGTCCGGCTCCCGCCAGCTGTGCGGCTGGGCTAGGTGCTAGCCTTCCCTAAGCCCCAGCCAATTGTATTGATGAAAAGGATTCATATGAAATGGTCTCCATTGTCATCTAGTTTCCTTAAGGAGCTTTGCACAGTGCAGGGCTCCTGGAGGCTCCCAATGTATAGGGTGTCCCCAAAATGTATGCTCACTTTGAATGAGTTCCAATGTCCCTTTTTATTCAGATTTAACCCATTGGAATTTATAATTATCCAAAGTGTGTATACATTTTGGGGATCATCTTGTATATCAGCTGTTAGGAGGTTTGTAGGTTCATAGCCGCTCATACTTTCGTTGTGAGCATTGAATGGCGGCCCCAGAGGAAGAATTCAGCGCGGGCCTAGGCCAGCTCTGGCAGGCCTCTTCCTGTCTGGCGCTCTGTCCAGTTTGGGTCATCCCTTAGGAATGACCGAACTACCTGGTTCTATCTTCTCATTTGAAAGTTTTCTCATCGTTAATGGCAAGAAAGGAAGCACTACTGCTGATCCTCTGGTTCAGTCTAAGACACTCATGCTCACGATAGGTTAATGTGCAAGTATGGTCTTAAAAACGGGCTTCAGGAAAGACGACCGAGTGTAGTTGGTTGGTCAGTAAGGGAAAGGACCCGTGGAATTTGGCTCCGCAGCACCGACCCCTTCACACCTAGAGATCCTTTGAGCTCATTGCTGGGCATCGGGTCGACGCCCAGAGCTCTAACGCCGAGTAGCACTGACCCCTTCCTCAGCCGCACCGGCCGGGGCCTGGGTCCGTGCTGGTGCTCACATTTCAGTGTGGGGAGTGATTTTTGGCAGTCCCACGGAACACCTGCTCTTGCAGTTAAACACGAAATAGGCATCTGGAGGTGCGGCAGGGTTTCTCTTCAACATTCCTCACTGCAATCACACCGGCTGGCTGATGTGACTTCTCTCCCTCTCTCCCGAAGGGGTCTGTTTTCAGAAGACAAATTTATTTAGGAGGGTTCCTTTCCCCCTTTTCTCCGTTCTCTCTAGCTCTTGCCCCCCTTCTCTCTGTCACCTCATTCCTCCCTTCTTCCTTTGCTCATTCTGTTTCCTTCCTCTTTTCTTTCTCTCTCCCGGTTGTTCTTCCCCACGTTAAAAAAGCAACCAGGGAAACGTCTAGATTATAAAACACTTACCTGACACGTGTGCTAAGAAGTCTGTTACCCTCCCTCTTACTAGTATGTCAGTGCCTCACAGAGTGTCTGGGCCACAGCACTCATCAGTGCTCCTTGAATTGTTACATGAATGAATAAGTGAATGATTTGTGTCCTGCAGAGCAAATCCTTAACTTCCTGGTTCTGTCTTCTCCTTTGAAAGTTTTCTCACCTTTGATGGCAAGTTAGCTCATGTCCTAGAGCCAGCCTGCCTGGCTTTGAGACCTGGTCCTAGTCCTTACTAGCCTTGTGACCTTGGGTCTGTCCCTTCATTTCCACATGTCTCAATTTATCTTCTTTAAACTGGATATAATAATTAAAGTGGTCTGCGAAGAAGATTACTTAAAGACACACAAACACATCTCACACAGTAAGCGCTCAGTGTTACTATTTAAAAATTGGAATATTATAACTTTACTAGAGGCCCGATGCACAAAATGTGTGCAAGAGTAGGCCTTTGCAGCCCTGGCTGCCTCGGCCTCAGCCCTCACAGACTCGGGTGCCTATCACCCCGCTCTCCCGGGTCCACTGGTTGTTCTGGAAGGACGTTCTGCTGTCTGGTCCAATTACCATATTAGCTCTTTATTATATAGGGTATGAACTCACATGAAATTATTTATATGCAAGTGCTCTAAGCATAAAGTGTATTGCAAAGTTAATACTTCTTTTCTCTCCGAGTTACTTTTCTTGTCCTATAAAAGGTTAATTCTGTAGTCCTGGTCCACTTCTCTCTTAGAGCTGGTTTTTAAAAACTGCAGCATGTCACCAGCCCAGAGCTGTTACTTCCAAATGCCACAGAGAACCTACCTGTGGTCCTTGTTCCTCGATGCCGTCTTGTGGCTCCCGCTCTCTCGGGGACACGAAGAACCGGAGAACTCCCAACCTGTCCTCCATGCAGCACTCGACTGCACAGCCAATGCCCGTTCCTCGGTGCCCAGCTCACCACCTCATGAAGCTAGATACCCCGCCAGCAACCAGCCATGGGGCGTTCTGCCCAACCTGCTCAGGAACCCGTTGCCCCCTCATGGGCACAATTATCCACTTGCCCCCTCAAAGTGAGGGGGAAATTGCTAATTACACCTGCAAGAGCCTAATTGGGAACTCAGTCCATTGCATGCAGCAGAAATGCATCTGCAAATAATTAACTGCAGACACCCAAATTGTGCCCACAAGAAAGGAAACGGAGCCAGGCCGAGGCTCCGGCCCCCCTGGAAAGGCTCGTGTTTCCCAGGTTTGCGTTGGACCCTCCCGGCGTCCAGCGGGGCAGGGCCGGAGCTCTCGGTGCAAGCCCGGGCTCTGGTGCGGCGTTTCACACGGCACGTGTCTGTGCAGCCCTAATATCATCATTATCCAATAGATGCTGTCCCGCAAGTGGGAAAACAGAAACGGCCTCCAGATCCTCTCCTCTCTCTTCTCTCTGTGTGCGGCAGAGAATTTCCACTCACCACATGTCCTTCTATTATATCTGCATGATATCTGCCAAAATAAATATTGTAGTCGCTTTATTTTGAGTTGGTATTGCACAGGTCCTCCTCAGATTAAACAGTCAGAGGTCAGGAAAGTTGAGATGAACCGTAGTTTTAAACCCATTGTACTGCGTGGAGTTATTTACATAGAGGTTTTCTCCTATGGAGACTTGATTAAAAGCCGAGGATATTTGCTCAGCAGAGAGGGGGGGGAAGCCATCATTATCTGATTTTACATGGAATTCGGTGGCTGCATCTGGTTAAGACATACTTGGCACCGGCTTGTCACAAGCGGAGGTTTTGCCATGTCAAGGGGATCTTTCACTCAAAGCAGTGACCCATATGGGACTGAAAAAACACATGAGTTTTTAATCGAGAACAATCATTTAGCAAACCACTTCCCGGGACTATCGAAGGAAAAGTATGTGCCTACGGCAGTTCTGGCACCAAACGATGTTTATTTGAATGCGTTTACTTCAAACCACAAGCCCAAGTGCCCAGCAGAGGAGGACCGTTGAATGCTAATGCAGGAAAGTGAATTTCCAGGGGCCGACCCACATCAGCCCGCGCCAATGGCAGCTCGAAGTCCATTCTGGTCTCTGCAAAGACGAGCCCCTTCCTCACTGCCCAAGCGGACACAGGGACACTTCAGGATTTGCAGTCAAGTTATGCATATTAACTTTTTTTTAATATAATTTTATTTTTTATTTTACAGAGAGGAAGGGAGAGAGATAGAGAGCTAGAAACGTCTATGAGAGAGAAACATCGACCAGCTGCCTCCTGCACACCCCCTACTGGGGATGTGCCTGCAACCAATGTACATGCCCTTGACCAGAATCGAACCCGGGACCCTTCAGTCCGCAGACCGACACTCTACCACTGAGCCAAACCGGTTTCAGCTATGCATATTAACTTTGAAAGCTTTACATTGGAAAATAGAAGCCTGTCATTCCTTTTCTAAATCCATTAGGAGCTTCTTTGCTCAATTTTTGCCAGTGAATCTGTTTAATGAGTTTGAGGCACTTTAATAAGTGTATTCTGCTATATACACAACAGGATACTCTTCAGCCATAAGAAAGGACGAAATACTAGTAGTGTCATTTGCAACAACATGGATGGGCCTTGAGAACACTATGCTAAGTGACATAAGTGAGTCAGGAAGCTAAGGACCATCTGTGGGATATAAACCTGAAACTCATGAACACGCACAGCAGTGTGGTGGTTGCCAGGTGGAAGGGGTGGAAGAAGATTTGACTTCCGGTGGTGGGCACACAGTGCAATTTATAGATCTTGCGACATAGAAACACACACCTGAAACCTATATGTTCACGTTGACCAATGTCACCCCAATCAATTAAATAAATTTAAAAAAATACGAAGAAGCATTCTAATAATTTTTGAATACCAGGTGGTGTGCTGTTTTAACCGCCTTGTCATACTCCACACGCACAGCGGCCCTCTGAGGCGGGCGATTGTGGCATTGCCATCTTGCAGATGAGGAGAATGAGGCCGCTAGGTGATTAGGCCACCTGCCAGCACCCGCTGGAGCCAGGCAGCGGTGAGACCTGGATCTCTCTGAGCCAAGGATCCGCTGCTGGGTGCCTGTCTTTTCCTTTGAAAGAAGAAGGATTGTTGTACCGTTGTACTGTGTTTTATAGACATCTTATCTGCGTAACAACACTTCACCATTGGTCAATATTTAATCCAGAAAGAGACTTATGCTGACAGTATTCATCTAGGCATGGGAGGTGACAGCACTGGTTTTGAATTCGGGTTTTAAGGGTTTGTTTGCTCTTTCCGGGTCCTATTCCCCGCTGGTGGGATAAAAGGCACGTCGCCGTGCTTTCCTCCAGGGCAGGGACCCGACTGACGCATCTGGGAGGCCCCCGCCAGGAGTGTGTGTTTCACAAATGTCACTGGAATGAATGGAAACATTCGGGGCATGGTGTCCTTCCAGAGCAGCCCTGCAAGGCCTCGGCAGCTTTGCCAAAAGAAAAAAGGAATTCCACTCGACAGTCCCATCATGATTTTAAACCTTACTCACGATCCCTCAGACGTGTGGTGCCCCGTGAGAAAGGTGGTGACAAGCCATCAATGGCTGGTGCCAAGGGTCAGCAAGGAGAGGCCGGGTCTGGGGCACTGTCCTGTTAGAAAGCTGGAGGGCAGTTCTTGTGACTTCGCTGGCATTGCTGAGTCCCCAGCACCCGGAGGTTCACCACTAAAACAAAGACCTGGGCAACTAGAAGGTGCTGGTGAGACTAACATGCACGGAGGGCTTGTCAGCAGAGGGCAGAGCTTTTTTATGTGCGTGTTTTCATTTGACCCTTACCACAGCCCCATGAGCAGATTCTATACATGGGTCCACTTGGCAGATGGGGAAACTGGGATCGCTCTGCTCCACATGTCACTTGGCTAGTAATCGGTGGAAACAAGTAGGTGAGCTCAAAAGGTGTTAAGGCCAAGGTCTTAACCTCTGCACAATAGTGCCTCAACCAAGGTTCGGAATAGTTGACGTTCCTCTAAGTATGTGAGATTGGATTCCAGGTGTTTCCCACGGACTGCCATTTCTCGGGTGAGCTCCCCAAGTGTCCAGGTATGGATGCTGCCGCTCAGTCCGGGCCGGTGTGATGCTGAGATCCTCTCCCCTCACATGTACCTCACTCGGTGCCCGATCTGTACATGTTGGAATGTGAACACTGGAATCTGGGAAATTGAAGCAGGGATCAGAGTAGCAGGGCAGACCGGGTTCAAATCTTAGTTCTTTGTGACCTTAGTTAGGCAAGTGACTTAATCTTTTGGAGTCTTTACTTCCCTCATCTGTAAAATGGATTGATTAGTAATAGCAGAAGATGGTTATGAGTATTACCTAAAGAATGCCTCACCCAGGGTCTAGAAAATGGAAAACAACAAGCATGCATTGGGCATGGGTGGGGACTGGGTGTTTCCTACAAAACTTAAGTTTGAGAAGTAGGACTTAGCATTCGGTGCTAAGTCTTGTGGGACTTTGAGCAGTCCGCCGTTTCTGAGAAGCAGGGTCTCATCCTGGACCTTCCCTGAACTGCCACACACACTGGACACCAGAACACGTTTCCAGGTCCCTTTCCCGGTAACTGAACAAGCCTCTCCCGAGGCCTGCTCTGCTTGCTCCTGGAATGCTGTTTTTAGATGCAGTGTGTTCTGTAGAGCAATTCAGGTTATTCTCTCTGTAAAAGGCTCCTTGTTTTGCAATCTCGGCCTTATCTGAAGAAAGGTGAGGTTCAAATTGTCTTGAGACAATGGATCCGTGTGGGAGTGAGATTTTATCTGGGAGACACAGCACGCCCCTGCTAAGAAACCAGTTCCTGTATCTTACAGCGTGCCATCTGCTACTTAACTACTTTGATAGAACCATGGACCACATCAGCAGGTTTTTCTATCTTCTTATTTATTTCATGCCCAAGCTGCAGATTTGAAAGACTTTCTTTTCTCACGCCTGGCCACTGTAGGTTTAAGTTGAAAGGGAAGAGGTAGCGAATCTGCTGCATGCTTTAGAAAGGAAAAATAAAGTAAAACACAACAGCATATGGCAAAAACTTCACAATTGATAGCAGGGAATCTTTGGTAGATACCATATTTCTGGTGATTTTGCAAGCTGGCATTGTCATGGTTTTCTCACCTGCAAGATGAGCATACTGTTCCAAGTTTTGTGTACTTTGTAGGGTTGTCAAGAGAATCAGAGGGAGAAAATGAAGTGATCTCGAGGATTTGATGATGCATGTCTAACAACCAATGAGCATTTTTCTGACTTGCATCACCTGAATTTTAGGATTCTTGATAATAAGGTTCTGGGAAGAGGCATTTACTTGGGATGCCAGGGATACAATCTTATTTTTGGTTTTATTCTGTTTCATCTACAAGTTGCTCATGCTCCTGCATTTGCAAAGATGTCCTAACTACACTTTTATCTTCCTTTCCAGCGATCATATCTTATCCCATCCCCGGAATCTTTCCTTCTTGGTCTCCTGGATCCTGTCCCCGCCTCTCGCAGGCTTTGAAGTGGGTTTTGTAGCATTCACAGTAGCCAAGAGGGTTACATGAGAAGAAGTGGAAAAGCGTGTGCTGCCCAAGGCTAGGCGAGCGGTTGGCTAAACGAGCAAATGTGGCTTTGATGGAGGGTCTCACGTTTAATAGGGGCAATAATTTTGAAGGAATGGTAAGAATTTGGCATTTATAATAAGGCCAGCTCTTTGAAGGTGTTGTAGCAAGTTTTTATTTTCTCTTATGTAACTATTTACACATGCTGAATATTTCTGCTTCCCATAAGTCTTAGTTTCTCATTTGTTAAAAAAAAATGTTCGGTGCAGAGCAAAAGGTTAGTTAGCATCCAAAGCTGGCCAGCTCGTCAGACTGTCCCAGGCTCCCCAGTGCCCTCCCAGCTCAGTGCAAGGAGGTGTCAAAGAAACTTCCTGTCTGCGGAGCTACTGTCAGGGGCTGCGACAGGAGGGGCCTTTGTCCTGGAAACGGCATGGATAGTGGGACAGAACCAGGGGATGAGGCAACCTGAGCTATATTCCTGCAGCCATCCACTCCAGGCTGTCCAATAGAATGGTCTGGAGCCGCTTGCTCTGGGTGACTACTGAGCACTTACAATGTGGCTAGTGGAACTGTGAAGCTGTTGGTGTAATGGACAATAGGGCCAACATAGGGTTCTAGCCCCTTGATGGGCCCATGTGATGGAATACATAGAGCAGACTACTGTGAAGAGAAGCCACAGATTAGATACATTATACAGATATATCCATTACATGGATGGATTGTAATTACATCCCACTGAATGAAAAAAAAGTAAGATTCATATTGAGATCTATTGAATAACTTCATTTTTCTAAATTAATTAGTTCATATCCATGTAATGACATTACTCATAGGAACAAGTATAATTAGGATGGGTTCCCAATGGAATAGAGTTGGGGGTCCTCAGAGCCAGGGTCAGGCAGTGGGAACTGGGTTATTAGGGGTTTCTAAACACCTCTGGTGCCAGAAGAAACAGAATGGAGTCTTATGGTTTCGTCTGCACACAACTGTCTGGGTTTTCTAAGAAAGGACCTTATGTTAATGGCCTGATGATGGGAGTGCTGCCTCTGATAGAAAATCACACAAGTGGCCAGTCTTGACTCTGGCCATCTGAAGTGGAAGTCTGTTCTGAGGACATAGTCAGAAATTACAAGGGGGGCACACTTGCAAGCTGTTAAAGTAAGGGAGAGCTGGGGGTTAGATACGAGGTCATGGAAACCAAGAACTTCTTAGCATGGTCCTCAAGGCCCTGTGTGTTCTGTCCCAGCTTACCTCCCCAACCTCATTTCCATTTCCGCCCTCCTGCTCACTAGGTGATGGCCACGCTAGCCGCATTTCAGTTTCTTGACTGTCCCACCCTCTTACCTAAAGTTTGTACATGTTGTTCCCTATTAAGTTCCTAATCCTCACTTAGCCCCTTTCTAAGTAGGTATTTTCTCAAGCTTTTTGACTCCCTGCTGATCTCCATCACATTCCCCACCACTGATAACTGGGTGTCCTGTTGATTATTTGTCTCATCAGATATTAGAAGTGTTTGTGTCTCGTTTATTCCCTATGGAACCATCCAGATCTGGAATCCACAGTGCCTCACACGTCACAGGCACTCAATAAGTATTTGTTTAATGGGTTTGTTTATAGTTATTGATTATTAATTATTTTTCAACCTTAGAATATTCTCTCCTCACAAACATGCTTTGGGGATTCCTCCTTCTTTTATGCTTTTAATTCATTGATCTGGCAAGTGTTTATTGAAGCTTACTACATGAGGGATGCATTTTGCTAGTTGCTGAAACTCTTAAGGTGAGCAACAGTGACATGGCCCCTGCCTCTGCAGAGCAGGCCATAGTGAACATGAGGGGAAGTGTAATGCCTGGAGTGAGTGGAGGATACTGAAGGAGCTGAGGATTGGGGCACATGCATGACCCAGGCCTTGGGGATGCACACAGGGAAGGGTTCCTGGAGAAAAGGTGGTGGCATCTGAGCTGATTTCTGGAAGATGAAGTGTAGGTAGGTAGACAACATGGAAAGAACTAGACCAGGGTCCCAGACAGTGGAACAGCATCGGCAAAGGCTGAGGTTTTAGCAGAATTCCACGTGTGTGAGGTTCAGGGGCCACAAGCCAATCTACAAACAAAGAACAATGGAAGAAGAGAAGAAAACATGGATTTGGGCCCCATTTTCCTCTCTTAACTTATTGCAGGTGAAGCATTTTACCTCCCTCATTTCCAGTTTTGTATCATGTCAAATTAGGGGTAGAAAGGTGGAAATTAATGTCATTGTGTGTGTGTGTGTGTGTGTGTGTGTGTTTTCTCTCAGAAGATACTGTGAAGATCACTTGAGGGGTTGAACATATAAGCTCTGTGGAAGGGGAGATTGTGTTCTTTAATGTCAAGATTGTGCATGGGCCCCAGCCAGGAGGCTCAGTTGGTTGGAGCATCATCCTGTATACCAAAAGGTTGTGGGTTTGATGCCCCGTCAGGGCACATGCCTAGGTTCATGCTGTTTCTTTCTCCCTTCCTCTCTCTCTACTATTAAAAAAAAGATTGTATATGGATTCCTTAAAAAGAGACATGAAGAAATATGGTTGATATGGCAAATTCCCTCTGAAGAGTTCGAGATGTTAGATGTGAGCTAACATCTGTGTGATTACTTTGGTAGCCACTCGCTACATGTGGTTGTTTAAATTAGAATTAAAGAAAATTAGAAATCAGTTCTAGAGTTGTCCTTTTCACATTTCAAATGTTCAGTAGCCACTTGGGGTTAGCGGCTACTGCAGACGTAGACATTTCTGTATCACAGAGTGCTGTTGAAGAGCTGTGACCAACATTCATCCAAATGCAGGAATTGTGGGCATCCGAAGATATAGAATATTTTAATATTTTTGTTGTTGTGGCCATTCTTTTAGGAATTTAACCTATGAAAACAATTGGATGAATATGTAGGGATCTGGGTAACCAATATCCCCATTTATTAAAGAATCATTTATGAAGATGAGGGAGGGAAAAGAGACATTCAATTTGTCTCAGAAAATATTGTGAAGATCATTGAAGGGTTGAACATATAAGCTTTGTGAAAGGAAAGAACGTGTGGGGGTTAATTAAATAAATAATTGTGTGTTGTACACATCCATGTGTTTATTTATTTTTGTTTTTTTAAAATATATCTTATTGATATTTTACAGAGAGGAAGGGAGAGAGACAGAGAGCTAGAAATGTCGATGAGAGAGAAACATCAACTAACTGCTTCCCACACACCCCCCACCGGGGAGGTGCCCGCAACCAATGCACATGCCCCTGACCGGAATCAAACCTGGGACCCTTCAGTCCACCGACTGACGCTCTATCCACTGAGCCAAACCGGTTTCAGCACATCCATATGTTTATACATGCTCATAATGGAATACCAAATAGCCATTAAAAGGGGTAATACAAATATGCATTTATTTTCATTAAAATACATTCTGTACATATCACTGAGTGAAAAAAAAAAAGTCAGGTCAGTATGTGTAGTATATACATTCATTTTAGGATGCATATGTCTGCATGTTGTGTTTGCCCAGGAGAGAGGAGGGGAAGAGAGTGCATGAGAGAAACAAATATTTGGAGAGTTATTTACAAGGGTCCAAAAATTGTTTACTTTTAGTTGATGAGATCATAGTTTGTTGTTTTTCTTTTTCCTTTTGAGTTTTTTTAAATTTTTATTTTAGGATATGAATGGTGTGTGTAACCCAACAAGAAAGAAAAAGGAGCAGAAATGTTTGCACATGTCAGAATATGAAAATGCACGCATGAACAGACTAGTAAGACAGATTTTTTAAACCTACAGTTGTTGCCTGATGATTTGCAGACATGCAGGGGAGTTACACAGATTTTTGCGAGGAGATGGATTGCCTCCTTAAAATCTTGTCATCATGGATTATTCCGTGTGAAAAACATCCCTGCTCTAGAAGCCTTCCCCGTCCCCTTGGCACTGGGCTTGGAAGCCAGCAGAATGTTCCCCACCTGAGATGCCCTTGGTGGTCACATATTCGGTGTATCTGAGATTGTGTTGAAAAGGTTTGTAGGCACATTTCCCCTGCAGTTTTGAGGATCAAATTTGGCCAGCAGTTGTTCCAGCTAATATTGTACCACAGAACCCCTGTGATTTGAGGCGTGGATGCCAACCTATTTGGAGGACAGCTAAGTGTGGGACTTTTCTACATCGGTTGTGTGGAGAAACAAATGGTCCTGGGGTGAGCTCCCATGTATTTGGTTACAACCCCAGAACTTCACAGTGAGCCGTATTTTTTCTGAACACCAGGCTTCTGAATATTACGCACAGTTGCACTAAGTACTGTGAAATATATGGCTTAAACGTAAATCAACAGCATGGCTCTCGTGTTCTAACATTTTCATGTCCTAGTTCTGTCTTTTTAAAAAAATATATTTTTATTGATTTTGCAGAGGAAAAGAGGAGAGAGAGAGAGAGAGAGAGAGAGAGAGAGAGAGAGAGAGAGAAACATCAATGATGAGAGAGAATCATTGATGGGCTGCTTCCCACATTCCCAGACTGGGGAATTGAGCCTGCAACCCAGGCATGTGCCCTGACTGGGAATCAAGCTGTGACCTCCTGGTTCATGGGTTGATGCTCAACCACTGAGCCATGCTGGCCAGGCCTAGTTCTGTCTTTTTAGAGGTGTGTTGGCTTATTAAGTTTAGGAGCCTGATGTGAGTGTGTGTGTCAGCCCGAGGAAGACAGGGAATGGCGGCTCCCGGGATGTGCGACTCCCTGAGTGGCAACCTGGCCCGGGCCCTGCATGGGAGCTGTGGGAGAATGTTCATCTTTCTAAATTCAGGGTATGGCGTGAGATGCTTTGGGAAAAAGAGATGAACCTATGCAAAGACATGGGGAAACTGAGAACAGGAAGGTGAATCTTGCTTAGGCCTTCCCCTTAGCATCTCAATTCAGACATAAGTAGCATTCTCCTCCCCCATCTTATTTCCAAAAGCCAAAGGATTCCGTAGAATGAGAGCTGTATTGAGGGACACAGCTGCCATTATTGGACAGGAACATGTAAATACCTTACTCATTCCATTTTCCCCCCCTCTGGAAAACTGAATAAATTCTAGAAATCAGTCAAAATTCTGGAAATTTTTTTACCTCCAAGTTTCATAGGAGTTTGTGATTTGATTACAAAAATTGATTTAAAAACAGAAGTGCACATTTGCCTCTGTATCTTTTCAATAGGGAAAACAGACAGGAGAGTTGTTTTCCTCCCTAATTTCAAACAAACAAATATCAACATCCATTATTTTTCTTCTCCAAGCCACACGAGTACATTATTTCTAACTTAGTTTTGTGACCTTGAAAGGTTAAACTCTCTGGATCTCAGTTTTTACGCCAGTGAGATGGGGAAATCAGACTGAACTGAATACTTTTTAAGTTACTAGTACTTCCAGCTTAGACATGGACTCGGGCTCCGTCTTCCTCTCTTAACTTACTGTAGGGGAAGCATTTTACCTCCCTCATTTCCAGTTTTGTATCATATCAAACTAGGGGCAGGAGGGTGGAAAATAATATCTCTCCTTTTTTGCTCAGGAGATATTGTGCAGATCACTTGAGGGGTAGAACATAAAAGCTCTTTGAAAGGAGAAATTGTGTTCTTGAATGTCATGATTGTGAATGGGCCCTGGCCAGGGGAGTTTGGTTTCTTGCCATCACTTATGGACCCAGGCTCTTTCCATCTTACTGCTCCTGCATCCCTTCGCACAGATGCCGGCAAACAATGACCTGAAGGCCAGATTGGGCTTGATGCTTGGTTGTTTTTTGTTTGTTCATTTGTTTTTTTGCTGCTTGTTTTAATGAATAAAGTTTTATTGGAACACAGCCATGCCCACCTGTTTTATATTGTGGCAACCTTTGTGCTATAACAGAAGCCTGAGTAATTGTGGCCGAGGTCCCAGCCCACAAAGCTGACCATGTTTGCTGCCTGACCCTTTCCAGAACATCTGTATGGCTGCAGTTGGGTCTGGGCTGTATCCCTCTTGTCTCGGGGAGATGTTCCTTCTTGGAGCTCCTTTAAGCCCCAGCACATCTCTGCAGTAGCATCTCTACATCTTGTGATTATGGCTCTTCTCTATGCCTGATTTCCACGCCTAACTCCATGAGGATGGGGATTGTATTAATCTTTCCCACTGCAGTGTCTTGGGACCTAGCATAGCGCCTGGCAGGTAGGGGACCCTTTAGACATGTTTGTTGACTGAAAGAGTAACTGTTATGAGGTAAGGATTCCTGTCTGTTCCAATTTAACTGATGAGCACAGTGATGCTCAGTGAGGGTGAGTCCTTTACCTCTTGGCTACTAAGTCACCTTGTGTCATTTGGCTACTCGGGGCAGAGCCCAGGTGTTTGCCTTCAATGCTCTAAGCCAGTGTTTCCCAAATTTTTGACATATGTGCACCCCTTCTATAATTTTTGTAATGCTGAGTACCCCTCGTCAAAAAAAAATGGATGTATTTTAATAACAATTAAAATATATTTATTTTTTTGGTACATACACAAAATAATAATAAACAAAAAATAAAATTATTCATAATAAAATATAAATAAAAGTTATATTATAAATAACATTTATTTGCACACTGGACCATCTCACTCCTCACAGGACTGTCTTGACTTGACTCATGAGAATGTAGAATTAGGTGCAGCTAAGCACGGTGCAGTGCATATCCCCACCAAACTCCGGTGCAACGCGTACCCCCACCGAACTCTTCCAGTACCCCTGGGGGTATGCGTACCACACTTTGGGAAACACTGCCTTAAGCCAAGCTTTCTGACCCCTGCCACTGTTAGCATTTTGGACCTTATAATTCTTTGTTGGGGGTTGTGGTGGGGGTCTGTTTTGTACATGGCAAGATATTGATAACCTCCCTGGCTTCTACCTACTAGATGTCAGTGGCATCCCCCTAGTTGTAACCAATGTCTGTAGACATTGTCAAATGTCCCCTAGCATAGTGCCTGGCACACAGGGGTCCCTTAGACATGCTACCCCTTGTTTAGGCCAGATGAAAACCACTGGGCTAAGTTCAGTCACCTCTCAGTTGGGCCTAGTGCTCCAGGAATCTGAGATTCCCTGCTTCAGCTTGACTGCGACTTTGGGATTATTCTTTCCTTGGGGTAGTGACCGTCTTCTTCACCCAGGTCACATGCCCCCTACTTTTTGAAGTCTTCCTTGATGCAGCCTTCAAACAGACAGTCTTTCCTTCTGTACATGCTCCTACTGTATGCTGCTGTTATCACTTTCATGATGCTTCATGTTAAACTTTCACTGCCTTTCTCCACATCATGGAGTCACTTAGGACTAGGGATGCATCTTTCCCAGTTACCACTTGAATGACCTACAAGGGGCTGGAGAGTAGGAGCGAAGTAGCAACAAGGAACAGTGGGTAGAGCCTCCTGCTGGTATGATCCCATCAGGACCATTAGCTTGAGGATTTGCTAAATTTTGTCATAGAGCTGTCATCTCTAGACTAATCTTCTTTCTTTCTTTTTTTAAAAAATATATTTTATTGATATTTTACAGAGAGGAAGGGAGAGAGACAGAGAGCCAGAAATGTCGATGAGAGAGAAACATCGACCAGCTGCCTCTTGCACACCCCCCACTGGGGATGTGCCCGCAACCAAGGTACATGTCCATGACCGGAATCGAACCTGGGACCTTTCAGTCCGCAGACCAACGCTCTATCCACTGAGCCAAACCGGTTTCGGCTCTTCTTTCTTTTTTTATTGTGAAGAAGCAATAATTTCAGGATACCCCTCATCAAAGTATGCCATTATTTTCATGAAATGCACTGCCAAGCCATATCTTTACTGTACAACCCCAGCCCTCTGCCTGCTGTGGGCCTCTTCTATCGTTCTACTAGCCCTGAGTCATACAAGGGTGTTCATGTGGTATTTGGTTGCAGATGACATAGAGCTCAGTTCCAAGCTGTGTGACCTCAGGCAAGTTATTGCGCCTCCATTCACCTACTCAACCAGTATTTATTGCACATCTACTATGCCAGGCACTACTGTGGATATAGCAGTAAATGAAACAGACCAAAATTTGAATCTATTATGGAATGAAGCATCTAATGGGGAGGGAGGTGGTCAGGACAAAGATAATAAACAAATTAAATACTTTAAACACATAGTAGATAACATGGAAATAAAAATTGCCACAGAGAATTTAAATATATATATTTAAATATATATATATATATATATATATATATATATATATATATATATATATACTTGGTATCTATTGTGAAGATTAAATTAGCTCATGTATGTCACCTATATAGAACAGAATTGACATGTAGGTGCTTAATTAAGGTTTGTAGAATCTTCTCTTCTTTCCTGATTTGTTTCACCTGTCAAGTGAGAGTAAAAAGATTGCTTCAGTATGATTGTTGGGGAGCTAAATGTAAGTAATCCTAAATCACATTGTCTGGCACTGTGGCTTTTAACATTCTATCATCCACCTAATTGCCAACAAGTCATCACCCTGCAAGGGGAAGACCTCCTGGAGAAGACAGCAGGAATCGGTGCTTTCAGGCACTAGGTCCATGCAGAACGGGGGTGCCTGCCCTCAGTAGAACAGACCCTGATGGAGGCAGTGGGAAGAGTGATGGTGGCGACTTCATTTTGCCAGTTGTTGCTGTTGATTTTTAAGATGCATTCCTGCTGCAGAGAGTGACTGGATTCCATTGGTCACCAGATGGCAGGGTGGCAGAGGAGCTAAGCACACTGGCTTGGAGCCCGCCACATCTCCTAATTGGAGCGCGGCTCTCTCACTTCTCCGCTGTGGGTTGTGTGGCAAGGAGGTACTCTCCCTGAGCCTCATTTTTCTCCAGGGCTGCTGAGAGGATTGACAGAGATAAGACAGATAAACCAGGTAGGCTACCGGTGTTCACCTGGCAAACCCCGGAGACTCCTCATCATTCTCTCTGCCTCTTGAGTTGGTGACTGTTCATTGGCCAAAATGTTCTTTTTAAAGATCACAACACTATAGAGGAACCATTGCAGAATACAAAAATTAAACACAGAGCAAATAGTTTGCTCTTTCCTAACAACCAATTGATGCTGATTAGTCAGAGTGCTGAAGAGTTCTAGGAGAATTGAATAATGTCTGCCATGATGGCGGAAATGAAGAGTAGGGCAAGTTCAAGTTTTGCTTTCCCTGGATTTATTTGTGTCTCTTAAAAGGTGCTAGAAAGAAAGGGACTAAATCATTACTGTGTCTCCTTCAATCAGCCCCATCATAGTGATGGCCCAACATCTGTTCTCAGAATGAACCAATATTCCATGACTGTGTTTACAGTATGACACACCACCACAGTTCACAGTTGTTAACTGTATAGATAAATATTTGTAAGTTGAGATCTGTGCAGTTTCATTGTGAATTTAAAAATATTGGCAGTTAAACTGATATAAATCAAAAGGGGACCAGATATAAAATATCCCTTGCATTGTGCTAAAAAAAAATGCCCTTGCAAAAAAAAAAAAAAAAAAAAAAACAACAACAAAAAAAAATATTACCACAACCTCATAGTAAATATTCATCTGTTAAAAATACTTTTGATTTGAAGATTTCCTTATTTATTATTATGTTTTAGAAGTTAGCATAAAGTTTTGTTGGCATTCTTCATTAACATTCTTCCCAATAAACTCTTGTAATGTGGAACATATATTTTAATCTTCATGTTTCAGTGGAAAATGGGAAGATTGTAGGAAAACTCACTTTTTATTTTCAGTGTCATTAGAAAATGTTTTACAAAAACAATTATTTAATTTTATCAAAATTAAAATAAAAAGGCAGTAAATTCAGCTTAGAACAGTGGGCAGTTAATTATCAACATCTCAGGGTTAGAGAGAAGACTATACTGGAAATTGTAGACTATTGTGCGATCTTTCTTTGAAGCCAGACATGACCTGATCAGATTTGTTTAGTATCGCCAGCGTTCTCATATTTTCCCTGGCTTCAGAACAATGGAGTTCAGAGGTCAAGAATACCTACATTCCACATGAGCAAACTTTTCATCCTTTGAAATCATAATGATGAATAGTCAGCAGCCAGCCACACTGTATATCCAAGAGGAGAAACCAGACCCCGAAGCTGCTATGGGCTCCCACAGGGTGTGATGCTGAAGATATTTGTGGAAATAAACTATCTGTGGCTTCATGAGACTGTAACAATGGGGAGGTTACTCTTCATATAAAGTGCTTTGTTAATTCATCAGAAAAAATTCACTTAGACTCAGTGATTTTCTCAACAAATACATCACTTTTTCTAAATATATAAAAATTTATAAAAGTTCTGTTTTTAGGCCAGGTATTTAAATATAGGACAGAAGTATATAATTCTTTTGTTGTTGTTGTTAATCCTCACATGAGGATATTTTTTCCATCACTTTTTAGCCAGAGTGGAAGGGAGGGAGGGGAAGAGAGAGACAGACAGACAGACACAGAGAGAAAGACAGACAGACATAGATGTGAGATACATTGATAGGTTGCCTACTGCTCTCACCCTGACTGAGGGAAGGGAACAAACCCAAAACCCGGGTACATGCCCTTGACTGAGAATCAAACCCACAACCCTTCAATCTACCAGCAGACTCTCTAACCACTGACCACACTGGCCAGGACAATAATTCTTAACCAACATTTATAGGTCACCACGAAAATCTAATATCTTATTCTTATTTGAAATGAGGTATTCTCCACTTTTAAAAATTCACTCAGCTATAATGCTTTTTCTGTATTAATGTGTTAATTGTATCAAAATCAAAATGATTTGATAAAAGATAATTTAAAACAATAAATATTTTATAAAAGGATTCATTCCAAAGGTGTGGATCTGGTATAGAGGACCCATTAGGGTTTATACAGAACCCAGGGCTACAGTAGCAGACATCTCACCATTTCTAGGCCCCAAAGGACAAGGGAAGGAGAGGTTCTCAGAGTCTGGAAGAAGTGAGCATCAGAAAAAGCTGAGAAGGATAATAACCTTCTGTCAAGAGACACAGTCAGTCTGAAGTGAGCTCACAGGGTGCGAACCAAAGGGATAAATGCACTTTTTTATATCTATTTTTTTTTTGCAATTGGCTTAATTCTGCTGGAAGCTTGAGGGCACAGAGCACATTGATGTGGGGAAGAAAGCAAGAGGAGCTGAGTGGAAATGGATGTAGAGGGACAAATGGAGAAAATCTATCATGGTTTACTTCATTGGCCTTGTAGCATCCACTCTCAACACTTCCTTACAGTGTGAAGTCAATGCCCCCAAAACAGTAAAGGTGTGAGGTCACCACATCTCCCGTATCATTTGGAAGCAATGTCAGTGTAGTCATATTCCTATCTAAAACCTGATCTACCACCAGTCTTGTAAGATAGTAGAGGGTGAAAGCTTAAAAGGAAACAACTTAGTAAAATGACCCCCATCTCTATGGCTGGCCATGGTTTTCTTCCGTCACCTCTTCTATGATCCTCTTACCTCTGCTGGCACTTCAGCTGGATAGAGCTTTTCACTGGATAGGGTGATCCACACTTTAATTCCTGCAAGATCTAAGTCTTTTATGACCTTGACTTGATTGGTTATTACAGTTTTACACTTTCATTGGGCCCAGTAAATCCTTGGGTTACACTTATCTGCTTTCTTTCTTTCTTTTCTAAAAAATATATATTTTATTGATTTTTTACAGAGAGGAAGAGAGAGGGATAGAGTTAGAAAAATCGATGAGAGAGAGGATCATCGATCAGTTGCCTCTTGCACACCTCCTACTGGGGATGTGCCCACAATCAAGGTACCTGCCCTTGACCAGAATCAAACCTGGGGCCTTTCAGTCTGCAGGCCAACGCTCTATCCACTGAGCTAAACCAGTTTCGGCTTATCCACTTTCTTATACCATTTGTATAGTAGTAATGGTGACCCCCTCCCCTGACTGTTGGCTCAATGGAATGAGGATGATAGGCAAGGGATGATCTCAGCTTCTAATTCATCACATCATGATAATGTCCTTTGGTGGAAGCAAACATTCTCCTAGTGAGTTATTAGATGTTTTAATGAAACACTCCCACCTTCTCTTAGATTCCTGATCTATGTATTCTTACTATGAGGGGGATGGCATTACATATTGACCTGTGATTTAAGACATATACTGCATTTTTATAGGACAGTATCCCAAATTCTTTGGGTATTTTCCCTGAGCTAGAACAGCATTTTGAGCTGTTGGGCTCATTGATACATGTTCTTTGCCATGAAATATGTCCCACAGTTAGAGATGATACTATAAATTATCATGTGATATGTAAGGCATTTTATATTCAGGAATTGTTACCCTGGTAGAAGTGCTAAAGAAGAGAAGGACAATCCATAAATAGGAAATATCTATTATTTTTAAAATAATACATTGACCTCTTCAAAGACAGAGAAGTCCAATGTCATCAATCTGTCCCTGGGTAGCAAATACTTAGGTCTTAGAATTTGCCTTCGCTGTGGTTGATTTGGTACTCATCTGTGGTAATAATTGGATCAGCCCTGGTGAAAAGAAGACTCTATGTATGACTGAGCTGTGTATGGCCAATTAATTCCCTCTTCTAGACAATATAAAGATTACAAAACATGTTAAATCTGTTTATTATCCTCCTACATACTTGTTCTTGTCCAGTACTTTAATTATTCTCTTTTTGATCAACAAATTATACATTATTTTAGGCAATTCTAAACAAAGCTGCATTAAATTATTTTTAAAAATAATTTACTTTGTTTACCATCTTTTGTTTATAGCTCAAAATTTCCTTTTTATCTTATAATCATTAATGCTCTTACAAGTACTTCCGTGTAGGTCTATTGGTGATAAATTTGCTAAAATTTTGTTTCTCTGAGCCAGTGGATAGAGCGTCGGCCTGCAAACTGAAAGGTCCCAGGTTCGATTCTGGTCAAGGGCACATACCTTGATTACACCCCCAGTGGGGTGTGTGCAAGAGGCAGCTGGTCGATGTTTCTCTCTCATGGACATTTCTAACTATCTATCCCTCTCAATTCCTCTCTGTATAAAATCAATAAAATATATTTTTTTAAAAATTTGTTTCTCTGAAATTCTCTTTATTTCTTCATCCTTTTTTGTTTGTTTGTTTAGGGTCTTGATCGTTTGTTTGTTTTTAATTTTTTAAAAAACTTTTATTGCTGAGAGTATTAAAGATGTCCTTTGTTCCCCCACCATCACCACCACCCTACACCCCTTCCCACTCTGCCACAGGCCTTCAGCACCCTGTTGTCTGTGTTCATATGTAGTGCATATAGGCATATAATATATTTGGCTAATCTCTTCCTGCCCCCTCTCCTGTCTTCCTTCTGAGATTCGTCAGTCTGTTCCATGCCTCTGATTCTATTTTATTCATCAGTTTATTGTGTTCATAGATTCTTTGTGCATTTGATTTTTAGCTTCCATTATTGATAGGTATGTATTTATTGCCATTTTTATTGTTTATATTTCTTCTTATTATTATTCTCCTCCTCTTCTTCTTAAACAATACTCTTCAACATTTCATGTAATACTGATTTGGTTATGATGAACTCCTTAGCTTTTTTTTGCCTGTGAAACTCTTTATCTGACCTTCAATTCTAAATGATAGCTTTGCTGGGTAGAGTAATCTTGGTTTTAGGTCCTTGCTATGCATCATTTTGAATATTTCTTGCCACTCCTTTCTAGTCTGCAAAATTTCTGTTGAGAAATCAGCTGACAATCATATGGGTGTGCCCTTGTAGATACCTAACTGCTTTTCTCTTGCTGCTTTTGATATTCTGTCTTTGTTTTCAGCTCTTGGCATTTCAATTATGTTGTGTCTGGTGTGGCCCTCTTTGGGTTCTTCTTGTTTGGGATTCTCTGGGCTTCCTGGACTCATAAGTCTATTTCTTTCACCAAGCAAGAGAAGTTTTCTGTCATTATTTCTTCAAATAGGTTTTCAATATTTTGCTCTTTCTCTTCTCCTTCTGGAACTCCCATAATGCTAATGTTAGTATGCTTAAAGTTGTCCATGAGGCTCCTTACACTGTCTTCATATTTTAGGATTCTTTTTTCTTTTTGCTTGGGTGGACTGTAAGTTGGATGTGATAGTATCTCAGAGAATCACCAGGGCTGAGAAAACAGTGTGAACCACACTGATGGAAACTCAGATATGGCTACTAGTCAGCTCTGCATCGGGAGGTCCCAGTACAAGAACAGTGACCCCCGTGAACACCATTGTCTGGGAGAAAGCTGCCCCTGAGTTCTTGCCCAAATGACAGACAATTCAGTCCTTCTCTGTAGGTCTCTGGTTCCCCCAATGCCACCACCCAGAGCTGGAGCTCAGAGAGAGTGGGACTGTGTAAGTTTGTGTGGCAGTCCTTTAAGAGGGACTCCAGCAGCCTTCATGTCACTTAGCCACAATCCCTGCTGTTTTTTATCACCCAGTTACAGGGACTTCTCTCCCAAGCTCTGGAACCCTGGGCTTGGGGTCTGGTGTGGGGCTAGGACCTTTGCTTCTCATGGGCCACCTCTGCAGTTGTGATATCCCTCCTAAGTGAAAAAATATCACATATGGGTGTTGGACCAGCCTATTCCATGCCTCTGACCCTCCTACCGGGCTTGATATGCTTTCTTTTTTTACTTCTCTAGCTATAGGACTTCCATTAAGCCAGATTTCAGATAGTTCTGAATGATGGTTGTTCTATATTTTAGTTTTAATTTTGATGTGGCTGTGGGAGATACAAGTACTAGTTTTTACCTATGCCTCATCTCTTGGTCATTGCTATTCCGGTCTTCTTATCTTCATCCTTGTATCACCCAATTTTAGGTTGATAGTTATTTTCTGTCAAAAACATATTATTCCACTAACTTCTGGCTTTCATAGTTGCTGTGGAAAAGTCTGCTGTCTGGTTAATTGTAAGTGACTAGCATTCCTCTGGGATTATTTTAAAGGTTTTTTTTGTTGTTGTTGTTATTTAACTGTTTTGGTTTGGTTTTCTTTTTTTGGTAGAAAAAGGATTCCATATAAATTTCTATTTCTCATTTGTTTATTCAGATCAGAAGATGGTTTATCTTTTTTTAGACATAATAATTACATTTAACCAAGCTGGTGTTGCTCATTGGTTGAGGGTTGACCCATGAACCGGGAGGTCCCAGTTTGGTTCCTGATCGGGACATATGCCCTAGCTGCAGGCATGATCCCTAGTAGAGCGTGTGCAGGAGGCAACCAATCAATGATTCTCTCTCATCATTGATATTTATATTCCTCTCTCCCTCTCCGTTCCTATCTTTGAAATCAATAAAAATATTTTTTTAAATAATAATAATTACACTTATTCTAATTTTGTTAAAAACTCAGATTTCTTTAAATTCAGTGGAGACTTCAGTATTTTATGTGGAATATAAGAAAAATAAAGTTTGAGGCCTGATTTATAGAGAAATGTACTTCAATTCTCTATTCTTCCCTTTCCCCTCCCCCAAATTTTAAGCTACAATTAAGTGTTGCTGCTGATGATCATATTAATTTTGTTTTAAGAAAATAAGTTTTCTTTGTAGGTTAGTTTTAGCAAATTTGAGTGGTAGAGAATTCCCATATACCCCTGGCGTCACTCATGCAGTCTCCCCTACTATCAACATCCCCCACCAGAGTGGTAAAGTTGTTACAGCTGATGAATCTGCATTGACACATTATTATCATCCATAGTCCATAGTTTACATTAGGGTTCATTTTTGGTGTTATGTACCATTGGATTTGGATAAATTGATAATGACACATATCCACCATGATAGTATTGTACAGAATAGTTTTGCTGATTTAAAAATTCTCTGTGCTCATCATTTTTATTCCTATGTCCTCCAACCTCTGGCAGCCACTGATCTTTCTTCATAATTTTGCCTTTTCCAGAATGTCATGATTCCAGTTGGAATCATACGGTATTAACTTACATTTTATGGAGGGTTGCTCTGTTTCAGAGTTGTCAAACGTTTTCTGAGAGGGCCAGATAGTAAATATTTTAGATTTTCCAGTTTGTTCCAGCTACTCAGCTCTGCTGTTGTAGTGTGAAAGTAGCCATAGAGAGTACACAAATGAATGTGGCTGTGTTTCAATAAAACTTTTACTGCAGAAATAGGCAGTAGTTTCCTGATACCTGATCTATTCTAAACTCTGGATCACTCCCCCCCCCCCCCACCTTTTGCATGTTGAATTTACATTGATATTCACTAACCTCTTTTTGGAGGATATTCTTCTCACATAGTCCACTGGAAAAAAGACACAGTGAGGGTATGTGAGGGGGGGGGGAGAGACACAGTGGACCACTTTTTAAAAAAAAAAAAGCCAGGCTTTGCCTTCTTAGTGCCTTTGCACAGTGTGTTCCTCTTCCTGGAATGCCCTTCCACATGTCCTGTGTCTGATTTTTCCACTATGGCCTTTAGATCATAACCTAAATACTTTCCACTTCAGATGCTTTCCTTGATTTCCCTCTGTAAAGGCATTTCCGCGCACACACACCCCTCTTCTCAATGTTTCTTGCCAAAGAGTTCTGTCATTTCATCTTGAGCACTTATCAGAATTTCTATTTCTCATTTGTTTATTCAGTATCTCACTCCTCAATTAGACTGAAAGTTCTATGAGAGATAGATCCATGTATATTCTGACTGTGTACCGAGTTCCTAGCATAGTTCCTGACAAATAGTAGGTGCTCTGAATATCTAACTAATGAAAGAAGACTAGCCCTTTAAGGCAGGTCTGGTACTATTATTAGTATCCACCCTGTACAGATGAGGAGTCTTCGGTTCCACAGAGGTTAGTAACTTACCTAAAGTTGTGTGGCTAACTAGTGAGTAGGAAACCCCAGATTGAATCCGAGGTGGGTCTGTGTGATCCCAGGCCCTATGCTGATCTCCAGTCCCTCCGTGGCCTCCTGATCCCTTGGTCGTGTGCAGAGTTGAGAACAAAGCCACCAGCTATTCTTGGAGACCTGTCAAGGGAGTGGGGGGCAGGGGGTGGAGAGGTGGGCCTGCAGAAGCCGGGTGTTAGTGTCAAGTGAACTGACTCCAGTTAAATAGGAAAAGGATCAGTTACTTAATTGCAAACAATCCCACTGTTAAGGTACAGCTTTATGATTCAGGGGTCAAAACAGTTTTTTGCCAGCAGGATTCCTGTGTTCTTACTGTGGTGCAGGGGAAAGTAAGTAGGAAGGCTGCATTCTCAATGGAGATCCAGGGCAAAGCAAAGTGCCCCCGCTTATCCAGGAGGTCTGGCAACCATTAAAGAGAAATGACTTCCTAAATTCTTACTGACAGGAGCACTGAATGCACTGTGCCATCCGGGAGGCAGAGCCCCCGTGCTCAGGGAAATGAATACGGTTTAAGCACTCATGGGATCTTTCCGGTTTGTCCCAAGTTTGGGAATTCAATGTGGAGCTTTTTTTAAAAACAACACTTTGGAAGAAAGTTAATGTACTTTTCTTAGGGTTTTTGGAAGGCAGTGTTTTGCTTATTAGTTGAAAATCCATATGACTAAAATATGTTTAAATGTAAGCTGGCTAATAGAACAGGCTCGGGGCAGGAAAATAGACCATTTGAAGCAAATCAACCATTAATTTTATATGTATTACTTAAGGGGAAAAAAGAAAACATTGAAGCAAAGGGAAAATGACATGATGGTCCATTTCAAACATTTGGTAAATGTAACATAAATGAATTCTCTGCAGTGATTCTGTAAGTTCAGCCAAATCATCAGCACCAACTTTAAGGCCTTCGTGAAGGACTGTGAGCATATCTATATTTTGCAGAATTATGGGGTTAATATTCTGAAAAGCATCAACTATAAATAAAGGTATTATTTTGTCAAAAAGAAGTAATCTATAAACAGAATAAAACTTGTTTGGGTGTAATTGACTCACAGTTAACGTGTATAAAAGTGGTTATTCCCAAAGACCAAATGTTCATGCCCTCACACTTGAGAATGAAAACTTTGTTCCAGGAGAAAGCATAGTTTGACCTATCTAGATCTCTTACTTTGATGCAGTAAACATAATCCATTGTCTTCCAAAAAGGAATTGAAGTACAATAAAGGCCATGTTTGCAAACACACACACACACACACACACACACACACACACCATGATTAATAAAAATACAAATTGAAAATAAAGCATTGAAAACCTGGTGGAAGTAACTCTGCTGACCACAAAGTCCACTTTAATTACTGTGATTGATCATCAAATTTGGCCCTGAACTCCCTGGCAGCCAGGGCAAAAAGGGAAACAGGATAAATTGTCCCATTTTTGTTATTAGAAAGGAGGAAGCAGACTAGTTCCTGGAGATAGAGATTTTCCTGGCACCAGATATTAAAAGGAGTTTCTTGTGTGTGATTTTCTATAGCAATATTGAACCACATAATGGATAATGCCCTCAACAGCCCTTTCCAGCAAATGCAGATGTGGTTTTCGCAGAGCTGTCTCCTGTAAGAACCCCCAATAAAAGCTGGTGCCATAACACTGAGTGCAGCTTAGAGAAGGCACATATTGTGAGAGCACTAGATTTTTTTTTCATATCGTGAAAGGTACATGATTTTGCTTTCAATACATATTTTAAAGGTCCAAAGAAAAATTCAAATTCGTGTGCCTGTGTACAGAGATCTGGCACTGTTTCTATATCTACCGGTAGGCATTTCCAAGGGGAAAATGCGTATATCACACATTTAAAAAGTTTCACTCACCACCACCTTCTAAACGTTTGGAAAGTTCTGAGCCAGCACTCACGTTTTTCTATTGGTCTGCCTCTCTCTTTATTCATTAGCAAGGTAGTAAGGTTTTCGGTAATTTGGTTAAGTGTAGACAGATGTGCTGAATTACATGCTTATTCATACGAGGGATAATGTTATCCCTTTAAACAGAGTCAGTGTGAATTACTTCTGCTTCATCTAGGTTTTACTACTTGTTTTTAAAACTAATGTCTACATATTTTTTGTTATTGTATTTATTTAGTCAACATATCAAACTTGACTTGTGTAATGATCAAAAGACACGTTTTTGTCTTCTACCACCCCCTTTAAAGATGTAAACTGTGGGAGAACCTTATCGTGGCTCCGAATAAAAACAGCAGTCCCAGTATCTCTTCTGCTTTGTGGATGCCCACGTGAACAGAGCACAGGGAGGGGCTGAAGGCAGTTGATTGGCTTTTGTAGGTAAAACCAGTCCTGCAGACGCTGTTTGTCATAGGCATTCTGTAATTGGGATGTTCGCCTGGATCTTTGATCAGGAAACAACCACAACATATTCAAAAGTAGACATTAACAATTGGTTGAACCCATTAGCTTAGAAAGACTAAACTAGAAGCTCTCACTTTTTTTTTTGCTGTTGTTGTTGTTCTTGGCATTCTTCTAAATTCCATTATTACAAATATTTGCAGAGTTCCCTGAAGGGATGTAATTGCATCCACCTTTAACTGAGCACCGATCCTGCTGTCTGGACCGACCCATGTCCGGCTCACGGCTCAGGCTTATAGCATCGCCAGGCAGCCTCTCCCATTATCAGGAAGCACATGAACTTTCTGCTGGTGATGACTTGGCATTTGTCTCCCCTCGCTTATTTCTTAGTTGCCAAAAAATGACACTGTAGTCTACACTGTATCCCACCACCCATTCAACTTTCTAGTCTCTGGGAAATATGGTGTTTATTCGCGGTACAGAGCCTTGCTTTCGGCCGTTGGGCAGCTGCCAAGGTCTTGGTTTTGTCTGGTCAGCTTTGAGAACGTCATGTGCACTCATGTTAGCTCATCCTACAACTTGGGAAATGACAAATATAAGATATTGCCTCGACCCCAATATGCATGAAGATGTTGACTTTTATTTGGGTCTTTGCTACTTCACATGGGCACTTTATTGCTGCATCCAGGAGACAACAAAGAGAAAGCAAAAGGAACTTCCTTCAAGGACTGTTTATTGGATGCCTACTGTACTGAGCATAGGGTGAGCAGTGGAGTAGGGTGAAGGAGGTTGGCCAGCTCTCTTCATTTTAGTTGCACAATAGCCTGAAAAGGATAGACATTTGCCAACAATAAAGTGACCTGTTATAAGATAGTGGGTAGCCTAGTACACACACCTTTTTAAATGTCTGGTTTCAAGTGTTAAATAACACCCTCTCCATCCTCTGCCTTCTTGCCTACTCTTCGTATTGGAAAAAATGGGTTCCCATCTTTTGATTGTTTAGAGTTCTGCTGAGTTAGCAAAGGCAGTGCAACTTACCCAGTCTTAACCTCAAAGACTGCAATGGAAAGCTGGTGAAATATTGCACAAGCCCAGCCTTGAGTTAGCCATGAATTATGCATTGTGTATTTAGACTATTCTACTGTTAGAGTCTGTTTATCTGTTGACTTCCACCAAGATTTAGGGTTTCGTTGTACTTAATAACTTGCTTTATTTTGTTTGACATGTATTTTATGTCCTCCATGTGCATGGATACATAAGATACACAGTCGTGGGTGATGGTCTGGAGAGAAAGCCCAGCCTTGGAAGCAGTGACTTTGAGAACACTGGGGTAAAAAATTTCACATACTTTCCACTCTTATAGAGTGCTAATCAATATGATGATGGATCAGAGTTTTCCGTTTTCCTCCTGCCTCCAGAACGCAGTCATTAAACAAAGGGAAGGAAAATGAGTTTACGCTTCTCTTCTAAATTTTGGCGCTTTTTAAAAAGTTCACCTTTAGCCCTAAGTTCACCTTTAGTTGTTTTGGCTCAGTGGATAGAGCATAGGCCTGGGGACTGAAGGTGTTCCAGATTCTATTCCAGGCAAGGGCACATGTCTGGGTTGTGGGCTTGGTCCCTAGTAGGGGATGGGCAGGAGGCAGCCAATCAATGATTTTCTCTCATCTTTGATGTTTTTATCTCTCTTTCCCTCTCCCTTCCTCTGTGAAAATTATAAATATATATTTAAAAAATAAAATAAAAGGTTGACCTTTAAATTACAAAGATGTCAAAGGATGTTTAATTAATTTCGTATTAATGTTCCATATTGGACACAACTAAGAATTTCATTGTTTTAGACCAGATTCTAATTTTTCACTCATGTTATTTTACTTAGTCCTATATTTTATTTAGTCCTGTATGTAGTTTGGTGGATTCATATAGAATTTGGCAAATCTTTAAAAGTAGTATTTATGAAGATACTTGATTTTATGAAGATCTCATTATGAAGATGACATTTGATTTTAGCTCGAGCTGAGAAATTCTCAGCATTATGTGTTTGGGTTTTGGAATTTTGAAGCTATTGAAGGAGAAAAACAAAGTGAAAACAGGGGAGGGAAAAGATGTATAAATAGAGCATTATTAAAACTGGCCACTGGGATATATAACAGCATGATACTGTTATAGTATCAGTAGGTTCACTGATACTATAACAACTATGTGTGGTGTAAGATGGGTACTATACTTTTCAGGGTAGTCACTTCGTAAGTTCTATAACTGTCTAGTCACTATGTTGTACACCTGAAACTAACATAATATTGTGTGTCAACAGTGACTCAAGAAAACATGTTGAGATGGTTTATATTATATGGTTCATTACAAGTCATATATATAAAGAAATAGAGACATATTATTTTATGCCTATTTATGTTTAGCAATTATTCCTAGACTTTTTAAAGCCTATTTTGCTCTGTTTTAATCCTTTTATTTTGGAGTTTAAGTGATATTTTTCAAAAAAGTGATGTCAGCCTCTACTTTCCAAGTGAAATTAACTGTTCACCCAGCCCCTATTTTCATCGACGTTCTCTTCCCGCCACAAGTGTTGATGGTTGCTAGGATGATATATTTTTCTTCCAGTTCAGTCATGAAGAATTATCTGAACACCTAAAATAAGGAATGCTTACACTTGTGTCATCCCCCCCTTTTATTTATTTTTTAAAAATATATTTTATTGATATTTTACAGAGAGGAAGGGAAAGAGATAGTTAGAAATGTCCATGAGAGAGAAACATTGACCAGTCACCTCTTGCACACCCCCCACCAGGGATGTGCCCGCAACCAATGTACATGCCCTTGGCTGGAATGGAACCCGGGACCTTTCAGTCCGCAGACCGACGCTCTACCACTGAGCCAAACCATTTCGGCACCCCCCCCCCACTTTTACACAGCTCTCTGTGAGTCTTAAAAAGACCCCTCTTTGTACAGAAGAGATGCTAAGGCTCAGCGTCTCGGCATCCACCCCCCTGCCCAAGGCCACTAATCCGAAGCGGAGTAGTCCATTTTCTTTTGTTTTCATTGAACCCAGGTCTTTTGACTCCAGAGCTGGTGGCTTTTGCTAGGCTCCATGTTGCCTTTAAATAGAAAACCAACATGAGATACATTTTCACTGAGTGCCACATCCCTCTTATCCCATAAACATTGGTTTACTATGTGCCAGGCATGTGTTCAGCACTGGTGATGCCCACTGATAAATGGGAGACTTCAGTCCCTCATTTTACTGAGCTGTCAGTCTATCTGAGCAATAGGACCATTGGGTTTCCCCAGAATCAGGCTTTCGCACAGGATTTGAGAACAAGTAGCTTATCTGGAGGGGGAGACACCTGGAGCATTCACCTCCATCTTCGTACACCATTAGCTGAGGATGCACCCAGAAGCCCCTGTGGGTGCAGGCCAGGCCAAGAAGAAGCCCACAGGTGGAGTTGCAGGTGTCCACAATAGGACTGACTGCTGGCAAATTCTGCGAGTGCTGAGGGGTGAGGGTACGGCACTGGCCGGGGCTGCTTCAGTGGTGAGCCAGGCAGCAATCCATGACTAGTGTGTTGTGGGAGGGACGTGGGCTGTGAGGGGCCATCAATAAAACCTTTCATGAGAAACTGGGAGTCCCCTGAGACCCTTGCTGCAGGATTAGCCTGGGGAAGGCTGGCGATGGGGTTGGGGGAAGAGTTCTAGTGGAGGGAGCAAGAAGAGGTTCATATGGTTGGAGTGTGATGAAGGCAAGGTAGGCAGAGGTGAGATCCCAAGAGCATGGAAAGTCAATGGAGAATTTGGACTTTATCCTGAGGCCACTGGAGACTCATGGGAGAGTTTTAAATGGAGGCATTTCATGATTAGGTCTGTGCTTGGGGACCATCCTTCAGGCTTCAGTTCAGAGAATGGAGGGAAGGGGTCACAGTTGGAGACTGGAAGCTCAGTTAAGATTATGTTGCAATAGTCCAGGCTTGTGAGGTTAAGTCATTGCCTCAGATCTGGCCAATGGAACAGCCTCCCTTCAGGCGGACACGTCCCAGCAGTGTCAGAGTTGGCTGCCAAATCAAATCACATGGATGCCAAGGTCTCCTGGCCTTGTCAAGGGATGTGGACAATGGCTCTGGAACTTCTCTACCCTTTCAGCATCACCAGCAGGATCATTACCCCGAATGTTTGATCATTTGATTAAGTGGGAAGGCTTTTATTTCCTTTTTCAAAAATGTGGCTAGGTTTTTTAAACCCTTTCCAGTTTATTATCCCCAGATTACAACAGGCCTGTGCCTTTTCTTCCAGTGTTCCTTGTGAGTTCTTCTCAGACAAATTGTTTGGAAGAACAATAGCACTTTCACCTGATATAACCCCACAAAATGCTGCCTATTCTCCTTGCACATGTTATTTTCTTTCATTCATACTGAAAGGGTTTTCTCTCAACTAGATTGTGTATTGGGTTTCTTGCCTGTGTCTTTAATCTCTTTATGCATCAGTGTTGTCTTTTTAGCTTGGAAACTGCTAATGGGTCAGGGTTTTTATCTGTATAAGTCTCATAGGATAGTAGCAAGCACACAGAGGTGTTGCTTAAATGATTCTGGTACTGTTCATACTTTGCCTTCAGCTTCTATGGGCATGGGCCCCTGAAGACTTAGAAGGAACACAGCATCCATGGCTAAAAGATGCAGAAAACAAAGTGTCTCTCCTAGGATGGTCTAAGGGCAGTTCTTCTGCATTCCTGATTCTTGTTGCAGGATAATGACAGAGGGCTGTGAGTTAGGACAAAGTTGGACACCTAGTAGTAATCATAACTATGAAACCTTAAGCTGGTGGTATTATTTATGCAAAGGTGTACTCCAGAGCAATGACAGTGAGCTTCTGCGACACATTTCCACAACAAAGATGAATCTTACCAGCATGTTGGGTGAAGAAAGCTAGGCATGAAGGAAGCAAGAACATGTCATTCCATTAAGTCCAAATGAGCAAACTATGGTGCTAGATCTCACAACTGTGGTTATCCCAGTTGGGGAGGGCCAGGTAGTGCACAAGAAGGCTTTGGGTGCTAACTGGTTCTCTTTCTAAAGATAGACAGTATTACACACTTGTCATTTTGTGAGCTATAAGGACCTCTGCACTCACCATATGTGAAGTTTTCTGTGTGCATGTTATTCTCCAATAAATACATTTATTTGAAAACAAAGCAAAAATTAAAATGGAAACTTTAGACCTAAGAAGTGAACAGAGCTACTCCTAACTGTAGGCCATCCATTCTAGCCTGTGTATGTTTACACCTGGGAAACTAAGGCCAAGGGAAGAGATGGCGTGTGTTCAAGGTCTCCAGATAACCACCCAGCTCCAGAATTGATATGCCACCCAAAGGGACCCTCTCCTAGCCCATTGCTCCTGTGTATCCAGGTGACTGAATTCAGGCTTAGTGTATCTAGATGAGAATTAAGAACAAGTTTGAATTCTTAAGGAACATAACTTCTAAGACCAAAATCCACAGAACAATAGTACCAAGGGGCTTTTGTATTGCTTTTGTTTTTGTTTTGAATCGCCTCCTGTCTTTTCATTTAGCTAATGATCCTGCTGGGGAAAAACAAAACTTTCGTGGGCACATGCCCAGCACACGACCAGGATTCAAGATGCCCTTTGAGGAGTGGCTTCTACCTGCTGTTTAAGGGACTCTGAGATTCTTAGGGGAGATTCTGGACCATATTTTAAGGCAGATACATGGCTCTTTATCCCTAAACCTGGCCCAACTGCTGCCATATTTTCCTTGGCTTCAGATGAGAGAAGGCAGATAGTGAGACTCAGCATAAGCAGTATTTGAGGTAAATGGTTTTCACTGTGTTATGAAGCCTAATGTAGAAAGATCTGGAAGCACTGGGCTATTTTGTGTGGTTCACATAATGAAAGGATTGCAAGAATGAATATGCTCTTGCTTCTTAGTCAATAATACTTGGGACTGGGGCCTGGGTGTACATCAAAAATCTCTAGAGATGTGATCCAGACATGGATTTCTTTTCATAGACACTAAAATGTCCAAGAATTAGGAAGCCTCTGTGTTTCAGAAACTAGCATGAGACTTCTTTGGGATTGAGCTGTGGGTTCTTGAATATTTGACCCTGCAATTATTTTGAGCCTGCAGGAGTGGTATTGTCATATGTGGAGTAAATTTTCTCCAGTGAGTTCTTATGATTAATGGAGATCTGTTTTGGGTCTTTGTTTACTTACTGGAGAGATTGATGATTCTTATTTCCCTTGTTTCTATTTTCCATTTAAAATAAAATTAAATATTAGTAACAAAAAAAGATGTTATATGAGGTAAAATGCATGAAAAGTTAATGGTGAAATATTCTGCCTCATAAGAAATAATTAAGATGCCAAAGCAAGCCCTCTATCTGATGGCTGAGCAAGGCTAACAACAATAAAAAATGAAGTCATTTTTTTAGCAATTGGGAACTGGGCTTTATCTAACATATTTTTCATAACAACTACTAGGTACTGATAGACACTATTCATAACCCCATTTTCTCACGGATGAGGAAATTGATGCTCAAGGACACTTAAGTACATTGCCTAAGGTCATAACATAGTGATTAGGAGAGCTTATATTAATCCAGGTTCTATCTAAACCCATAATACATGTTGCATTCATATGTGGCATAGCTAAGGCCTGGAGATAAATAGACATTTCCTTTAGGATTTGGGCCAGGGGCATTTTTTATAATTCACAATCTTGAGGGAGATGTTACCATTGTCCTTGGGTAGGGATCGTTCAACTTGCCCTCTAATCTAGCACAGCCAAAACTTGGCATCAGTATTGCCCAGGACTCTGATCTCACTACATACATTCAGAAGTCCAATGCGGGTATAGGTCAAGAACTCAGACTTTGCAATGGACACAGTTTGGTTCACATGATGTTTACTTTTTTAAGACTCAGTTTATTCACCTATAAATTGTTATTACTTAGCCAATATAACTAACTTATTGGGAAGGCAAAATGAGACATTTATGCAAAATACTTGACATAGTGCCTGATTCATAGTAAGCATCATGAAATTATGGATATACTAGAGGCCCGGTGTAAGAATTTCACAGGGTGGGGTCCCTCAGCCTGGCCAGTGATCAGGGCCCATCGTGGCCGGTGGACTGGGAGGAGGAACCTTGAGAGGAAGTTGGCTGTGGGAGTGCAATGAACACCAGGGGGCAGCTCTTACTTTGAGTGTCTGTCCTCTGGTGGCCAGTGCGTCATCATAGCGACTGATCATAATGGTCACTTGGGTTTTTATATAAATAGATAATCAGCAACAGCACATAAGAGCCTCATACATACATCCACATTCATAGTCACATACATGAAATTAACTGTGTGGCCTAATTCTAGCATGGAAAGGCAGAGACCAGACTCTTGTCCCTTTGGAATGAACTCAATGGGCATGGGCCTTGGCACCCAGAGAGCACTTGAATAATTACCATGGTGTTAGATTCAGTGTGTAGAGGGCTCCATAATCCCTTCCAAAATATAAGGTAAACCAGACACTGGCTCTCTCTAAAGCTCCCCCTACCCCTCCACCCTACTACTATTCATACACATTCCACAGGAGGACAAGACTTGGCTGCTTTTCGATCAGATTTGCAAAAGAAAAGATAATTGTTCCACTGTATGTTGGCATATTGCAAGCCATGTGTGACATACCATGGAGAGTTTAACTCAAATGATGAAGGAATTTAAAAAAAATTCCCACATTTAAAACAGATGTACAGGCAGGATCCATAAGTGGTAGTCAGTTCATGAATTAAGAAAGTAAGTGAAAGGATAAATGCACATTTCAAGATCTAAGTCTTTGTTCAATATTTTAAACACATGGCTGATTTCAAAGTCACTGTAACCACTGAGTTGGAACTCAACCCACTCAGAAGTAGCTGGCACCTTGGAGGAAAGGATTAGAATTCTTTGTGTCCTTGATACGTTAAAGACATGATCAGAAACAATCAGACTGAACTCAGTGGTGCAGGAGCAAACAAGCTGTGAGCAGAAGGTGGTGCAGAGCTGGCTTTGTGGAGACCCAGTCAAGGATCCAACCCCAAGTAGAGGCGTTGCTGAAAGTCAAGAGCATTACCCGGCAGCATCGATGGGAAGACGTGGACTGCACAGGTCTCAGGAGGCATATCTCACTGCCTTTACCTTGAGACAAGGCACAGTACCCTTCAGTGCCATCTGAGGTTCACAGCTGAGGTTGAGGAATGCAGGACATTGGGTACTTGGGACGGGAAGAAAGACAACTGGTGTAAAGGCAGGGAAAGCTGCCATTGCCTATGGAGACAGGAAGAGGACACTAGTTTAGAATTACAGCAGAGGGACAGATGTTAGTGACAAAAAGAAACTGAGAAAAAGTGGTGATGGAAACCTTAAAATTTTACAATTTTAATAGCATCCCTTTTTTTTAGCATAATTTGAAGTGAGATTTGGTGAGAAGTCAAAGGATGGTGGTGGTTAATTTATGAAGTCCCTCTCTGTCTCTAAACACTCAAAGGCTAAGCAGAAATATCACGAACGTCTTTTGATTGGGACTATTTTCAGGTTCTCCCCGTGTACCCTGAATGATCTCACCTCCAGGTAGTTCTTTCAGTCATTCTATTTAGGCCAAATGCTCTTTTTCTTTTCTTTTATTTTCTTTTCTTTTCTTTTCTTTTCTTTTCTTTTCTTTTCTTTTCTTTTCTTTTCTTTTTTCTTATCTTTTTTCTTTTCTTTTCTTTTCTTTTTTTTCCTATTCCTGCATAACAACCCTACTATCCCTTCAAGGCCTAGCTCACATGACACCTTCTCCAAGAAGTCTTTCCTGAAGCTGGAAGTGGCCTTCCCCCTTTCTGCACTCCTCCCAGCATCGTGCTCTGACTCCATCCCTCCTGATGCTTTCTGGCACAGAAGTTTTGTCCTGTCCAGAGTTCCTTCTAATCCAGCGTTACCCACATGTATTAAATTCTGAGTAATACATAACAAAAGCCCATGTGAGCAACTCTTTCCCTCATTGGCACTTGTGGAAACTCTAGCTTTAGGCAGCAACTCCCCCAGCCACATGCAAAGAACCAACTCCTGATAAATACTGCGAGACAAAGGGGTGTTTTCCAGTTGGCTTCCTGTGGATGATGAGTGAGGCATAATTTGAAAATCAGGGAAGATTTTCACCCAAGTTACTGTGATTTGTGTAGACTTACTTTGAGTAGAATCCACAAAACCTAAAAAAAAAAAAAAAAAAAAAAAAAAAAAAAAAAAAAGTGGGAGGAAAAGGGAATAGTATGACGGTAAAATGTAAAAAGGGTGAAGAAAACTCTCCAAATCGTGCTCCCATGCTTGGAGAGGGATTTGAAACAGTGAACAGACCATGGGAGGCTTTTTCCCTTGGGGTGTAATTGATGAGTTCCTACAAAGTGTTTCAGAGTCTCGCAGAGTCCTGTTGTTGATCTGACTGGTTTGGGCCCTATGACCTCACCAGGCTGCCTTTTTTACACAGTTCCATAAATTGGTAACCGAAATGAAGAATCTTGACAAGCTCTATAGAAACTCCCTTGAAACTCTTTGTTTTTCAGCAAAGATGGGAATGATGAACTTTTGCAATATATCCATAAATTTTAAATCTCCTGTAAAACGAATCACAGTTTCCTCTCAGCCTTCATTCCATTCCTCTGTGAATATAAAGGGAAAATCACAAGGACGGGAGAGACCAGTCGGAGTTCCCTAAAACAGAACGTAAAACAGAACGTACGCAGACATCCAGAAGACAAAGGACTCTGCCTCTTACGGAACCTTTGAGAAATGACTCCCCAAAGACCATGTTCCATGTGTGTCTGTTCACAGTAAATTTTATCTGCTATAACCGGTACTTTTCCCCTCCAGAATGGAAACATCTCAGTTTAAGATAATATCTTAATAACATGAAATTATTTTTTTTAATTCTTTACATTTAAGGATATGAAATGTGATAACCTATAGCAGTCAGGGGTGAAAGCTATGGCCAAGGAAGCCAAAACCATGTTGAATATTGGACAGCTGACCCTAATTTCCTGATTATTATCCTATGTCCTCTCGGTTACATGTGGCTTCATTGTTGGGACCCTGCCTTGATTGTTTGGGTGTTTGGTGATCTTCATGCTGTCACCCTTAGGGTCAAGCTATGATGCTTTGTCATCCAAAGTAGATGACTCTTTTTACTACATTCTCAAGAATGTGCCTTCTCCAACCTTGAAAACTCTATGTGATGGGCATATTGACAACACGCCATCAATCTACCTCTGAATTCACCTTGCAGACCATAATAATATTTTTAAGTGGAGTCAGCAGTAATATTTTTTCTTTAAGGCTAACATTCCAGGACAAAGAGCAAGATATTTCAAAAGGTAGAAGTTACATGTCTCATTACTTGCAATTGAACCAGTTCCACATTAGTAAATGTAATCTGATGGGTGGACTGTCAGATTAAGAAAAGTGATATTTGGCCCGGCCGGTGTGGCTTAGTGGTTGAGCATCACACTTCAGTTGGTTGAGGTCACAGTTCAGGTTCCTGTCAGGGCACATGTCTAGGTTGTGGGCTCGGTCCCCAGGAAAGGATGTGCAGGAAGCAACCTATCAATGATTATTTCTCATCATTGGTGTTTCTCTCTTCCCATCTCCTTTCCACTCTGAAATCAATAATTTAAAAAAAAATGTAAATAGTTAAAAGACAAAAAGAAAAATTACCTTTGTTTATAAAATAGTTTTAAAATAACAATTATTTCAGGCACCATGTTAAGATACCTTTTGGTTCTAGAAATACTCCTTTTTACCCCTGGGGAAACTGAGACCTGGGTTGGTTATCCAACTAGGGAGTGGCCAAGCTGGCATTGGAACCCAGGCAGAGCCCACATTCCTTTCTATTGAGCACATGTGTTTCTTCCATGTGAAGTGCGGGCTTGGTAAAAACATAAATCCTTCATTCCAGGCTTCGGTGAGTACTCACTGCACCCCTGCAAGTGCTACTGGGTGAGAATTACTTATGGGCGAGAATGCACACTGGGGCTCTCTGTGCGGGACGCTGTAGGGTAACTGCGGGAAAGAACCCCATTCTGGGGCCTCTGGTATGGTGGCCACACCAGCTGTTTCTGGCTTTGGAGTCTGAGACATCAATCCCTTTCTGCCATTTGTTGTCTGTTGGGCCTCACTTTACTCTTTAGTAAAATGGGGATGAAACAGCCTTACCTCATAGAGCTGGAGTAAATCAGTGCCCATTAAATGGGCATGAAGAAAGCAATGAATCTTGTGCTCAGTGAATGGCAGTATTTATTGTTGTTGATACTGTTGTCATAATGACATAGATATGGGATATTTTACCTGTCTTGGCAACAAAAATGCTGTCAAGCTAACATACACAATGCTAGTCTGCTCATTATATCTACTGAGTACCCACTGTACATAAAACAGCTCAAGAATAGCTGTGGGAAGATTACAAGCCTACGAGCGAGCTTGTGGGAAGACGGAATTCAGGAGGAAAATGGAACGTTGCTTGTATTTTACCATCAAACTCCTGGCACACAGTAAGTGCTTAAGAAGTTGTTGACTCAATAACTGGATTGTATGACCTGGAGGTGACAAGTGTGCCTTACAGATTCCTTCAGTATTTTGCAATCAAAAAGCAGATGGAGTACCAAGAATACAGTAGGCACAGAGTAAATGTTCACCGTGATGGTAAAACTATCTATTTGTCAAATACTCATTTGATGCATCTTACTTGCAGTGATGCTTCAAGTAGAAAGGTCACTTAATCTGATTTGCATGTGGAGAAGGTGGCTCTGGCTGCTGGGAGTAGGTGAGGGAGGGCCTGGCAGAGGGAGGGTGGGAGCAGGAGAGCCTCTATGCCTTCCTCCCAGGAGACGTACCCTTTGCTTGTCAGTAACACAATACTCCTTGCTCCATGTTCCCTGATGTGTTTGGTTTGCTGTGTTTGTTTTTATTTTTTCTACTGCTGTGTTTCCAGGAATTAGACATATTTCTGGAACATAGTAGGGACTAGGTGTTTGTTGAATACATGGATGTAAATGGGATATTCAGTAAGGAGCTTATTGGGGTTGTGACCTGTGACATGGTGGCCGTCTTCTCTATGGAAATGGAGAGAAAAGTACTGATTCAGGGTGAGCAAATGGATGAACCTGGTGGGTACAAAGGGAAGAGGGCAAGGGTATCTGGCTTGATCAAATAGCCAGAGAGCGGTACCTTTTGCTGAAATGCAAAAGGATGCAGCGGGAAGGGGTGAGGGTGTAGGAGTTGAGGATAAGCAGAAAAAGTAATGGGACTGGGCAACCCAAGAAACCCAGAAAGATCCTGGCATTACCCTAAGGCAGTGTTTCCCAAAGTGTGGTACGCATATCCCCAGGGGTACAGGAAGAGTTTGGTGGGGGTACACATTGCACCGGAGTTTGGTGGGGATATGCACTGTACCGTGCTTAGCTGCGCCTAATTCTACGTTCTCATGAGTCAAGTCAAGACAGTCCTGTGAGGAGTGAGATGATCCAGTGTGCAAATAAATGTTATTTATAATATAACTTTTATTTATATTTTATTATGAATAATTTTATTTTTTGTTTATTATTATTTTGTGTATGTACCAAAAAAATAAAAAATAAATATATTTTGATTGTTATTAAAATGCATTATTTTTTTTGATGAGTGGTACTCAGCATTACGAAAATTATAGAAGGGGTACACATATGTCAAAAGTTTGGGAAACACAGCCCTAAGGTAAGGTCCTATGGTCTTTGATCGCAGCAAGAGGGTCTGCCTGACACGGGCAGACTTCTCTTGGTAGGCTGCCTCCCCTGGAGAGTGGGGAGGAAAAGGAATTCCAGCGAAGGTGTGTGGAAACCTCACAAATATGAGAGGATGTCTCAGGTACACAGTGGGAACCAATGTGGGATGCCCCTCCTGATGGTCCCAGTAACTGTGTGAGGGAGCCTGAGCGGAGAGGAGCAGTGAGATGGCCCTCAGGCCCTTTTCTTACAGCCAGCCATCCCCATTCCATAGGGCAGCAGCTGAATGAAGGCCGCATTACCAATATGGTCTTTTACCCCTCCTCTGCCCCTTCCTTTTATTATTATTATATTTTTATTTTAATGGATAAGGGCTGTTTCTCTCCTCAGACTTTTCCAGAGAAGATAAAGGAGCCAGGAGCTGAGGCATGACAGAAGGATTTTTTAAAAATTCAATGAATGCATTATATAAACTTGAAACTTTGCAGACAACAAATGGCCCTTTCCCCCAGATCACTGTTAGGACCTTATGAAGTTCAGGAATGTTTTCTCAGCACTCACCCAGGAGAGAAGGGCTGGTGGTGAGGGCCTTGGTTCGGGAGATAGAGGGTCTCACTCCCTTCCCAATGCTTCTCCAGCGTTCAGTCTCACATGAGGGACTCTGGAAGAGTTCCCAAGGGCAGGTCTGAACTTGAAACTCGGGAATGAATGTGGGATGTCCTCCACAAAATGTCACGGCTTTGGACATCCCTTCCGAATTGTTTTGAATGTTGACAAAGTACTCAGCTTAGTGAAGGCGACCTTCCTTGTCTAAAGCCTAATACAAAGTCTTGGGCAAGAGCCCAAAACAACAGCCATGACAGAGTGTCCAAATGTGTCTGGGTGACATACCACAAGCAGGGGCCCTGAGCTTCACCAGGGGTTTCCTTCATGGCCCTTTGTTGCTATTCCACACTTAGGAAGGTTTATTAAATAGTGATGTGGAAAGATCTGGACCCTTATGAGTGCTTCTTGGCGTACCATTTACTGACCCACAGCCTAGGACTACTGAACAGGATACTCCCAGACCCTCGCGGGGAGATATTTGTCAGAGAGCATATGGTCAGGAGCATGGGAGGTTTGGCTGGCTAGGACACCTACTAGCTTTGTGACCTTGGGCAAAAGGTGCAAGGGTAAAATTAGTTTAGTATTGGCATGTCCCCATTAGGAGTGAATTCTGAGTAAGAAGTGAAATAATGCATGTAAATCACTCATGGCCATAAAATTACTGGCTCATATTACACATTCGGTAAATAGTAGTTGTTATGATTGAGGTGTTCTTAAATGTTGTATGTTCTTTGTATTTACTTATTGTGTGGGTTTAATTCTAAGATGCAGGTCTTTTTTTTCCATTTTGATATTTTTCAAAGTGGAACTCGTTATTGACTTTTTTTGTTTATTTATTGGCGGTTTACATACCTATTGACTATACTGAATGGAAACTACACCCAGTGTCTTTTTCAACTGGCAGTTCCAAGTGATAGGAGGGCTTAGTGAATTTCTTTAGCCTGCCGCCTTCCTGAATTACTTTTATTGGTTCCAATTGTCTTTTAGTTGACTGGCACTTTCTGAATAGATAATCATATGAACTGTAAATAATCACAATTGGACTTCACTTTCACAATACCTATGGTTTAATATCCTTTTTTTTTTTTTACCTTATTGCTTAGTTAGAATATCTGGAACAATTAATACTAAGTACTAGTGACTCTAGTGGATAACCTTGTCTTGTACCTGGTTTTCACGTGACTGTTGCCAGTAATTCACCATCATTATGTTTACTATTCAGATGAGATCATTTTTATTAAGACCTTTAATGTTATTCTTAGTTTCCTATGATTTTATGTTAGAAATTGTTTCATTTTTATCACATGCCTCTTAAGCATTTTTCTAAATAAGTGGCTCTCAAAAGATATGTAAGAATTTCCAAAGAGCATTTTTAAAAAGTAAAAAGACCAGGACTTGCTCCAAATATACTGCAGGAAAATTTGCCATGGTTAGAAAAGGTAACCTCAGACCCAGGATTCTGAGGTATACCCTGACTAAGAGGCATTAATCCGGATAATTCCGTGTGTAGTTGTCTCTCTTGACTTATTAATATGATGAGTTACCTTATAGAACTCTTAAGGTTAGACTATCCTTACTTTGAATTTACTCCACCTGGCCATATTAGTATTATTCTTCTAGTGTGCTGTTGGGTTTTCTTGGTAAGTATTATGACTTATGGTTATTATGTCATAGTCGCAAATGGAATTGGCCTATATTTTCTTCTGTTATGTATCCAAGTTATGGCACTTTGAAAATTAAATTGTAAGGCAATCTATATTTCCAGAACTCTCTAAGCAGTCAAAAAATTGGTCTTCTTGAAAGTATAAAAATGCTGTCCTGTAAAGTGACCCAAAACTAGGGCCATTATTGGTGATAATTATTTGACAACATTTTCCATTTATGTTGTGATTTTTAAGGGTGGTAGTCTACTTAGATTAGCTTCCTTTTCCCAGATAAATTTTATTTTTATTTTACCAGAGTGTTATCCATTTTATTAACATATATCTCTATTGTCCTTATTACAATCTCTTCTTTATCTGTTATATTCTCTTATCTTTTGGTCATCCTATAATTATTTATTTGATGTCTCTCCCTACCCTTCATTTTCTTCTTGATTAATCTTCCCAAGAAGGATGTCTTTTGTTGTTTTCTCTTTTGTGTGTTCCTAATTATTGGTGTGTCTAAACATCTTTTCATCAATGAGTCATTTGCTTGTTTCTCTTTAGTGATGTGTCTATTCATATCTTTGTCCATATTTCTGCTGAGCTATTTATTGGACCTTTTCCTTAGTCATATTGTGAATACAGATTCTTTATCTGAAATGTGCTTACCTAATTTATCTTACACCTTTGCTTGTGTGAGGTCTTTTGCTTCTATTTGTTTTGGTTTCTTATTGTGGTTGTTCTTTTTTTTTTTTTTTTTTTGCTGCTCCATACAACTTTTATAATTATATGAATTTCAGTCTATATATATAGTGTCTGGATTTCATGTCTTTTCAAAAGTTCTCCCAAGGCCAAGGTTTTGAAAATAAAATTGGGAAATAAAATAACTTGGCATTATGTCTGGCTAGGTACATGAAACACAGTTGACACTCAACAAATGTTCCTCCTCAGCCTTCTCCTCCTCCTCCTCTACCCTCATCCTTCTCATCAGACCACTCTGCATGGACAGTAAAAGTGCCAAAAGTAGAGTTTTAGCAACAGCCAGTCTGGCCAGACCATATTTCCTGAAGACCTGATTTCCTCCACAGTCACCACTAGCAGCAACATTGAAGAAACACCTACATTGTTTAGTCCTGTGTGCAGGTACATACTAGTACATACTTGCTTCATGTAGTCGGTTAGTTATGCATAAGCACATGCTCATGTACATATGGATGCAGTTTACTAAGATCCCTTTTTAAAAAATTATAAAATATTTGTATTTAATTGGATTTATTTATTCCATTGAAAAAGGACCACATTGACCATCAGTGAGCACTAACACTCTTACCTAATGGGATGGAGACCATCATCAAGGAAATGTCCTATGTCCTGAGAGTTTTGTTTCTTTCAAAAAAACACAAGTAAAGAAACCCTACAAAGCTGAATTTTGAAAAAATCGTCTCAAATAGGAAATAGTCAATTATGTCGCATTTGGCCACGATAAACAGTACACTCAATGGGCACAGTATTCTGAATTTCACATGTGGACGAGAACCACACAGTGCAAGAAGTAAAATTTATATACAGGATTAAGGGTAAAAGTGTACATTACAACATGTTTGCCTGATAGTGTATAATTGCTGAGCATTATTTGTCTGTTAGGGGGATTGGCTAAGCCTGCTGTATAAAAATTCATGCCAGTAGGAAATTTACTATAAATCAACATCTAGATTACTCCATCACATTACGTCTTCAAGTTGTAAATTCTCTTGCACAGAGTTGGCTTTCTGGGTAATGAGCCACATTTCCAGCGGAGCTGGAAGCCTATCGTAAATAAATTCAGATTAGACACAAAGCCTGGCTTCCTCCTCCTTCTGCTGCTCCAGGAGGGAGGCTGCTCTTGATGCTGTTGCTGGCCTTCCATCCAGAGGCGGCCTGGAGGGTGTGTCCTGGGGTGTAGGTTAAGGACACCCCCATTTAGCCCTGTCTGCAGCACACCACAAGAAATTTCATTTTCACTGGGATGCAGCGGCAGCTGTTTCCTGCGCTGGCTGGGTGCCTTCTGCCTCCCTGTTGCCCCTGGTGATGCCTGGGCCTTCCGATGCCACCGAAAGCCCTATGTCTCTGGCACTGGACCGCTGCTACCAAATGGGAACCATACGTGGCCACGTGCTTCTGCCTGGCAAGGCCATTTGTTTTGTGGGAGAACCCACTGTCTTTTGGAATGAGAGGGGGGAAGGAGAGAAGGAAGACGTGTAGGCCTACAAACAAAAGGTCAGTCTTTGCAAGAGATTCCAGAAAAGGTGTGACTGAGTGGGTACCAATGTCCACAGCGTTTCTCCAAGACCCAGCAGCCAAATGGAATACATCAGAAAAGCTACTATTAACTCTAATACTGAAACTAATGCTGATGGTAATTCTAACCTGAGTGGGACGTCTGAGGTCACTCGCCCCAGCCCACGTTTCCTAGAATGCAGGCCCGGGTCTAGCTGGCTCTCAGCGGGCCCCTGACCTGGCCCCTCCTGTCCCTCAGGAGGTACAGCGGAGACTCACGTCATTTGTGTCGGACTTCCCCTCTGCTCCCAGGTTCCTCGGGTTTCAAGAATCCCAAGTTCTGAAACGTGAAGGGATCTTAGTAATGTCCTAGCCAGGCCCTGGACCATCTCCTTTTGGATCCTGTTGCGTCCTCTCAGCCGCATCCCTGTCCATCGCTGAGACTGTGTCTGTCTTCTCTTCCACTTAGGCCGGTTCCCTCTCCATCACATATGGTGCCCGAGGACTTGAATCCTCAGTATGTGTCTGTTCCTTAGTCCTCTTCATGACACCGACTCCTTCCGTTTCCACCCTCTCCTCTCTCACTGCGCACAGACAGGCCTGCTTCTGACATGTTAGCCTAAGACAGGAGGACAAATGGAGACCCAGTTTGGCTGGTGTGTCCTTCTTTGTAACTTCAGTTTATTGGTCAGCTACTAACATTTCAACAATAAAAAACTTTTAAAGGAGACAGCAAAGAAAAAAAAGTGTGTGTGTAGTCGGGGTGGGGGCTGGGTGTCGATGTTATGATGTATGCAGGTCCTCAGAGCAGGAGCCTGGGCAAGGAGACTCTCTTGCCCAGTCTCGGGGTAGAACAAGGCTTAGTCCCTCTCTCTCCACTGGTAAGACTGGGCTGCGGGGCCACACCGAGCTGCCTTCCTAACCTTCCTCCCCTCTGGTCTACAGACTGGACCTGTGTCCTGTCCTTTAAGACAGAAAGGCAGATGGATTATCTGAATCAACTGACACACAGACTTTTCTCCCGGCATGCCCCGACCTCACACAGAACAAAGCAAATTCTCTGCAAACTGGCACAGAGTGTCAGAAAATCGTTGGTTGGGGCTTGTGACTAATATTCTGCTACCTTGACTGTCAGAAGGTCAAGAAGGGAAAGTTTTTTTCTGATCAGATGTTTCTAGCCAAGTGTGGGGAGAGCATTCTCATTATATTTCTCTCTCTGTCCCGTTTCTCCACTTATTTCTTTCTCTCCCTCTCTCTCTCAGCTTTATTATTGAGAGGGAGGGAGGGAGGGAAGTGACAGAGGGAGGAGGACATCATAAATTAAAGACAGAGAAGTTACGCTCCCTGAAGTTTGATAGGTTGAAAGCTGTGGGAGAAGATTAAAGACAGGGGACAAATGTGAGGACTTTTGAGACAAGAAGGACACCCTCTTCAGCTAGGTAGAGGGTGGTGACATTCATAAAATGCCCCTGAACTGAAACCTTCTCTCTGGTTAGAGAGGGAGCTAGAATTAGTGTTGGTGTTAAGCAGTGACCTATAACAATTTAAAATGTAATGAGGCGAGAACCAAATTGGGCTTGTGTTTTATGTCTCTAGAACGTATAAAACATGCTATTCCCTTAACCAGGCTCAAATAACTTAGTAATTAGTTAATATTAATGGCTTGATATTCTGGTGAGGGTCTTTCTTTTTAAATGGAAAACAAAGCAAATTGGCTGGAAAAACATATTAGGCTGAGCCAGACCGTGCTGTATACCTGTGGCAGCTCCCGGCTGAGGGCAGAGGGTGGGGGAGGTGAGCGCCTGCCAAGCCCTGGCCTGGCAAAGCCACGCCTGCAGAGTGAGGGCCAATGTCACCAACTGGGAACCAAGACTGTGAGAGACCCTGGGGGTACCTAAGGACTGGGAGAACCAAGCCCGGGGGGAGAGGGGACAAAAGTGCCGAGCACAGGGGGTTCCACGGCGTCCTAACATTGACAAAGGACCATGGCGTCAGGGAATCCCCGAGCTCTTTGCTGCCCTGCTCCAAGCCACAGCTCCAGAGCTTCCCTTCCCCAGGGTCTAAATGCACACTTGGCCCTGAGCTGGGGCTGTGGGATTCATATGAACTTGCAAGAAGAACCGATGTTGACATAAGCCTCCCTGCACGAGCTTTCTTCCCAGCCCATCTAGGTGGTTCTTGGGTTACTGGGGGCTTTGTGGTTATGTCCCATTGTGTCCTCTTCCCTGAAGTAAGGGCCATGTTTCACCCAGCCTGGTTTGAGACTGAGTGTGTCATATTAAAAGCGTGTTAAAAGAGGGTGCTCCATGCCTCAAAAGGCTGTGGGGTTAATTACCGCTTTAGCTGGAGCAGGGCCGCCAGAAGGATGTTTTGCAAAAAGATTATGATTATGGGGCTTCTGGTTAGAGTCCTTTGGGCATCAGGCAGGGGTAGCAGCCCAAATTTGGGGGAGAGGAGAATAAAATGACAAGAATCTCAAATTGGATAAGTATATATACAGAGGCCGCCTTCTTTCCCTCTGTAATCTCTGTTCGTTGCAGTATATCCCAAGAGTGTAGTGAACTGAAAAACACCCTTAGAGCTTTTCCCAGTGCACTTTCAAGGAGCCCAGGATACTTTTAACCAAAATTGCCTCTTCCTGAAACACCTGTCAGCAGTTTGATTTGTTTGTTTGTTTGTTTGTTTGTTTGTTTTTTACTGAAACAGAAACACCAAGGTAATCGTCTTTGTATTGACTATTGACTGGTGCCAGCTTTGTACCAAGCATTCCTATAAGGTTCTGGGATTATGGCAAACAAAACCCGGCATCTCTGCTCTCATGTTCTAGAGGGGGAGAGAAACAATCAACAAGAAGAGTACCAGATTGACCCCTATGATGGACTTTGCCATTTGTCTATGTTATAGGCAATTTCAAAAATTGGCAATTTCATGGTGTTGAACTTATATGGCATTTTGATGGTGCTGAGTGCTAAGGAGGAAAAAATTAATAAATTTAATATGAAACGTTGAGTTTAGGAGTTTTTTAGTTAAGGAAAGCCTTCACAGAGAAGGTAAGATTTGAGCAAAGGTTGCCGGGGGTTAGATGTCAGCCAAATGCACATCTGGGGAAAAGAACATTCCAGGCAGAGTGAACAGTGTATGCAGCGGCCCTGAGGTGGGGCCATCAAGGAGGCCGAGGAAGTGGGTGAAGGATGAGGAGGAGCATCAGGATGCCTTCGGCTTGACGCTGAGTTAAAGGGGAGCCCTTTGTGAGGAGTTTTTCTTGCTCAATGTAATATGTCAGGATGGTCATTTGCTACTAGGTTGAGCAAAGGCTGCAGGGGCAAGGGCAGAAGTAGGGGGACCAATTAGAAGGCCAACACAACAATCTAGGAAGAGATAACTGTGAGCCATGCCAGGTGGTGGCAGCAAGCCGGTGTAGTGGCCCACTTCTGGATTTATCTCTAAGATCGGAAGTTGGGTGTGAAAGGGGATGTTAAAGTAGGCACTAAGGTTTGGGGGCTGGGTAGTGGGGTTGCTCAGAATGAAAATGAGGATGACCTAGCAGGATCTAGCACTTTCCATCTGGGTAGATTTTACAATTCCAGTGTGCTGGGCTCAGTTCTGATGAGTGGCAATTCACAGGTGAGAGAAACAAAGGGAAAAAGCCTTTTCAATAATAAAAATAAAAGATAATTCTAAGAATAGCTTTGACCCCATACAGTGCTAGTACATGCAACCTGCCTTTGCCTACTGCCTGCCTCCCTAAGCCACCTCCCTCTCACTTGTAAGCTCCAGCCCCACTGATTTATTTTTTCTCAGGTCATTCTTGCCTCACAATTTTATTCTTCTTGTTCCCCCTGCTGGGTGTGCTCTTCCCTCTGATCTGCTCATGGATAACCCCATTTCCCCATCTGGGTATCCATAAGCCAGCCTCCTCCCACTACTCATACATGCATTTGCTCACTCATTCATTTACTCATTCATTCAACCAGTTAAAGAATACCAATTCTGTGATGGCACTGTGCTTGGTGCTGGCGACATAGCAGTGGACATGAAGAACTAAGTTCTGCAGCTCATACCAGCTGTGTTTCGTTTGTAAATTAGCCTCTTTGTCATTCTCTACATCTGGTACCTAATGGGCACTCAAATGTTTGTTGAATGAATAGCGAGTGTGTTCACAGGCTGAATGCCATAGGGAGGACATTTCACTGTCATGTCTATCGCAGGCATCCCTATCACTCAAAGCAGTCATTTCTTGCTCAGCTTTAAATCCCTCTTCGACCTAGTATTCCTGGTGGGCATCGCTCATGGATCAGAGAAAGAGTACTTGCCATCCCTGGTTTAAGCTGAGTCTTGATGGATCCAGGCATGTCTGATTAGGCATGGGGTCTCACCCATAAAGGGCCGCCTTATCTCCTGCGAGTTCAGAGCATCCTAAGGAGCGCTAGGCTGAGAGTGGAGACATGACTGAGAGGACCTGGGCACCTGTCACACGGGGATTTTCCTGCTTTACTTCCCTCGCACCGGCCTGAAGTCAAGGACAGCCAGCAAAAATGGAATGGACAGCCTCGCTGGAGCCTCTGGGGCCTCCAATAGCCCCTGGAACCAGCCGCTCTGGAGCTGGCAGATCTGCTAGTAAGGGAAGAAGGTGGTAGGGAAGTGGAAGCTAGCACCCCTGGCAAAACACCAAAGCCCTCTGAGCAGTTTACATTTTATAAACACTGCATGCTAATTGATTATGCTGCTGGAACTCCAAAGTTTACATTTTATTTATATAACTATTTAATTAGCACTTCCCCACTTGTTAATGTCTCTCCCTCCGCCCTCCCTCCATTAAGCCATAACTCCACGAAGGCAGCAGGGCCCTTGCCTGGTTTTGCTCACCACTTTATCTCTGATGAAAGCACAGGTCCTGGCACACAGTAGGTACTCAATAAGTACTTGTGCCCTAATGAATGAGGGAATAAATGAAGACGTTCTCAACCCCAAGCTTATACGACCTGTGGGGCATCGGTGACGGAAAGAACATGGTAGGGGGAGGCGGTGACCTGAGCTACCATGCGGGGGAGCAGGCAGGTGACCATACTCAGGTCTCCTGTTTTAGGAAGAGGAGGAGGGAAGGCAAAGAAGGGCTACATTTTGGCAGCCCTTTCTCCCCATATGTTGTGCTTTCAGAGAAGGTGAGTTCTGGCTTATAGTCCCAGAGTTCTTCACTTACCCAGCTCCCAGCATGCCTGGGGGCTCTGAGAGGATCATCAACCCATCCCAGCCTGTGCCAGACTGAGAGGTGGGGCCAGAGAGAGAGAGCAATGCCCTCTAAGAACCTCCTTTGAGGGTTCTCAGCCCTTGTACTGCACCTTGCTCAGCACCCTCACTATTTCTGGGGTGAGCATCAGCCTGCTCCCCTGCACATCCACTCAAAATGCCAACACTGCCCGGCCACCTTGGGTCATTTCCAAGGCTAAACAAGGAGAGCTCTCATACTGTTGTTGATTCAATTAAAGTCACCCACCCAAACACTACATCCCTTCCTCATGTGTGTTGTTTGGGTCTCTGTTCCCCTTCCTTGGGGAGAGAGCCAGGAGGCATGTTCTAACAGTAAGTGAAGCAGATGCCACCTCTCCAAGCCCATAGCTCTGCGGTTGCCAGCCCTCGGTGACAGTGGTCATCTCAGGGACTGGCTGGGATTCAGTGCTGCTGTGAATGGACTGGGCCTTGAAGTAAGCCTCTCCCACTTGGGCAGCAGGTTCCCACAGTTCCCTTTGTGTCCAGGATGCAGAATGTGGGCACTTCCTGTGTGGGTCTGAATCCCCAAGCAAATTTGTCCTCCAGTTGGGAGTCATTCAAAGACCACATCCGACTCTACTGCCCTCTCACACTTTTTCTTTTTTTTGAGATGAATGAAAAATAAAACAGAGACAGTGGGGTCACTAAATCATTTTGTTTAGCAAAACACACTAAAACCAAACTGAATAGTAGCTGTACTGATGCCAGCAAGGTTTCCCGAAGCCTGGGATCTAGACCGCTGCCCCTATTGAAAGCAGAGTGTGCAGTGTTTTGCATCAATGCACTGTCTGCATGATGTTGTAGTAGCGCCAGTGACAGCTGCTCCCTAAACCTTAGGGAAAATCCTCAAGTAACTGCACACTCTCTGATGTGTGTCCCTCAGTTGAGGATGCCTCTGCCAGTTTAGATTGTTTAAAAATGTTCATTTTGAGTCATTAGGGCAGGAAGCCATAACAATAGCTGCTCGTGCCACGTCACGGAGGAGAGAACAATAGCTCTCTTAGATCCTGGGCAAGATTGATTGCTGCGTTTACCTCTAGATTAAATGTGAATCTGGGACCTTTGGGACCAGCCTTTGTAGAACCTATACCAGCTGGAACAGGCACCAAGGGCTGGAGATGGATGGGCAACTTAATCTGCCAAGAAAAGTAGATTTCAGATCATTCTTGTGTCTTGGGAGGCAAATAAAAGCCTTTTTCTCCTTCTTCTTCTAGCAGGTAATGTGGGTAATTGCATGTGTTTTGCATAATTTGATTTATGAGGATACTACCGTCACATGTGTGTCCTGATCTGAATTCTCTATCTTAGGAATTTCAGCTTCGTTCAGTCAAAAAAGCAGCAGCAGCAAGGAATAGATCATGTGGACTTGTAGGGAGACTTGACTGAGACTAACTTTTATGACCATTGGAAGAACCAGTCGTCTGTTGACAACTTCTAAGAAGCTATTTTGAGTTGGATTAAAACCCGTCTCCTAGAAATTGTTCTAATAGGTAACTCTTGGAATTGACAGTTTGGCCCAGAGTTGAAGGGCTCTAGAATTTGGCAGCTGTGTTCTAACCCTGTGTGTTGCCAAAAGGGAGAAACGCCCTACCAAAAACAGGCCCTGCTGGCTTGTGTTCTGTTGTTCAGAGTCACACACAGCGGAGAAGACTCTCTTCTCTTGGCATAAAAGATGGGAAAAGGAAGGCCCACTCCTCTATTTGTAGGCCCCCGGTTTTTATTGGGTGTTAGTGGTCTTAGATGAGTCCTCTGGAGATACGTGAATAAATACAAGTGGTGATTCATTCAATGATTGCCAACATGTCTTAGGGTTGCCCAAGATATTATCAGGAAACCTTATTAGTTTAGAAACAATTAATTCAGACTTTCAGATCATATGAGTTTGCTTTTGATCTGTCTAGGAAAGTTTGACGTGCAAAATAACAGCATGACTAGAGCCATAAGGCATCTACTCATTCATGTAGTCACTCAGCCAATACTTACTGTGGAGGAAGCATCAGCGAGGCTCTGGGCAAGGTCCTGGAGACTGTGAGTGCAGGCGCTGTGTACACAGTCCAGGGGAGAAGGATCCATGAACAGGTAGACACAACTCAAGGTCATGGCGGATGTGGCAGAGGGCAGTTCTCTCCCCGGGAGTGGTGCAGGCAGAAGAGAGGGAGTGGCTTAGGAAGTGATAATTGCCTAAGAAGAAAATGAAATTGCTTGTAAATGGGGCCAGTAATTACAAAGGTGTTTCATAATCTGTTATGAGGCTATTGCAGAGACATAGTTTCAGTTAAAATAGCTGGTCTTCAGAGAGGTCAACACTTTCTCTAAACTTGGGGAACATTGTGGGGCTCAAAAGTAAGATTCAAAAAACCTTATTCTGAACTGAAAGGATACAGGAATGGGGAAAGTGTTTCTGAGAATGTTAACGTTTGGAACTTGTTTTGGTGACTCTCAAGGATTGAATAGGGCAGGTCTCATGTATAAGTTAGTGAATTCACAAAAATAATTTTCATAAAATTGTATCATGAGAAACCCAACATTTTGAAAAAGGAGAGGCTTAAACTATTATTCTTTATTTTATTGGATGCTGTTCTATAGGAAAACATTCTTATTTTTCAGAAGCACACACTGATATGTAGGAGAGAAATGTCTTGCTGTACAAGTTACTTTAAAATATTTCAGGAATAAAAGATGGGAAAATATGGCATAGCTGTGTAGCCTTGGTGAGGGGCTTGTGGGTGTCTAGTATACTTTTCTCCACTCCTTTGCTGTATGTTTGAAATTGTCCATAATTTACAGTCAGAAAAATCTATATTATTTACTGACTGCCTTTTATGTGCCAGACAGTTCCGCTGGGTACTGGATATCCATCATGTCTAAAATTCACAACAACCCTGCAAGGACAATAAAACCATCCTCCTTTAAACATGGCAGAACTGAAGCCCAGGGTCACCCAGTTGGTAGGAGGCAGGGTCTGACTCTGAATCTGGTTTGTTTAATGCCAGACACACACAATATATCTTCATTGTGAGTGCAGTCCCCAGCCGAGAGCAGGAATTCTCTCCACAGTCTCTGTCAAGATGTCCATTCTTCCTTTTCTGGGAGGATTCGATGGGCAGGCAGCATTCCCTCAATGGCAAGCATCTCTTCCTTAAGTTGGGCCACATTAGTTCCGTAAAAGTAATACCTACCTACTAATTAGTTTGTACTCTGTAGTGTCTCATCAGCATCCCTAGGAGACAGTTAATTCTTCCTCTGATTCCCTACCTCACACCCTAGACACACTGACTTCTTGTCGTTCCTTCTACTTCCCAAGCTGTCTCTATGCTATGTCTCTATGTTAGCACTTGCCAGTGCTTTCCCATGGGCCTGAAGACTGTCTGCCACCCTTTCTTCTGGCCAAATCCTGGTCATTCCAGAAATCCCCCGATGTTGCCATTTCCTCAGCAATCCCCCCCACCCCCTGATGCCCTGTTCAATTATGCATTTACCTAGACAGCCTGTAACCTACCTGTGGTCAGGTTCCAGCTGGCTGCCTTAGTATTTGTTCAGTAGAAAATTATGATGTTGAACTGAATTGGCCTCTGGTTCTGCCATTTCAAGCGACATGAAATAATTCAGGTCCCTTGGAATCTATATGGAATAAACTGAGTCTCTCCCCCACACAATAGCCCTGTGAATATTTAGCCACTCTTTCCTGCTTCCCTTTATTGTAGCTTTTTCTTATTTATTGTTGGTAATCCTCACTGGAGGATATATTTTCCATTGATATTTAGAAGAGGCAGAGAGGTAAGTAGGGGGAAAGAGAGAGAAACATCCATGTGAGAGAGACACATTGATTGGTTGCCTCCTGCATGCACTGGAACTGGGGCTGGGCAGTGAACCTGCAACCCAAGTACATGCCACTGGCTGGGATTCGAACCTGAGACCCTCTCTAACCACTTAGCAATACCGGCCGGGGCTGTAGCCTTTTCTTCTTTCACTAAACATCCCAGTTGGATTATGTTTTTCTGCCACATTTAGGTGAATGACCTGAGTAAATGCCATTTGTCTGCATAAGCCACGTTGCCTGCTTAGGTTTGAGCCAGCTGAGGCCCCTTAGTTTCTTCTACCAGTCTTGGCCCCTTGGAAGGATTGCTTGACCCAACTAGCTTATAATACTAATGACCTTTAATAAACTTAAAAAGAAAAGAAAAGGATTCTCATGATCTGGGTTAGAGACCCTTAAAGTCAGGCACAAGATCTCATTCATGTGTGTATCTATTATACTTGATAGGATTTGGGGACGTGTAATTGGTTTCCAATAATTACATTCTTAGGTGCATTGCAATGTTAGAAATGTTTTCCTGGACACAATAGCAAAGGGAAAAATCTAGGAATTGTATCCAGACAGTAGCAAAGGCATACACTGTTTATATGAATGGGGGGGAAATGTAGCCTTTTTTAACATCTGATCATTTCACTAAGTATAGGCTCAATGTTTAACTATATTCTGGATTGGAAGACTATTTCCCATGAGCCAAATCCTACCATCATCCCATCTATTTTTGTAAATAAAGTTTTATTAGAACACAGCCACACCCATTTGTCTATGTCTTCTCAGGGCTGCTTTCACACCACAGCAGCAGAACCAGGAGGTCACAGTGGAGAACCAATGATCGCTCCCATAAAATCTGCAGTGTAAGCAAGGGCCTGTAAGCCAGGTTGCCAGGCAAAATAAGGAGCCTCCATTATTAAAGAATCAGATAAACAGTGGGTGCATATTTACTGTTTATCTGAAATTAAAATTTCACTGGACTCTTGCACTTTTGTTTTTGGAATCTGACACTCCTACTTGTAAAACCTAAAATATTTACTGAACTTTACAGACTAAGTTGGCTGACACTCAGCTGTAGTAATAAATAACAATAATAGCAAAGACTTAACAGGAATAAGAACAGTCTCAGTAGCGATAGCAGCGAAGCCTCTCTTATTTGCATTATCAGTGTCAGCGCATTATCTGTTTGATCCTCACAGCATCTTCTTTAAGGTTGGCAGGGTCTCTGGACACACTGTGAGCACATGGGGTGCTTAATCAGCATCACCTGTCTCCTCATTTGGCATGCTGGGGTGCACCCTGGGTCCACCGACTCTCTTTCAGGCGCGGGTTTATGACTTTGCCATCATTCTTTTCCCATTCTTTAGCCTCTGTTATTCCAGAAACAAGTCAAGGCACCCCCAAACCACCATCCTTTGCTGTATTTCATTCTTCCGTTAACTGGTGCCATTTGCTTCCTATATGTGTCAAATAATAGTGGTGTTGTTTCTGGATTGTTTTATGTGATAGTCGCTTTTGCATGGCACGGTCTCACACAGACACACTGTGTGAAGCCAGATTTGATGGGAGGGAGCATTTAGTAGGGGTATTCTCGGGGCGGTCTTCCCACCCTCACCTGCTACTGTCATCCAGTCCCCTGACTGTGAAGCGATGTATTAATTGCGCATCACAGTCCACTCGCTTTTCTTCCCAGCAGATATGTGGAAATGCTTTAATAATGTTTTGCACAGCAACTAAGTTTTTACTGCTCATCCATCAAAAGTGTTTCTGAACTGAGTAAAGAAGAAAGCATTTCTGCAGCTGTATGTTGAATTATCAACGCACTGAACCATGTGACTATTATGAAAAACACTGGGCTTGGAGTCTGCGAAGGGCCCCCAATCAATTTTTCACAACCTGAGATACTTGCTTACATTGCAGACAGTAGACTGCTACCTTTAGGCAGGAAGGCGATTGGGAGATAAAAGGGCTTCCGAACGTGTTGCTGAGGAGTCCGGGCTGCTCCCTGACGTGGGGCGGTGGGAGGCGCATTAATTTACCTGGGCTGTCACGGGCTCTCTCATGTCCGTGCGTTGCCCGGTGGGTGCTGTGGATGTGCCTCTATCGGCGATTAGAAGAGGATGACACTGAAGCCCACGGTCTGTTTTCATGTGATAACCTCGAGACCAGACTACTGTTTGGCAGGGGCTGATGTCAGGGAAGGGTGCTGACATCGCCGGGAAAGAAGCTACAGCCCCATAGTGAGGTCTGCCCTGTGGAAAGTCGCAGTGCTGGAACTCACTTTTAAAGAGCCTTCCACCAAAATGCTGAAACTTCAAAGATGAACGCGTTACAGTAGAGCCCAACGCCCTTACTCTTTGTGGGTGTACCAGAATATGAAGATATTCTTTATGTTTACATGCGCTGCTCTCCAAAGCCAACTGGAAAACGTGGAAGTGTCAGTCACTCAGATAATTGGAAACATAAATTTAAGGAATGCGGGCTGTAAAATGAATGATTGGGTTCATTTAAAAAACTAGATTTACCAAAGGTAAAGTCTGCTGTTTTCCAAAAAAAACAAAAACAAACAAACAAAAAAAAACCCTCCTTCCTTCATGATTATGTTGCAAGGGGGAAAAAAAATACAATCTTTGCCATACACTTGGTGAATTAGAATGTTACAATTTTTTGTTGTTTAGTCTTTCGTCCTTGGGTCTTGGGAATAGATACTACCATGTTTATCATGCTTATTTTGACCTTAACCTTCTTTTTTTAATGAAAGAGACTAAAATGTCCCAGCTGGCCAGACTGCCAGGGAGGGGGAGGAGATGGAGGTACTGCCCGAGGGCGGAGTGGGCCGTCAGGGATGGGACCTGGGGAAGTAACCATCCTAGATGGATAAAGATGGTAGGAAGCTATTTCTTAAAACTGCAGTGCGATTGTCACTTTCACAATGAGACAGACATGGCACAAGCGTGTACCCACTGGAGCCTGTTTCTGTTAGGATACTGTTCATAATTCATGCTCTGCTGGATTGGTATAAAAGGAGGCATTCCACTGATAGGCAGCTGGGGGAGCCTGAAGTGTCGTAAAACAGAGTTGTTTTTGAGGTTCGGCTTAATTGTTAGGGAGTAAAATCGTATTCCAAATTGGAATTCCACTGCAGAGAGCTAAAAATATCAAGAATTAGTCAGAGTCTATAATCTAGAAAAGAAAAACATAAAACCCACCTTATCTGGTGGAATTCGGTGGTTAGCCCTCACCTTGGCAAAGCCAAGTGTTTTGAATTTCCAAAATGGACTCTCTTTTAATATACATAAACCTTATTTGTTGGTTAACAACCCTGCCGAAGAATATATTTCATCCATTCACCTTCATTGACATAAACCCACTGTAATCTTTTTTGGAAAATGTTACTACGTAGTTTGAGCTTTCTGCAAGGGTGTTGGTTTGCCTTTCAATGTATAAGACGAAGAGGAGAAAGATCCAACATCCACAATTTCTTAGATTCGGTGGCTGAATTTCTCTTGGCAAAGGGCATGGCCCACGTTGTCTGAGTGCCAGCCCACAGCGTGCTGCTGGCAGTGTCCTGGGTGACAAGGGAATCTAACTCGGAAGGTTGTTAGATCCCTGAGGGCAGGGATCTTAATGTCTAAGGATTCCTGAAGGCCCTATTGCCATGAAGGGTCTGTCACAAGACCAGTCTCAGAGGGCGGTCTCGAGAATGATGGATCTCTGGGAAAAGCTTGAAGAGGAGACAGGTTTCTGTGATTTTCCCGGGTGTGAGCAGCGGGCCTGTGGTGTGCGTAGTTTGGAAGTGGGGAGCCCAAGCTCCAGGACTTGGCTCCCCCCATGTCAGAGCCCTAGAGTGTCTAAGCCGTGGATTCCAATCCCTTCCATTTTCAGAACTGACTGAGTTAGTGCGATGCAGCTTTTTGCATGGAAGGTTGGGAGATGAAACAACATTTGGAGCTCTGTCTCTTCTTCATGAATTTAGAATGGTCCATGTTAGTCTGGGGGACAATGGCAGATGACTGGGGTCATCTGGCACAGTTCAGGGGCTTACTGGGAAATATTGGATAGCCAAGAGATTGGAAAAGAGTTAATATTTCAGCCCCACTGATAGTGATCAAATGTCATTCTCTCCAGATGCTAAACAAGGGTCCCTGTTTTTATTTGGATACAGAAAATAAAAATGGCATAAAATTGGCATATATAGATTTACTGTGATTTAATGGATTTGTCTTTTACAAAAGAGAGATGTCACCTGAACTTAGAATAAAGTTGACTTTTAAAGATATTAAACTGACTGGAAACACTTAGTTAATATCAACTAAGAGGAGCGGTTCCAATTCTTAAATGGTAAGCTATTTCATAAGAAGTTCTTGCCTATGCAAGTGGCAATCACCTAAAACTATTAGAATTTTCACAATGAGCACTGTTTACAGTTTATAATTCCTCCTCCTACTGTTACTGACTGTGCACCATGCGCCAGGCATTGTTAAGCCCCTTGCTCACAGTATTCATGGATGTCCCACAACAACCCTGTGAGATCCTTTATTATGAGACTCATTTCACAGATAAGGAAAGCAAGGCACTTTATTATTCGATTGAATCCGTTGATATTGTCACTTTTGTGGGGTGAACATTCCCCGACACTAGATTTTTTTTTTTGTAGATCCACCTATTATAATTTTATTTCACTGACCTTATATTCATTATTGTAATTAGCAGATGAGTTCAGATTTATCTCTGCTCGAATCACACTGCTGATGTGGACCTCCTCGCCTCAAAGCCTGGGACAGAGAGGTCGGTCTGCCACCTCTGGGATTCTTCAGAAATCCGATCTGCTTGTGCTCAGTCACATCACAGTGTTCTTTTGTAGAATAAGTTTTCTAGAACAACTTGCACACGATGGGGTTGCTAATTAGAGCGAGGGAAAGAGTCACAAAACAAGAACCCACCCTCTGTGGGAAATGGCAGTACCTCTGCCTGCTCTCCACGCACATCACCCGGCGTCCATTCCTGGTTGCCAACATGCACTTAGTCTCCAGGGCAGCGCTTTCAGCTCAGAGTGGAGCACTTCACCCAGAGTTTTAAGTCCCGTGTGCTCACATGTAAACAAAGTGGGTTTTAAGCTAACGTTTGGAAAGGTAGAAGCATATTTTAACATAGACTTGGGTATGCATTTTTTTCCCTTTCTTCTTTGCATTTTATTATTTTTAAAAAAATCATAGTTAAAAGAAGGTCCACTTGCTTTGAGGGGTTCGGAACCAAGAGAAGAGCGGGGTGCAGTGTGGGGCTAGGTGAGAGAGATTCAAAGAGGCAAGGGCTAGCTGGACCCTTTCTAGAATGAATGATCTCCCAGGATTTTAATGGCTTGGAAACAAACAGTTGCTGGTGCCACTTTGCTTTCAAGCTGATCTGATTTTTCGTGGCCTGGGCCAGCGTTTGGAAATAATTCATCAGAAGGAGATGTCAGGATGAACAATAGACACATTAAAGTCAAACAGCCTTTGACATATCCTACTCCCGGTGCTTTGAGACTTTTAATTTTGAAATTTTAGAAAGATAAGCTAACCGGAACATCGGTGATCCCCCAGCCTCAGAAATCCTTACTGTCAAGTCCAATTTCCCATTCCTCGCGTCCCATTGGGCGTGTATGGGAAGCTCCGTTGCACCTTTTAAAGTGAGACCAGCCCTGAATATTTGGATGTCAAACAGTATAAACGGAATTCTCCGATATTACAGTCACCTACGATTATGTTCGCATCAAAAGGGCCTCCCGGTGCTCCAGTTTTAATAATTATCGGTGCCTGCTATTTTATTAGGTGAAGAAAAAACCCCCAAAAAACCCCACACTTGAAGATGATAAAAATATGTTTAAAAGCCCGAGCATAATGAAATTATGTCAAGGTGGCTTTTTAGCTTAGTGATTGTGTTTCAATTTGTAAACGTTATAACTGTTTTATAAAAAAAAGAAAACTTTTTTTTTCTCTCTCTCTCTCTAGCAAGCTGCAAACTTTTAAAGACATTAAGCCTGCCAAATTATAGCCACTTATTTCTGCCTGACGTAGTTTTCAGCTTAGAACCACAGAGGGACTGCCAGGCCTGTTCCTTTTCATTACCTGTTCAGTGTCTGGCCCGGAGTTTAGATTTTCAAAAATGGAAAAAAGCTGTTTGCAAAAAAAAATCACAAGGCTCTTGAGCTCTTAGTTTCTTCTTAGTATCAACGTTTATTTATTTAGGTTTGGGCCGGGTTTCAAAAGATTGAAATTGGAAACAGAGAAGGTGACTCTGAACACCATTTATCTGTATGTAAGCGAACGTTCGATGTACGTTTAATTTAAAAAATTGCTGTTTCCTACAAGAGGGAGCTATTTTTCACATTGTTACAACATTTTTAGAGGTCACTAGGTGGTCATGTCACCAGCGGGGAGTTTTTGTTTGGCAGGCGGCATTGGCGGTTCGTTACAAATGCCTCCCGTGATTCGGTGTTCAAAGGGGGCTTCTTTGCAAGTAACAAATACTTACAACCTGAGAACTGAAGTATAAAAAGTAGTGACAGGGGAAAATGTTTGGAAATGTAAAACAGCATCTTTAGTGGCCAAATTGGGGTGTTTGGGGAGTTGAAGATTACATGTCTACTTTATACCGGAGTTTAGCGTGTACAGAAGCAATAATATCTTAACTACCGCAGTTGGCCGTCACCTCGCTTCTTAGTTAGCAAGTGCTCTTAATTTGTGACTCGCTGGTCCCCGCGATCTGGAATAGCAAGTTCAGATTGCCGACCATAATCTTTATTAACCTCCCCTCCCCACCCCCTGCTGCATTTGCCATCCTGGTGGTTACTCAACCTGTGCCTCTCAGTCATTCCTCACGGTGAACGCTGGTAATTTAAGCAAGATGAAGTGGGCGGCTAAAAGCACCAATTACCGGGGCTTCTTCCAGGCGCTTCCATATTTACAGACAACCCCGTATTTCAAACTTGGGGTTAAGCGAATTAGAAGCCGTCTTTATGTGGAAATAAATAAATGAAGTGCAGATTGATCTTTGAGGAAATGGTTAAGTTGAAAGGGGGGGAAAAAAGAGGATGAATAGCCAATTATTAGCTGAGCATTTTATTCCTAATTAGTTTTTTAAAGTAAAGGTGGAGAGCAGTATCAGAACATTTGCTGTATCTCCTTCACCCTCCCTTTTTTTTAAGAGGAAAGAATGACTTTAAAAATGCAGCTGTCACTTAAGAATACAAGTTGTTTTGCTATGTTATTACAATTTGTAGGTCATAGATACTCTATATATGTTTTGAGCTAGAAGTTAAATTCACTCCATTTGAGCAAAGAATTGTCCCGGGCTCATGTTGAGTTGTTTACGATATAAACTTCTATGAATTTCAGACTACAAATAAATTGATGGGACTTTCATTTATTTGACCATAGAAGGTTGTTAATATTTTTCCTGTTATAATTTTGTGGAGCTCTAAAAAAATGCTTTACATAAAAACGGGGAACTGTCATAGCCATGACTTTTTAAAAACTATTTATGTTTGTTGATTTCATAGAGAAAGGGAGAGAGAGATAGAAACATCAGTGATGAGAGAGAATTATTATTCAGCTCTCTCCCCCACCCCCCAACCCGGGGATGGAGCCCACAACCTGGGCATGTGCCTACCTGACCTTGACCTCCTGGTTCATAGGTTGATGCTCAACCACTGAGCCAAACCAGCCTGGCAATAGCCACAACTTTTATTTTTCCTTCAAGGGAATCAAATTCATGTTCTTCATGACACTTTGCTACTTCTTTAATCCTTTGTAGAAAGCTTTTTGGCTAGGAAGATCCATTGGAATATTGGATTTGGATATTCTAAGGAGTTGCTAAGTGATTAAAAAAAAGAAAGCCAAATCGAGCGGGGAAATGCCGTCTGGAATACTGTCAGTTTTATAACGCAGTTCTTCTTGCACTTATCAGAAAAATGCATTTCCACTTTCCAATTTACATTTGCTTAAGTGTGTGGAAGTGGACTTGTGAGACCATGGTAAACACTGGGAACATATTGAGTCTTTCTCTACAAATACAGAAAACTGAGACAATCGCTACTCAACATTCCTTTTTGTTAAAAAAAATAAATAAATCAAAAGCTCTCTCTTCTTGTCTCTAGCAGCTGGGAATACTCATATTACTCCCTTGGCAATTGGTGATTTGAACATATTTATCTTGTAGCTGATAATAATAGTAAATTAATGAAGTCAATGAATAATAATAGTCGTAACAACTACAGCTTGCATTTACCATAATAACTGCTGTGTCCAACTAAATGTGTTAAGTGGTTTACATATTTTTATCTCATCTAATTCTCAGGAACATAAGTCCAAAACACTTCCCCATTTGCCCCAGGTAGTGAGGGTTATCATTTGCATTTTATGGGTGAAGAAACGGAAATTCACAGAGTCGACTGACTTCACAAAATCACACAGCAGATAGTGCCGCAGAGCTAGGGTTATAGCACATTCACTCACTCAACAAATCTTCAGTGGGTATTCTCGTTTTGTGGAGATTCTCATTATGGGAATTAATAATTTTCTTAAAATTTATTTTCATTGCTGCGAGTATTATGGATGTCCTCTTTTCCCTCCATTGACACCCTCCACCCGCACCATTCCCAGACCTTCACTATACAAAATGGGATGATTTTTAAAGTCTGTTTAGAAACAGCGGTTGTGTTTCCTGCCAATGGATTGTGGTCACTTCTCCCACTTCTCGTCATTGGAAGAGGAAACCTGGCTTGTGTTTCCTTCTGATGGTCATTTTCCCTTCTCGAACTCCCGATTGTTCCAGCTGCAACTCCCATCAGCCACTTGGACTGATGATTTGACAGCGGCTCGGCTAGTTTGGCTTCATTGATAGTGGGATCGCATCACATTTTCTTTGAGATGAATCAAATTGCTTTGCCGCAGCCCAGGCTTCAGAGCCCACTTGCCATGTGAGTAGGGATACTGCTGAGAGCAATGCTCACCACTGTGGTGACATGGCACAGCTGACCAGATGCTTTCCTGCTCATTGGAAGTTCTCAGTGGCCTTAGGGGTAGATAGCATAATTTCCATTTCACAGGCCCCACAGCTAAGATGTGTCAAGTCAAGTGACTTGTTCCAGGCACACACCTACAATCAGGTGGCGACCTTTCTATTAGGCGCCTGCTTGCAGTTTTCCATGTCTGCCTCCCAGCAGGACTAGGGGGAGAGGTAGGTGGGAAGTTCAGACTTCTTCTGTCCTTTCTCGTTGTGGTGGTGGCATCATGGCCCATTTGGGAACACTGATGGGGATATGCACTTCCCATTGAGTCCAGAAATGCTGCTGTCACTCACGTGGGGAATGCTAACCCTGTATGCTAGGAGCCGCTCTCACCCCCCCCCCCTGGATTTGTAGCTTTTGGATTTGGATACAGTCTCTCAGCATCCCAGGCAATGAAAGCAATGAACATCCAATGAAAGGAATGAAGCACTAATTGTAGAGCTATCCCTGGCCATTCTCACTGACATCAGCCTTGAGACTGAGGGGTGATCCTCTTATTGGAATCCAGATTGAGGGTTCAAAGTGGTTGAGTTGCTTGTATTTTTCTGGGTACAGGTATCACAACTCAGAACAACAGCCACCTGTTGTCTGTTTTATTTTGAGGACTTATTACAGACTGCCTGGGTTCGAATCTCCACTTCATCAATTTACTCCATTCTGCCTCTATTGCCTTATCTGTCAACTGGGGAAATACCTCGTACGATTTTTGTGCAGACTGAATGAGTTAATATTCATAAAGGAGTTAGGACAGCATAGCGTATAATATAGTGTTATGTTACTATAGGAGTGCTATAGCATAGTGTTTGGCATAGAAAAAGTGCTGGTGAGTGTTAGCTATATATTCCCTATCGTGGGATTTGTGACGTGTCCTCTGGGGTGTATAACAGTCTTGGAAAGACTGTCCAATCTTGAAATAGGCCAATGGTGTGCTGGTGAACCAGGTCAATGAAAAGGAAAAACTCTGATCCATAGTGTTTGCCAATTTCTATGGTATAAATTCTTCTCCCATGGCCAAGGTACAGACTGCCCCGGAGTTGGAAAGAGATGCATATAATTGACTTTCACTAGCCAGTAAAAACCAGTTCCAGCACACCACTGAAACAGTCCCTTCAGGCTATAGATCATTAGCGTAATTGCCAGTTAGGATAGCCCTCAAATCATAGCTATCGCCCCCCCCCCTTTTTTTTAATGTGACTTCATTATTTAGGGTGGGTTCCCAGTGACGGGGACCCCAGGCCATAACTGAATAACCTGGATTGGGTCAATCTGTTTCTCTCCAGGAAGGTCAAACATCATTCTTCTTACATTAGGCCTGAAGGTTGTAGCAGAGTTATTACATAAATGGTATGTCTTCCCATGAAAAATTTGGGATTTCCTGCTATGAGCGTCCTGGAGCGACTTGCTTACTGACCTTCCTAAAGTTCACTTGTTAGCTCTTTTTTTTTCCTTTGATCTATCCAAGTATCCTTCTAATACTTCCTCTCTCTGCTAAGTTAGCCAGAATCAGTTTCTGTTACTTGCAATTCAAAGAAACCTAACCAAAACATGTGTTTAGTCTCATCACTTATTGTTTGTGAGGATTCTTTCTCCGGGAATTGCTCAGCAAGGTCTTGTGTCGTCTGCACCAGGGCCTTGGAGATGGAACGAGGCAGCCCGCTCCACTGTTTGACAGCTGTGACTTGGCTCGAGTCCTTCCTGTGATTGGCCCTCAAACTACCTGTGACTTCCATCCTCAGGTCCTCGTTCAAATCTTAGGCATCTCCTGGAGCACTTCTCATCTATATTCACAGCGGCTAAAGGAATAACTACCCTATTCCCAAGTCTTCCTAGACACTGACTATTCCCACACTCACGGGTTCTGTCCATGTAAAGATTGCATCACATCCCAACAAAAGCGACCGTGGAAGGAGAGGCAGAGTATGTCATATTTCACACTAGATCCTCTGGTCACCCCTAGGTGTGCTTCTCCTAAGGATGCCTGTTGGCCAACTCAGCTTTTCTTTTCCTTCTCTGGGCACTGAGGGCCTCACAGGGCCTGTTTGTGAAATTCAAGACGACTCTCCACCTAGATCCCAAGAACACAGGCTATCTCACACTGGTACCAAAGGAACGGCCACTTTGCAGGGAGAACTGGGGTGCAGCATGACACTGATTGGGTGGCCTCTGCAGTAGGGAAACATCAAGCACTTTCCAAAAGACAAGTGAGTCCCCCCTGTGCTCAGTAAAGAAGGACCAAAGTGAATGCCCCAGGTGTTCCTCAGGCACGCCCCACGTATAATAATGTTTGGCAATCTAGACTTTGGATATAATGGGCCGATGATACAAAAAATATTTAGGAAAACAACATAAAGCTTGACGACCTAATTAAGCTATTAAGTTACCTAAGGCCATTCAATCGCCGTTACCTAGAAAGGCTGTTGGCAGTCTTATTCCTACAACATTTATCTGTGCTTTCATGTATGTGAACGAATGTGTAAATGAGTGTGTATGTGTGTAAGTACGTGTGTATGTGTGTATGAAGTACTTCAGCACAAGCTAGTATCAGTCCTTGGGTTGAAACTTAGGAATTACTTAATTTGGCCACACTGTCTCTTAACTAATCCATGGAAGTTATGCAGCTGGAAATGGAGATAGTAAATAAGAAATAATTTTAAATGACTGGATCTTCTTAGCTTTTCCTCACTTATCCCCACCAGGAAGTCTCTCTTGTCCTTCCAGAACCGGCCAGTCCAGCCCTCCCTCACACCCAGCCATCTCTTCTGTCCTCTTGAGACGCCCAGCCCTGTCATCCCAGACCAAACTGATGTCGCTTCCTTCCTCCAACCAAGCATGTTTGTGAATTGACCAGTTCACACAGATTTGGATCCAAATTCCTGTCCCACCGTTTAAAAGCAATATGCCTGTTCATTCTGCTTCAATCTCACAGCAACAGTTCACTCAATTTCACAATAGGATAATAACAGCGGTCTCCTTGGGGAATAATTTGAGAGGACTAAATGAAACAATGTGCTCTACTCAGGCCTCACATATGCCTATAGCAAACAAAGTGATAACTATTAGTAATTGTTTATTCTCCCTTCTAACAATGGAGTCATTAATCAACAATTGTTTATCTCTGTTTTGTGATTAAAGTTTTCCTTTGCATTTGCTTTCCTTACCAGAAAAGTTTGTAAGCCCTCATAGCACCTAGCACAGTATTACTCAGAGTAAAGTCTCTTCAGATATGGGGGGAATATTAAGACACTGGTTGACATTCAACTGCTCTTTTAGGCTGCCACCATGAGTGTGTCGCTGTCCTCAAGAATGCTTTTTTTATTGAGCCTCTCATCAATGAGACTTCGGGAAAACCCCTTTAAATATTCTGCAGCCCCATTCTGCTTTGACTTCCGCCTTATGTCCTGTGACCTGAAGTTCAAATCTAAAGGAAGGGGCTCCATTGCTGCTCAGGGGGGCTGGGCAGCCTCAAGGCTGTCCTGGGAGATCGATGATCAGACCTCAAAGCAATCAGTCAGCAGGTCAGTATCGCAGGGAGCGGTAATCAGTGTCAGGCTGGAGTCTGGTCACCAGAAAGCATCTCACTAAGTGGTTTTCCAGGTCCGGGGGCCCCTGTGACCATCCTGGGCTGCTAGGACCCCTCCGTCCCCTGTGGTCTGTGCAGCAGGCTCCCCCCTGGGTTATTTGCCTCGAGTGATTAGTCTTGGGTACGTGGGGGATAATAGTTGGATATTGTGGAGAGGAAATTATCTCAACCTTTTAAATCTTTGCACATAGAAGTGATAAATAATTAAAATTATCTATGGGCATATATTATAAACAAAGAAATCAGCACAGTTGCTATGATTATGGAAGGTCGAACTGTATGAAATCACTGACATTCGATTGCTTCTGATCCACACAAAAAGCGCACTTAGCATTCAGCCTAACCGCTATGAATATGAGGTCTCATGTTTCTATGTATTTATTGGTGTTCGAGCTTCTGGATGGCAGCTGGCTTGCACTAGACATTCAGAAGGAAGAGGATGGGATGGGAGGGAGCTTTTGAATCAGTTATCCCAGGATCTGATACATATCGGTGAAAATGCTGTGTGGATCCGTAGGCTAAGACTTTGGATTGGTAAATGGGATTCATGAGTATCTTCTTTACATGCTACTGCTGATGATCTGACATGGGTTCCTGGTGGAAATAGAAGGGTATTTTTTTCTTTCTCTTTTTTATTTTTAGTGTGTGTGTGTGTGTGTGTGTGTGTGTGTGTGTGTGTGGTGGTAGTGATAGGAGTGGGCGGCGGGGGAGGGCATCATTGTAGGATCAACCAGCTCATGACCTTGAAGAGTCTCTGGAGTCCTTTGTGTTATAAGCTCCGCAGAAACAGGAGTGGTGCCTGTCTGGTTTGTGCTTTTTGTCCCTGAGACCTGGCATATGGTGGGTGCTTAGTAAATGTGTGTTGAAGGCATTGGAGACCTGGGCTCTGCGCAGCTGGTGGATTTGCTTATATGGCCCGTGAACAGCCACCCAAAAGAACATGCACAGTTCAGTTGGTTCAGGCTGGACTTCCTAATTTCACTCCACAAATGTTCTGGCCACTGCTCCCCCCAGAGTGGAAATTTCGCTTCCATAAGCCACAAGGCCACCCATACTGTAAATCTGAGACTGCTTTCTATACCATTGTGTCTCGGGTTGGTTCCCCCACGATTCTTTCCAGATGTGGAGTGCGTTCAGGTAGTTTACCAGACTCTTTCATTCTGCATCCGCTGTCTGGTTTCACATTCCCTCGCCCTCTGAGAAGGAACATGCTGGTAGTGTCCCATGTACTGTCTTAATGAATCCAGAAATTTCAGGTAACTAATAGATATACCTTGTTATATCTGGATTCACTAGCTGATTTTTTTCATATATATATATATATATATATATATATATATATATATATATATATATATAATTTTTAATCAGTTGCTTAGCAATACAATACATCAAGTGTACAGTTCTATACTGAAATTAATTTAGGGTAATTAAATCTGCTCTTGCACATCCTGCTGGTGTAGGGGTTCTGGTACATTTGGGAAGCCTTGCTGAGTAGATGGCCACGTGCAGTTGACCTTGAACAAGCAGTGCTGAGTGCGCATTAGGCAGGCTCAGTGTGTTTTCCTGGGGGCATTTTAGCAGTTTCTTTCTAACACAATTCCTGTGACAAATTTGGTCTTACTTCTTGTCCTCAGAAGGTTGATGTGTGTATTTTTGAACTCTGACCTTTGGACTTCAAGTTCCTGCCAGGAAAACATACCCTCCTCATTTCCAGGCAATAAGCCCCTTTGCATTTATAATCTGTTTTATTCTGAATATTCTCTTAGCAAGTCTATGGCAAGGACAGAGGTGCAGAGATTCACTCATTTGGAAACAGCTATGTGTCCTTTTTATTTTAAAAAAGGCACCTAAAACATGCCTATTACCTCATACCCGATTTCTTAGCAGGCCCAACCCTGTACCGAATGATTATTTAGTAATTTGACAAATGGTCATTTGAATCAAGGCTTTCATCAGGAATGAAAAATTAGAGCAGAAAGGCGATTGGACTGTGAACTGCCCTCGCTCCCTCTGCCTTGTGGAGCCCTCCTGTGGCTAAAGTTCATTTGTTTAATGAGCACCCTTTGTGGCAACTTTTTAGAATATGGATGATGGAGGTGTAAGTACTTTGGGGAAAAAAAATACTTACAAAGGGCGGTATTTATTGCAACGGCCACGAGGTGGCAGACCTAAAGGCTAGACTTCTCAAAGTCACGCAGACACTGAGGTGAGGAATTGCAGGGCCCAGGTGCTCAGAAAGCCATCAGCATCCCAAAGGGAGACTCCCCTTGGTTTCCCGGAATTGTGGCTCCATTCTGAGGCGGGCAGGCCAGGAAGAACAGCGCCAGGTCCGTGGGAATCTGCCCCTCCTGGGAGCCTGCTTTGCAGGAACTCGCTCAGAGGAGCCGCTTCCAACGAACTCATTTTTTTATTTTTTTATTTCTCTCAGCAAAGATCTGCTTCACAGAACCCTAATTTGATTTTCTTCAAATGTTGTGTTAACGAAATTCTGGAATGTGCCCCCTTCTGCTCGTATCCCTCTTGCAGCAACGACATGACAATCTGTTGTGTTTTTCATTATAATTTAGCCGATGGCAATATTCTATTTCATGTAAACATAAACAAAGGGAGGTTTGATTTAGCACAAAAATGTCAAATTAAGAGGGGGAATTTTTAGTTCAGGATACAGGAGGGCAATTGGCTGTTCTGTGCAGAGACTTACTAGCAAATCTTAGTCGCCTCGATATATACTAGAGAGAAAATTAAAATATACTATCTTTTGGAAACTTAAACACACACATGCATCCATGCACATTCATCTCACCAATAAGGAAAAAAAAATAATTGATCAGATGGCTTGGGGGCCAAACCTTGAAGTCAGTGGTCTATTTCCTGACAGTTGTTCATTTCCAATGAAAAATCCAATGGGATGCGGCAAGTCTCCTGATACTGATTATCCATGGCCGGTAGGTTTAGTCAGGGGAATGCTGGGCAAAGCTCCGGCTCCCAGCGAAGTCCAGATGTATTTGGTTTCTTATTATCAATCATCAATAACCCTCTCAGGCAGTCTGGCTGCTGGGTGTGTTTTACATAGACAGCTACCTTGGCAGTTCACCGGTCAGCAGGGAAGCCTTCTGTCACTGAGCAGGAATTAATACGAGTGAATGTGCATCACCACAGCACACACCGCAGCCAGGTTTGCTGATGGATTTCAGAGCCCCTTCATTTCACTTTCCCTCCCTGCCTTCCAAATTCACCAGCTTTTTAAAAAGTTTTGTTTTGTTGTTTTTTTGTGCCGAAACTGGTTTGGCTCAGTGGTAGAGTGTTGGTCTGCGGACTGAAAGGTCCCGGGTTCGATTCCGGTCAAGGGCATGTACCTTGGTTGCGAGCACATCCCCGGTAGGGGGTGTGCAAGAGGCAGCTGGTCGATGTTTCTCTCTCATCGACGTTTCGAGCTCTCTCTCTCTCTCCCTTCCTCTCTGTAAAATATCAATAAAATATATATATTTTTAAAGTTTTTTGTAATGGAAGAATTTTTGTTTTGAAGTTGTTTGATTTTGGTTAAGTTTGCACTTGACCTTGACTTTTAAAGGGTCACCTTTTAGGACATGTTTCCATTTCCCATTCTGCATGAAATCACTTCTGCGGGTGGCCTTCCCTAGCAGTCTGGAGGGCATGATGTTGAACAGCTATTGACCAAGTTGGCCCTGGCTGGTAGGGGATGCTTTACGATAGACAGACTCTTCTTCACACGCAAACTCTGTTTTCCTCTTTGAGTTTGTTTGCATAGCAGACATCAGCTCATGAAAGTCAAATGTGTAGCTTTAACAGAAACCAATGTCAGAGGCTTTTCTGAGAGTCTGTCTTTAAATTAAGAGACTCACACTGGCGCATTTACATTTACAGAGGGGAATCCGGTAGAAAATAATACAAAACTTTTGAATCTTTACATTTGGTGGTACCCATATGATGAAATAATAGATATAGTTATGTCAAGCACTGAACAAAATCTTTGCATGCATTATCACATCTAAATCTCTCAAAATCTGAGAGTTCCTATTACCCTTCTTAGTCCATTGAAGAGCAAATGTGTGTTGCAGAGACATTTAGTAACTTGCTCAGGGTCATAGAAACAAAAGGTATTGTGGAGATTCAAACCCAGGTATATTCAACTCCAGTGCTGAGACACTAACCAGAACCTCTTCTTCTTAAGGAAGGACTTGAATGACACATATATATGTACTAGGGGCCTGATGTACAAAATGCATGCAAGAGTAGACCTGCCTTCTGCCGGTTGCCTGCACCAGCTTTTCTCTGGCACATAGGACCTGGGCTTCCCTTGGCAGCCCCTGCATCATCTGGAAGGACATCCAGTCTAATTAGCATGTTATGCGTTTGCTTTTATTTTATATATACATATATATATTTCTTTATTGATTTTAGAGAGGAAGGGGGAGGGAGAGAGAGATAGAAACATCAGTGACAAGAGAGAATCATCAATCAGCTGCCTCCTGCATGCCCCAGACTGGGGATCAAGCCCACAACCTGAGCATGTACCCTTTTGGCCAGATTTGAACCCAGGAGCCTTTAGTCCAAAAGCCGATGCTCTGTCCATTAAGCCAAACCGCCTAGGTCTTGAGTTATATTGTATTTGTGTAGTTAAGCAGAAATCACATAGGCTAACATAATCAAAAGAAGTATTTTATCTTTCTCTATTTTTAAAATTAAGCCTTTTGGTGATCAGGCAGACAGAACAGTACTACCTTGAACATGTCCTCTGCCGGTACCTGGGCTGTGGCCCCTTCATCTCTCATTGCCTTTCCGTCAGTTCACCGCAGGGATGGGGATGGAGAGAGCACTTCAGGATGGAGCATTAGCTCTTCCTGGCACTTCCTCTTCTCTGGCCTGGGGCCCTGCCCTGTGGGCCTCCCTCTCACCAACACCCCTTTGTAGCAGAATGCCCAGGGCCACTAGCATTTGCATTGTAGTGCCCTGAAGGCCTTTTCCAGCTTCTGGGTCCAGTTGCACTTAGAGGAACCCTAGGGTGGGCTAGCTGCCTCCCCAGTCATGCAGGGGCCAATGCATGGAGCAAAGAGCTTCCACAGGACTCTGGCCCCCGTGTGAGGAAATTCCAGTCATGTGCTATTAGGTTTCAAAGACAAAGTTCTGCGTAATTGGAGTAAACTATTTCTTGAGGTCAGTTGTAGGTGGGCGACAGAGAGCAAACCGCATTAAGAAGTCTGGGCTGCCAAAGGCTGGCCTTTACAAGTCTGGTCTGTTCTTTGTCCTTGCTCAAACTCCTGATTGTTCCGCCGCCGCGTCCCCACCCCCCGGGGGCCCCACCCGAGGTGAGCTGCTTCGTTTTCTGCACGGCCCCCTCGGCGTGCACAATGCATCGCTTTACTGGTGGGGGAGCGTTGATATGAATTGATAGCGAAAGCCTTTTCGTCCTCGAGATGCCGTGTGAAAACGCCGCTTTGAAAATGTAGGCACATGAGCATCTTTCTCTCCGGGGCTGATGGCAGCGAACCTTCGCCTACCCTCACCCCGGGGGTGAGGCAGAGGCTGTTTTGAGCAGGATCTTTCGTCACCCGCTGTCTTAAGTCACCTCCTACTGAACTTATGCTTGAAGATTCAGGGTCACGAGGGAAAGAAAACAGTAATTAGCTGGCAGAGTTGATTGAGCGGAATTTTTTTTTTTTTTCTTCCCACAGTATGATTAGAACATGGCTGTGGGCTGAGCACCATACATAATGTAGGTTCTCCCTCGTATGTCATTATCCGGACATTTCTTAACGGAGTGCGTTTTTTTTAAGCATCTCCTTTGGTCATTGAACGTGTTCCTAAAGATGGGTCAGCTAACTAAAACGGAATCCCACCAGAAAAAAAAAAAAAGTGCTAATGGCTCTCCCCCCACCCCCAACCAATTTATAACTTCCTAATTAGCCTGCCTCATTTACAACTTGGAAAATTAATTTTAGACCCCCTCCCCCCAAACCCCCACCCTAACCCAAGTCATCATTAATAGAAAGACAGCAACAGGGAGTGAAATGGAAATGTTTATAAAGCTCCCTTTTAAATTGGCTGTGATAAGTGAAGTAGCGATGTATTGCCATCCGGATTCTGGAGTTCTCTCTGGGAAGGTTCACCACAGCCAACACTCAAAAGAAGGCATTCATCTTACCGGGAGCCACCTTTCAGCCGCCTTTTGTTTTATTCCATAGAAGATTTTTCCCCCAGGGTGGCTAGAACCATTTTTTTGGTGTTTTATTAGCTATATCTTGACTACCTCCTACAAACTGAATGACAGTTCAGGGTTATTAAATGTGTCCACGCACATATTTTTATTCATTGTGAGCCCTGGCTAAATGCACGCAAGGGCACGGGATTGCCCCTTGTTTCACTCCATTGTTGCCCATATTCGTGAAAGAAATTATTCCCCTTGACATTTGTTTAGGCTGCGCTTTGATAAAATGCTGTCCATGGTCCGCTTTCTTAGCTTGGCATTCAGCAGGCTGTTATAGATTTATTTCTCTTTGCATTATCTTATCTTCCTTCCTAGCGTATCTGGGCTCCCTTTTTATATTTTAAGCTGCGTTTTGGGGCATAGACAGATCACCTTAGTAGTTGTGCACTGGGACATTGCAGTTTCTAAAGATAAGGTGGCGAGCCTTTGGCATATTCTAAACCTCATTAACTCTAAAGATGAGTATGCATGTTCTCTCTGCGTTGTCTGTGAATAAGCAAAGAGGGCAGATTAAGTGCTGAACGTGATTTCAGGTTCATGGAACAGTAACAGTTTCTGAAGTGATGTCCATCTGGCCTTGGATCTAGAAGGTGATTCACCTGCTGGGGAGAAGAATGAGGATTTTTCTTTGTGTTTCCAATTTATATCCAAGCGCCCTGTCCCTGGTGTCTTTTGACACGGCACCTCTTTTATTTTCCTAATATGGGAAAGGCTGCACCAAAATTCCCTGTTGGAAAAAAAAAAAGCAGGAAGATTCGATTTACATTTCTTAATTTATTCCAGTGTTTGCCATTTTCTCAAAATAGACCTCTGTGTTTTTTCAGTAAAGTCTTCATCATTAGGTGCTCTAAGTACCGTATTTGCCAGTGTATAAGACGACTTTTTGGCCCTGAAAAATATGCCTCCAAGTGGGGGGTAGTCTTATACGGCGAGTATATAACAAACTCTGTATTTTTAGTGGAAATGTTAGGGGGTCATCTTATACGCCCAGTCGTCTTATACACCGGCAAATACGGTATGTATCAGCTAAGTGGCTTATGGGAATTGTAAAGGTATAGAATCTGATGTTCAGAAATCCTCACCCTAAAAACAAACAAACTAATAAACAAAAAACACCCTGACTTTTAAAGCACAGCTAATGAAAGTCCATAACTGCAGAATTAGATCTCAGTGATCTAAATTATTAGTTAAAATTTATCATCTTGATAGTTTTTTAAATTCATTTTATAAAGCTTGTTGCTTAAAAAAAATAATGTATTGATTCTGCCACCCTAGAATTAAGAGTTTGCTCTACCTGGCATTACTGTACAAATAGGTAATGGCCATACATAGCTTTAAAAGCATCATAAGTTCTTTCTAAGTATGAAATGATCATCTTTGTCTAGTTTTACATACTTTTGTTACCTTCTGGCAATTACTGTTTGATTTAAATAGTCCAAAATTATTAAATGTAGTGTTCAATCAAGGTATTTTAGGCTAAATTTTCATTTATAATGGTCAATATTTAAATGAGAGTTTCAAAATAGATGTAACCCTTCTTATACTAATTTTATACAGAGTTCTATCAATCTAAGTAGATTTGTTACTTATAAAAGCAGACAAAGTAAAACAAAATAAAAAGGACACTGAGGAAAAGATTATGAAGAACAAAATTGGTTATTTTATATTTATATTGATGAGTGTTTTTAAATGTACTTTTATAAAAAGGATTTAAATGTAACTAGATCTGGGGCTGTATTTAGTGATAACATCTGTAAAGAGTTAGGAATTGATAAATTTTTACATGATCAATAAAAATTTGATATTAGAAATTGATGTATTGGAAGTTTTGATACTATTATAACAGGGGAAATACATGTTAAATTCCAAAAATACTAAATTATGGGATTATAGGGCAAACGGAGTTTAGAAGGTTCATTCTTTAGGTTAATGATGACTTTTAACTATTAATAAATTATATAATTCTAAATTTTTACCTGAAAGAAAAGTGGGTTAAAAGGGGCTATAGGACTAGGAATATAAAAGTGGACATAGGGAGCCTACCTAGGATATTACTGCCGCTGTCCTAGTAGGAATGATGTGGATTGTACCAGACATGTATGAGAGGATGTGTGTAGGCACTCACCTGTGCATACAGAGCCAGAGGGCAGAGAGAACATAAATACTTTGATTTTAAAGTGATCAAATTTCACATCTGCCAAGTATTTGAAGCATGTTCCTATAGTTTACTTGGTGACTGAAAGTTTTTAAGTTTCATTGACAATTTTTTAGACTTTTTTATCCTAAGAGTACTTAGGATACTTTGTGGAAGGGAAGAATAATGCAAAAAAGTACATACAGAAAAAAAAAATTAAAAATAGTCTATTCATTTTACCACTATGAGATAATGACTGTTAGCATTTCCTTCCTGTTTTTGTTTTTCCTGGGAATAGAATTTTATAGTTTGGGATCTTATTCTGTAGCTATTTTCATGTCAAGAACTGTGAAGGGCCTGAGGTTTTCCCTATGGTATGCTAACAGGTCAGTCTGGTTCAGTGTCATGGACTCTGGCAGCAAACCAGAGGCTTTTAGGTCAGAGACAAAGGACGTCATTGCTCAGGGTGCATAGAGCAATATCAACACATTTATGCCAATTCTCCTTTCCCCAAGTTCCATGGAGGCGAGGCAGCTGGGCCGGATGAACAGCTACCCCTGCAGTGGGCTGCATTAAAGGAGGGCAACCCTGAGCTTAGGGAGCCCAAATCTTTTATAATGGGCAGCAGCATGCCTGCCCTTTGCGACGGAAGGAGACACTATTATACCGAACTGGAAGCAAGGCTAGTCTTTGATCCTGACAGAGACACTGCCTCTATCTTCCAAGGCTATTTATTATACAAACATCTTTTAAAAAATGTGAGAAAAGCCGAAACCGGTTTGGCTCAGTGGTAGAGCATTGGTCTGCGGACTGAAAGGTCCCAGGTTCAATTTCGGTCAAGGGCATGTACATTGTTGCAGGCACATCCCCAGTAGGGGGTGTGCAGGAGGCAGCTGGTCGATGTTTCTCTCATCGACATTTCTAGCTCTCTATCTCTCTCCCTTCCTCTCTGTAAAATATCAATAAAATATATATTTAAAAATTAAAAATAAAATAAAAGTGTGAGAAAAGAAGATAGTGCCTATGCTCAGGAAGAGTGTGCAAAAATATGAGATTCATGGAGAATCGTCTCTCAACAAACATAACTGTTTTCACATATTAAGTTATTTTTCATCAACATTTTACATGGCCGCATGCAGCTGAAAAGAGTGTCATAGGGACATTTTCATTTGGGGCAGAGTATGGTGAAATATTGCAATCACCTTGGGTGTGTTCTAGCTAAGTTGGAGTAAAGATTTGAAGTCCATGCAGACTCTTCAGCTTGGTTTTATGTGTGAATATGCATTGGCCATCAACAACAAGCATGTCTATTATCTTAGAATGGCTACCCAGAAAGAGACTGGCTGTGTAAAGCTAGATATTAATGCTGCTATTCGTAGTCTAGCCTGCACTGGTTTTCTTCTGGAAAATGGAGATATCTCCTGACATTTATTTTTAAAAATATATATTTTATTGATTTTTTACAGAGAGGAAGGGAGAGAGAGTTAGAAACATCTATGAGAGAGAAACATTGATCAGCTGCATCCTGCATGTACCCACCTTGGGATGTACCCACAACCAAGGTACAAGCCCTTTACCAGAATCGAACCGGGAACCTTTCAGTCCAAAGGCCAACACTCTATCCACTGAGCCAGACCAATTAGGGCTGTCTCCTGGCATTTCTGTTGCTCACACATCTGACTGAACCTCTGTCAGCAGCTACTACTGACTGGCATTAGTGGGTCCAGAAAAGTCCATACAGATGCCTTCAGTGAACAGGGGTGGAGGAGATCTGAGATCTAAATAATGACCATATTGTCCAATCTTCTGGGGAGGGTCTGGTCTGGTGGTGGGGATTAAAGAAAGGCAAAACAGGTTTTAGTCCTGGGACTTGTGTGCAAAAACAGTACCCAGTACTGCTGAAACCGGTTTGGCTCAGTGGATAGAGTGTCGGCCTGTGGACTGAAGGGTCCTTGGTTTGATTCCGGTCAAATGCATGTACCTTGATTGCAGGCACATCCCCAGTAGGGGGTGTGCAGGAGGCAGCTGATTGATGATTCTCTCTCATTGATGTTTCTAACTCTCTATCCCTCTCTCTTCCTCTCTGTAAAAAGCAATAAAATATATATTTTTTAAAAAGTACCCAACACTGAGGCTTTCCTGGGATTGTGGGGTCTTCTCAGTTATCTAAACAACGGCTGAAGTGACACAATGGCTGGGACAAGACTTCCCTCAGTGGAAAGGAGAACTAAATAAAACACACCAGGCGAACCATTTCCTAGTTAATAATGGCCCCAGAAAATTCCAGATTAAAATCTACAATAGATGTTGCAATAAAATTGGATTATTAAAATTGGAGGAATCAACTTTTCTGGTCATTTATTAATGACCAGAGTGAACTCGTCATTAATTTTACATGAGAAGAGTTGTACATGGTGCCGTTGATGTTTTTGAGAAGTATAAAGCGAACTTCTCTATTGCTTGAGCAAACATTTTAGACACCTCCTATGTGCTCAGTGCTCTGCCAGAAGCTGGAGAAGTAGGGTGCCTAAGACCAAGAAGCTTCCACTTTCATGGGGTGTCAAGCAGAGAAAAATCATAAATATCTAAGATCCTTTCTAATAGTGAAGAGTTGTATAAAATAAAACAAAAAATGCCAGGGTAATGTAGCCGGGCAGCGGCTTGGGCACAAGGTGCCAGGTGGAGAGGCACTGCCAAGGAGAGGAGCCGGAGATGGTTTGTCTGAAGCGGATACATTGGAGCTGAGACCTGAGGGATAGGGAGCTGCGAGGTGAGGCCATTCCAGCCAGAGGCAATGGCAAGACAAAGCTTATGAGGTGAGAACAAGTGTAACATTTTCAAGGACTAGAAAAGAGTTCAGGAACATAATGTGCTGGAGCCTAATGATGGAGGAGGGAGAAGTGGAAAAAGATGACCTCACAGAGGTGGTCAGGGCCAGTTGGTGTAACGAGCTGCAGGCATCAGTAAAGGCTCTGGATGTGAAGTCTAATGAGTGATGCAATGGATTTTTCATGCAACCGGCTGGTGGAATTCGTAGTTAGAATGTTTTTAAAGATTACTTGGCCAATGTCTGTACCAGGGAGACTAGTGAATGAACAATGTGAATAGATGCTGGTGGTTGGGAAACGCTTCCCAGCAGTAGATTAGTTTAGATAAGGAATGTATGAGGCTGTTGATTGGCTCTGGGTAGAGATGGAAAGAAAGGAATCAAGGACGACTTTAGGTTTGGGGCTTGGGCTACTTGGTAGATGGTGCTGTGATTACCGAGATAGGGAATGCTGAGGAAGAAATGGTTTTTGGCGGAATGACAAGAAAGCCTCACTAATTGCATTGAAAATGGGAAGGGAACCCTAGTATATATATCTCTGTTTGCCTTCAAATGGAAAGCTTACAGGAAAAAAAATTATAATCGATATTGAAGTTGCTGCCCAATTTTGGATGGATGGATGGATGGATAGATGGAGAGATAGATGGATGGATGGAAGGAAATATGGACAGGCATATTGATGAATGACTTGATGGATAAATGGGTATATATATGAAGGTGTTTTAAAAGCAAATGTTCATATGGACTCCCTCCATTTCTTATATGCTGCTGTAGCTGTGAAGCCATTGAAAGTCTCCTCTCTTAGAGGATACAGTGTGTGGGTTTCAGGGATTCTGACCCACACAACTTTGTCTATTCTGAGAGTCAAGGAAATAGTTTGTCTTAAGCATTATCCATAATTCCTTCTCATTGAGACAGAACTCCGTGGTTCATTTCAGTTATAAATGACAAATGGTTCCCCCCCCCCCACTTTTTATAAATCACCACAATAATCTTTATTTTACCAGACAGGAAGCTCTGCTTGCGGCAATCAGTGAGAAAGATGCAAACATCGCCCTGCTGGAACTGTCTGCCTCCAAAAAGAAAAAGACGCAGGAAGAAGTGATGGCCCTCAAGCGGGAGAAAGACCGACTGGTGCACCAGCTAAAACAGCAGGTGGGGCCTCCTGCCCGTCAGGTGTGTTTTGCTGGGTTTGAGCCGCTGGGTGCTTCCTGTGGGGTTGGCAGCTCTTCATTTTCCCATGTCCACCCTGCAGGCTCCAGCAGCTGAAAGCAGGTAGGAGCAAGATGGCCTGAGTTGTCGCTGGAACACCATTTTACTGCTTCTCCGTGTGGGCTGCATGTGGCTGGCCTTGTGTGGTTTGCAACCAGCGCTGTTTTCCTTTCTTTTGTGTTAGCCTCATCTCCCCAGAAGTAGCTCTCAGCTCTCTTCCTTCCAGTGGACTTTGTGTGACTTCTGACTAAATCCCGGGAACTACTAATTAAATTCTGGGCGCATTCTCTCCCATTGGACCCGTTATCTTCTGTCTTGCTCACTCTCTGGGCCTGCAAATAACTTCCCTCATCCAATTCTTGAGATTTCTTTCTCAGCACACTTCCAGCTTTGGCTCTTTAACTGTTTCCTCCTGGACCTTTTGGCCGGGGGGCATCTCCCAGCCCCTGGCCCCGCCAGGCTATGCTTGGAGCCCTCCCGGACCATTATTTAGTCTAATATTTTTTTATCACTTGTTTACCTCATTTTCCTCCTCACTGGGGCACTATACTTCTTCTGAGGGAAAAGTAAGGGGGGACAAAGTCCTAATGTGTGCAAAAAAAAAAAAAATAGTTGTTTGCTTTCTGGACGGTCTTCTGGAAGTGGCTTCAATGGAAATAATTGCACCTGAAGCATATTGCAAAGTCATCCCTGAAATCTTCAGGCATTATTTCTCCTCTCCGTATAACTTGGGAGCTTTCGGAAGCAATGGCTCAAATGTTCACTCAGATCCTAGCTTCATTATGAAACCTAGCAACTATTATGGCTCAATGCTCTGTGGTCTCACAAGATGGCTGCCACATCTTAGCTCAGGCCCCATGTGGCTCTGAAATTCTCTAAGTGCCACATGGTGCCACGCGGAGTGTGTCCACGTTGATTTCAGCCCCCAGGACTGGCCCGCTGCCTGCTAGGCTGATGTGGGCTGAGCACACGGTGCAAGGTGAATGGAAGGGAAGCCCAAGGCATAAGTCCCTTCTCCTCAAATTGGACCAACCCTTCTTCCTCAGGAAGGAAAAGGCATCCTTTGGCCCTCAACCAGAGGCCATTTCTCATGGGGCCACCTTGCCGAAGGAGAGGGACCAGCACCATGCCTGGGCACCTTCTCCTGCAGAGGGAGGGTCCCGGGCACTGCCAGTCATGGGGGTCATTCCACAGAGCGGCATGCCTTGCTAGTGCTGGCCCCGGGGCTCGGGGGCCGCTTCCATCTGACCTCTTGTTTGGGGCTGTGCATCTTCTACACTGGGGTTCTCTCACCCTCTTGGCCACAGAAAGTCAAGATGAGCCTCCTTCTTTAATTTCTCCGAGCTCCTTCCCCGTGCGCCCTGCACCCTCCCCTCCTGCACCTAACCATTGTAGCTTTCTCCCACAGGTGTATAGACCTAGGAAACAGCCCCTGAGCTCGAATATACCATGCACTTGTGATGCTTGCTACAGCCCAGATATTACGGCCAAGTACCGCGGGTCCAGCTACGATGCACACATGATCCAAAGGTCTCAGGTCAGTCAGTGGCTAAGGAGACACTTGCCCCCGCCATGGAGGGTGGGGGTGCGTCAGAGCCACATCCTATCTTGACCTTCACCTCTTCTGGTGATTTCCAGGACTTGGTAGCCATAAAGTCTGGGGAGCATTATGTGTGAATTTGTAAGGTAACTTCATTTATTACACATTTGCCCAGGGTTCCAGACTGGCTGAGCCCCCTACAGGGCCAGCCCCTCTGAGATGGCCCTGCATCACTGCAGAGCCACGGCTGCCAGAGGCCTCCTGTCAGGCATAGTGGATGAGGTTTTTCTTTCTGTCTCTTAGATCCTTTGCCCCAATAAGGATTGTTTTTAGGGCTCCTTTTTTTTTTTTTCTTGCTCGGTATCATGGAAATGCATGATTCTGAGTGTTGGATTCCTGGAAGGGTTGAGTGTAGGCCTTAAGTATGTCCTGGGAAACCACACAAAGCCTTCATTCTTCACGACGGGCTTGTTTTGGGGTGTTGTGGGTCACAGTTGGGAAACCCGGCCATGCAGAATGAGGCTCCTGGCGGGGCTGAGGCAGGTCTGAAAAGCTGCTGTGGGGAAAGAGGCAGCAAAGGAGGGGGATGGGCTCCTCGGTGATATAGGTTTGAGACCCTCCCACACCCTCCCCGCCACAGAGCAAGGAAGAGCACACCCGTGTTTGTATTCTTGTAAATGGTAATGATTCTAAGCATAACGATCCATCTGCATATGAAGCATCCTTTTTTTACTGGGTGTTTACTCCATGCCAGGACGTATCTAGTATCCAGAGGATGCTGTCCTACATCCTTTCTGTAGCCCTGTGGTGTGGGTACCAGGATCACATCCCTTTTCTAGGAGCATACCTGAGACTTCCGGTGTGGAAGCACGAGCCCAGGACACACAGCTTTAAGCAATAGAGCTTGGTTTGGGGTGGCCCACCCGAGTCCGTCCACACATGCACCGCCAGGTTCAGGCAAGAATTCAGAGTGACAAGCAGAAGGGAACTGCAGAAAGTGTGAGGCCCCCTTCCTTTTGTAAACCTGCATGTAGATGCCCAGATCTCCACGTAAGAATGTTCGCCAGCCATTCACCAGGAGTGGGTTCTGCCCAGAGCTCTTAGGCTTCGGCTCTCTAATCACATCAGTAATTCCTAATACTTTTGGCTCTTACCATGCTCCCGGAATGGACCTGAGAGCTTTACATACATACACTCATGAGCTCCCAACGCAACTGAAGGGTGATGCTCTTACCGAGAAGGGAGCAGAGGTCCAAAGAGGTGGGGTGCCGTGCTCAGGCATTACAGCTGGGCACCCTGTGATGCTTGAAGAGACCCTTTGCCACGCAACCTTACATGGATCTTGCAGGTGCTATCTAGAGTGAATCTGGATTCTAGATCTTGTTACCTGAGCAATCCTGGCAAGATACTAAACCCCCCTGCACTTCAGTTTTCTCATCTGTAAACTGGGCTACCAACCTAATGCAATGGGTTGTAGTGAGATATAATGAATATAGAAGTGCTTTTTGTATGACTGGCACATAATGGATGCTGCTTATTTGGGAGGTGTTCTTGCTATTACCACTGCTAATAATAACTGGTTTTATCACTACCAACCCTCGGAGACAGCTTGGTTTTGACCTTATTATCGCTGCTTTTTACATGCCTGGGAGTCACCACTCATAGAGCACAGCTAGGGGACCAGACTGCGGAACTGTGGAAGAAAGAGCAGACAGATGTCCTCCCAGCCCTTAAATCTAGGTACTTGGGGAGCAGTGTGCAGGCAAGTCAGGAATTCTAGACCTCAGCTTCCGGCCTGCACTGAACAAGCTTATGATTAAATTTACTTGGTTTGTGTATCCAGCCCACATAGACAATAAGAGAGGGTGTCTCTGGGAGGGAAGGTCCCAGACCTCAGTCATCCTCACTTGTGTGACTGGCTGGAGTGAGCAGAGCTGTTTTAGGTGCTCAGGCTAACAGGAGAGAGAGCCATGGATGTAGGTATCCATCTGCCTGATTTTCTGCAAGCATGCTGAGGCAGACGGGGCCACGAGAGGTATCAGCCTCTTCAGTCTGCCTTTTGAGCTTGTTCCATCCCATGTAGGTACCTACTCTGTCCCTGGCATTCCCAGCGACTGGACACGAGTAGCTCATACAATAATCCCCATAGTTATTGCACTTTGCCGAGCACATAGTAGGATTTGAAACTATTTATCGTGTGAATGCATGCCCACATGCCAGGTTCTATGTCAAGTGCTCTATGTATATGTGAGTTTACAAACATTAGCTCACACTTTCCTCATAATCAACCAACCCATGTATCGCATACCTATATGTGTCAGGTCTGTGCCAGGTGCTGGGGATTCATCCCCAGAGATATTTTACCTGCCCCAATGAGAAAAGCATCACCCTCGTTTTTTGAGTTGATCCAACCAAGGCTCTGAGAGACCAGCTGACTCAACTACCATCATACCTCTCATACCTAGCAGTGCGGGTTGTGCCCCACTGCTGTAGGAGTGCCGATGCTTCGATTTTAGCTGGCTAAATACTACCTCCCTATGGCAACCCTGTGAGCCATGGATTAGCGTCCTCACAGAAGCCATCAGAGGAGCCTGTTTCCAATGCATCAACCTGTACCTCCCAGGCTGCCCAGAGTCACAAGGATGAGCAGAGGTGGGTAGCTTGGCGAGACCAAGTGCCACACTGGACTTCCACTCAGCAGCTATTCATCACAAGTATTTTCTGTGTTAACATGCTAGGCATTTCTGGAATACCTCAGTGACAAAATAAAGTCCCCGTTCTCATGGAGTTTCATTTTTAATGGGTGGTGGGGAGAAAAGCAATAAATCATGAACATAATTAACAAGTAAATTATATGACAGGAAAAGAAGAGTATAGACCAGTTTAAGGGCGAACAGGCATTCCAGAATAGGACCGATGTGCTGGTGACACTGCAAAATAGGGTAGTCAGGGTGAGCCTCCTTGGGAAGGACTAATTGAGCAAAGACTTGAGGGGGTGAGAGAGTGAGCCCTGTGGCTGTCTAGGGGAAGAGTGTTCTGGCAGGGAGAACAGCTGGTGCAAAATCTTCTAAGCGCGGTATATTTTGGAGCAGATAATTTCTGCAGTTGGAAAGCAGAATTCACCAGCCATTCAGCCTTAGAACAGTGGGGGTCTCTTTGGGGTACCACTCAGAGTGCCTTGTTTAATGCTGCCCAACTGAGCCTACTCTCCAAATCCCCAGCTCCAGCCTCCAAGGAATCCCATAGCTTAGCTTGCATTTTATAAAACATTGCCACACCCTGGCTTGGTGTGGCTCAGGTGGTTGGAAAGTCCTCCTGTACACCAAAATGTCACAGTTTGACATTCATGTTCAGGGAACATACCCAGGTTGTGGGTTTGATCCCAGGTTGGAATGCGTGCAGAAGGCGGCCAATTGATGTTTCTCTCTCACATCAATGTATCATGTCCCTCTCTATTTCTCTCTCACATCAATGTATCATGTCCCTCTCTATCTCTCTATCCTTCCCCTTCCTATTTCTTTAAAATCAATAAAGAGGGCATATCTTCAGGTGAAGATTAAAAATAATAATAATAATAAGCACTGCCACTTTCTTTGGAGCCATGAAGAGCTAAAGCCAGAGTGTCTTGTCACACTGATGAGATTTTCAAATAGAGTAGGAACAGGCCCTAAGACAACACGCCCTCCTGGACTTTCTGGCAGTCTCAACAACGCACCGCTGGATTCCACAATCCTGCACGCCGTGAGCTGTAGGAGGCAGGCAGGTGGACAGTACTGGCCACCACCAAGCCATGGCCTCCTCAGGTGATGGCTGTGCCTTAGAGAAATGCAACCAGCCTCCAGGACAAGCTGGAGGCTCTCAGACCTCCACTCCACAGAAGCATGATCTTATCTAAAGATAAATTTTATGATGCTCAGCACCCTCTAGCCCTCACGTCTGCAAAACCTTCCCTGGCTTGCTTCGCTGTTGGGATAAAGGCAAATTCAGACCCTTGGGCTCTCTGCTTGGCACATGTGATTCCCTCTGCCTGGCACACATTTCCTTCATTTTCTCACCTAGTCAATGCCCCCTCAACCTCTCAATCTCAGCTCAACATCACTTTTCCAGGGAAGCCTTCTGGGACTTTCTCAACTGGGTCAAACCCCCAGCGGGGCACTCCTATAGCATATGTGCATCACGTAATTACACTGCAGTAGAAACAATTTTGCATTTGTTTTGATGAGTACTTAAGTAGTAATTATTCACCCTGCTAGTTTATGAGCTTCATGAAGACCCATGACTTTTTCTGCTGACCATTTATCCACAGGCCTAGCACAATTGCTAGCATATAGTGGGCATTTAGTAATTATTTGTGAAATGTATAAATCAATGAATGAATGAATTTACAGGGTAACTTATTTTTAAAAAAAAGAGACATCATTGATCAATCATGTCTTTTAACAAGAGTTAACTGCATAATTCTTCTTATCCCAGTATTCTAGGCAGACACCACCACCAACCTATAGGAGTCCTAGGAGAGATGAGACCCGTTTGCCAAATGATGACCACAGAATGGTGCGTGTCCTTTCTTACCATGTCGCAAGACACTTTACAGAAACACCTTTTTTCATATGAATTATTTGCAACCATGACCATTTTCAACCTTTTCTCTTAATTTCTTCATCATATTCTAGTTCAAATCCTCTCCAATTTGGGGGGGGTTCTTCTTGACTAAACTGTCAGTGAGTTTCTGGATGTGGCAGAGATTCCTTTTATGAAGGGAGACCTTCCATCTTATCCCTGAAAACTGAGCATCTCATAAATCAGTTTGCCTAGAAATACCTGCACTCAGTTAAGCATCTGTCAGGAGAGCCAGAGAAGGTGATATGAAATGAACTCAGAAATTCCAACTATGCCTAACAACAAAAGAATCTTTATGATACTCTTCACGTGTTGACGCCAACGTCAGTTGTAAGCTGAGCACAGTGGAAAGGTAAGAGAGCAATACAGGTTAACCTTTGGTTATGTGTTGCATAAAAAAAAGATAAAGCATTAATCATAGTTTCTTGTAGACAGATAAGACTATCTGTTCTCTTCTTCCCAATCCCGTTTCTTCACAAGCACACATCTCTGATGCTTTTACTCCACCTTTTTCTTTAAAAAAAAATCTGGCTTCCAGATTTTTGCAGTTTTTGGAGAGGATCTCAATTGAGAATGGGTGAAGTTTTTTTGTTTGTTTGCATTCTTGCTCTAGGGAGAGTAGTTCTAAAAATATTATTAAAAAGTACCATCTTTCCTTCTTTTGTGTCTTGGATCCAATCCCTCCAGCTCTTCCTCCACCCTTGAAGAAAGGACTGACATCAAAATAATTAATTCTGAAATCATTGCATTTTCCTGCTGCTAAAGGATTTTTGAAGAAAGCTTAAAACCAAATCTTACCCCCTAAGCCTTATTTCCAAATGCTCCCCTGTGTGTGGAAGGAGTGATATGCACATCCTTGATGAAAATGCTTTTTTAAAATGAGGGCCAGACACTGTTGTTTAGTTCAAATTAGAACCAGCTTATTTCTCAGAACTGGTTAGAATACTTTTGTGATCAGAGATAAATTGTACTTGCTTTTCTTTTTCCTTCCCTGCCAGTTTTGGGCATTGAGTTTGGCCACCAGTAAATACGCTGGTCAGTTGTTATCAGGAAAGTGTTAAGACCAGGAGACTAGGCCACTGGTTCTCTGTGTTTTCCCCCAGAGTTTTCAGAGGGGGAAAAAAATCCTATGTCCAGATTAACATTCTGGAGGGTATGCCAGGTTACATAGTGAAATCTATTTGGGCAGAGTCTCCTACCCACACTCCACCACCACCACCACCACCACCACCACCACCATCAAGTTGTCCAGAGGTCATAGGACTGGCTCCAAGAATTATCCAGACAGGTGGGGAAAAGGAGAAGGCAGAGCTGACCCTGAAAGTGCTCACAACAGCTGGTGGTTAAGGGTGTGATCCTAGTCAAAACTGGATCTTGGCAGAGGTAGAACCGTCCTGTCAGGGGAGGTGGGAAGCTCCCCAGTGGGATGGTTGGTCTGGCATTTCTTTCCCCCTCTACTGGAGGCCGCACTACATTGTGCTTCCTATTGATGGGCCCATGGCATTGTATGCAGATGACTTTGAATTTCGCTGATAGTCAGGGGGTGAGCACAATTAAACAGCAGTGGAGGAACTCCATGCAGTAGGGTTCCCATAGCCTCGTGTTGTCCTTGGATGAGCTCCAGAAAAGCTTGATTCGATCCCAGCATTGTAATGCATCGCAGACTTGCCCAGATCGAATTGCTGAAATGCAAATGCATTGGTTTTCACTGCAGACTCACTTTGGGTTAAGCTTTTCATGTCCCACTGGTAAAATCTAGCCACATCTCTATTTATCATTGCCTTCAATGCCAAGGATATTTACAGTATGTTGAATCCCCTTTGCAAACAGAAATACTTACATCTCTCCGGGGCAGGCCAGGGATAGGGCTTTCTCATGGAGGTAAAGGTACTCTGTGCTACTGAAAACAGTGTCCTCTGAGTGTCCGAGACAGGTCAGGACACTTGGTCAGCATACCTGACCACAGGTAGGGATTTTAAATACATTATCTCAATCCTACCATCTCTGTAAACTAGATGTAATTAATCCCATTTCCGAGATGAGAAAGTGTCTGCTCTCTCCGCTTGGAGACACTCCTTACTTACTCCAGGCTGCTCGTGCCTCCACCCTGCTGCTCAGGGAATCCACTCAGTTGGCTAGTTGCTCCATGAAATAATACTCAAAGATCTCAGAGACAGAGTATTTCCTCTGCACTTCCATGTTTCCCAAATCCCTTTAGGAGTGCTTCTTCCCAAAACATCAGGCTGACCCCGGTGGACTGCTTTCTGAGTCTATCAACAGAATGAAGCCATGTTTTACACCTACCATTGTTCTCTTCCCTGAGCGCCTGAGGTGGGACTGTGCTGGGCACTCTTGGCTGTAGAAGGAGGTGTTGGCTTTGCTCTTGAGCTTTGAGTTTTTATCATTTCTCGCGCCGGGAAAAGACAGTTCACGTAACAGAAGACTGCTCTTTGGGGATTGCAGAAATGTTACCAGCTTTCAGAAATCTTTGCGTTGCAGAGAATGCTTCATACAGAAGTAGATTGGATTGCCAATCATGAATTTTATGATTGGCAATCCATAGCCTATCTTTTTGTGGCCCTGTGATACTTTCTCTTAAACTTTCAAGAACCCTAGTGTAAACGGTGCTAGTTTTAGAAGAACTTACTCTTGGCTTTTCAAGCATACCATTTTAAGTGAAAATTTTGAAAAGACCAACTTCACCATGGTGCGGTGCTGCCTTTAGAACTGCAGGAAAAGGAGAGGTGGGTCTGACTTTTAAGCTACACAGCGACTTGCCAACTTCGCTCCGGTGATTTGAGGCGCCCCCACAGCATCCAGCAGTTGGCAGAACACATCGGAATAGCAGGCTTAGCTGAAGGTGACCAAAACAGAGAAGGGCATACAAGTGCCAAGAAGATCTCTCATGCGCTCTCTCTCTCTCTTTCTCTCTCTCTCTCTCTTTTTATTCAAATTTCACATCTGTGCTCTATTTTTAAACATTTATTCTTTAAGTGATAACGCATGTTTTACCAGGCCTCTTATTGGATTAGACATGTTTGAAATCCCCTCCACGTTAACCTGTTCGTGACCGCCTCCGAGAACATTTGGATCTGCCACCAAAGCAGAGAGCGTCTACGGGGAAGGTTCCCAAGGTGTCCGCCACCAGAGCCATCTCACTCTGGAAAGAGAGGGACCCCGCTGTTGCACGGGGTAGATTTGGGGGAGCTTAGATAGGCATAGCTTCGTGAGGACACGTGTGGGTGTAACATGTCCAGTGTTCTTGCTCCTCGAGATAGTTTCGCTACTCACATTTTAGAGTGGGAGGGACTAACAATTTTTTAAACTCTTACTGCATACCTGACCACAGGGAGGGATTTTAAATACATGATCTCAATCCTACCATCTCTGTAAACTAGATGTAATTAATCCCATTTCCGAGATGAGGAAACTGGGGTTCAGGAATTGATGCCACAGCTAGTGGTGGGGGGTGGGGGGGAGGTCTCACTCCAAAGCTCTCCCATGCTCTTCTCAGCAGATGCCCCCAAGTTGGGGCAATACCTTGTTCAGGGGATAGCCCCAATGAAATGGGGCTAAAAGGCAGCATAAGAAGGCTTTATTGTGTGATCCAGAGCACGACTCCCAGCCCCTCCCTAGGGCCCCAAGGCTCCTGCCATGACCTGAGGTCACATGTGCACGCTGGGGAGGGAGACTTATCTCTTCCTGCATCACCAGGCATTCCAGCTGCCTTGGGGAGCAGGGCTGGGAGCTGATCCTCGGGCTGCATTTCCTGTTTTCCAGCATGAAATGTTGGCACTTGCTTCTTGGAACCTTTGTATTTCATTCTCAAGCTATCTGCTTGAAAGTCACTTTTCCCTTTAGTTTTCCATCTTCTTCTTCATCATTGAATATATAAAAACAGGTTTCTCCTGGTCCCTTTCTCTCTCTCTCCCTCCTTTCTTTCCTCTGATCATATAATTAAAAGTCCTTCCAGGCTGTCTTCACCTTATCATTTCAAATGAATTGAAAAAAGATCCGACTTCCTGCCCTTGTGTCTTCCTAATGCTGAATTTGAAAATGAAAGAAAAGTCCTTTTCCCCCTCCCTCTTCACTTCATCCTGGCCCTTGAATAGCTGTGTTCAAATCAGAGTGATTCTGTTGTTGGTCAGCAGAGCTGCAAACCCAGTTCACCCTTTCCAGCTTCACAATTCTCTCTCTCTCTCTCTCTCTCTCTCTCTCTCTCTCTCTCTCTCTCTCCAAATAATAATTTAACAGGAAAAGGATTTTTCATTAGAGGAAGGTAGTTCTCAGAATTTAACATTGCCAGTAGTTTATCTTTCTTTCTTTTTCTTCTTCTTTTTTTTTTTTTTTTTTGTTATTCTTTACTCAAGGATATTTTCCCAGTGATTTTTAGAGAGAGTGAAAGAGAGGGAAAGACAGAGAAAAACATCAATGCGAGAGAGACACATTGATTGGTTGTCTCCTGCATGCACCCTGACCAGGGCCAAGGAGGAGCCTGCAACCAACATATGTGCCCTTGACCGGAATCGAACCCAGGATCCTTTGGTTTTGAGCAAAACCAGCTAGGGCAAGTCTTTCTTTACTCTTACTCGCTCCATATTCTTTTTGGGAAAATGCCACTTTTTTTCATCTCTGTGACATGCTAACGGCAGAGTTAAAAGTTCCAGAATCTCCCATGTTTACTCTTGTTCTATTTTTTTAACTCAACCCATAATAACGAACTATATTTAAAAAATAAGGATTTAATTTTAACCATCCTTATTATATAAATGATAGTTTTTCATAATTGAAAGCATATAAATAAATGCTTTATTATAAAAATAATATGTGTTCATTAAAGAATCTTAGGAAAATGTAAATAAAACATTAAAATCCCCCATATTCCCGCCACTCAGAAGTAACTGTCATTAAGATTTATAGTTTCCTACATTCCGTTGTCTATATACATATTTACACAAAGACATGACATACTGCATAATAAAGATTTTTTAGCCTTATAAACATTTAATGTGGTGTGCATTTTCCCACATCCTTAAAAGTCTTCAAAAATATATATCTTGGTTGTATGACTTCCATCATTGCCATAATTAATTTTATCCTTCTTCTCTTTGTTGTGATTTCAGTTAATTCCTAGTTTTTCACCTTTATAATCACATTTGATAAACATCTCAGTACATTAATATTTTTTTCCTTATTTTTCTTAGGATTAATGCCCCAGATTTTAAATATTGGAGTTATGGGCATTTTGAGGATTTTAGAGAACTAAGCAATAGCTCTCTCCTACAAAATGCTTGACATGTGTAAGTTTTTACATAAATGCCACCTATTTGTGTTAAGTTCATTGAAGCTATAGTCTGATAACATGCCACTCAGATTTGGGGCAGAGTATTACTCCAGGGAATGTAAATGGTCAGTACGCTGAGAGCGCGTCAGAGATTTTTGCAACTTCTTAGGGGAGTTGGCATGGGAAAAAGTGAGCAATCCATTCTGAAAATCTTAATTGAGCATATACTATGTGCCATCTACTGTCTGGACACTGGGGATATAGCAATGAACATATCCCTGTCCCAAGGGCGCATGTGTTCTATGAGGGACACGTGAGAAACAATGACATCAAATACCTGGTGTGATGGATGGCAATCAGTTGTGTGAGGGGAAATTTAAATGATATGTGAGGTGTCTTGGAAGTAATTTTGAATGGGGTGTCCCTGGGACTCCCCCTGAGAAAGGGTCATGTGAGCAAAGACTTGCAGGGGGTGAGCCTGGTGGAGCGCTGTATAGGAAGGGAGTCCTTGTGAGGACATGCTAGCCAGGAGAGCTGCAATCTGTCCTCGGGTCCCAGTCCCAAGTGCAGTTGCTGAGCTGACAAGGTGGGGGAGCCAGAACCCCACAACACCAATGTTTAGATGCTTGTATTTAAAAAAATAAAATAAACACACAAGGACCAAAACCCCACTCTCTTATCTCTGCCCTGAGAGGCCATTGGGAAATGCCTCTTCGGACACAGCTAGCGAATCTGTATTCGGGTGATCTTTGACACAGTCTGGGAACGGAATCGTGCAAAGAGGTTACAAGTTCAGACTGGACAGAGAGGCTGTCATTTCAGAAAACAATGAAAATTGACTGAACACGAATGGTGACTCGGAAGGTTTCAGTCCAGGGTGGTTCTTATGCCCAGAAACCTCCGATTCACTGATCATCTGGAGGCTGGTTCATTTCCTCTCTCTCGTGGTCCAGCACTCCTAAAGTTACAAACCCAGCTCAGAAGCCAGCCAGACACCCTATTATTGCTCTGGGCTGTACTGGGTGTGCCAAAGCCCTTTGGGGTGCCAGAGTAGGAAGCAGGTGTGTGGGCCACAAGGCCAGACAGAGTTTCTCTTGTCAGTCTTCTTTGGTTGGGGGGCCCAGTGTCTGACACAAGCAGCCATGTAGAAAGTAGGATGTTAAATGTTTAACAAAACAAGGGCGCCCACCTCACCAGGGAAGCATGGCAGGCAGTCAGCGGTGCGGGGTCTGAGAATGGGTCTGGGTGTCAGAGTTCCAGCTCAACTCTGACCCCAACACAGAGAAACCGTGGGTATCTCGTTTTGCTTCTCTAACACAGACTCAGTTTCCCCATTTGTAAAATGAAGGAAGTGGACTAAGAGAACTCCAAGCTATAATGTCACAGACTATTCCAGCCTGTTCACAGGTAGGATGTCGAGTACTTGATCATTGGATGCTAAGCAAATGGCAGTATTTGCTTTCATGGAGCCTGCCGTTGAGTAGGGGGTTGCATTGTTCAATAGGACATTAACACAACTATCATTTCTCGAAGGAATTATATTCTAAGCACAATTTTATAGTTTGGTTGTTTTCTTACAATCCTCCCAAACCAAGCCACAGAGCTGGTTGAGTGGTCAAGGAAGATGCTCGGTGCATCTGCCTGCAGGAGTCACACTCTGAGCCCCTTTTTTCCCCATTGCAATGAAGTTGCCATCTTTCCCACCAGGGAGTACCTGAGAATTCTAGATCGTAAAGGCGACAGGGAGGAAGGAAGGCTCTGAAGTGTGCTCAAGTAATGAATCCTGACTGATCTCCACTTATTAGTATAAAATGGTGGCTGGTCGATGTGCCTTCCTGTAGAATGGGTATATTGTTTTCTACCTGGCCCACTGAAAAACATCGTCATGAAGGATCTAACCTGAGGGCCGCACACGTGTGCAGGAGGTTGACCTCAGCTCTGAGGGGCAAGGGCAGGGCCATCTTATGGTTCCCCACAGGGTAGCCCTGTGCTTTGAGGACTGATGGTCCCAAACTGTCTCTGGTGACAATCCATTGACACAAACCTGCTCTACACGACTTGTTTCCCTGGACCAAAGAAGAAAGAACTTGAGTGGCAATGTTCATAAACAGGCCCCCCTCTGCTGCTTCTCTGGGAGCCAGACCCTGATTTATCCCGGGAGAAAAATAAATAGTGAAGAAGGTACAAACACTGCCTTGAAAGAACCCAGTTCAGAGTGGGTTCAGAAAGCTTCCTTCCAGGAAAGGAGCGTCCAGACCTCCCAGCCCCAGCCTTGCTTGTCCAGACTCCTGGGGGGTCTGCCGGGGCCAGGGTCTTCTGAGGCTTCCCAGATGAGGCCGGGCTTTCCGGGAGAGAGAGCTGCGTTCCGGAGCCTTCCCGTGATGCAATCCTCGGCGAGGCAGGGAAACGCAAAGCTGATATTTTGGAGGGGAAGAGCCATCTCCGGGGGACTATTTTTTATGAACCAAAGACACTTAAGTGTTGCTGATTTATCTTAATAGCAGATACTCTGAGCAAAAGTCCCAGTTGCCTCTTTGTGCTTTTGGCAAGGATGGATGAGAAATGGGGTGGAGGAGACCCAATCAGAGAGCTGGCTAGCCCAAAGTTCAGGAGTCTTAATCTCCCTCACTCCAAATATGTAATGGAGACTTGTTTCCAAAGCTTTTCAAGTTGCAGGTGGACACCCAGCTTTGGCAAGAGGCAGAGCGGCTCACATCGCCAGTTCTGCAGCTTCCAGAACAGTTATCTCGGGCAGGAGGGGAGAAACGCCTGCATCTCCCTTGGGTGGTTAGTTCTCTAAGCTCAGTCACCACATTCTGGTTGCGAGGGTGCTGTTCCTATGTCAAAAAAAAAACCTTTCCTTTGTCACGTGAAGAGCCCTCCTGCTTGTCACACATATAATTGGGACTCTCCAAAGACACTTCTCCTCCTCGGTCCGGGCTGGAATGAGACCACGCTGAACCCAGCGCCTTAGGAGTTGGAATATAAATTATGTCAAGGCCAAGTTCCATGTCGTGACATTTGCTAATCCTTATTAGATATGGATAAATTCGCATGGCTTAATTTGGCGTGTTGACCACGTCTTCAGATTGTCTTTTGGGACTGGAACGGAAATGCACAACTTTCCTGTATTTTTTTTTTAAATTTCTTGAGAATGGGACATCATTTTTTATTGTTAGCTGGTGGAAACTTTGGTGAATCGTGGCCAACTGTGGCTCACCCCCACAGGAAGAAAACATGACTTTAGCTGAGAACATATTTGAAACAAACCAGAATATTTTATTTTTTTTTGAAATATCTTCCCACTTAGAAAACACACACACACAAAAAAAACAAGCTGTCCAACAAATATTAATGTTCTGAGCAAGACCAAGAGAATTGAGGAAGTCGAAAGCTAGAATTTCCCTCTGAGGAAAATTTTAGAGTGATGTGTGATGCTTTAGTTTAATAATAACTCCTCTGAGCATGAAAGAGTCAGCGAGGACGCAGGTACAGCCCCAAGCATTCACTGAGCATCCTTCTCAATCTCGGCCCTCCTTCCTCCAGCGGAAGGAGCTAGGTGTTGGCTGGAAGTCAGGCATTCCACATTCCGTTCCTGGGTCACCCACTTACACATACACATCACCTTGGGCACATCCTGTCCTTTTGCTTCCATTTCTGGAATTTAGTCCAAAAATCTTCTTGACTATAGACGCTCTCTCTCTCTTTCTTTTTTTCCTCCCTCCCAACCAGTTTTTCCTTGAAAATCATTGTCTTGTCTTTTCAATCGCTTGGGTTGAAAACTATTGTCCATTCTTTTTTTAGCCTCCCACACAGTTTGGCTGGCAGTGATGCGTGGCCAGTAGTCAGTCACCTTTAGGAGACTCGAATCTTGTTAAGTTTGACAAGTCTGATCAGGTGAAGGGTTATTAATCGGTTGTGTTATAGCGGCAAAATTATTTAAGTGAGATTTAAGTTCTGGTCATAATTGCAGGTTTGCGTTAACAGGTCTGTTTTGCAGTTTTATGAGCAGGAATCCTCTCGGGCAGATCCACCATTACTTCTCCGTGCGGTTCGGGCAGGTGATTTTTCATCTCCGGGGTGGTTTTCAGAAGAGCGCTCATAGAACAAGCCCAGTTCTCTCCTCGTAGCCACACCCAGTGTTCAGCTTCTGCCGAGAGCTGGGCCCCAAATCATCCCCTTGTCTCCTTATGAAATTCTGTTGAAAAACGTTAGTCCCTGTGCACTGCTCACGAAAGCCAAATTACTTTTGGAATGTTCTGTGGAACTCTGGGAATCCAGATAGGGATCAAGGAAGCAGCCCAGCATCTGCTCAGTCTGTCGATTGATTTGTAGGAGACTGTTCTCCTTACCTTGGACCAGCTGAAGTCAAATCTTGGGTGTCACTTCCAGTGTTCATTTGTTGATTCATTCGTTTGTTGGTTTGATTATTACATTTTGTTTTCTGTGGATCTCAGAGGCTACAAAGGAAAGCTCTGGGAATGCAGGGGTCTCTTCCTTCAGATAAAGCAGCATCGTCCTGTTGGATTGCCAGGTGTGAGGGTGTTTCTCAGACCTTTCACACTGCTGAAATCACAAAGAAAGAGCTTCTGGAACAAACCAACCAAAAACCACACACTCATTCCCGGGCAGACCTGGTCTGTCTCATGCTGGTTTTCATACCCACCTCACCACAATCTTTATAGGCATGAAAGGTTCCCAGTGCTGAGGAGGAAGAGAGACAATGTGAAAAGGAGGTAGAAGGAATCCTTTTCTGATCGGCAAGGGCTACTGAGAGGGGAGGGTGAGAAACCAGGGACCCTTCCTCCGCTTTAGTGGTCCTTGCACAGAACTCCAAAAGGCTTAGTGTTGTGCCCCATCCATTCAGAGAGGAAAAAAGGCCACAAATGAGAGGGGGAAAGGGCAGGAAGGGACCAAAAAAAGAAAGAATAGTAAAGAGAATAGAGATTATTATTTTAACTTCCAGTTCTCTCTAGTGTTTTTAGCTGTCCCATGGCAAAATTCTCAAAAGCAATTTACATGTATCTTAATTTTCAAAATAGTTATATCAACTGCAGCCAAACCTGGCTGTGCTTTGAATGGCCTGGTGTGCTTCTTCCCCACCTTCATTAAATACCTACTCCAGGGCCGGCCTTTCCACATGTATGTTCAGAATCTCAGGGGAGAAACACCAAAGGTCAATGGATCTGATTGATAGCCCAGAATTTTTGAGGCATTGATCTAATGTAGGAAGTGATCAACCTCCAAAGGTGGAAATCATTGTGTCACCAAATGCCTGCTCTCTCTCTCTCTCTCTCTCTCTCTCTCTATATATATATATATATATATATATATATATATATATATATTCTTGCAATACAGAAATGTCAACTGGAAATAAATAGCAAGAATTGGGGTGTCTTTGGGCTGCAGTTGTGACAAGAAAAGGCGGTCACAGGACCATGTAGCAGGGTGAGGGCTGGAGTAGAGATAAGCCTGTCAGCACAGGCCACACAATGATAACCGGAAAGAGAGACAGTTGGTCCACAGACCCTGTTGAGCACAAAGAGGGTCCGAGCCCTGGTCCAGGCATTCCGGGGCTATAAAAAGGAATCGGAAGCCACAGGCTGTGCTCAGGTACCTAGAGCACCTCCCTTAATATCCAGCAGCACGCAGATGCCCTGTGCACAGAATCAGAGAGGTTGAATAATAGTTTGGGGGTCGTTAAACAACTGCTAAGTGGCCTAACTTTGACCATTTGACCCGGGCCCTCTGATCCCACTTCTAGTTTTCCTCACTCTCCAGGACACTTTTAGGTATGGAATTTATCTTAATGGGATCCATTTTGAGCCCAGCTGTGATGGACGCTGTAGGGCCTGGTTTAGTAGGGAGGGATCCTTTCTGGCTAGGATAGAGATGGATCTGTGTGCACGTGGGGTTACAGACAGGCCGTGTTTGGGGAGAGTATTTATGAAGGAGGCTGGAAGGAAATAGACCGTCAGAAGGAAAGGTAGAGGTTGGCCTTGCCTGGCCACTGAACTGTTTCTCTCTGGCGCACAGACCACAGGGAGCCGCTGTGTGTTCAGGGAGAGTATGATATGGAAACTGTCAACATTTAGCAAGTTAGAACCAGCGCGTTTTATGAATGACAAAATGGCTTCCGCGATTCGGTGGCTAGGTCATTCCTGCGCGTGCAGCTCGCCCTGGGTCGGCTGAGTCGTGGGCGCCTCTTGGTGCTGGTTCTTGTTTTCTGCATATTTAAGAGTAAGTTGGTCAGGGATGATCCAGGCCTTTCATTAATGCACCTCCACCCTGGCCATACTGAGGATGAAATAACAGCCTCCTTCAATTATACAGTCTGTGAGACGTGGGCATCTGCAGTCTTTCCTCTGTAGCCCGAATTTCAAATAGTGCCCGGAAAGCTTCAGGAACTGAGAAGTCCTTTGGGCCATTAATGTCAAAATCCCAGAACCAAAGGCCCTATTTGCTACCAGTTTCCAGCTCATGTCTACTCCTAAATAATCATTATGGTGCATTATTCTTTTAATGGGTTATTTCCGAGAGAGAGAGAGAGAGAGAGAGAGAGAGAGAGAGAGAGAGAGAGACTACCATTTGATTTGGGGTGCTATTTTTTATTTTCCTATTTTGTGGAGTAGGCCTAAAATGTCCCCAGGCACATGCTGTTTCTGAGCCATAATTATACTTTTAACCTACTCCTTTATGTCTGGGTCCTTAATGTCCAAACTCCTATATAATTACCAAGTTCAGTGTGTGGGAATGAGACAAATATTTTTTGCATGACTTTAGCCTATACATTACTGCAAACACTGTATTATTACAAGATATTTCCTGAACTTGAAGCTGTACTATTAACTCTCTCAGCTTGAAAAGGCCCAGCAAAGAGATACTCCCAATCTTTGGCCCATGATGCAAAACTCAGATGGACAGTGACTTGATCCAGCTGAGGGCCCTGAGGCTCCTGGGGGAGGACTTGAACTTGGCACCAATGTCTTGGTTCTGAGCCTGACAGGGACTTGGAAGCCTCTTCGTTTCCATCCAGCTGTGGTGCACAGCCACGGCCACGGCCACGGCTCTCACTGCATTCCACATGAATGTTGCCACTCGCATTCCTCCGTATTTGAAAGGGCCCAGGTTTGTTAACTGCCTCTTCTGGAGGAAGAAGTTTCTGTGTTATCTCGCTAGGCTAGAGAGAGATTGCTGATGCTGGTTGTTCAGAGTAACAAGGACTTTAGAGGATCAAGCTGGAGGGAGGAGAGTTGTGGCTTTAAATCAGGGTTCGTTTAAGCCTGGGCTGCTGAGGTCACCATGAAAGACCAGGGGTGTCCAAGCACCCCAGGGACAGTCTCGGGAGTCTCTGCCCTGATCTGAAAAGATTTCAACACCATCTCCTTCTAATTTCAGAAATAATCTTTAGCTCAGAGTTTTTATAGATGGAGCCAAGAACATTTTTGTTGTTTTGTTATTATTTCCTTTTACTGACTATTCAAGACATGTGAAAAGGAATAAAGGAGAATGGAAATTCCATGAAATCCAAGCACTCAGCAATAATCATCAACATTTTGTGTTCATCTTTCTTGGTCTTTCTCACAGATTCATGTATGCATGTGTACGTGTGTGTGTGTATGTGTGTGTGCGCGCGCGCGCACAGATATTTATATATGTTTATGTGTATGTATTTATGTTATTTTGCATGAACATGTTGTTTTACTACCATCTACTACTTCCAAGAATTATATGTGATACTTTTTCCTTCTAATAAATATAAATATCAACCAATCTTTTTTTTTAAGATTTTTAAATTGCTTTTTTTTATAGAGAGAGAGAGGAAAGGAGAGGGAGAGAGAAATATTGATATAAGTGTGAACTATTGATCTGCTGCCTCCTGCACATCCCTTACAGGAGATTGTGTTCACAACCTGGGCATGGGCCCTGACTGGGAATCAAACTGTCCAGCCTTTCTGGTCGAAGCCCAACCAACTGAGCCACCCGGCCAGAGCAGAATATCACTCTCAAATGGCTTCTGGGTATTTTATTTATATGAATAATGGATATTTAGTAACTTGTTAAATAAAATCCAGATGTAAGGACATTTTATTTACTTCTCATTAATTGCTACTGGGATAGGCATCCCAGTGAATATCCTTTTATCTTTTTCACCCCTGTGTACCTGTCCAGCTTTCTTTTCAGGAGGAGATTGCTGGACCCCAGGGCGTGCATAGCTTGAATTTTAGTACACAATGCCAAATTGCCCTTGAGAAAACTCATTCCAGCTCACAATCCTTCCAATAGGATGAAAGCACCAGAAGAATAGGGAAATTAACTTTGCGATTTCTTAGCTTTTCTGAATTTTACCTGCCTCCGGAACTTTGCCTCTAAATGACAAGTGCATTCATGAAGTTGCAATAAAGTCAGCAATTGCCGAGACTCTCTATTTGTTCACTAAAATTAAGCAACGCTGAACCCACTTGGTTTTTCATAAGGTTAATGCAGGACAGGGCAGGGGATGGCAGTGGAGGCACCAGCGCTTCAGCGAGGCATCAGACACAACAAACTCCCACACACACGGATTTTTTATTCATTTATCTTTTTACCAAATAGAGAAAGTAGGACTGACTGGTGGTTCAGCAGGTGGATTTATAATGGATTGAACATCTCCACCCCAGCAGGTTGACTAGGGGATCCTGTCACCTCTTGGGGAGGTTGCTAGAGGCACTGGGCTCTGTCCTTCCAAAATGAGCACAGACCCGATTACAGTTGAACAACACAGATGTTCGCAGTGCCAACCTCAGGGCAGTAGAAAATCTGTGTAGAATTTTGGCTCCCCTAAAAACTTAGCCACATCTGTCCCTCAGTATCCACAAGGAATTGGTTCCAGGACCCCACAAATAAGAAGACACGAGGATGCTGAAGTCCCCTGTATAAAATGGTGCAGAAGGATGCACACAGCTGACCCTCTGCATCCTGGTATTTCCAACCGTGAATGGAAAACACTCTTTTCGATTCTCAGTTGGTTGAATTCATGGATACCAAGCCCAGAGATATGGAGGGACACCTGTATATTTACTAGGGGGGAATTGGCATATAAGTGAGCCCATGCAGTTCAAACCCACCCGTGTTGTTCAAAGGTCAACTGTATATGCAGCCTTTGAAACTGTGATGCTTTAAAGCTGAGGTTACAAAACAATGGGAGACATCATTAGAACCGAGAAATACCTCAGCAGAATGGAACTATAAACACAGGTTTGTTAGGATAAGTCTAAAGTAAATATGCAGTAAGGAAAAGAATGAAATTTAAACTTAAGATTCTGGGCGGGAGGTGGGAGAGGGGCATGTGAATGGCAGGGAAAATTGCCACCAGGTTATGCATATAATTAATTGAAAATCTAATAACAAGTCACTGAGGCATAGCAGATGCTAAGAAATCAATTTTTCGATGACCCCGTATGTGATGGGGTCCAGAGCGGGGACTAGGAGAAGTGGAGAATGACCAGTCAAGAGGATACAACAGTTAGGCTAGGTAAGCTCGAGACCCTGGGCATAGCTGTACTTAAATGTCTCAGAACCTGGGCACCCCCAACAGGGCAGAATTAGGGCAGGTAGACTGAAACCGCAGCCAAAGCTCAAAATATGCCAGTTGGGGGCCATCCCATTTAAACCATCTAATGCGTGTCTCAGAAGCGGGTAAGGTTTCCTTCCCCTGTGATCATGCGTCCTCTGGGACAGCTGCACAGGACGTCCTGTGTGAGTAAGAAGGCTGCACTAGGTTCTTTCCACCAACATACACTTGGTAAGTGGCACTTACATGCTCAGTACTCTCCCATGAGTGACCCAGGCTTTGAAAAAAAACAAAAAACACGAAAACCTTTTGCAGAGAAGTAAAGCATCATTTTTCTTCTCCTGCCAGTGGCTCGCCTATAACCACCACCTGCTGGGGCTGTGGCACAAAAGGAAGGGCGGGCTCTGTTGCATCTCAGCAAACCCACTAGCCCCTGCTTCTCCCTCCTCTCCCTCCTCTCTCCTGCTGCAGTGAACATGTCCGATGTTAATGTGTTCCATTGGTTGCGGCCTCTTCAAATCTATCCAGTCTGTGCACATTTTCCTGTTTCCACATAGCCTGCTTTCACTTGCTCTCTTCCCGCTTTTACTCGGGTCCTTCTCTTCCCCAAAGCAGCTCACTGCTCTCTTCATCTGTACAATTATTCTCACACACAGTAAGAGAAAAAGCCTCCCACGCCCTCCCCCTCCCGCATGGACTAAAGGACATTAAAGGAGACTCGCAGATAGTGAAATGGAAATGGCCAATAAGTGACTGAAAAGATACTCGGCCTCCAGTTATACTCGGGGAAATGTGAATGGGGTGCAGTGTTCCATGTATCGGATTTTTGAAGATGAAAGAATTTGAAAAGACTCCGTGTTGGCACAGTACAAGGGAAGAGGCGCAGACTGGAAGTTGGCCAGCATTTTTGAAGGGAAATTTGGTGATAGCTTTCAGAGTTTAAAATATGTATTCTCTATTCCAGGGATCTCTCCCAAATCTCTTTATTTAGCACATTATAGAAACAGCTATTCTATGTGTAAGCATCCATCCTTGTTGAAAACGAGTTCATGAGGACAGGCAAAGCTTTCTTTTGGGAAAGTGTTCTCTGAAGCATTGTTGGAATAATGAAAAATTGGAAATGACCTAAGTGCCCATCATTCATTCACTCAGTTACTCACTCATTCATTCATTCATTCATCCAATAGACATTAACTATATGCCAGACAATGTTTTAGGTGCTTGAGATACATCTATGAACAAAGCAAACAAAGTGGCCCTCACCAGTTAGTTTAGCTGTTTAGAACATCACCCCAATATGCCAAAGTCGTGGGTTCAATCCTCAGTGAGAGCACATACAACCAATGAATGCATAAATAAGTGAAATAACAAATCAATGTGTTTCTCTTTCTCCCTCTCTCTAAAATCAACAACAAAATAAAGTTTCCTGCCCACTATTTTAGTACATCAGAAGACTTGTAAATAAAGAATATATGCATAGACTGGAATAATATGTCGCCATTAAAAATGGGAGGTCAAACATGATCTTGACATGGAAAGATGTCTGAGACATATTGGACATTTCATTTTTAAAGGTTATGTGCATGTGTCTGTGCTTGCATTATCCATAAAATTTTCCAGAAAGACTGGGAGAAAATCTTAACCATGAGACTGGCTATGGGGATGGAAGGAAAGGGAATAACTTTTTTTTTAAATAAAGTCTTTTGTACTATTTAATATTTCATAGATAGGATGCATGCTTTTTAGAATGAAACACTTATTGGTGTTAATGGAAAGAAGAAGAAACATAAAGCCAACTCAGTACTTCTGCTAGAGTACCAAGGCTTCTATCTGAAAGAAAATGGAAAATTCCGTAACTTATCTGTAGGCATTGAGACCAAAATGATTAGGTGTCTGAGGCTGTTCAGGCTGCAAGAATGGAAATGAATACCACAATGCTTTGGAATGCAACGCGAAAGACATGAGGTGGGTTGGTGTTCCTGGTCGTGGGCAGGTGGACTTGTCTGCGCATGCCAATCAAAGGGGAAGACGGCCCAGGGCAGGGGAGGGCCAGGCCTGACTCATCGGCAGGTATCTGGGGCTTTCTCCTGGGTTTTGTGACCAGCCTTCAGCCCCTTGGAGCCTCAGGCTCGCCTGTGAAATAGGGAGCTTGGATTCGTTGCTTTCAGGTGGGCCTAGAACCAACACGGTGTGCATCTGGGTCCTTCTAGCCAATCCTCATTTGCAGGAGAGAAAATTGAGATAGCCCCCGAAATCCTCATGAGTCTTTGAGAAAAATCACCTCAATTTCTCCTAGAGCTCTGAAGAAACATTAGTGATATACCTTCATATCTGTTTTTGTGCAGATTCAAATGTAAATACATTTGGATGTTTTGTACTTAACGCTGTTTCAACTGCAGGGTCATAGAAAAATGAGGCTTTTTTGGAGTCTACCTTAAGCAGATAACCAAGAGAAATTGATTTGCAATATGTATCCATTGATGAATTTAATCTGATATGTTGGGAAGGGGTAAAAAAAGCAGTGTAATTCAACACACTGGGCATTTCCAGATGTAATTCGAATGTAATTTCATCCTTTCTGACACTTGGATTTCTGTCCGCTCCCCACGCCCGAGTCCCGCTTTGCCTCTTCTTGGGGTGAGTTTCCACAGGAGAAGTGGAAAATGATATATCTGTCTTGTGTGTGTGTCTCTGGAGGGTTCATGGAGATCTTCTATCCAGAGTGGAATATGTGGGCAGACTTTCCTTCCCTGTAGAACTCAACTGGTCCTAGGTTACCCCATGTAAAGCCAGTAAAGGCACAGAAATCCAACCACAGGGAGGGCAGCGGGGCCAGCAGCCCGAGGAGAAGGTACATAGACGCCTGGGGGAATGTTTCATAGATCTGGTATGTGGGACACTCCACTGCCATTTCTCTCTTCCCATTTGTTTTTCAGCTGATTGGAAAACGACTAATGAGAGTGTTTACATTTTCTCCAATTGTTTCACCCAAGTGTGAAAGCAGCTGGGAGAGGGGTTTGTTCTCTGTCCAGGGCCCAAGCTGTCTCTCCTGTCTGCCTCTCACTCCCCCAGCCGCCAGGCCCCCTCCTCCCTGCCAAACCACTGCTCACGGTCTCACCGCCCCTCTCCCTGGGGTTCTCTCCGTGCGCTGCACAGCCAGCGGCCCCACCACATGTTTTGCATTGCTCACACCCTCCCGTCTCTCCCGCTTTTGTTGTCATTTGTTTGTTTTGAGGGAGGTGAGGTGCCGAGGAGGTCTTGGATTTGTGCCCTTCCACTCGGCTTCAGAACTGGGAGCGGGCCCAGGTTTCACTGGCCCCATTTCCGCGCCGAGGTCGCAGCCCCGGAGGGAGAACGTCCTCCAGGCCTCGGACAGTTCCAGCTCGGGTCCATTCATGCTCCCAGGGCTGCGCTGAATGTCCGGCCTCTGCTGTTTGCAAGGCCATTCCCAATGGCTCAGCTCTTCCCTTCTGATGAGTGTTCCAAGCTTTCGTCATTTTGAGAACCACCGTCACAATGCTTTCCGTGCCCTATGATGTACTTTCTATGCATTCTCAGATGTGCTCAATCTAATTTATTCAAATGCATTGCATAGTCAATCCATAGCTGTTAAAAGACCATTTACTCCCTGCGAATCAATCCAGGCATGTGGACACGTCTCTTCCCAGCCATGACTCTCTGCCCCTTCCGGAGGTGCTGCCCACCGCTTTAAGTTCTCCATTGAACAGGCATCCACACGGCCAGTGTCCAGCAGCCCACTCTGTTAGGCCATCCCTGCGGTGTTTTTGTTTTAATTCATTGTTTGAGGAGATGATTTGGTGATACCAGCTCTGGGTAGGCCAGTGTAGTCAACATTTGTTGACGGTACCAATGGAATAAAGAACTTTCCTTCCCTTGTCAGCCCAGCTTTAGAGTTGAATTTCAATGCTTACAAACAGCCTTCTCTTTTTCTTTCTTATCTTCTCTCTTTAAAAAAAAATATTTTTATTGATTTCAGAGAGAAAGGGAGAGGGAGAAGGCGATAGAAACATCAGTGATGAGAGAGAATCATTGATTGGCTGCCTCATGCATGCCCCACTCTGGGGATCAGGCCCACTACTTGGGCACATGCCTTGACTGGGAATCAAACCATGACCTCTTGGTTTATAGGACTATGCTTAACCACTGAACCACGCCAGCTGAGCTCTTACCTCCCCTCTTTTCTTTTTCCTCCCTTCCTTACTCCCTCCTTTTCTATCTTCTTGGCCTCCTCCCTTTTCCTTTCTTTTTTTCCCTTTTAGCTAAAAAAATTGGGATTTGATTTTGAAGCTTCCTTTCTAAAGAAGCTCCTCATAAACCATGCTCAGAACGCACCCTCGGTTGTTGGGAGAGTCTGGGACTTTTTCAGAAACCCGCTATTGACTCTCCGAGTTGAAACAGTTTAGACTCCACATAAAATATGTGTTGTTTACCCAGGCTCTTCATGCTCTGCATACTGTTACAGTCCTTGAAGAGCTTGTCAGTGACAAGTAAGATAAATGAATGAAGAGGACTTTACAAGTGTTTAAAAGCTAAGTATAGCATGTGCTGCCCACTACTTAATTAAACAGACCTGTGCTTAACCGAGTAACTTTGGGGTGGAAACTTCTGGGGGCCTTCCCTTCCCCCAGACCCCACCATCATGAGGTGTGCAGGGTGTCAGAAGGTCCTTGTCTGTCTGTGATTGCTGATGTGTTCGAAACTGTCTTATTGGTTGGAGCATTCCCAAATAACGTGGATGGTAGATAATAACGATTGAGTTTGTATTAGGAGATGTCACCAACTTCGACTCCCTTGGGACTTGATCAAGATTTATAATGTGTCTAAGTTCCATCCTTTTCACATCGCATTTTCAAATCAAAGTGAGCTGCTTCTCTTCTCAGCTCCGACTGGAGTCACTGTCCAGAGAGTCAGGGCCCATTTCCAGTCAATCTTAATTTTATGAGGGGTTAGTCTTTATGGATCTGAGCAGCAGAGTGCAGCGGTTAATTAGGAAGCTTTGGAATGATAGTCCGAAATCTGCTAGGAGTGTGATCTTTGGTGGGACTGACTCACTGGGATGACAGGATGTTGGGCTGGGCAAGCATTGGTTGTTATCACTGATGTTTGCAGGTTGCTCCCTCCCACAATGCCAGGCTTCTTCCGGCCACTATTGGGGATCCCAATCTCCACACTAATCGGCAGAGTACATAGAATTTCCTCTATAAATCACTCTCCCCCATGGTTTGCACTGGCTGATCACACAACAGAAGTGGTGATGCCCCTGGCGACAGGCTTTGTCCCTCACTCCTTGTGGACTTCCTCAGGTTTCTAAATTGGCAGCAGGAAGTTGTTTACCAGGAAAATTTACTTCCCCTGATTTTATCAGAGAAGGAAAGGAGGAAGGGAGGAAGGGAGGGAGGGAGGAAGAAGGAAACTTCCACAAAATGTGAAGTCAGGAATAAGAATAGCAGACCAGCATCTGTCCATATGGAGCCTGGTTCATGTTAAAGACACTCTGCCCTACCTCTCCCATTTACCTCTGTTCCAGGGGCAGAGGCTCATCGAAAAGTGGTTCATTTTGAGCCTCAGAGTGAATATTTGGTAGAAAAAGAGTTAATGCCAGGCCTGCGTCACTTCATAAGAAAAGCGAGAAGTCTGTCTCCGTAGGTGATGGGAAATCTCAAGAGCTGAGCACGGAAAGGTAGTCACAGGAATGTTACTCTGATACAAAAGTTAGGCACAGGCTTGTCCATCATTCAACAAGGGTTTGAGCTGGGATTCCCACAAAAACAAATCCAGAGACAGCAATTTGGAGCAGGTGGTTTATTTGGGTAGTGGTCCCAAGAAGCATGGTGAAAAAAGTGAGTGAGACAGGGAAGGGTAAAGGTCAAAAGAAGGAACACTGTGGGCAGTTTTCTGTTGTCGCCAACAGGCCTGCACCCTGCTGAGGACCTACTGGGGCATTCCAGAACACACTGTAGTGTTGTCCCACTAGGTGCGAGGATGCTGGTGATTTATTCCTTACCTCCCTCCCTCACAGATTGAGAGTTGTTCTGAGGACATGAGCTCCCCAGCACTTCTGGTCTGCCCTGTTCCCTGACCACGCCTGCACCTGGGGCCTGAGGAAGACGTCAGGCAGAGAGAGATGTAGGGTGCTGAGGTGGGAAGACCGCAGCACATCTGTGGTTGCAGAAGTTGAGTGAGAGTCTCTATTCAAGCTCCAGGTGGCCTCCCGGGTAGAACAAGGGGCTGTGGAGAGGCACTGACATCCTCTGTAACAATTAAAATAAAATAAGGCTACATAAAGAGTAGGTACAAAAATAGCAGCCGGACCCTCCTTGGTGACCTACCAGTACTAATTTTCTGTCTATAAATAAGGACTGAGGGAGGGGCCTTCGACAAAGTTGGGAGGCAGAGTTTCATCAATGTTCTGATTGGCTGTAGGACTGATCGGCTGAATGCCTTGGGAGCGGTCAGATGAATTTTTGAAACAGGGCTGATGCAAAAGCAGTGGACTGTATAGATATCTGCGAAAGCATAAATGTCAAGAGACTGGTGCATTTTTTCCCAGAAATGTCATAGTTTGACAAGTGTGAGCACATGAGTATATGGCTATGGCTTGTCCTAAATTCCTTCCAAAATGACCCAAGTTTTTAAATTCTTTTGAGAAGTAAGAAATATGTTTTCTACTCTTGCCACATCCAAAAAAGCAGTGAAGAATGCAGCGTATGCACACCCCACCGCCCGTATTGACCTGTGTTTCCTTTCAAGGCGATTAGAAGGTGAGTTCACCGTGGAACCTCCCCAGCCCACTTTTCCTTATACCCATATCCACGCCAACTTTCAAATCTTACTTAGCTCACGGGATACCTGACCCATAGAGACTTAGCTGAATCCTCTGTCCTCAGCTAGGAGGGGATTCCTCCTGCCTCTGGACATTCATGTAAACTAGGGGTGAGGAACCCTTTTTCTGCCAAGGGCCATTTGGATATTTATAACATCTTTTGCTTAATGTAGTTCACTTAATATAAATTTAAGTTGCTATCAAAAAAAAGCTCCTAGATTTATTAAATTTTGAGTCCCCCCTACAGTTGCCTTGACGGGGCCAGACCAAATGCTTTTGAGGGCCTTATATGGCCCATGGGCTGGACATTCCCCACCTTGATGCAAAACAGTCCCTTCCCTCTTGATTTCCTTCTCATTTCGTGTTGTAGTCAGTCCTCTGATTATCCATAGCACACCGTAGGTATGTGCAGTCAGAAACCTGGATTTAGGTCCTGCCCTTTACCTTTCTAGCTGAGCCATCATGGGTTTGGGTTCCTCATAGGAATGGCTACCCCAAAGGCAAGGATTTGACGAAAGCATACTGGCCAAGCACTTAGCCTGGCACGCATTGCACTTGTCTTTGTGGTTGCAGAAGTTCAGTGAGTGTTGAATGAACTTCTGTGCAGAGTCCTCAGTAGAATCTTGTCCATTACCGAATCCTACTCTCATATAGCCCCCAGGGCAGCATATCTCCTGAGAGCTGCTGTCTCCTTCCACTTTATCCTCTAAGAGTGACCCAGGCATTGGAATCCAGGCCCACTCTGTAGTGATTCTTTGCCCTGTGGGCCTGGTGATGTTCAGGAAATCCCTCCCTTCCTCATTATCACTTGTTATCTGGTTTCTCCATCTTTTACTCAGAGATAAGAACTGTTGACCTTGCTCTGAATTAGCAAAAATAAGATCAATGGAATAGTTCTGGGCTATTTTGGATATTTCTGGAAAGAAAGAGGGAGAAAAGAAAACCTGATAGAATAAAGTGTAATTGCTATTGTATGGTACTATCTCCATATCCCATAGCAACAGATCTTATATATTTTTTCTTATTTAAAACCACATTCATGAAGGTTTTATTGTTAACTTGATCCAGATGAATGATCAAAGCATAGTTTGTTATTGCCACCTTGCTAAAATATTTTTAAAGGCAGTTTTAATATTACACTTTTATAGCTACATATTGCCATTAAGCTATTGAGTCTATTACTAGTCAGTCAAGGATTTTCGTTCTGTTTCAAGGGCTCCTTGGATAAACTCTTCAGAAATGTCAAGAGAGATGGCATATATGGCACCTTTTCACAGATGGTGCTCATCAGGATTTTCGTTAATGGGGAGAGTTTCAGTTTTCCATGGTTGACTTTGGGGCTAACAAAAGTATTCTAGTGGCCCCTGCTTTTTCAAAGACTCGGGTATAGTAAGGAAATTAACCCATAACACCTCCAACCCCTTCATTATTAATGAGGCAAAAAACTGGGGACATCATGGAATATGTCCATTTTACTAAAGAATGGAATATTTCTTGAAAAAGAACATTTATCTTGCTCTCCCATGTCCAAGAACAACAAAAACCAAAAACAAATATACAAAGGGAAAGTTAAACTGTCACATGGAAGGTTACATAGTCAACTGGCCTATCATAGGCCCTAATTGTGTATTTTCTTCTTTCATTTGTTCTAGAGTAGCCTATTCTTTTTCCATCCATTCATTCATTCATTCATTCATTCCTACATCTATTCAACACACACACGTTACTGCTAATACACCTGACTCTGGGCTAGATGTTGAGTACAAGGGTAATTCGGACATAGTGTTTGCCTCCAGAGATTTTCAACCTAGTGGTGGAGGAAGCCAAGAAAGAATATGATTATTTACCATTCATTGAGGTAAGTGCTGTGATGAGTGAGAGGTTGCAGGAGGGCTAAGGATTCTGGGAAAGCAGTGGATGAGGCAGGTTTGAGGGAGGCATTGCTGGAAGTGATGGCGTCAAAGCTAAGAGCAGAACTGGAGGTTATAATTCAGTAAAGATAGAGGATGACGGCGTCACAGAACAGAGACCGAATGTCCCAGGGCCAGGGGGGAGGAGATGAGCAGTGAGGCTGGGAAGTGAACGGCAGTCACCTCCCAAGAGCCTTGTCAGCTGCAGAGGAGCTGGACTCTTGTCCTGCGGCCCGGAGCCTGTGAGGAGCTTGAAGCCAGGGAGTCCCTGGGTCTGAGGTCACTCTGGCTCCAGACTGTGCTCCACGGAAGGCAAGAGAACCGCGGGAGAGCTGTTAGGATCCCATTGCCCTGGAGAAATAAGGTGGTGCTGGGAAGGAAAGGGAAGTAGAAAATGAAATCTGATTAGATTGGTCTCAGCAGCCATGACATAATATCGTAAAACCTATAAAACACTGTTAGCCAAAAGCAAAAGTGTCAGGTCAGCCATTTGGTAGACACTGGGAAGGAAATAAAAACGGGCTTCGGTGGATTGCTAAGTGAGCCCATGAGTTCCCAAGTGCAGAGCAGGGGAAGCTACCCTCTCCAACTTTATATTACTTTTCCTGGGAATGCAGCTGTGACTGCCCAGATTTACTGTTTAAGGCTTTGTGGTAGGCACCTCGTGTTAGCTGATGGCTACAGGGATATGAACCATGATGCGTGGAATCACCCAATAAACGTGTCTGAAGTTATGTGAGTGAATAATATCCTTGTACCAAAGCTTGCTACAATTTTCTTCAGTGTTTTTTTGTTTTTGTTTGTTTGTTCTACTCCCCATCAGCCTTTAGGGAGTCTTATTCAGGGCTTCCTATCTTTCCCAATCATTCTTGGTGATTTAGGAAACAAATGCAGTTGGGTAGTAATGAGGGTAGGGAGTGTAGATTTAAAAAATTAAAGGAGGTTTCTTTCCAATCTGACAATTAAGCGAGCAGGATCGGTCAAACTTTCTTATAGAAGGAAAACTAGCAACCAGCCTGTAAGAAATCGCTCACAGTTTAGGGGATATGTTACAAGCAAGATAAATAAAAGTAGTCTAGAGTATCAGGCCAAACTCTCATTTTTCATCTCCGTTTCACACTCTTCTCTTTCAGCCCAGACTAATCAAAAGGAGCCTCTTCCGCTCACAATTGCTCTGTGTACATTTCCCCCAGATCTGGTATTCACATGAACAATGTGGTTTATTTATATTTCAGCACCAAATTGGAAAGATGACATCATTCATTTACAGTCTTTATCCCATGACATGCCTACTCTCCAACACCTCATTTCAGCAGACACATTTAGGGCTGCATATAGCATCTTGTTTAGCTTGTACATTCTTTTATGGGATACAGTTCAAAGGTAGGGAACGTTAGGCTTGTCACTGGTAAGAAAATAATCTCATAAAATCACAGGAGCTTCCCCAAAGGGTAAGAACGTTATGATATTTACAATAGCCATTATTATTTGTTCATTTAGGCTCCATCGTTCATTCTTGGGCCGGTCCCTTCCTTATTGGCCAGAGCAGATTTTATAACTCCCTTCAGGCCCCGGAATTCTATTGGAAGACACAATTCCAGATTTATTAGTTCACAAGTTCAAAGGTAACAGACTCCTGACAATACTGGAATTTTAGGTGTGAGCGCTGAATTTCAGCATCTCCTATACCAGGGTTGGCCACATAAGGGACATTGGGGAGATCTCAGGACTTAGTCTGCAACTGGCCTGTTTCTCACAAGACATGCCTTGTCCATTGGGTCTTCTGACACTGTCGGGGGGTGAGTGAAGGACAGACAAGCTATCAGCTGCCAAAGGTTCCCTGCAATTTTTAATGTAATTGCTAGGTGGATCTCTCCCTCTAATTTTATTGATTTCATCCATATAATGCTTTTTTTTTTTACATCTACTCTGGGGCCATTGAAATATTGTACACATCTTAAAAAATGAAATGAGTGAATCGTAAGACATTCTTTGGCAGGTAGAACTGGGATGCGAGGTGTTTCCAAGACTTCACAGAATCGAAGCATTTATGGGAAGCGGTTTCTACCTGTTCAGCTGTTTGCCATTTTTTGCTAACAGCCCGGCAAGGGGAAAAGCCTAACAATGCAGAATCGGAGGACCCAGCAACCTCCCAGCCCCGTGTCAAGAAAGAGGCTCTGGGGTTTGAAACCGATGCCTTAATTTCTAGCTGCAGAGGGAGAGAGTAATAATATGTCCCAGGAAAGTTTTGAGGGTAAGTTAGATTGTGGGTGGAAAGTACTACAAGAATACACTGTGTGAGGTCCAGAATTATTATCAGAGCATTATTTATATCACATAATAAAATTCCCACTGGCTGGAGGTCCTGCCAGCCTCTGACGTCCAGCTCTGCTAAAGTGCTGATGGCTGGTCGTCATCTCAAGCTACCAGAGAGATTGTTACGTGATTCATGGAGAGCCTTCCCTCTCGGTGACCTCCTCTGGCTGAAACAAGGGTGCAGCGTGCCTCTAGAACGGCAGCACCCCTCAGAGTCACAGCCTCTCCTTTCTTTCAGCCAGGCATTGCAGCAACAGGCATAGGATACACTGTCTAGACCAGCTGTGAGCAAACTACGGCCCTCGGGCCGGATCCGGCCCGTTCGGCTGTTCCATCCGGCCCGCGGAGCCGAAAGAGCGGAGGGTTCTCTTGCTCTCCCCTCTGCTCCTTCACCAGCAGCCCAAGATGAGAGTGCCAGCATGGTCAGGTTGCTTTTGTTCCGGCCCTCCGGTCCAGTGTAAGAACCCATTGTGGCCCTCGCGACAAAAAGTTTGCCCACCCCTGGTCTAGACTCTAGTCTAAACCCTGGGCTGGATTCTGGGGCAAGGCAGATGAGAGAAACAGCCGCGAGTCTACCAACAGACGGATAGATAAGTCTGTGGGTACAGAGTTGTGGTAAGTAGAGGCACACATCACCTGGCCTCAAGGTTGGGGTCAGGAAAGGGCTGTGAGTTAGCCAGACACACAGGTTAGAGGTGAGGGAAGATGTCTGTGGGAGGTGTCTCAGGCAAAGGAAACACAGATCAAGAAGGAGAAGTGGTGCCTTGGCCAGTGCAGCTCAGTTACTCGGGCATCATCACGTGTACCTAAAGGTTGCTGGTTCGATTCCCAGTCAGGGCACATGCCAGGGTTATGAGCTCCATCCTCAGTGGATACAGGCAGAAGGCAGCTGATGGTTTTCTCTCTTTCTCTCCCTCTCCCTTCCTCTCTCTCTGTAAAGATCAATTAAAAAAAAAAGTGCCTGCCGAAACCGGTTTGGCTCAGTGGTAGAGCGTCGGTCTGCGGACTGAAAAAAGGTCCCGGGTTCGATTCCGGTCAAGGGCATGTACCTTGGTTGTGGGCACATCCCCAGTAGGGGGTGTGCAAGAGGCAGCTGGTCGGTGTTTCTCTCTCATCGACGTTTCTAGCTCTCTATCTCTCTCCCTTCCTCTCTGTAAAATATCAATAAAATATATTTTAAAAAAATAAAAAAGTGCCTTACAATAAATAACAACAATAATAATAACAGCATTTGCCTTTTATTGCAAGCTCACGTTGTACCAGGTTCATCACAGAGAGGGAGACACTCTCCCTCCCATTTTAGAGTTGAGGAAATTGAGTCTTAGAAAGAGTTAACTGAGCCGAAACCGGTTTGGCTCAGTGGATAGAGCGTCGGCCTGAGGACTGAAAGGTCCCAGGTTCGATCCAGGTCAAGGGCATGTACCTTGGCTGCGGGCACATCCCCAGGAGGGGGTGTGCAAGAGGCAGCTGATTGATGATTCTCTCTCATCAATGTTTCTAGCTCTCTATCTCCCTCTCTTCCTCTCTGTAAAAAATCAGTAATATATATATATAATTTTTTTTAAAGAAAGAGTTAACTGAATTAAACCAGCAAAAAAGAGCAGCAGGACTTGAATCCAGTCATTCTTATCTCTACCCCCATCTGTATAAGCTTTCCGGGTTGGATAATTTTATCTGCCTTGTAAGCATTATTCTAGATTCTGTGACCCTGTTAGGTCAGTTCTTCGCTGGTGCGTTATTTTATTGCCCTGCATAGTGAAACAAGACACTAGAACAATTCTACGGCCCTGGGGGGTTGGCTGTGACACCTGTGGCTTGCCTCCTGTGCCAGTCATCGTGGGGAGTAAATTTCAGCGGTCAGCTCTTCTCCCTTTTGTCCATTTCCCCCCAAAGCTCCATCAGTTACAACGTCCGCAGAGTGCTCTTTCGCCAGAAGGCATCATGGCAGCAAACCATCTCCATTAGCGTTTTTGCATTTGGCGGCTCTCCAGTGGATTCCCTGCCTTGTCCTGCAAGACCATCGTTTGTCTGTGGTTCCGTGTCTCCACCCAGTCCTCTCCCAGCTCCTCATGCAGGGCCTCCTTGTCTTGCTTGCTCTAGAGCATAGGATGTGATTGTTGGCAGTCTCCGGTGCAAGCTCACTCCGGGTCTCTGAGATCGCTTGACAATGTAAAACAAAGCACCTTTGGATGAGTCCATCCTTTCCCCCTTTAAACCACGTGGAAAAGTACAGCTCCATCTACCAATGCAGATCCAAGGTCCAAGCAGCATCCAGGGTGATGCTTTCCTTCTTAAGTCTGGATGTGCCTACAAATGGAAACGTGTGGATTGGGAGCCAAGGGAGCCCTCTAGGTGCTATAAGGACACCCTGGGTGTCTTGGGCTGTGCTTCTCCCTCCTGACAGAGCCTCCCCTGACTTTTGCTCTGAACAGACGCAGAACAGGATGAAGCTGATGGCAGACAACTATGACGAGGATCACCACTACCACCACCACCACCACCACCACCACCACCGGTCTCCTGGGAGGTCACAGCATTCCAATCACAGGCCCTCTCCCGACCAGGTCAGTTCCCTCCTACTTACCTCCAGGACCCCTTCTACCCCTTGGATATTTTAAGATAAAATAAATCATCCTCGAGAAATAATAAACAGCATAAAGTGATACGTTCTTTGAACTGAAACTAATAGCTTTGGTATTTATTTCCATCACTCAAGGAATCTAAATGTTTTCCTTTCTCCTTCCTCTTCAAGGTTTTGTCTGTACTTGTTTATGTTATGCATTTTCTTGCCCGCCCTCCTTTCTTCTTTCAGAGATACGCAGCCCGTTGCCAGCTCCGTATCTGCCGGTGGGTTACTTTGGAATGTCTTTTTCAGTTTTAAGAGAAAGCACTTTGTTTCCAGGAGCTTGGCAACCAGAGAGGCCTTGCGTTCGCTGAGCACTTTCCTAGAAAATTCCTTAGTGATGCAAAGTAGCGGTGTGGCTGCACAGCACACCCAGTGACGTCGAGGGGATCTGGTTTCTTTGATTTGGACCCTGTCTTTTCCCTTGACTCAGTAAAGCAAGTGAAAAGATGGACTGACACACACAAGAATCTCCTGTGATGTTTTTTAAATCTATTTTGCATTCACCCACCAAATGCAAAAAACTATTTACAGCATTTGGTATTAAAACTCTTGAAGGTGAGTTTCACGGAAACGATTAAATTTGATGCAGGCTAGCAGGATGATAGAGTCCATGTTAGCCGTATTTCCGCCTTCATTGTATTAGGATCTTCCCTTTATGATCCTGGCATAACTTAGAGGGTAATTTCAAGAGGGGCTGAGGCAGAGGTAATGGGATAGAAGCATCTTGTTAAGTATGAATGCCTTTGTTATGTATTTCTGAATATGCGGGGGGTGAACTTGCTGGAATGACCTAAGTGAGAGGTTTTTAATTGTTTGTTGGAGAAATATGCTCCTAAACCTTTTTTTTTTTTTTTTTAAGATGGCTCTGTTTTATTCTCACTTCATACCACTAGCATCCCAAAAGAGAAGTTAAGATTACAAGTCTCCAATATATTTTACTGGAGCATAATTCCAGGGGGAGCCATTTGTATAGGCTACAACATAAAAAGGGCTCTCTAGGGCTTGTAGTAAGGTAGTTCAGACCAGAGGTCCCCTACCCCCAATCCAAGCTTGGCCCCACCCTTGTACTAGAACCATTTGCCCTCAGAAACCTCAAGGTTTTGTCTGTTCTCGTTTATGTTGTGCATGTTCTTTCCTCCCCTCTTCTCTTCTTTCATAGATACGCACTATTGCTGGCTCGGTGTCTCCTGGTGGGTTATTTTGGAATGTCTTTTTCAGAACACCTGCAGAAGGTGTTCGCACACAGGACATGTCCATTTCTGAGGCCAAGTTCAGAAAGGCATGAGTGCATGTCATTAGCTAGAAATGGTCCTCAATTTGGAGACCAGCAAAGTGGAAAGGGGTATTATTTTTGTGTCATTATCTTGTATGGCTGTAGCTTTAGTTTGATTTGGTTTTATTTCTTCATTTCTTATCCCTCCCAACCACCACCACCCTCCCCTGCCCCAGTGTAACTGGCATCCTGCTAATCACTTCTCTTCATTCTGATTCCTGGTCCCTAACTTTGCTCCTCAACCTTCCCCCATGAGGGGTGAGTGTGAGGCTTTATTTGGTGCTAAAAGGCCACATGGGCTTCCCCCCCAGAAAGACAGGCATAGAAAGCACCATAGGGGCATAACGACGAATTTGGAGTCAAACTGGGGGAATTGACTGCACAAGGACCTGGTAGGATAGCAAACAGGCTTGTTTCATCACGGAGACTTGTATGCTAATATGCCCCAATACCAGCAGGGCATCAGATAAAATTTATCTGCCTTATGAATGATATTTCTTACAAAAGCTTATCTTTTGCTACTTTTCCAGAAGTCTTTGATCATAAACTAGAGAACTTGCCTGCTTGGTCGACCCTTTTATGTTTGTCCCTTGGCATGAGAGGTTGTCATAGAGCAGAATCATGGCTCGGGGTTGGGGGCCCTTTCCAGAAGAGCTAGCATTCCTTGAACAGTGTGGCTAAGGTATGTCATCAGGACCTCTGGCATACCTTTCTCATTGCTACTGGTAGGAAGATGAGTTGGCAAAGCAGTAGGCTCCTCTGTTGCACATTTTCCATTACAAGAGGAGAGCTAAGCAAAGACCTGTATGAGGAGGCCGACCCCAGTGACAATAATGCCCTTTTTGACTAGCTATTTGAGGTCTAGGGAAATGACTCTACACTGAAGATCTGAGATTCAGAATCCTCAAAAACTCTTGTGTCAATATATGCATTGTTATAAATCCAAGTCTCAGAGTGTAACAGTCCTTTTTTAAAATATATTTTTATTGATTTTTTTTACAGGGAGGAAGGGAGAGGAATAGAGAGTTAGTTAGAAACATCAATAGAGAGAGAAACATGGATCAGCTGCCTCCTGCACATCTCCTACTGGGGATGTGCTTGCAAGCAAGGTATATGCACTTGACAGTAATTGAACCTGGGACCTTTCATTCTGCAGGACATTGCTCCATCCACTGAGCCAAACCGGTGAGGGCAGAGTGCAACAGTCTTAGAAGTCTGGGAAGCCTGTCCCAATTGATTATGAACTCTACACATAATTGTGTAAGCATATATGCTAATGTGCATGAGTGGAGTTACTTCTCCAGAGAATAAAACAGACTTATATCAGTGTGTGACAACACTGGAGTCTCAATAATGGATGATATGAATGAGATTTGAACTAAATGTCCATAATAGACCCATGTTTGCTGCACTAACTTAACAGGAAGATATCACTCCCAGAATTCCCAGTTCCTTTCCCATCAGTCTTGTAGCCCCAACTTTCCTGTGCCCAGAAGGTTGACCGTCACTGTCTTCGGGAAGAGGGCCTGCAAATGTTGACATTATCTTCTGAGATTTATTAAGAGATCAGAACATGAAAATGAAGAACTATAAACAGTCAGTCACTTTGCTACTTTTCCAGAGAAATTCATTTTTCCTTAGGAAATTCAATTTAAGTATTGCCAGGTTTGCAGAATTAGATTCTTTTTCCATTTCTTCCCCGTCCCTCTCTCCTTCACTAAGGTTTTGCTTTCTCCTTGGGAGAAACTGAATCCAAGGGTTGTAAGTCTAGACTAGCATTTCCCAAAGTAACTTTGGAACATTAGTCCCACGAGGAAAGTCTTGAAACAGAGATTCAGTGGGCAGAGAATTTCGGGAAAGTGCTGCATATTATAACTCAATCTTGGAGAATCTTGGTGCAATTAGCAGATCAAAGGATCAAAAAAGTCATATAAGAAAGAAACCTCTCCAATTTTATTTAATCCAGCACTTCCCAGATTTATTTGATCATAGAATCTTGTTTTTTCTTTTCTAGTAACATCTGTGCTCTGAGAAATACTATTCTCAGAGTATCAGGTGAAGAAGGAGACTATTCAGTTTAAAACATGGCTGATCTAGTTTCCAGCAATGTTTTTCATCTTAAGGTGGAGTTTTAAAGCAATTTCCCCTATGCTTTGCATAGCAGAAAACGAGAGTGCCCCTTTCATTTATTTTCTGGGATGTTTTTTTTCAAAGGTATAACATCTGAGAATGCGTTATTCCACCCAAAGTCCAATATAGGGCTGAACTAAGGAAACCACTCTAAGGATGAGGACCCAGGAAAGCAAGGATAATAATAATAAATGCTCAGCCCCTCGGGGATTTGGGATGAGTGTGATGAGGGGAAGGAGGGTTTGGAGGACATGTAAGAGGAATCAGGGGGCTGTGGCAGTCCGGTGGCCGAGAAAGGAGCAGTTAACCATCGGTGTGCCCTGTGACCCCAAGGATGGCCATAGCCATTGAATATGTCCAAGCAGAATAGTCACACAATCCCAGCAATGCCTGCCGGTATTCCTTCCAACCAGGAAGTGAGCACAAGGGCAGACAACAAATACTTCCTGTGACACACTGCTAGTGAGCTTTGAGAAACGGTAAGGACCGAAGGGTCACTGGAACAGGCTGGGACACAGGGATTTTATTTTTAGTGAAGGTGCCAAGACTGGTTTTAGAAAAGCTAAGTGGGAACTCAACTTCTCAATGCCCTGTGCACCTGTCGTCATCAGTATCACCTGTTCCTGTCTGTAGTGTCTTTCCTTGCCTTATCTATGATGTCAGGTCCTTTTTCCAGGCATCCTATGATTTTCATTGTTCCAAAAAATAAATTCATATTTCATTCATTTCTTTCCAGTGGCTCCCAGGTATGAGCTAATGACCTATAGTTTAAAAAAAAACAAAACAAAAACAAAAAAACATATCCTCAGAGGGAACCCACAACACACAACGCCAGGTCTCGTTCACCCACTTTGGGTCCAGGACTTGCATTTCTGTGGTTGGGTTTTGGGTTGGAGATTGTCACTTTTAGTCCTGGGCCTCAGTGTCACTTCCACTTGCTAAAGCATCTGCCTCTCTGAGTACTTGGCAAAGAACCGAAACATTTCTGGCTAGAAACCCCCAGCATGTGATCCCTTACAAGCCCAGAACTCACCTCTCCTTTCTCCTTCCTTCGAATGAGCTGCTCCCTGAGGGGAGTTGGGAAGCTCCACACTTTTCACTCCTGGGAGATTTCTGGACCCCAATTAAAAGTTACATTTCACATTTTACTTCAGGAATCCTACTTCTAAGTAAGAGCTGAAGTCTGGGAGCGTGAAGGCATGGCATTTTTTAAATTGATAACTGATATGTTTTTCATACTCTTTTTTGCTTCATATTACAAAGCACATTCACACTTGTCTGGCATGTAATATAACATAAATGTCTGTTGAGTACATTGTTTCTTCAGCACCTCAGGAACTTGGAAATATCTCCAAGGTAAAGAAAAGGATTTCCAGATTTAAAAAACACACACACACAAAACAAACAAACAAACAAACAAAAACACACAAAACCCTGGAGCTCAGAGAGGTTGTCTATTATCCAGGGTCACACCCAGAACATCAGCAGACCCCAAATGAGGACCTCAGTCCCTGGGTTCTGTGCACTGGTGGCCAGCCTCTCTGGACGTTAGTATGTATGCATTTGTACAGCCAAATGTATTAATATGGCCGCATAGCTATAATAGCAAGTTTTCCTCTAGTGCAAATGTGCTTTTCTCTTTCCCATTAAATTATAGTAAATGTTAATCCTGTTGCTTCTGTTTTTCAAAGTGGAATTAAAATGTCATCTCAGTTCTCTTTCCATTTGCCTCCGCTTTTATTTTCTTTGTTTCCATTTGTCTGTTCGGTGACTTCATTCATCTCACTCTCCCTCTATTCCACCTGTTCCCCTTTATCCTTCTCTATTCCCGTTGTCCCTGTGCCAGGCACCGTGTGGCTTCCCGCACCTCTCCCAGGTCACCTCGGTTTTGAGACCCTCCTTCCCGCTTCCCACAGGCAAAGGAGCCAGAAAGCGAAGTCAGCTCAGAGTTCTTACCCTCTCTCTCTGCCTCCTTGTCCACACTGCACACACCTGAGCCCGGGTCCCTGCGCTCAGGCAGAATGTGTCAGTGTCCTGCAGAGCATTGCCAGACGAGGGGGATTCCCAGCCATCCCCGCAATCAGGCCTCTGGCTGGAGTCGACGACACTATTTGCGAGCCGCATGCATTTTTTGGCCCCAGACTGTGAGGTCAACCGCTTCCCTGTTTTCTCCTCCTCCCAGGGGCCTGCATTTCATGTTTGGTCAACAAAGACTTGGTGGAATCTCAGGTCCACCAGGAAAACGAAGGGGCCACAGCAGCCCCTCCCCGGACCCCATTACTTCTCAGGAAGCCAACTCCAGGCCAACTCCACCCTTGACCCCTGCTCTCTGGGCTTATGGTGGATGCCATGCTCTCTGGGCACCGCAGATTAGCCCAAGTGCAGCCCTTTGAATTCTAACAAGCGGACGAGGGGTTTCACTTGCTTCATGGCCTCCAGAAGATGGATTCTGTATATAGACTTGTTATGCCTAGCTTTTGCTTCGGGAAGAAAAAAAATTTATTTTATGTTTTGAGGTTAAATGAATGTGGGATAAATGTATACACAGTGTCCTGAGTGTGTATATGTATGTATCGCTATATGTCAGATGAACTGAGGGCTTTTCCACATATGGAAGAATTTCTCAAGATCATGTTTAACTAGAAATTTCTCTCCCTAACTTCCCCAGAGTGCATGTTTGAATATACATTATATATACATATATATGTGTGTGTATGTGTAAATACATTTTCACATTTCCTGCATATAAGAAAACTTACCACGTATCAGAGCTTACTACAGTATCATACAGAACAACTGGGGGAAAAAAACCACACACACACACCCAGAAAATGTTAGCTCCCCATGCCAGTAACCTAATAAGAAAAATTACATGTGTTAGGCTTTTAATATCCATTTCCCATCCAAGCTAGGGTGGCTGAAGCTTGCCAGATTCAGAGATAACAGGGACAATAGAGTTTGTTTTTGTTTGGGGATGTTTTGTTTGTTTGTTTTTGCATTGCAAATCTCATTTCCTGACTGCTTCTTGGAAGAAGCCTTGGGCTGGGGCTTCATGTGCAGATGCCAAATTAAAAAACCCGTGAAGAGACCTCTTGGGTTGATGCTTATGGATGGGAGAAGCGTTCAGAGATATCGCCTGTTCCCATTCTGGGCCAGTCCTGACAACTAGAACCCAAGATACCCTGGGTACACTTTGAAATAAATATTGTGAGCCATTTGCCTGTTTTCTTTCCTTTAAAAAAATCAATCTTTAAAAAAAATTTTTTATTGATTTCAGAGAAGAAGGGGGAGGGAGAGAAAGATAGAAACATCAATGATGAGAGTGAATCACTGATTGGCTGCCTCTTGCACGGGGATGTGCCCTTGACAGGAATTGAACCTGCGACCCTTCAGTCTCCAAGGCTGAAGCTCTATCCACTGAGCCAAACCAGCCAGAGCTAATTAATTTTTTAAATGTAATTTATACTTGACATTTAACATTGAATTGGTTTTAGTTTTACAACATAATGATTTGATATGTGTGTATATTGTGAGAGGATCAGCAGAATAAGTTTAGTTAACATCCGTCACCACACATTGGTATAAGTTGTTTTCCTGTTTCTTGCCCCTTTTCTGAGACTTTTTTAAATCGTAGGGTTGCATTTCCAATGCAACGCATTTTTTTAAGTACTTGAAATAGAAAGATAACTCAGATGTTACGTTTCCCTTTATGCCTCGAAGACTCCTAAACACCCCCAAAGCTTTATACGGTACCAAAGCTACTCAGACACGAGCCAGAAAGCATAGGGATTCTGCACATTGGGAAAGAGGCAGCAGGCCTTTGTCTGCCCGCGTATAAGAGCGGGAGCTCCGGAGTGGCCCTGTCCTGGCCTTCTGTGATCCCCCCACGGGTGGAGAAGGAAGTGAGGACAAACGTCTGAGCTGCTGTGAGAGCTATTTAGCCGCTCCTTCCTCTAGAGCAGTTACATGCTCACCCAACCATTACAAGCCACCGAAGAGGATTCAGGCGGGCGGGGTGGCACAGCCTCTGGGAGGCTGGCTTGGCAGATTGGCAGGCCATTGCCAAATCTCTTTAAGCTGGGTGTGATGTTAATCCCTCGCCTGTAAGCACAGGCGGGCACGGTTTGATAAACCTGCCAGGTAGGGCAGTCCCCGATGGGAAAGAGGCAGAGCTGCCAATGCACCCGGCTTCTCCTGGTAAAGGACATTTCCTTACAGGCGATTTGAGCCCATTGGCAATTCCATTCTTACTCTATCTGGGGCTAAGGCTTCTCCCCCTTTTTACTGGTTCCTCTTAGTTTTAAACCTTGTTCGCAGTATTAGGGCCTCATTAAGAGATTTGTTGCAGCATCTCTTGAGTCAGCAGGGTGTTCAGACACAGCCTGCTCTCCCCAGCTTGTAGATGTAGCTCCTCTTGGCAGCATCGGCGGCTTGATTCCTTTTCAACTCGCTGCTCTAATCCACGCGCATTTGTCTGTGAGGCGGAGCCGCGGCTCCCCCATTGACAGGAGGTGGCCAACCCTGACGCATCTCAAAGCAGGGAAATCCATTTTCTATTGCTAAACGCCGTTGCCTCTCTTCTTCTCTGGAACTGATGCAATAAGGATCATGTTTGGCTCACACACACTCCAGGCACTCGCCACACTCGGAAGATAATGGAACAGCCAAGGAAGGGGAATTGGAAACATTCTCGAATGTACCCTGCACACACTCAGGTTCAGAAAGCTGCCTCGCTTGCAGGACAATAGCATTCAAAAAATTGCTTCAGCTTCTAAAGAATGATCTGAATAAACTCTAGCTTCACACAGCCCAGCGATGCTCAGATGTCTAAGGAAGGATTTATACAGTACCAGAGTCCTTTCTCACACATCCTTTTGCCCTTGACCGTAGTGCAAAATCAGATAGCTTGTTATGATAGTAACAAATTATCAAATGCTACCAACAGGGGTGGTGTGTCTAGTTATATTCATATGTGCTTGTAACATCCACAAAGAGCTTTAATTTACATTTTCCAATTTAATTCACCTAGCAGCCTAATGATGTGTCAGGTCAGGATATGATCCCATGTTCTTAAGGCAGTCACAGTCAAGGGGCCTGAGGATTTGGTTGCCCACTAGCCAGGAAATGGCAGAACCAGACTCATGGTGAAAACGTAATGTTCACTGTTTAACAAAGCTGAGCGCTAATGACTGATGGCCGGGGGAGAGAAAGTAAAGCCTCTGTCCACCGTAGCTACCTCTCTCTATGGCTAGCTGGCAATGGCGCAGAATGGAGCAGATGTTGACTTTGGGCTCCGGAATGGTATTGTTGGCCAACATAGAGCCTTCTGGCCTTCCCACCTCAGCTGGGTCTCTGATATCTTTCAGCTGAGTTTGTCAGAATCGCTTTGCTTGAAGGAAATAGAAAACTCAGTTCTTTCGTTGCCCCACAGTGATGGTCCAAAAGTTGAGGAAGCACCTCTGGGGCGCTGGTGACATTTAAGAGTCATGTGCCCTTTCTTCCAAGAGCCAGAGGGACCCACCCTAAGTCCTACCATCCAACTCCAACCGAGCCTTCAACAGCTTGGAGGGAGACCTGCAGAGTACGAAGTACTTGAGAGCTGAGCCTAGAGAACCAGCAAATGCCCGAGGTCAAAGTGAGCTCTTCTTTCTCATCTTCTCAGCCCCCATCTAAGAAAGGGTAGACCTTTGTGGTCAGACAGATTGGCATTTGACCCTGGCTCCACAGCTCCAGGTGTCTGGTCATAAGCCACCAGAACTTTCTTCCTAAGCCTTCCTTTCCACGTCTGCATTTGGGCTGCCATTGGGCTGCAGTGAGACTCAGGGAAGCAGCACAGAAAGCTCTCCAACTGCCTTACCCTGAGTCAGGTTCTGATACCTGCTGGTTCCTTGCTAGTCCAGGTCAGAGATAAGGTAACAGTTATATTTCAACAGAGCACCCATCAGGCATTTAAACCTGGAAGGGGTTTTCCTATTATTTGGGGGAACTTTGTCTACAAATGGGCCCCAGAGGCTGTAATAAATACAAATCCTCTAAGAGGTCATGGCCACTGCTGACCTCATCACCTGAACAAAGGCACCCATCCAAGGGCTAGGCATTCTAGGAGGCAGGAGAAGTTGCAGATATAAATGGGAGGTCTTCAAAGGGAAGGTTTGAACTTGACCCTGAGGGAAAACTTACTAGTGCCCTGAAGAGTCTCAGGGCCCCTGTTTTCCTTTTCACACGCACCTGTCTTCACAGCTCGGGCCACCCCTTCAGCGGGGTATGCCACGAGGGGCTGGTCCCACCCAGGTGCAGGGCACAGCATAAATCCCACTCCATGGCCCTGCTTTCATGACTCATGCGGCTGAAGTCTGCAGAGTCCTGGGTTTTTTCATTTTCAGGAAACGTCAGAGAAGCCCTGAATTGAACTGTTACAACCAGGACACTCTCCTTGCATCTCCCCATCTCCTTCTGATGGAAATGGTGGCTGACTTCTCGGAGGGGCAGTGGACTGATACTGCCATCATTTCACTCTCATTCCCAGGTAGAACAGGTGTGACAGTAAGGTCCCCGACAGGAACCTCATCCTCTGATTTCAGGGGAAAAAAGGCTGGCTATCAAGTCAAAGAGAATTGCCAGGTTTTGTTTATTGTTGTTTTGGGGTTTTTTTGTGGGGGTGGTTGTGGGGTTTTTTGTTTTTTTTTAAATATCCAGTGATGGCTAGGACTTACCTGTTGATTGCACCTAAAGCTTCAAAATAGATACCAATTAAAGGTTTACACCAGGCTATTCATCATGCCAGATTATAGAGTTCCTTCCCAAGCTTTTTTTTTCTTCCTTCTGGGGCTAATAAACGCTCCCCATAATGGTGAGTCTCCTGTCCTGTCAGCGATGACTCAGTCCTTCGCCCTTAGATCTTGTCATCAGCACGGCCCAGTGAGTGGCCCATCTGGTGAGGAGTTTTGTTTTATCTCAGAATTTAGAGAATCCCTTTAGGGCCCAGCATTTGGGACTGCAGGATGGCCATCAAGGCCTCCCATCACCTCTGGAGCCGTAGATACACATCCGGGGGTTATTTGATAGTTAAGCTTCCTCTCTCTTCAAAATTTGCTGTTGTGTGGTCACTGCGCTCTGGGATCCCGCCCGCCTCGGATGTTCCCATCCCAGACGCTGTGGACAAAGGATAATGCGCTTGGATGACGGATGGACCAGAGGCTCTCTTTCCACCCGGAAACTTTGGCAGCTCCTGGCATGGCCATCACTCAGGAAGGACCCACGAGGGAGCAGACAAAGGCAGCATCTGGAACAGCCAGTGCAAGGAGAGGAGACGGACTCTCCCAGGCCTGGAGGCACACTTTAAAACTCCCAAGGGCTGCTAGACAACTGGGCATAGAGTTAGTGATCAGGTGATACCTATCTGTCTCTTAGTTTTGGTCCCCGAATATTTATATTTCTGTACCATAAGGTTGCTGCGAGAATTAATATTTCATCCCGAGATGCAGGCGGTGCGGGCGTCTAACAGCTGCGAGCATTTGGAACTCCTCGGCCGCTTCCTCTCTGATTAGCTCCTGCGTTTTCTTTTTTATTCCCCAAGCAGACACTCGCTCTGACCCAGATGACTCGGTGATTAGGGTCAATTCATGTTGAGGCTTTGAAGATTAGAGAGAGCAGAAATGGCCACCACTTCCCTTTGTATTTTCTTTAAAAAAAAAAAAAAAAACTTTAAACCTTAGAAACTAAAAACTTGAGGGGGAAAAAAGCATACTATTGCAAGTTCAGTAAACGAATTTATCCACATTTCTGCCATGTGAAATGTTAGCAAGGTTTATATTGGACTGTCATATTTCTTTACTTTATTCACCGGCGTACAAGACGTCGATCTCAACATCTGGTTTTTAATAACCCTCGACATCTGGGAGCTCCTTTTTATCCCTACGGTGGACGAGGCACAGTAGTGATATTGGCAGTGTATATTTTCAAGCTACAACTCCTGTCTCATTCAATCATAATTAATTACCACTTTTTAATGTATTTAATTTGCTAAAAGTGATTTGCATTCGACCACATTTCACTGCTAAGAAAAATAGCGGTCGATTTTGGTGACAGTGGCTTTCCTCTTTTATTCCTTTCTTCTTTTTTAAAAATTTGAAACCCTGTGGGGATGGATTTGAAACGCGCTGAATGTATACATGCTCTTGAATTTTAAGTGCAAAATGAAATAAACTGCTCTGCAAGGAGAACGATTGTAGAGTCTTTGAGACGCCGTCAGGAGAGGCTGCAGGCTGCCCGAGAGGGGAAGCGTTGCCTTTTCTGACTTTGGCAAATCGCAGCATCTCTCTGGGCCTGAAATTTCCCGACAGAGGTAACCCCCGGGCTCAGGCACCTTGTGATGAAAGCCTCCATCCAGAGAACTACACTTCCACACGCCCCACAGGTTCTGCAGTGAAGTTCAAGGGGTTGCTAGACTCCTGGCAACCCATTTGTAGGTGCTATAGGGTTTCCCTTCTTTATTGGCATAAAAAAGGGAGGCCAACTTTGCTTTTCTCCAGGAACTGAAAGGACACTTAATTAATGTAAAAAAAAAAAAACACTTTTCTCAAGTTATATAGAAAAAAGGGAAATTTTTTTTTGGAGGGGGGAGGGGCAAGAGTAATTACTAGACTGCGCAGTGACAAGCAAGGTCAATTTTACATGAGAAGACCCAGCCAAAAATTATCAACTGTACCTTTTTTTTTTTTTACCAGACTATTCCATTCTAAACTGTCCAGTGCAAATCCATACCAAATTATGCAGTTCTGACTGCATGCAAATCTCCTAATGGATTCATCTCAGGTAGGGATTCTTAATCCTCTATGGTCCATACACCATTTTGGCAGTTTGGTGAACTATCTGGATCTCTTCTTCAAGTAATATTTTTAAAAATATATTTTATTGATATTTTACAGAGAGAAAGGGAGAGAGATAGAGAGCTAGAAACGTCGATGAGAGAGAAACATCGACCAGCTGCCTCTTGCACACCCCCTACCGGGGATGTGCCCGCAACCAATGTACATGCCCTTGACCGGAATCCAACCCGGGACCTTTCAGTCCGCAGATCGACGCTCTACCACTGAGCCAAACCCGTTTCGGCCCAAATAATATTTTTAAATACATAAAATAAAAGGAAATAAATTATATTAAATTCAGTTCAAGACCACAGATTTAAATATTTTAATAGATGCGCAATACCTTTGCCTATTGGCAAGATTAGATTGAACTGTATGAAATCGCTGTTTTTCTAGATCAGTAATGGCCAAATACTGGCATTTTCATATGATTCAAAGCAGTAAGTTTCCAAATAGTGAGAAAATACTCCAAATTATTATTATTTTTTTTCTAGTCCTGGGTTTTAAAACCAAGAAGCACGCTCTGGCAAAACCTGGTTTCATCAGGGACCTGTTAAAAGACACAGCTCCCCAAAGTACATGCAGGACAGGGGTTGAACCGCTGGGTCGTCTACACTCTTGATCCTTGCAGGGAACAGTGAATACTCTTGTTCAAAATAGAGCTTGTGATGCTGGTCTTATTGTGAATCCACTTCTGTCTTCAAAGATGAAACTCCCCTGCCGATCTGCCACTTCACGAAGTGGGGAAAGTGGCCAGAGCCATTCTGGAAATGTTTTCAACAACAAGAATTTCGACCAAATAAGTTTCCATTCATCCACAGTTGACTACAATTTTAAGTTAAACAACATTGCCTTTCTGCAAGCATTGTGCCGAATTAGAAGCATACTCTTCTCTCTGAAACTTATTTGGTTGCAAATGGAACATCCTTCCGTGGCATGCACATCCTCTTTCATGCTGAGAGCAAAACAGAACCCGAGGAATGGAGTCCACAGCAGGTCTGAGCCGGTGTGAACTATCGCATGCTATCAAAGTGGTTCCACCCGAGTAGATCTTTTTAATAAAAAATTCTTCCTTCAGCCTTTATTGACACTTTATGCTTAAGAGAAATTAAGGGTATTTGATGCCTGTAATTACTTCCCTGCTTACTTAACAGGTTTAATCTGCTTCTTAGGCACATGCAATTCGGATGGCGTGCTTTCCCCAAAAATAATCACCTGCTAATGTAGACTAATTTTAATCTCCTAATCCAGTCTTGACACGGAGTCAGAGCCGGGTGGGCGGAATGTTTTTGTGTGGGGGTTGCCATAGATACAAAACTCAGTTATGTATTTGACAAGTCGGTGATGTGGAACTGAAGTTACTATGGATTTTTTTTTTCCTGGTGCTTTCAGATGAAAAAGCAAAGTGAAGATCGGTGTGCCTTTCCAGGGCATCACGGTGTAACTAACCTTCTCTTCTTTCATTCCGTGCTGCCCCACTCTCCGTGCACCTCCCTGGGCTGGCCGCAGGATGACGAGGAGGGCATATGGGCATAGCCGGGCCTGTAAACCAAAGTTCCAGTTTTGTTTGAGGGGTGAGAAACCATCTTTTATATCGTTTTTTTCTTTACAAGATTGCATTCTGGTGTTGTGTTGTGTGCGTGATCGATCGTGCTCGCTGATGTCTGTGACCGTGCCCTGTGTTTGCTTCTGTGTTCTGTGACCATCCCTGAGAGCCCACTCCTTTCTACCCACCCCACCCTCACCCCCTGCATCCTCAAACCACGTGATTGCTCTGCCTTGTTGGGGCTGGGTCAAGCACGATTCCAATGTTTCTGTGTTATTGAAGATGTAAACTCTGCCCCTGCTAGAATCTATCCACACTTTTTAAAAGCATGGCTGTGGGTTCAGAAATTGTCACAATTCTCCAGCACTGCTGGCTTTTGCCAGATCCGCCAGAGTGGTGTGGCTCTCACATCTCTCTGGTTGTGTCGAATGCTTGACAAGGAATAAGGAAAACAAAACTACATACCTCTTTATGGAGCTGAAATTGTCATCTCTGAGAAGCCCATTTGATGGATTGTGCTACCTCTTCTCAGGCAGCTCTGAAGAGAACACAAGGATCAAGGCATAGTAATGGTGGATGGGTAACTGGACCTCTCTGAATGAATTAGAATAGAAATATCAATGTTGACAGGTCTCATTAGTGCCATATCTGTTGCCTTTTTACAATTGCATTTCTATGGAGCTTTGCATTATAAATTTCAGGCACTGCATTTTTTAGGATGTTTTGCTCTTTTAAAGGTTGGCTTTTAGCTGTTGAAGAACCTACCCTCTATTTCCGTCCTATATGCATTATAATGGAATGGTGGTGCATGTATTATAAAGGGGACATCGAACTCTAGTGACATTTGCTGCTGGGACTCACATCTCTCTAGGACACAGCAGGATGCTTAACACCAAGCCACAGCTCCCTGGAGTTGCATATACCTATGGTGACTATTAGGCTGTGTGCCATGGTGATTTTTTTATGGTCAAAGAGTACTGAATGTGTAGTTCGTTTGCCGGACAAACATGAACTATCACAGGGCTGGAGCACCATCGGGTGTGTGACTAGAGAGGCAGTTCTCCCCAAAAACTTGACAGGCATCCCTTCCTGAAGACTTGCTCCCTGTTTCATGGCAGCGGGGCTTGGGGTGAGTTTTAAAACCAATCTGCTGTGTTTTGCCGGTGGGTGTGTTTCATTGCTTGGTTTGAAGCTATCTTAGGTCCCACCACTGAGTCAGGCCACTTCCTCTGGTCCTGCAGGAAAGGCTGGAAAGGCAGACACAACAGCTTTCTGGGAAGTAGAGATGTCACACCTTCTGGATCTTTTTGCCGCCAATAGAACCCTCTTCCTGGTGACTTCGGAGAATCTCCTTGCTTCTCCTTTTCCTGGGTGAAGGAGAGAATATTGCCAGAATTGTGTCTTTTCCATGCAAAGTGGCTCCAAAGGGAAGCTTGTCAGTATGAGTCCTTGGGGAAACCAGAGAAATTCTCCTTGTGTCTAGGGAACATTTTAAGAGAAATATCATGTTTTCGCACCTAAAAAAACTAATAAAAGAATAAATTGGCCTAGCTGGCATGGCTCAGAGGTTGAACATCAACTTATAAACCAGAAGGTTATGGTTCCATTCCTGGTCAGGTCACATGCCCCGGTTGTGGGCTGGCTCCCCCATGGGGGGCATGTAGGAGGCAGCCAATCAATGATTCTCTCTCATCATTGGTGTTTCTATCTCTGTCTCCTTCTCCTTTCCTCTCTGAAATCAATAAAAAATATATATACATATATTAAAAAGAATAAATTGATCTAAAACAATATTAAATGAGAAGGAAAGGTTTTGTAATATTAAAAAGCAATGGTGTCTAATCTGCATGGATGGGGTAGGCAGAGGAAGGCTCTATGAGTTTGGGGGGTTGGCATGAGAAGAGTGGGTCCTTCTTGCAGCATTTCTATGACACTGCTGCTTCTGCATCATAGCGGTTAGGGCGTGAGGCTGCATTTCTGTCTTTCCTGAATCGTAAAGATTTTTATTGCTCTTTTGTAAGATTCCTGGCAGCCACCCTGCCATCCCTTGAGACGGGACCTGCGCTGTCATCCTCAGGGAGGACTCATGCCAAAGCCCGGGGAAGACCTAGCTCTGCTCATGAATTTCCCCAAACGCCCCAAGCCCCAGACAACTACCGTCTTCTGAAAATTAGTCAATATGTAATCCCCCTTAAATATGTTGTAATAAACTTTATAGGCTTCTGAGGAAAACTACTTATCTTTCTTTATGGCTCCCTTAAACAAGTTTACTCAGATAACTTCGGGCTTTTAAAACCGTATCTTAGGGACTGCAATAATGAGATGCTGGGGAACCTTCTGTTGTGAACAGCCGTTGCGCGTTCTGAGTCACATTACAACCTGTGGGGCCCGAGGAGACGGTAAATTTACAACTGAGGATGGATAATAGTGGCACATTAAAAATTAACTGTTTTGAATATTGTGATTTATGGCCCTTATAAAAGAAACATTACAAGACGTAACTTTGCTAAAGCATCACGGATATGCTTATAATAGTATCTGAAGTATCTGGTGTCTTGGTGCTAAAATGAATCATAATTGAGGAAAAGTAGCTCCAAAAATGACAACAGATCGGAATTAGTGTAGCCACCCTGCCAGCCCCTCCCCTTTTTGCCACTTCTGGTCGAAGCAAGATTTATTTCTCTCACTGTGATCGTTCAGGGGTGCTGTTTTCTGAGAGCAAAGTGGACTGGGGAAAAGTTTGCTTTTCTAAAGAGTTCTAACAGCCCCTAGAGCTGGCCTCCCTCCCCCACCCCAACCTCACACCCCACCTGGGCGTTATCTGCGTGTCACGCATGTAGTCCACAGAACCCCAGCTCAGAGAGACGCCATGCTTACTGCTGTGAAATTGTCACCACTGTGAAATTTTTAATGTTTGACCAAGGGGTCCAACAATCTTATTTTGCACTGGGTCCTCTTAATTACATAGTCAGTGCTGCGTGGATCCACCATATAATCTACCTCCAAATTCTCTCTATTCCCCGCCCTGTTGGCTCATCCCTACTCCTCTTTTCTGAAGGCGGGAATTGAACTCTGGCCTGCCTTACTGTCATGATTTTCCTACAGAGAGCCCAGGGGATCACATTTCCGGCATGTTGTTGCTCTCTTGGTCCTCCCCAAGATGCATATTCAAACACTGTCCTCTGCCCCCCCTCACTTCTGAACTGGGGGGTGGGGGGAGATGTGATCCTAGAACCCTCACTGCCTTTTCTGTCTTGCTTCGCAAAATATGGAAAAGCAGATAATTAATTCTCCATGATTTTAATTTGGGGAAATCCACTGGAGTGGTAATTATTTGTGTGGACAAATAACTCTTCATGTCTACTGAATGGAGGCACTTTCCTTGGCCCCCAAGAGCGCCTTGGTTATGAACATTTAATGGGGGGGGGGCAGTGAGGGACCAAAGCAAGTCACCTTGTGAGACCTAGTGCCGCGTCGGCCTTGACATTTGAACTTTCCAGCTTTCACTGTGAACTCTCGTAATTGGGTGGACATAGACCACAAGGTCATTTCTATTTCTTAAATCACTAGAAAGGAAAACGTCATTTTAGATTGAAAACACATGCAAATTTTTCGGTCATGGTCCCTAAAAATACAGATGTGGGCATTAACAAGTATTGGCATGGGGCTGTCACGCCAGTAGATACATCCTGTTCAAAATGAAAAATGGTACCTCCCTTTCACCAGCACATTGCCCGTGTTACTGAGGGCACGTACGTGTGTGGCTTCAAGCGCTTGGCCCTGAAGGGGTTTTGTGCTCACGGAGCAGTGCTAGAGGCTGGGAACTCCCTGTGTGCCTCCCCGCGGAGAGAACTGGAACGAGGTGTGTGTTATTGAGGCCTGAAAGTTGATGCTTTCTTGCTTTCCCTTCATAGACAGGGTCTAGAGTCACACTGGGCCTGAGCATGCCCTGGGGCAAGAGGAGTCCTGTGACTGTGAAGGAAGTCTCGGTAGGAGCCGGGGCTCTTAGTCTTCTCCACCAAAGCCCTGGTTGGTCTGCAGAGTGGAGGCTTTCCTTTTCCCTCCTGCTTTTAATTCAGCCTGAACCTCCTATAACTAAGTGTCTCCTCCTGCCATTGTCTACTGAGACCTCTCTTTCATTTATTTACTTGTCCAGTAAGTCATTTTTACTTCCTCACCCATTCTTGCATCAAATGGCTAAATTCTTGTTTAGATAGTGAGAAAACAATGATGAAGAAGATGTGATTGCTACTCTGAATCTTACAATCTGGTTGAGGAAAACAGATCACATAGAATTAAAAATATGAATGGAATCGTTATACATTTTTGTCATTGCTTTGATGGGAGACAGATAGTGAGATTAAGAAAAGGAGCCTACTTCCAAAAGGTTGTTCGTAGAGCATCTTTCCAAGGAAATGAGTGTTATGTTGGCTCTGAAAGGAGGAGATCCAGGAGGTGTTTCTGCCAGGATGTGGACCACCCAGGAGATGTGCACAGGGCTGAAGGTAGAGCTTTATGGACTGACAGAGCTTGAAGACTATGACTCTGGGTAAAGAATAAAGCAGTAGTTGAAGATGAAGGAGTGGGAAGAGGTCAGATCATGTAGACCAAGGGAGACAATTTGGGTTTTAGCCTAAGAAAAAGAAAAAAGAAAAGGAAATCATTGGCTTTTAAGCAGGGACACGCCATGATGTGACTGATGTTGTAGGAACCCTGGCTGCTCTGTAGAAGATGAATGGTCGTGGCAGGAAGAGCAGAAGTGGGAGCTGCTCCATTGTTTGTGAGAGAACTGATGGTGCTAACCGGGGTATCCGTGGGGAGATGCAGACAAATGGATAATTTGGAGATGAGACTAGGAAAGGAAGCCAGGAGCACTTGGGTGAGGAGGTAAGAGAAAGGACATCGAGAATGCCTCCAGATTTTGACCACGGGTGTCAAAGCCAGAGCAGGCCATTGCTAGAGGGCGGGGCCTAGGGAGGAATGCAGAGTCCGGTTTTCACGCTGTGTCCAGTTGGCCTGGCCAAAGGAGAGGCAGACTTTGACTTGCCCTGTTTTCCGTTTGCCTGTCTGCCCACAGGGGGTTGGGGGTGGAGGAAGGAGGGTGTCTCTGGCCTCTCCCTGCAGTGACATACAGGCTGTTGAGTGTACAGCAAAGATGAAGCCTAATGTCAAGAGTGCGAGCTCCTCTGACTCTCAAAGGAAAGGAGAGAGCTTGAGCATCACAGATTGCAAAGGAAGATCAGCAGTCATGGGTTGTGGAGGTGTGTGGGGTGTAGTGTTCTGTAAAAATCTCTTTTCCTGAAGTTATAGGAAGTTGTAAAGGACCAAGAGAGAGGGACTGCGCCACTGGCTCTTGCACCCCCTGAACTACCTAGGAATCAAGAATTCTGTCAATTAAGGGGTGGCCTCGTGAGATTTTGTCTGCTTATAATGATTGGCTACCCATCTTGAAATTCTGAACGTGCAGTGGACCCTTGTGTAATGTAGGGTTGAGGGTAGCTGACTCTCCACACAGTCAAAAATCTACATACAAGTTTTGACACCCCCAGGACTTTACAGTTGTCCTTTGGTGGCCATGGGGATTGGCCCCCGGACTCTCTGTGGATACCCACATCTGAGAATGCTCAAGTTCCCTATGTAAAAAGGCATAGAACAATACATATAGGCAGCCTCAGCATCCACGGAGTCCTGGCTGGGGCTCACATAAGGGGACCTGTGCAGTTCAAACTTGTGCTGTTCAAGCATCAACTGCCAATTTTCTCTGAGAGGTTTCCAGCCTCCTGTTTTAAAGAGTTACAATGAGAAGAAACCAGAAGTAGCCATGAGCTGTTTCAGAAGCACTAGTGGCAGGATTCTTTGCTGGGTATGTGCTTTTGCTCTGTTGCCTTCCCCTGTTGCCATTGGTGCCTCTTCTTTAGCAACTCTGCTCCTCTGGAAGGTATCTGTATATTTGCATCTTAATATGGGCGGGGGGGGGGGGCGGGGGAGGCAGTGATATAAGAGAAAAGTCAGAAGGAAGAAAAATAAAAAGAGAAAATTTATTCCTAGGACCATAATTACATAAGCCAGCTACATAATTTCTAGCAGGTTTAAAGTAGGTGTATCTTGCCATGGCTGGTGTTTCTCAATGGTTAGAGTATCAACCCACACACTGAAAGGTTGTGGGTTCAATTTCCAGTCAAGGGATGTGGGAATGTACCAGGGCTGCAGGATCAATCCCCAATGCAACTGATTGATATGACTCTCTCACATCTCTCTCTCTCTCTCTCTCTCTCTCTCTCTCTCTCTCTCTCTCTCCCTCCCTCCCTCTCCCTCTCCCTCTCCCTCTCTCTCTCCCTCCTTATCTCTCTTTCTCTCTCCCTCCTTTTGTCTTTCCCTCCCTCCCTCCCTCCTTCTTTTCCTCCTCTTTCTCTCCCTCTCTCCCTTCATTCCCCCCTTCCTCCCTTCCTTTCTCTCTCTCCCTCCCTCCCTCTATTCCACTCTCTCTAAAAATCATTGGGAACAATGTCTTTGGGTGAAGATGAAAGATGGATAGATGGATGGATGGATAGATAGATAGATAGATAGATAGGTAGAGCAAGCATGCATGTGTACCCTAAAAGCATACCCTCTTCAGTCTCCTTTAATTTTATGACACCTGCAGATAGCAAAGGCAGCTTGGATGCCTGGAGACCTCAGATTAGTCTGTATCTCTAGCAGAGGGTTTCTTTTGGCTAAAAAAATAAAAATCTAGTGAAATGCCAACGAAAATTTAATAAACAATGTGAGCTGATGAATTGGAAGAGAGAAAATAGCAATATTAAAATGTCTCAGTCCACCTCTTTCTGCTCTCAGGTCCGATGGACTCCGTGCTGGGTAGAAGCGTTTAAGCTGAATTAAGAACAGTAAATACATTTTCGTGGGTTTTTTTTCTGGAGCTTGAAAGAGTTATCTGGCAAAGCACTGCATGCTAGCTTGGATGGGACCACACTCTCAGGACCTGAGAGCCAGCCGGGAACTCACAAACAAACAGCGGTGATAAATGAAGGTGGACCAGAGGCGGGAGGAGTCTGGCAGGGGCTGTTGCATTGCATCGTGTCCTCCCCGTGCCAGGGCTGGCGCCCGGGAGCAGCCCAGCCTCCTCCACCCCTTTGTCATTTGCTCTGCACTGTGGTGCCGGTCTGGTCCTGCTTAACCTCTTTGTTAATGATCTGTAAAGGGGAGAAAAGGACATGTGAGGGAACGTCGCAGATGACACTAATTTGGGAGGTGTTGCAAACACTAGCGAGGTCAGAGGAATCACACAAATGGCCCAAAGAAGGTTAGGAACATGGAGGGAAAATAACAAATCTGGAGAAGTCCAGACACTCACATCTGGTGAGAATTAATCAGATAGCTATGGGTGGGAGGAGTATGGAAAACTGAAAGCTAAAAGAAAAATAGTGAGCCAAGCAGACTCCGGGACATCAGCCATGGGTGAGAGCGGGGAGAAGACAGCACCAACGGGAGGTAGCGCTGTCTGGATGTCAGCAGGTGCCGGGACATGCGTCACCCACTGTGGAAATTCCTCCGATAACCTGTGCCCTGCACCTGGGACATCACAGGTTATGCACCCTCTTTTCCAGAGGATCCCCACAGGGACCAGGAAGTTGGGAGGGTTTGTAAAGAACCCAACCACTCAGTGATGTAAGGACACTGTTGACTGTCAGGTGTTGATTCACAGCTCCTCATACCCAGCATTTCAACATATGACAGCAAGGCCTTTTCAGGGAGCGCATGAGAGATGCCTCCAGGGACATGTAAATGTGGGTTAGCGAAGGCTCACTTCTCCTTCCTAGACCAGTGGACCAAGAGTAGACACTCCTCGGAGGCTGGCTCTGGGAAGCCATCCATTGATGGGTGATGTTAACACGCTGAGCCAGAACTTTCTCCGTGTTACCTAGAGAGGAAGTCCACTCTGTCTCTTTCCAACCATCTCCGTTGCCCCAACAAAATGGAAAACCAGACAGCAACGTCCAAAGTAAGAGTGCATATTTATGGCCAACACCAACTGAAATGGCTGTATTCCTTTCTGCTACTGAGGCATCAATTGGCTGGAGGCCATTGGTCACACCCAGATGCATCTTAACTTCTCTCCTCAGGGCTTCCCCATCTACGCCTTCCAAGAGTAAGATGACCTCTACAGGGAGCCTGCTCGCCCATCTGACTATCAAATGACCCCAGGAAATCGGTTCTACAATCTCATTCTGCCCGGGGTGGCCAAAGGCCCTGTTCCTAGGAATGTGCCTGTCAGAGCTTTAGGGACAGGGATATACGTCCCCTCTAGCTGGGCTCTTTGTGGCCTCACTGTGTGTCCTCATGAGTCAGGCTCCTCCAGTAATGACTAGTCACAGGGCTTGGGCAGCTGAGGACCCAGTCTTTCTCCAAGGATCTCCTTAGTGCCTGGGTCACTGTGCGCACCCAGGGCTGGATCCCGGAGCTGCTGGAATGATACAGAAGGAAGCGTGTTATCATCTCTTTGAGGGAAGATCATTTCTCAGTGAAACCTGTTAGGCCCAGAATGAAAAGGCAAAAGCCCACATGTGGCTAAAGAGCCCTCTGTGTACACTGTACCTTCATCCTTCAGAGGAGAACACAGGACAAGGTCTGAAATGCATATCACAGAGACCACTTTCACCGGGAAACCTAAATGTTACAGCTGCCGCTTCACTTCCCCCATGTATTACTTTTTCTAGAAAACTTAGAAAGTTTGACGAGGAATCAAGAAAAAACATATCTCATAATTCTCGTTCAGAGAAAGTGCCATTTTAAAGCACATGTTTCTTTACGGAGATGGTCATGCCAATCCATACCTGACTCACAGACACCGACTTTGCCTGGTTTCTGGTGCTGAGTGGGTGGGGAACACCGGGCTCTGGAGTCACGCAGACCCAGTTCCCATACTGGTTCCACCACTGTTTCTTTTCTTCTTGTTGTTCTTCTTCCTCCTCCTCCTCCTCTTCCTCCTCCTCCTCCTCCTCTTCTTCTTCTTCTTCTTCTTCTTCTTCTTCTTCTTCTTCTTCTTCTTCTTTTTCTTCTTCTTCTTCTTCTTTTTCTTCTTTAAATTAATCCTCACCTGAGGATATTTTTCCCCATTGATTTTGAGAGAAAGTAGAAGGGAGGGATGAGAGAGAGAGAGAGGGGCAGAGGCATCAATGTGAGAGAGACACATTAATTGGCTGCAACTCAGGTTTGTGCCCTTAACCAGGGATTGAACCTGTAACCCTTGAGTGTGCTGGCCACTGCTCTAACCAGTGACACACACCGGCCAGGGCTGCTTCCACCACTCTGATATGCTGGCCTAAGCTCAAGGCTATTACTGTTGTTATTTACTCAGTGCCCCATGATTGTCTTTCCATGTTGACATACTGACATCTGTGTAATTTTGATGTCTGCTCTGCCCTGGCCAGCCGGAGAGCCTGGCCAGGCTGGGGCGGGCACAGAACAGCCCTTGGGGAGGGTGGCAGCCGCGGACGCTGTCCCAGTGCGACTGCTCTCGGCCCGTGTGAGGCTGCTGGCTTCCCACTCAGGTGTCAGCAAGGGAGCGGGTGCCTGCGGCTGCCCGGAGTCAGCGGGTGGGCTTAGCAGCCCTGCTGATCCGGGCATCATTCTTCTTTCCGTGCCCTTTGACCTCTGGTGTCACTGCATTATTGGAGATGAGTCTCTATAGAAATCCCTGTACTACAACCAAAGCCCTCCGTGATTAAAAGGGGGAGTCCCGTGGCCGTGGTGTTGGGTTTTGGTGAGTTTGGGTCTGCAGGTAGAGCGTTCTGCTGCTGCTGTTGGGTGCACACATGGTTTACTCATGTGCTTGTTGTATCCCTGGCGCCGGCACTAGCTTGGGGATAGGATGAAAGCACCTTAGAGGAAAGCCTTCCCGCCCTCTTTGTCTGCAGGCAGGTGACACACCAGGGAATGAAAGCACTTCTGTTTTCTCCCGAGAGAGAAATGACTCAATGACCGGCCCAGCTAGCAGCATCCCCACCAGCAGCTCCCCAACGCAGCGGAGCCTGCAGGCGTGCAGTGGGACCGGGACCGGTGGCGGAGAAGAGCTGACCTTCCCTCTGAGGGGTGTGGAGGACAGCGAGGGAGAACGAGGAAGTGCTCAGGGGCCTGAGCGCTCCGGTCCCTCCTTACACAGCAGGCGGGGGACTGTGCGCCACCTGATATAGCAGATAAGGCGGTGACTGTGGGTGCGGGCGCAAGCCCGGACACGCCGGAGGAATTTCCTCCGTGTTATTATTTGTGAGAATTGCAAATGCACGAACGTGTTTGCCAAGGCCAGACTGTTAAGCCATTTCCACGCTTCGTGGCTGAGCGCGAGCACCTAGTTGGAGGCTCAGCCTCCCACTCCTGGAGTCCGGGGAGCTTTGTGTTCTGGGTACCTCTCCTGGGTGGGCCTCTCAGCTTGGGCAGGGACTGGGCACAGGGAAGGGTGAGCTCTCTCCATCCCCCCCTCGGCTGGCCACTGCCATGCCACAAACACTGAGGGCAGGGACAGCTGAGGGGAAGCCCTCAGCCCATAGCTCGGTGCCCGTCCACCATCACTGGGAATGTCCTCTAAGCGCTGAGGGCTGACACTGCCGGTTCTCCCACTTCTGTGCCACTCACACCTCCCTCGGAGGTTCAGAGAAAATGCCCTTGTCCATCCCCGATTTTCATCTGATCTTCCCCTCAGCTCTATGAGGTGGAAGGCAGGTAGCACCAGGCCTTTTTATAATGTAAAAAAGGGAGGTTGCACCCTAGCCAGTGTCTCTCAGTTGGTTGGAGCATGGTCCCATACACTGAAAGGTGGGGGTTCATTTCCCAGTCAGGGCACATACCAGGTTGTGGGTTCAATCCCTGAGACTTGTGCAGGAGGCAAATGACCAATGTCTCTCTCTCTCTCTTTCTTCCAGTCTCTAAAATCATGAAAAACATGTCCTTGATGAGGATTATATTTTTTAAGTGAGATTCCAACCGTTGAGATTTCTCTCGAGATATAGAGATAGGATATGGAAGGTAGGACATGAACTTAAACATTTGACTCTTGGTCAACTGCTCCTCCTCTGTAGTAGTAATTCCCTTAAGATACTCCTTAGAGAGCTGATAGTATTTTTTTAAAATATATTTTATTGATATTTTATAGAGAGGAAGGGAGAGAGATAGAGAGAGCTAGAAACGTCGATGAGCGAGAAACATCGACCAGCCGCCTCCTGCACACCCCCCACTGGGGATGTGCCCACAACCAGTGTATATGCCCTTGACCGGAATCGAACCCGGGACCTTTCAGTCCACAGACCGACGCTCTACCACTGAGCCAAACCGGTTTCGGCGAGAGCTGATAGTATTAGATGAGACACTGGTTTTTAAAAATTATAATGAAAGCATTCCGTGTTCAAATAAGTTTGAAAACATCTGGATGAAGCAGAATGAAATAGGTTTCTCCATTGCAGGCCTTCGCAGAGCCTTTGCTAGGCCGGTGTCCTCAGGCAAACGATGGCCTACCTGTTCCCCCCCAGCGGCTTCTGTACAACCTACAAGCTAAAATTCTCTTTATATTTTTAAACTGTTGGGAAAACCACCAAAAGAATATTTTGTGAAATATTTTATGAAATTCCAATTTCTTTGTCTATCAGTATGCTTCATATGGGAGCATGGCCATGTCCACTAGTTTCTGTGCTGCCTTTTGCTGCTTCTGGCCTGCAGTGGCCGCTAAGTGGCTCTGACTAGGCAGTGTGGGTATGCTCTCAGCTTTGGACCACGCTCAGCACAGCACAGCCGGCAGCAGGGCAGTGAGACCTGATAGCATGCTGAGCGCCATGTGTATCACCCCTCTGTGCGGACAGACATTTCAAAGGTGAAACACATAAAATACAGCTCCAGACCAATAGCAATGCATGGACATTTGCAATAGATTTGATGACAGATTCATGTTTTCCAAAATCACAAAAGCAGCCACGTAGGGCCCCATCTTCCTCCTCTCCATCTCAGGGTGTTTTGCTTCTTCCCTTCTCTTCACACCTTCTTTCCCCTCATCCTCCGCCTCTTGTGCTTTCCTTTCTCATGAGTAAAATGTCCATCTTGCACGTGGGAGTTCATGGAGCAAGGGTAGAGCTCTGCCCCCCAAAACATGTCCCTTAGTAGCTGTGTGACTTTGGGCACATTATTTTCTCTCCCTGAGCCTCAGAGTTCTCATCTGCAAAGTGGGGGTTCTTATGAAGATCAGATAGGATAATGACTTAAGATGCTAGCCCAGGGCTGGCTCAGAGTAAGCATTCCACAAATACTGGCCCGTGTTGTCTTATTTTCTTCCCACTGTCACCTCCTTTGATACTTCTTCACTGATCCCCTCTGACAGTCTTGCAGCATCAGTATTTCTGGAATTATTTATCAAGAATCTGCTGCTCATTATAAAGATTTAAACATTTGGTCAGTGACTGTCTCCTGAACCGGGGTGGCGGGAAGTGGGGGTCACTGAGCACCAGTCTGACCCCCTTCACTACTTTACGTGGATTCACATCCTCAAAGAAACAAGTTTTATTTCTTTGGGGTTCTCATACTTTGAACCTAACTTTCCTAGGAGCCAGTAAACAGCCTAGGCAACAACAAAAAAAATCTACGCCCACAAATTCAAAAGCCCTTCGTATGCAGTCCCAATAAAGTAGTATGGGGAACAGCCAATCGGAATCAGGTACCCGGAGGAGCTTAAAACGTCTCAGCTGTTACCAGAACCGTCACCATGATGTGAAGTCAGGAGGAACTCCCACAGAGGCCATAAAGCAAGTGACAGTACAAAGAAACGCGAACGCTGCCTTTTCGCTTAGATATGTGTACAATTTTATCTTGTCTGATCCGGAACAGATAAAGGAAATATTAGAAACAGCTTGTTGAGAAAGGCGAGGTTGCATCTTTCTTTCTGCGGAAAAGCGTGTACACGCTTGTAGGCCCTGGCGTATTCTTAGAGAGGCCTGCAGAGCAGCGCGGGCGGCGCTGTTCCAGGGGATTACAAGGCCTTTGTGTTTCATGTTTCATGGTTGCCGGCAGCTGGCATCTCTCAGAAAGTCCGTGAAAAGTGGGCAGAGCTCCTTTGCAAACTTTTGAGTAGAGGGTTAAGGAAACTTGGTGTGTGACGCTTAATCTTGTTGGGAAATTTTAGGGTGAAAAATGTAATTACATCTGAAATGCCAACAACCAAGGCCAAAGGAATGTCTCCTCTTTGGAAAGTTCTTTGTTGATGAGATTAAAAGCTAAGCTCTCGTGCTCCTGCCTACAAATTATTCCGATTATTTGAAAAGAAATGAAAGAAGACACTGGGAGGGAAGAGCGCCACATACCTCATTATGTAGCACTTAACTAATGCTCACCCGTTTAGCAATTAGTTCAACAAATATTTCTCGAATGTCTACTGGGTACAATTCCACAGCAGTTGGAGAGAACCAGGCCCTGCTCTCCTGAATCATTTTACTCAAGTCAGATCTATTCTTAGTTATCTGTCAATATGAGGCTCCAAGAAGAGTCCAAGGACTCCGCACTTTAGCCCAGGGCAACTTGACCTTGCATGACCCACATGGCCATTGATTCTGGATAGCAGCAGGTTAGCACGGGCAGTTCAATTGGCTGACAGAGGGCTGTATGAGGAGGCCTGAACACCAGGGTCAGGAGCCAAGAAGGGTAACGCACAAAGGAACTAAAAGAAGATAGGAAAGTGACACCATGACATTTAAATGTGGGGTTGTGGTCAGTTAACAGATGCCAGTGGAGTCTATGAGCCTTGTGGCCATGGAATCCGAGACAAGACAAGGAGCGGAGATGGAGAGCGGCCATTATTGAATGTCTTCTCCTTTTTCATGTAACTCCGGTTAGTCTTGTTCTATCCCAGCATGTATGGGATAGAGGTCTGAGGTGTCCCACTTTACAGATATGGGTCTGAGGTGTCCCACTTTACAGAGAAGAGGGCTAAGTCATAGGGCTGGCAGGTGGAGGGTCCAGGCTGGAACCCACGTTTGTCCTTCACCACTAAGCCTTGCTCTTGTTTCAGTGTGATGTGGCCGCCATGTGGCCAAAGGCTCTTCAGACCCAGCTCCTAAAACCGCACACCGAAGTCTCTCCCCAAGTGGGTTAAGTTCCAAGAATGCATAAGTCAGCTGACTCAGGGTTGAGAAATCACGGAGTGGTTATATATCCGATTGATTATGGATTGTACATACTGTATAATGCATGCTGTCCATGTTAAATCATGTGTTAGGTGTCCAAGCTGAACCACAGACCTGTCATGTTGTTAAAGTCCCAGTGCTCATGGGGAGGGTGGGGGGAATCCATTAGAAGACATTAGCTATAATGTAATAAGGAGAACAGTAATATAGAATGAAAACTTAACAAGGCATTGATTGATCTTGGGTTCTGATGCTTCAGGAGAAGTGGTTTTGTATAAAAAAAGAACAAGGAAAGGAAGTGCCCATCGCACAAGGCTGTTTTGAGGATGAATTCCACCAAAGCATGCAGCGTCTGGCCTGCTGTACGCGCTGTGTAAATGCCAGTGGGCACAGGTAAATGAAGGCCTTGGAAAAGATTCCAAAAGGAGTTTCTGAAATACTTTTTAAAAGGTTTTAGAGAGGGATGGCCTAAATTATTCCTTCTGCATGATTTTACTTTGAAGCAAGAGTTTCCTTGTACATTGCACCTTGCCTGTGGCCAGGTGCCTCGCTCCCAGCTTGGGAAATAATGAGGGTGACTGTCCTGAGGGTGACACTGCATCAGGCACGGTGTGGGGACTATGAGTCTCCTTTTGGAGATAAGAATCCGTTACCCTGGAGAGTTTAAGTAAATTGCCGCAGGTTGTGGAATGGTGAGCCATGGAGCTGGAATTCACACGTGGGCAGTTTGTCTCTCCTGGGCACACTCCGAGACAGGATTTCTCAACCTCAACATTACTGACGTTTGGGGCTGGACACGTCTGTGCTGTGCATACGTGCACTGCAGGATGTTAGCAGCACCCCTGGCCTCTGCCTTCTAGAGACCAGCAGCGCCCCTGCACCCAGGTGTAACAACCAGAAATGCCTCCAGCAGTGGCGAAGGTCCCCTGAGGGGCAGGATGGCCCCTGGTTGAGAAGCTCTGGTCCACACCCAGATACGCTCTCCTCTCTCCGTGTGTGGCCCTGGAAAATTCCTGGAACCGACTCAGGACATTATCAGAGTTTGACCCACAGACGGAAGCAATTTCATAGACTTTGCCACAGGAACCTACTTTCTGCACCACTTGGGGGAAGCGACGCTTTCTCATAGAGGCGGGGAGGAAACGAATGTCTGGAAGGCTTGTGCGTGCATTGGTGTGGTGGGTAGAGATTCAGAAAGGTGATGGCTGCGGTGACATAGAGAGGGATGCGGATCTGGGAAGGGACACACACCTGCCCCTGAGAACCCAGAATATCTGAGTGTGCTGGGCCTCTGCCGGCGTTCACAGACCTTGTTCAAACCTCCCTTCCACTGCTGGGCTGAGTGACCTCAGGCCAGTCATTTAACCTCATGGCCTCTGTTTCCTCCTCTTCAAAACCTCATGGTTGTGTGATGAGTTACTAAAAGTGCCTGGCAGATTTACAGAAAGGGCTGGTAGATGCCAGTTGGTTGTCCTGGCCATTCCACCCGAGGCTGTGACGTCTGTGGTTAAGAAGACCGGATCGGGACTCAGACTGCCCACGCGTCCATTCAGTTTGGCCACCTGCTACTGTGTCATCTCCACTGAGCCTCAGCCTCTGAGCCTCAGCTTCCTTTCTCACTCCCACCTCCCGGACCCAGTGGGAGGCACACAGAGTGTGGCGTCTTCCCACCGTAAGCTTTGTACGTATTTAGTGTGCTGGGGCTGCTGCAGCAGCGAGTCACCCACGGAGCGGCTTAAACGACAGAAATTGATTGTCCTGCAGCTCCGGAGGCTATACGTCAGGGGGTCGGCAGGGTTGGTCCCTTCTGAGGGCTGTGACAGAGGATCCAGCTCTTGCCCCTCCTCAGCTCCTATTGGTTGGCTGGAAGCCGTGGCATTTCTCGGCTTGTGGACGCGAGACCCCAGTCTCTGCCTTTGTCTTCAAGTGGGGTCCTCCCTGCGTGGGTGTGTCTGTGTCCAGATCTCTCGTTTTTTTGCACGGATGCCATTCACGGTGGATTAGGGTCTTCATCTTAACGAATTGCATCCGAATGACCCCGTTTTCCACTCTGAGGTCCTGGGGGTTAGGACTCCAACGTGAAATTTGAGGAGGCGCAACTGAACTCATCACAGGATTCGGTGCATCTTTTTAAGGTTTCTTCCAGCTCTGAATTTTCCTGAGGTGGTTATTGAAGTCTGAGTGGTTTGGGGGGGGGGGGGGGAGAACCAAATACATGAACCTCTATGAGCAGGGGAAAGAGCACTGTTTTAGGAGTCAGGGAATGCGCCAGCCCAAGGAAGTGTCTTGGTTTTATTTTACTTTTACATCGTCTCTGCTTGGTTGGACCTTGTCTACAATGACCACCTCCTACACCTTCACCCCCGTCTGATTGTGCAGATTGAAGAGGGACGTGGTTGTAAAGACAATGAAACTCTCCAGGTTCTGTCTGGGTGCGTTATTATGATCCTTATTATTCCTAAGGAATAAAAGGGAATGCTGATTCCCACATGGGGATTCGGGCTGGCAACGGGGCCTCGCCTCCCCCCTTCAGACGCAGAGCTGCTTGCTGCTGTGTTCCCAAAGCTCCCCGTGCTGTGAGATCTGCGCAGACTTGATCTTTCAGGTTTAACTTGAATATTGTTTCCATTTTGAAGGCTGTCATGTGGGTGTACCACAAAGAGCGTTTGGTGGGTCCCCTATTCCCTCCCACCTCCCTCCACCCCCCTCCCCCAGCCCTGGGCTGCAGTATGCAGGCAGTAAGGGAACACTAGGAAGAAAGAGAGAGCCTGAAATGGATCCCGGGCGCTGGGCCTGTGTGGAGACAAAGCAGGATGTAAGTAAAACCATTACTTCTCCCTCCTGATCAAAGGCGCGACGGTAGCCCCGCCCCTCCTCCCCACCACCCAGCAAGCAATTAACACAGCCCGGCCTCCCCTCCCAGGGCCGCTCTGGCCGGTCACCGGTGCAAAGTGGGAGGCCGGCCGTGTGTGCCCAGGTGGAATGACACCCCCGCCCGCACACAGAACACATCATGAAACTCTCCGATGAGGGAGACACACCAGCCGAAGTGGTTGTTGACGGATTACTCTTTTCATCTGTGAGCTCAGAATCTGCCTCAACGTAAAAGGTTAACATGGCGGGAATCCGGGAGAGGGGTGCCTCTTGCGTTTTACAACCACTGGCAATCCCATGAAAGGCAGAGCCGAGTCCTCAGGCCTGGGTGGAGCGGGAGAGTCTGCATTTCTGACAAGCTCCCAGGTAGGCTTGCCAGACTGAGAGAGGGAGAGGAAAAAGCTGGCTTGCCCAGTTAACTTTGAATTTCCTCTGTTTTATCTGGCAAGCCTCCTCCCAGGCGAGGTTAATGCTGCTGGTGTGTGGACCGCACTTTGAGTGGCAAGAGTGTACATCATCAAAACATAAAAATTGGATGAAAACACAAGGCTTGAGTGAGTGGATGCACATCTGGTACAATTTAAAAACAAGCTCGTGGTTCACAGGCTAGTCACACTACGGCGTGTTTCTCGGGTATTGGCAGAAACAGACCAATAGCGGCTAAGAATGAACACGCAGCTCGGGGAAACGGGGTTCCCTGCCTTCCCGGGCCCGGAGTCCTCGTGTTTGCTTTTTTGTATTTATTTGCTCAGTCCCTTATTTACCGTTGGTACATCCGAAGTGCAGTTGTGGCTTTCGGAGCAGAAAGGGGCCAGAGAGCTGAAGACAATGCAGTTGTATGCTGACGTGGGGACGGCTTGTTTGGCCACGTTCTGCCTCCCTTCCAAGCCTGCCCTTCGAAATGAAGGGGCCACCATCACTGCTCTTGCTGCTCAGCCCCTGACAGGTGATCTTCAGAGGAGGCGGGGGCCGGGGCTTAGGTTTACTCTGACATTTGACATGCAAACCCGAGGCTCTCTGTTCCTTTGAAGCTCAGAGAACTGGTTCCAGCTCCTTTGAGGCCACTGAGCCACCTGAGCAGCCACTTACAGACTGCCAGGAGGTTGACCCTGAAAGGCAGCTTAGCAGTCGTGTATTCCAGCCCCTGATTCCACTGATGGGGGGGCAGAGTGTGGGGAACGTCCCCTCCTCTGAGCCCCTTCCTCCTCCTCTGGCTGCTCGGGGCTGCACTCTGTAAGAGCTTTATTCCAGGGGGCTGAATGGTGTTGGGGTCTGGTTTTTAGGATCTGATTTTCAGGGGCTTCTTTGTTTTGTTCTGCTTTAAAGTAGAGCGGGATTATCTCTATTCCAAATCCTCCTTGCCTGCATTCTGGAACAGGAACTACTTCCCTTCTGTCCATCCGTTCTGGAGACTGGGTTGAATCTTGTATCCGTCACGATTTTAGTATGCTTGCTTTAATCCACCAAAGACAGACACCGTACTCTCCCAAATTAAACAGTGTGCCAATAGTTTAATTCTGCAAGGATAATGTGCCAGGTCTGTGGAATGCCACAGTCATTCAGAAACTAGAGGACAAATAGTCCTCTCTTGTCTGGCCTGTGTTATGCTTAGCTCTACTATGGCCGTGAGTAAGCATGGCATTGTCAGCTGAGATGTTCACAAATTGTTCACTGTAGCACGTTGGTAGACTTTAATTTATGAAAGGCTTTCAAATAAGATCATTTCTCAGTGGTATGTCCCCTGTATTATTTAGTCTACAGTTAATTCATGATTCAGTTCTCACTGTAAGACAATGAAGTAAACCATGTAAAACCCAAATGTCCCTTTCCCTCTGCTCCCCAACTGCACACTTCTCCCCAGAACAATATATGTGTACTTACAAATACACGCACATTTATAAGTGTCCTTTGTAGTGCACTTGGGATCATGCTATACTGATGCTTCTGTGCTTTGCATTTTTCACTTAACAGCGTATCCTGGTAAACCTTCCATTTTAGTATATGAGTCTACCTCATTCTTTTCTAATAGCTAGAGGAGTATTCCATGGGATTCCCCTGCCAAGGTTCATTTAACTACCACAGTTGGTGGGCATTTATATTATTTGCCATTTTTTGCTATGACAAATATGACTGCAATAAATAATGTTGTGTACATGTCTTTGGGCAGATGTGCCAGTATTGCTGTAGATTAGAGACTCAGAGTTTTAATTTTCTGCATCAGATGGATTTGATAAACTGATGAGAACAGGATTCATTGCCAATTTGGCAAAGGTATTCCAACCTGCGTCTCGAGTTTCTGGGCCCACGCTGTCCTGTTGGAATAACTCAGGATTGCCTGAGAGCCTTCCATGTTTGGACACTGCTGGCTCGGATTTTGAAAGTTGGAGCTGAGCCTCATAGATAAAAACCTTCGAGTTACAATATTTAAATGCCTTAAAATGATATGGACTTCACTGAGCAGAAAGTGGAAACGAGAAGAATCAGGGGAGTTTCCCTGATAAATGGCTTAACACCTCGATAGTGAACAGAAGATGAGTCTGTTAGGAAAGGGTGGTCACTGTTTTTGAAAGTAACTTTTTCATGTTTTTCTTCCCTGCTAAGCCAAATCTACAAAATAGTCAAAACTTAGGACCTCGTGAGTGTGCTGTGTTGACATGAATTTTGCTGCGGGTTTTAAAGTGTAACTAACAGGGTGCGGTGGGCAGAATTTCAAAGCTTTCTCCCCAAGACTCCCATCCCTGGAGAGTCAAACCTAATGTAGGTGTGGGGTGAATTAAGGTTTCTAATGGGCATATCCTGGAGTATGCAGGCAGGCCCAGTGTAATGAAATGGGCCCTTGGAGTGGAAGAGGGAAGCAGGAGAGTCAGAGACCTGTGGAGGAATAGGAATGAGGGATGGGAAGGGAGGCGGAAGGAGAGGTCAGAGGGACACTCTGTGTAAGCAGAGGCTCTTGAAGATGGAGGAAGGGTCCACGAGCCAGAGAATGCAAGAGACCTCCTGAGCCTGAGGTTGACTCCCAGCCAACAGCCCACAGGGAAAGTCCTGCAGCTTCAAGGAACTGAATGCTGCCAAGGACTCCAATGAGCGTGGAGGTGGATTCATCCCCAGGGGGCCAGGAGAGACTGCCACCCGCCAACACATTGGTTTTGGTCTTGGGGGACCCAGGGCAGAGAGATCAGAAAATTACTAAATATGTGGTGATTTTTCATGGCAACAAAAGAAAACCAGCCTCTGTGAGCTGATATCTATGGGTTGAACAGCAGAAATGTGCCCGTAGGGCAGGCTGGTGCATTGCTTGCTCCCTGGCATCTGAAGTAGGGTGGGGACCCGTGTTATAATATGAAGAAGAGCTCAGACTTTCTTAATGCTTACCACGTGAGAGGTGCTGTGATCAGTGCTTTAGGTACATCCGCTATCTTATTCTTTGCAGTAGCCCTACAAAGATTGGTGCTTTTATCATCATCTACATTTTACAGATGGGAGACCAAGCCTAAGAGAGCTTAGGACCACAGGCAGAGATCACATGGCTTATACATGGCAGGGCTGGGACTCAAACCTATGTACCTATGGGGCATAAACCCAAGTCTATGCACATCAACGCTGTTTCACAGTGCACTACTGTAACACCCCTCCCCCCATACAATATGGGGCTAAATCACTGATATTTAAACTCTTGCTAAGCGTTCACATCCAGGAGTGCCTTTTCTCACATAAAGGCCCCCTGACCTTGTTTCGGTGCCCTTGGAATCCTATCCTGTCGGATGCTGAGCAAGGAGGGGGAAAAAATCAAAGTTGGGCGGTCAAGGAAACAAGAGACTCCCCTCCCCTGCCCCCGGGTTCTACAAGCCAAAGCATAGTGCACACTCTTATATTTCTCTTCAAATCCTTGGAGGTCCCACTTGCTCCAGATTGTATCAGAGACTGCACTCTCTTCCCTGCACCAGGCACTCAATTCCAGAGGTGTAAGTTGTGCTGGAGACATTTTTATACCTTGAACATAAACATAAGGAGCCAAAAGGAGTATCAAGTGGAGTAAGTGTGGTGCATAACTGACAGTTTATCCGGGAAGGGCAGTGTGCGGGATGGATTTGATCTCCGTTGTCTGTACAGAAAGTGTCACCTCACATTCAGTCAATGCAAAGTCTGAGCATGCAACAAACTCCTTCTTGCATTCATTCGCTCACATATTCAAACATCGAACAAATATGAACTGAGCTTCTCGTGGGCCAGAGTTTGCATCAGAAGCTGAAGATACATTGATGAATAAGATGAGTTCCATGAATCTTCCGGGCTGGAAAAAGAATGGATAAGCAAGCAATTGCAGGCTGGCATGAGAAATGCTGTGGTGGAGAAGGACTGAATGCCATGAAAATACGTGGGAAAAATGCCAACGGCAGATTTAGAAACCAGAGGCAGTGGACCCTGAACTGGGGCCTAAAGGAAAAGTAGGAGTTAGCCAGATAACTATGAGACTGTCCCCGATGGAGGAATGTCATAATGGAGGTCTGATCTGGAAACGTGCATCTGTCCATAAATTGATCTGGAGTAGAGAAGGCAAAGCAGCAGAATGACAGAGGATCAGGCTGAAGATGACAGTAGAGACTGGGGTTAGAAAGGTTTTCTACCATTTTGAGGGGACTGAACTTCATTATATGTAAACTTGGAAAGCAATGGGGAGCCGGGGAACTATGTAATCAGACATGATCAGATGTGGGTGCTGCAGACAGATTTCTCCTGTGGAAGAGTTCGAAGGGGGTGAGGGAAACCCCTGGGAGGCTAGAGAATGTGGTATGTGTAAAGGAGAGTGAGATTAAGGATGGAGAAAGGCAGCGAGATTCCATGGATATCTGGGAAAGAGTCAAAGGGATTTGGTGGCAGCGTGGAGGGAAAAGGGAGTCTAGGATGACAGCCAGGCCTGCCTTGGCTGAATCATCATCCAAATATCATCCTGGCTGACAGGCCCGAGCTGTGGTCTGCAGAGGTGAGAGAGGATTAAGTCCGTTGTGTGTGGAGGCCTGAGGAGGGGATCAGCCAGGAAGCACATCTTCCCCTGCTGCCTGGGGCCGAGCGCCGTGTGGATGGGGTCGGGACTTCTGAGCAGATGATGCCTCTGGATTGTTTGAATATGCTGACAGAAGGATAAAAGCTTTCAGGAAAACAAAGTCCCGATCCCTTAACAACACAGAAAATGACTCGCAGTTTCAAACGTTCTCTTTCTGTCCCGGGCCCTTGTTTTCTGCAGAGAAGATGCCTTTCCTATTGACAGTGCAGCGCAGGTTGCTCTGTGGGCCCGGGAAGGGTCAGTGCATCTATCATCTGCCCGCTTCCTGTGCCCAAAGGCCCTGTGATGTCTTAGCAGGGCCCTTGACTCTTGGTATTGACATTTCACGTCAGGACTGCCAGCCAGCTGGGACTGGGCTCTGGGAAGAGCCAGCGAGCCTGGGCTTAGTGGCATGAGCTTGGTTAAACACCTGTGGCTGCTATGACTTCATGGCTGAGCCCTGACACAGGCTGATGGGTCAGGGCCACTAAGATCCACTTGCACAGTGTTGGGCCTTCAGCCCATTTCTTATGACTTTGGCTCTGCAGCAAGGAAGGGAGATTTTCCTGAGCAAGTATATGAAATGCACTCAGTGCCTAGCAAAGGCATCCAGCTACCATCTACTGCTTTCTTCTGCACATAATCTGCCTTCCTCTTTCTGATATCAGCAGCCAGATTTTCTTTAGTGAATTCCTTTCCGTTTTTGCAGTTCTGGGAAGTTTACCTTTTTGCCCAGCACTGTGTCAGATAAGGACACATGACTCAAGCCAGCCAATCAGCATCCTCTACCCTCCCCCCCACTTGATCACTCAGAGGGACCTTGGGCCACTAGGATTGGTTCAGGGATGGGCACATGACCAGTTAAACCAGTGAGTCTCAGCTCTGAGACTGGGTTAGGACTGTTTGGAGAAAGAAATGCTTGTTCTGTGGAGCCATAAGCTGGTATAGTGATGTTTGGGGTGCCCTGAGCCACAGCATGAGGAGAGGATGTAAAACAGGAGAGGAAAGCAGAGAGACAGAGACAGACAAAAACAGATCCTTGGGATTGTTGTTTGATTTCCTGAATCAATCTTGCCTAAAGCAAGACTACTCCTGAATAATTCAGTTACAAGAACTAATAAATGTCTTTTTTTAGTAAGCCAGTTTGAGTCCCGGTGAATAGAAATCATGCCCATTATTGAGTCCTGGTTCAAGTCAGTTTAGCACTTATTTGAGATCTGTGATGGGAGCCGTACCTCGGAGCTGAGGGGACACACATGGCATGATACAATCCCAGCCATAATTACTGTTCCGTTTATTGGACATTTCCCACTGTCAGACACTCCTTGGGGCTTCGCGCACATTACGTTATTTGATCCTTTGAACAGACCTTGGAATTACTTGCACTTTTCAGAGGAGGAAACCTAGACCCAGGAAGATTAAGAAATACATCCCATAGCATAATAAGAATAAAAAATAGCTGGTCTCTGAAGGGGTAGGCTCTGGGTGTGGTCTACTAAGGCTCCAGAGACTGTGCTCTCGATTTCTTGGTGAAATATCCCATTTTTACACGAGAGCAACTAATTTGAATTCTTTTAAAGACTCAGCAGGCCCAACAACATAACAGAAACTGTCTTGGAGCTTGCTTTACCACCTCTGCCTTAAAAGCTGCCCAGGATTCGGGGGGCTGAGTTTGGGTCTCCCTAGGAGCAGGTCCCACCACAAGGATGCAGTACAAGCAGTTTATGTGGGATGGGACCCCAGAAAACACCACTAGGGCATGGGACAGGGGAGTGGGACAGGGATGGGAAGGCCAATAAAAGGGTGTTCTCAAGTCATCGCTGGGTGACGGGTACCCGGAGCTTACCCCCACAGGGGGCTATCAGTGTCAGGTACATGCCACAGAGTCACCTGCTCCAGGGTGAGGAACTGGGCATGTGTGCACACCCTCCTGCCAGTCACTGGCTAAGGGCTGCTCCAGGAGCCCGGGCAGGGTGCACCCTGGGGGCCAGAGGAGCCCTCGGGCAACACCAGGCCATGGTCAGCAGTTGGAGGAGGGTGGGACACCCAGAAAGGCAGTGTGAGAGGGGCAGAAGGAAGCAGCCACTACCGGACACTGCACCAGCAAGAGTGCAAGAGACCCTTCACATGTCCCCTCTGCCCCCGCAAATCGGGGTGGATGGCGAAGACCTTCGCCCCGGCTTCATTTGTCCCATCAGAATAGGCTTCCAACACATGGCTCTGGTCTCCTGCTTGTGCCAAAGCAGGAGTTGAGGCTGGAAAGAGATGTGAGCTCCTGACAGGAATGCCTGCTCACCGCGCTCGCCTCTCGAGGATCTGCCTGTCAATTACGGAAAGATCTACGAGATTCCGTTCTCCCCCATTATCTTCCGCCTGGGTCTCCAGTGGCAACTCTGCAACCGTTTTCTGCAGAGTGGTTCAAATTGTTTTATATCTCCTTAGCTGCCAAGTACAATGTCATAAGCAATAAATAAATAAATTGTTGGCCTATATGGAAAGCATATTTTGTCCAGATGCGTCCTTGAAACTTCAGCCCTGAAACATGGAAGTCAGACTGAAAACCACATTCTCAAAGTTTGGGGGAAGGAGGCTCACATGGAAACGTCGTTTGATTGGCAGGTGCTGCCACCCAGCACCCGATGTGTGTCCTGCAGGCAGGCCAGACAGCGCGCCTTATGAAAAGCCAGGCATGTGAGTTTTTCATACCAGTGTGTGAGCATAGTGTGGCTGCTCGCTGGACAGGCCAGGGGCCAAGGCGGAAGCAAGCTTGGAGGGTGCTCAGCACAGGTGCTGAGTGAGATCTGTGTGTTCCTCCCGATCTCTTCCCGGCCAGCTGGGTTGGAGCAAACCTTCCTCATCAAGCCAGCAAAGGCCACACCCTTGTCTGGCGCATAAGCGGTTTCCACCTGGGTTGTCCTTTGCAGCATACAGAGGGCGAGGCCTCCGGGGGAGGCAGCCAGGACGAGGAGGAAGGCCTGGTTGACCGAAAATCTCACAGAAAGATGCTCTGTGTGTTTCTGCTGCTTAGCCAGCCCCGAGGCCTGGGACAGAGGAGCTCTCCGAGAGAGAGCTATAGTTAGTGGGTGGGTGACTCGGGAAAGCAGATATGGCCTCAATGGCAGAGTCACCTCAAAGGCTCACAGTGGTATGGGCTGCCGATGTCAGCTGGCTGGGACTGTGTGTCAATGACATCTTCATTGTTTTTTGTTTGTTTGTTTTTTAAGTAAAAGTATATGCTCCTATAAAGACAGGCTAGAGATTCTTGAAGTGAAAATGAAAGGTCCCTATTTGACGCTCCCCAATCCAGCCCCTCTTTGTCCTTCCAGAGATTCCTCCCGATTGTCTGCCCACACACAAACACAAACACAACACGTTTTTGCAAGAAATGAGCTTGTTGCCCCAGCTCAGTTAGTTGGGGTGTCGCTCCATACACAAAAGGTTGCGGGTTTGACTCCTGGTCAGTGCACATAGCTATGGTGGGGTGCGTACAGGAGGCAACAGATGGATGTTTCTCTCTCACATCAAGGTGTCTCTCTCCCCCTTCCTCTCTCTTTAAAGTCAATAAAGCATCCTTGGGTAAGGATGGAAGGGAGGGAGGGAGAAAGGGAAGGAGGGAGGGAGGGAAGGAAGGAAGGAAGGAAGGAAGGAAGGAAGGAAGGAAGGAAGGAAGGAAGGAAGGAAGGAAGTAGGGAGGGAGGGAGGGAAGGAAGGAAGGAATTGTAGTATGTAAATTACCCCCTTTTACACTTCACAGATCTGGAACATCTTTCCACACCAGTATTAGCCCGTTGCTGTTTGTGGTGCTCTTTTGATAGATTACAGTAATTTGTTACACTTTTCAAGGGGACTTCCCAGAGTGCTTCCAAACTTGCCAGCCTGTGGTGAGCAATCGAAAAGGCTGCCAGCTGATGGCTCATGTTATTATTTCCAGCAGGAGTAATGCTTTATTATTTTACCTCTTGAATTCAATAGAATTAAAGTGAGGAATTGAAGAAGTCAGAAAAAAATGATTACAGAAATAGTGATTTAATACATTTTATATATATATATATATATATATATATATATATGATTTTTGGATATATGTATGTATATATATATATATATATACAGATATATATATATGTATGTACAGATTCATATATACAGATATATATATATATATATGAAATGTGTGTATGTGTAAAGTGTAATAAAATTTAAGATAGATAATTTGTCTATGTAAAGCTACACGTCACTTCTATACCTGAGTTACTTGTCTTGAATGAATTCCTTCACTCAGCAGCCAAGATTTAATGTTAGGCTTGTATGCATTCCTTGACTGGCAGCCCAGCTCAGTAGCTAAGTGTGAGGCTCCTGCAAGATATTACAGCTGATTAGGAATATAGGCCGAGGGCTCAGATACCATCTTCCAGTGCTTATCGTCTTAGTGTGCTTCCCTCTCTCCGGGTCTCCGTTCCCTCATTTCTCAGAGCCAGTGATGGCAAATATGTCCTTGTGTTACCGACGGGACCAAAGGAGAGAAAACGTAGGGGCCTTTGCCTGGCACTAAGTACCTGCCCAGCAAACAGGGGTTGTTAGTGGGAGGAAGAGGAGCGTGCCCACCAGCAGACAGCAGGCAGGTGTGCATACCTTATGGGATACGGGAGATCCACATAAATACCCCCTTTACGCATGCTCATTGTCTTTCCCCGGTCAGGCAGTGGAGAAAGAATCATGGAAAATAAAATGAGTGCAAAATTATTTTTAAAGTCAATAGTCAACTAAAACGATTCCAAAATGCCTCAGAGGTTGTCGCAAACCATCATCTGTTCTAGACCAGAAACAGAACCCGATTTCCAGTCGGAGATGATAAATAAACACAGTACACTGCCCTTTACAGCGAGGGGCTATTTTTTTAACCCACGCAGATGTGTCCTATTTACATTGAAGCTGTCATACAAATTAGCGACGGCCCGCAGACTCTGAGAGAAGGCAGGCTCCGCGCCCCGAAACGTTCGCAGGAGTGGGAAGCGGTGGTCTCCCAGGCCGGCAGGTATGACTGGGGGAGGCCGAAGAGCTTTTCCAGGCCGGCAGGGACGTTCGCCGACCACGCAGGCTTTGAAGCTAACCTGCGAGGCCGGGTACGATGAAATGCAATGGGGTTGCGAGCCGCTGTGATTTTTGACTTCCTTTGCAATCTGTGAAAAGTCTGAAATCTCAAACAGATACGAAAATCACGTGGCTTGGCCCTTGGCAGACTGAGTCTGAATTAAAACGCCAGTTAGAGCACAAAGGATGATCTCCTGGTTTCTCTCAGGATAAGATTTTCTTGGCCAAATACTTGCTGAGCCACCCTTATCAGACCGAGCCCCTATCCCATCTGTGGATGGGCGGTCAGAGGCGGGATATGGAGGCTGAGCCTCAATGTGGAACAGGTGAGGCCGGGGGATAATTAGGCTCCGTGTTTTTCAATCTGTTCCATATGATAGAGCGATAAGGAAGGTTCAGGGAGGTGAGAGGGGACTCAAGGTCCCTCGGGGAGGCCTGAGTCTCGAACCCAGGAGTCAAGGCTTCTGCTTAATGCTCCTTCTACTGATCATGTGACTTCCAGATCTTTCTGATGGGGTAACCTGTAAGCCTCCCATGACTGATCTCCTTTGGAGAGGCGGCAGACCTCTGGCTGTGTGACTAGGGGGAGACATTGGTTCCAGAAGAACAGTCCAGTAATATTCTGTGCTCTGGGCCTGCGTGGCCAGCCTCCAGCAACGGCCAGGGACTTGGGGAATGGCACACGCAGGTCCCTGCCCTCCAAGCGGTGAGGGCAGTGTCGCATCCAGTGTCCTCTGAGAGGCCCAGACAACGGATTTGGGACTATAAAGAGGGTGGCTTTTCACTTCTGCCAGGATAATTCCAAGAGGTTTATTTGGCCTGGGTCTTGAAGGGGTGAGCAGGGTTGTAGTTGACATTGCATTGATTCATTCATTCATTCATGTATTCATTCATTCCATTGAAATTTACTCCTTGCCTGTCTTTGTGGCGGCTAAACAAGCAGTAAAAATATAGCTGTAAATATACTCTGCCCTTGGGGACTTTGCATTCTCTTGGGAGGGGTCAGAAATTAAGCAGGTAAATAAATGAATGAATAAGATGATTCTAGCTCAGGGTGGACAAACTTTTTGACTCGAGGGCCACCATGGGTTCTTAAATCGGACCGGAGGGCCGGAACAAAAGCAACCTGACCATGCTGGCCTCATCGTGGGCTGCTGGTGAAGGAGCGGAGGGGAGAGCAAGAGAACCCTCCGCTCTTTCGGCTCCGCGTGCCGGACAGAACAGCCGAATGGGCCGGATCCGGCCCTCGGGCTGTAGTTTGCCCACGGCTGTTCTAGATAGTGATACGTGCAAAGGAGCAGATGAGGTGATGTGGTGGACGAGCCCCAGGGGAGGATGCGGCCGCAGATAGCACGGTCTGATGTGGGATAGAATGGTCCTTCTGGGCTGAGAAGGAGCCGGCACAGAGGAGGCCGGGTGGCGGACGGAGGAAGGCGGGGGGGAGAAGTTGGACAGGTAGGCAGCAGCGGTTTGCACGGGGCTGGTTGTCTAGGGTCAGTAGGCTGGCTGAATGTCCTTCTTAAAGAACTTAAGTAGGGCACCGTGCGGCAGGCATGAGGAGGCAGAGAAGCATTAGCGTCACCCAGGTCGGGATGGGGGTTGCCCAGGTGGGTGGACTCCCAGAATGCCAGGCAGTCCACGTGGGATCCACCAGGCTTCTAGGAACATAGACAGGCAGAATTAAAAGAGAAACCAATCCTTTTTTTTAACGATAAGGAAACTGAGGTTCAGAGAGTCGACACCTGTGGCCGGCCTGGGCAGCGGGAGGGCTGGGCCCGGACTCAGGAGCCGGGACGTCGGATCCTGCGTGTTTTTGTCCTGCCTCCCTCCTCTGTCTCCTCACCCACAGCACATCTTCCCACAACTTGCCTTTAAAATCTGTTCCCCATCAGGCATCTGAGAGGGCTTTATGATTTGTTTTTAGTAGTGTGTGAGCAGGCAGCCACCTTGAGTGACTTCTGCTTGACAGAAGTGTCAGCATTGTCACCACCTCCTCCAAGGAGCAGCAGCACGGCCCGCGAGCCCTGGCTGCGGGAGGAGAGGGGAAGACACGGAGCCGCTCACCAGAGCCGGGATTTAGGGTCAGGCGTGCCCTGACTATGATCCCGGGGTCTGGACCTGCGGTCTTCGGGGTCTGAAATGAGAGGACTGGGACACAGGCCTTATTAAAACGTTACTTGGAATCATTTTGAACCGAACGAAGTCACACGGATTGGTTGTTGCAGGACTTGTCAGAGCCTTTACCGTGCTGACGAGCCCCGCCAGGCTCCAAGAGGGAAATGGTCTGATGCATGTCACAGGTGCAGCGATGCACATGACCCTGGGATACTTCTGAGGGGGGGCACCTCCCCAAACCGTACACCCCAGGACCCTCTCAGGGAACTGACACTGATTTCACAGGGAGCCTCCCCTCATGTCTCTGGCCCACCTTCCTCATCAGTGGCCCAGAGCCGCAGGCTGTTCAGTGAGTCGGTTGTGTGTCCCCTCCCCTGCCCACTTTCACCCCCTCCGCTGCTCCCGCCCCGTGACCTCAAAGACCGCCTCCCGGAGGAGCCCGAGGGCAGACGTGGCTTCTGGGTGTCGGGGCCACTGGGAGCCCTTTGCTTGCTCCGGCCTCTGCCTGGGGCCTGGGCTCCCGCAGCCGGGTCTCCCACACGTGGTGCTCTGTCGGTAGACAAACTCCCAGCCCAGTGGTCCCTCCTTCTCCCTGGGAACTTGCCCTGGACACTTTTTCAAGGCGACCTCGGAGGCAGGAGCCAGTGTGACGCATCCCTCATGCCTTCCACGTGACTGTTCCCATCATGCTAGTGTCTGCTGTTTGTTGAGCGCTTACTGTGAGCCAGGCGGTGTAGGAAGAGATTTGCCCGCACTAACTGATAGCACCTCAGCAGCCCTATGAGGTGTGGACTCTGTCTCGTTCCTTCTATGCAGACGAGGGCACTGACGCTTGGCCAGGCTTAGTAACTTTCCAGAAGTCTCCAGCCCATTCATGGGGAGGCAGGAAGTCCCACTCGAGTCTGTCCCCCAACCTGTGCATTTGATGATTGTACTGCACTGGCTCCATAGATATTTAAATGAATGAATGAATGAATGGATGGATGAATGAACAAATGAATGGATGAACAAATGAATACCCCTCTCTTACCTCCAGCTTCCAGAAGCATGCTTGGCCCTGGGCCACCACCTTCTAAGGGCCTCATTATCTCTCTCTGTCTTGCCATCAAACCCCCCCTCCATCAGGGTCCTGGGGGCACTGTGTAATTATGGGGCATGGCAGCTACCTGCCAGCAGCCGCCGGAACTTCCTGCCGGGAGCCCACATCCACCCACCCCTCGCACACCGCAGGGCGGGCGAGGCGGCGGGGCTGGCTCTGAGTCAGCCGGGCTCCCGGCCTGCTGAGTTTTATGTGCCACTGCTGGGATTCTCACCAAGCCGAGGGCAGCTGTTCGGGGATTGAAACATGAAGAAAGATGGGCTGAGATCAGATAAGCTTCTCTTCCCCAGCAGACGTACCTCCCAATTTGCAGGCCTTTGTTATATTACTAGCAGTAAAGGAATGTTGAAATGGAGCTCTAGCCTTGATCTGAATTATAATCTCCGAAGCTATATTTAAGTCTACCTAAAGATATTTCAATTTGCTATCTCTCTTTTTTTTTTCCCCTCTCCTTGGCTCGGAGCACACACTCGTATCCCTGCAGAGCACAGAAAGCCGGGACGTATTTCTTAATGTTTTACATTACAGTTGTAAGTCCTACTTATCCTTTGATAATCATATTTTAACTTTTAGTCAACGTACTTGTGGGTGTGCCTGCGTCTGTGTTGTATATAAGTTCACATTTATATGAACAGCATTAGCTCCTTTTATCTTTTTTTTCCCCTCCCAAAGCCATACTTGTAAGACTACATTCAGCAGCGGATTAATCCCCAAATAACTTAGTTCAGCTTTCGCAGCTGCTGCCAAACAGCCTCTCTCCCGGGCGGGTGTAGACTGTGTGGTGGTTATAATTAAAAAGACTTTGGGGGGCTGGGGGTACGGCACGGGGGATGAGAACTGAGCAGGGAGGTCATCAACTACTGTGAACAGTGCCCCAGAAGTATCTTCGGAGACTGTTGTTGGAGGAGGACAAGTTGGGGGACCGGGTAGGGCGTTCCTTCAGGAATGGACCAGTGCTGAGTTGAGCAGAAGACAGAGGAAGCAGTTGAGCTGGGGCAGCCTGTGTGTGTGTGTGTGTGTGTGTGTGTGTGTGTGTGTGTGTGTATGCTGCGTGCATTGGCATATGAATGTGTGGGTGTCTCTGTGTCTTGGATGGAGGGAGCCTATCTTCAGGTGTAAATTTTAGCATTAGACTGTGTTGAAGGTATCATTTGTCACGTATTGCCTCTGTGGGTCCGGGCACAGTACTTATAAGTGGCCTCACAGTGCCTCGGTTTCCCATTCTGAAAATGGAGAACATTTCATTATTCAGCAGATATTGGTTGGGTGCGTACTCTACCAGGCACCAGGGATGCAGCAAGAAACAAAAAAACAAACATACCGGCCCTTATGAAACTTCCATTCACCTGGGAAAAACAAAACTCACAGGGAGAGTTATTGTCAGGATTAAAATAGATTGTGCATAGCAAATGCTTAGCATACTATCTGGCACAGAAGATTTTGGTTAAAAAGAACAAATGTTATTATTTTTTAGGTTATTTTTTACAAAATAATCACACCTGCCCCACCCCCCCCCAAAAAAAAAAAAATAAAACAAGCCATGAGTCTAAATTCCACCATTTTATTTTAAAAATTGATTTTCTTTGGGAAGTCACACGCGAGCGCTTGGGGAAAAGATGATCTGTGGATGTTTTGCCAGGTCAGTCAAAACAGTCCATCTCTGCCCCAGACATCTCAAAGGATAAAGACGCGTCCTGAATGGGCTTTGGCAAAGGGAGGTCAGCGCCCAGGTGACAGCTCAGACATGACAAACAGGAACGACGCAGAAAGGAATGCGTGAAGGGGTTGGATTAAGAATCTCAGGGCAATTACCTTCTGCAAACCGATACGCAAGAGAGAGACACGGGCCCACCTTGCTACCCAGAAGCACAATAAGCGGAACTCCCCTCTCACAGAAGTGGGAAGGCACCCCCCTGCATCAAAACGAGCTGTTATTAACAGAAAGGCGGGCTGTGAAGTTGGTTTGGAATGTGGGCCTCATTTCCCACTAGACTGGAGTGCGTGGACCGATCCCCATGTGTCCTAACACACACTGTATTCTTCCCCGCTTCAGCCTCTAGGACAACAATGGGAGAATGCACCGAGGAGGGTAAGGGGGACCATTGTCCCTGTACCGACCCAGTGCCAGTCTACTAATTTTGTAGGGTTTCCCCTTATCCGAAAACTCACTCTCAGAGGCTGGTGGCTCAAAGATTGCAGAAAAGCCAACGTTGTCATAACATGAAAACATTCCGGACTTCATTGACCACCTATGAAGTTAGTCTCACTTAGACACCTTTCCCTATTTCATCCTGGGCCTCCCATTATGTTGAGAGTCAATTCTTTGTGACTCTGTCTTTTCTGAATGGTCCAGCACCCAGAAATACAGTGAAAATATCCATTGCTTACACAATGAAGTAACAAAGTTTTCAAATTTTGATCTGTACCCCTGACGCCCAAACAGTTTATCAAGTTGATGTTGGAAATCCAGTTTGTGTCACATGCAAATTCATTACCAAATGAAGACAACTTGTTATCCATTAGAAAGAGATGGGGCTTCCAAGTGAATGATTGGATGTTAGAGGCTTATGCAGATCCTTGGGAAAGTGGTACGAGGTTCCATAGTTGTGTGAACGTCATGCTCTTTCTTAATGACTGTGCTGATTGAAAGTGAAGGATGTCATATCATGCACTCATACAACCAGGTTAAGACAAAATAGGCCAAGTAAATCAACACTTAACTTTCTAGAAACTGGTGAGTTGTTGAAATTATAACCTACGTTTTATAAAAAAAAAAAAATCACACACACACTTCCAAAATTTCAGTCTCATTTTTAAAGATAAAGTCCCAAATCTCTTCTCCACTATTTACTATGATATTTTGGTCCTTGGCAAAGGGGTGCACTTCTCCAGGTCCCAGTTTCCCTCCAATGAGGAGTGACTGGTGTATTGGCTCAAGATGACCACTGTTCATGCGCTCTGGATTAGGAGCAGTGGGCAACATGGGAAGCAAGTATCCATCAGCCTACCTACCTCCCTGTCTACACTGGTGATGTGTAATCTTCTCAAGGTCTGGACCCCTTGGATGGGGAACATGATAACTGGGGAGTCTCTCTTTAGAAAATGCACAAAACAAATTTTAAGGGGTTCATCTACCCTTTAGATGTCTACCCATGGATCAAAGATATAAGATCATAGATATAAACCACCTTTTGGTCTGTACCCCTGACCTCTCAATCATATACTATTTATTTCATACACACACATTCTCTCTCTCTCTCTCTCTCTCTCTCTCTCTCTCTCTCCTACTAAGAGCCAGAGCAGTTTATATCTTGTTTTCTTTTGTTGTTGTTGCTGCTGCTGCTGCTGCTGATTGTAATCCTATGGGGTATGTGGTATTGTGTTAATTTTTATAAGATATTTTTATTGACTTCAGAGATGAAGGGAGAGACAGAGAATCATTGATCGGCTGCTTCCTGCATGCAAGACCATAACCCAAGCATGTGCCCTTGACTGGAATCATACCTGGGACTCTTCATTCTGCAGGGTGATGCTCTATCCCCTGAGCCAAAACAGCTAGGGGCTTATCCTAATTTTAACATATGGAAAAACTGAGCATTGAGAAAAGTTAGGAAACGCTCTCAAGTGCCTACTCTTGCATTTCAAACACTGGGGTTTCCCAATGTGTAACCCTCACTTTTTCTATAACATTAAGCCAACTCTATATGTTCACATACTATGCTAACCTTTTTTTTTCTTAATAAGTAAGTTTTTACAAAGTCTTTCCTTGTTGCACAAGAAATGCATACTTGTGGTAAAACAATGACACATCTAACTCTTCACGTTTGAAGTGCTCCCCGTTCTTCCGTTTTCTCATTTTAGACTGAAGAGAGGGGAGGTGTTATTATTCTTCTCATTTTATAGATGCTAAAATGGAAGTGCTGTGACTTAAGTGACCTGCCAAGATCAACCGGCCTGTTGGCAGCTCGCGGATGCTCTAACGCAGGTTGCCTGGCCTGGGCCTTACGCATGTGCAGGGGGCCACGCTGCCCCCTCACACCCCACCCTACTTTTGACATCTCTTTGACCCCCTTCATCCTGTCCACAAAGGCCCCTTTATCACTGTATGTCCACAGTCACTTTTTTTGCTTACCCTAGCATCCCAGAGTCTGGAGGGCATTAGCGAGTTTGGCTTTCATTATTGTTTCCACATATCTTGAAACCCAGAGCCCTAATATTTATAGTAAAAAACTGCTTTGCATTCATAATTCAGAGTCCCATTTTATTGAAAATTTAACACTCACTTTTTTCTAAATATTTTATTTCCAATATGAGATGCTGACTGAAATCTGATTTTACTATGAATGGCAGCCACGAATTTCTAGAAAGATCAGCCTGCCCTAGAATGTGGTGAAAATTAAAGAGTAAATAATCATAGCAATAAAGCTTACCCTATGCCAAGTACTCTATTAAGTATCTTCTGTGTATTAACTTGTGTGATCTTCCCGATAAGCATAAGAGGTAGGAAGTATTGTTATCTTCATTTTGCAGATTAAGGTACGGAAGCACAGGGAGGTTGGGTCACTTGCTCAATATTGTAGCTCCGATAAGGAATATGTGTGTAAATCCCTCCCAGGTCGGTAAAATTCAGCTTGCTGATATAGTTGCAAGTGCCTTGAGCAGAGAATCATATCTGAGAACTGGCTTTAGAGACCCTCTTTTTATCTAACATTGCATTTAACAGAATTTTGAATCCGAAAGATGATTGATGCTCATAATGATTACCTCGAGGCAGAATAAGATTTTGAAAAATCGTCTCAATCATGGAGGAAATATCAGTACCAAGGAAGTAGTCAAGGATGTGTTTTTAAAAAGTCTCATTCTCAGTCTGAGCACTAATTCCATTATTTGCCTTGATAAAATTTGTCTGATAATATCCCTTCAAACAAAACACCTTGATCCTATCGGAAAACAGTTTGCTGTATCAATATACATGTAATTTTGATCTCTTTGTTGACCTAAAAGATATTTAGGGAGAAATTTAAAAATTTAACTTTACAAGAAGGTAATCCATTAAAGGGGGGGGCACTTTGGGGAAAATTTTTAGTAAGTAAAAATGAAAGGCTGAAGTGCTTAATCTGTAACTGAAAGACATCCGTTGATGGGAGGGAAAAGCAGAGAAACTTTGTCATTCAGACCTGTCTTATATCCATGACAAAAACAACCTCTTGCTTAACATGTGCACTTGCTGACCCACCATAACAGTGTGAGCAGCATGTGTGTGCAGAGCCCCACCCACCAGCACAAGTGGACTGCAGGAAAATTTCTCTAGAATTTTCCAAAGTACATTTCTATGCCATATTTTAAAAATATATATTTTATTGATTTTTTACAGAAAGGAAGGGAGAGAGATAGTTAGAAACATCAATGAGAGAGAAACATTGATCAGCTGCCTCCTGCACACCCCCTACTGGGGATGTGCCTGCAGCCAAGGTACATGCCCTTGACTGGAATCGAATCTGGGATCTTTCAGTCCGCAGGCCGACGCTCTATCCACTGATCCAAACTGGTTTCGGCTCTATGCCATATTTTATCACAAAAATAGAAACCCAGGTAAATCACGTGGCAACAAGATTTCATAATTATTTCCTCTGTAAGCACATAGAGGCATACATGCTCCTGTATGTATGTGACTTTCAGGGTAAAAATATCTTTTTTCCAGTCAAGGAAAATATTGAGCCTCATCTATTTCTGGACTGCTGAGTCCTAAGAGTCAAACACCTCTAATTCCATACTCGATGTGTGACAAGCAAACTCCCCTCTCCCTTCCTTTCTTCGCCGCACCGGACAGGCTCTCTGGCACACTGGGATGGCGTAGGAATGGTACAACGTAGTTACAAAAAGAGCACATAACAGAGTAGAAAACAAAATAAATCAGTTAAGCTTTGGTCTGCATAAGGTCTGAGGTGCAGCCATGGAACTTAGCAGGCTCCTCCCAGGAGAAAGTGCTCACCAGTGGAAACCAACAGGGCCCACGTGTTTCCCTCTTTCCCTGAGTTTGTGAGAAGGAATCTGAATCTCCCACAAACCCCAGCTCTACATGTTCCTCATTGGTTATTCATTCAGTGATTAGTGAGGGCCTGCTTTGGGCCAGTGGGTTTCAGTGCAGCAGGAAGTGACTACTCACCTGCTCTCCTGCTTCTTCCTGGGGATAAGGGAAGACTCCATTTCTCCAACGTGCAGCTCAGTTCTGGCCAATGGAATCTGGGTGGAAGTAAGGGGTAGCACTTCTGTTCTTCACCATAAAATATCCCTCGTGATCCTCTTCTGCTCTCAGAAGACATATAAGACTACTTGAATCAGAGTGAGAAATATAATGAGATAGCAAGATGGGTAGGAAAGATGGCTAGATAGGGAGTGTGGAGCTTACAAGAGCACCATGGAGGTTGAAGGCAGAAATATCCACTCTTCTTTTAACACCTTTTCCTGAGAAGCTAAGTAGTGGAAGGGAAAGGGGACAGGACTGAGAGGGAAGGTTTCTGTGATGCCAAGACAGTGCCCTATCTAGGCTGTCTGCATCCAAGAGGAATAGACGTAGTTAGGACTCTGGCAGCAACTCAAACTAGTTTTTAAAGGGGAGGGAATAACATATTGGCTCATGTCTGAAGAGTCAAGGTGTAATGGCATCGGGTATCACTGGATCCAGGGGATTAGGACTCTGTCTCTCTCCACCTTTTGGCTTTGCTTTCTCCTAAAGATATTTTATTCTTTAACAGAATTCTACCAAATGGTTTCCCATAAGATAGAAAAATAGCTGCTGACATCCTTATATATTTATATGACTAGGGGCCCAGTGCACAAATTCGTGCACCTTGAAAGGAACTGTGGGCTGTGAGGTTGCAGTGGGCACAGAGGCGGGTCTCAGCCCATCCTCTGTGCCCCTGCCTTGCCCCTCCCACCATGGCCCCTGGTCCCCTGTCTACCAGCAGGTCTGCTCCCACCACCACTGTTGCTCCCACATGCTGACTGTGCTGGCTCCACTAACACCCACTGATGGCATCGAGCAATTGGAGCTGGCACCAACAGTGGGTGCCAGCAGGGCTGGTGCCATCAGCAGGTGTGAGTGGTGGCTGCTGCCCCAATCACCCCTCAGGAACAGGGGGAGGTGGAGAATCCCTGAGGGGCGATCAGAGCTGGCAGCCGGTGCTGTCAGTGGGTGCAAGTGGGACCAGCACCACAGCAGGTGCGAGTGCTGGATGGGACCAAAGCATTGGGGAGCAAAGACTTTTCAGTAACCAGCAGGGGCTCACCCCAATGACAGGGATCAGCACCTGCCTTGGTCTGGCATCCCCACTCACCTGTTCCACCATCCTACCTCAGCTAATGCCTACCATGTTCCATGCACCCCCTAATGGTCAGCACATGTCATAGCAACTGGTTGTTCAGTTGTTCAATTGTTCCACCATTCAATCTATTTGCATATTAGGGGTTTATATAGAGAGATAATAGAGATACCCCAGAAGCATGGGAGCCTACTCCCTACTAGTTCCAGCAGAAGTCATTCAGAGAAACTCATTGTACCAACTTTTGCCACAGTTCCATCTATGAACCAGTCACCACGGAGCCAAGAAGTAGGATATTTTATTAATTATGCCTGTTTCATGGGCCTGGTCACCAGGGCCTGACAATGGGCAAAGTATGATTCTCTGAAGGATCAAAGTTAAGACACTGCTACAAAAATAAAGAAGGATGAGCAGGCAGAAGGGTGTCTCCTGCAGATATTTGTTAAAAACCTCCAGAAAGCTGAGCTGAACAGGACTGGGTCTGGAGAGGGGAAAACCAGGATGTTTGTCTCCTGTTTCGTATGTGTTCTCTCCCCTGTCATCCAACTTCCTCCGCCTTCCTTATACTCTTGCCATAGCCTGCATGTCCCCACCACCATTTCCAGGACTGATTCAGTCTGTTGGAATCCCTCTTTCTCAATTCCGAGGGGAGCAAAGTTCATTGGCCAATCTCAGAACAAGGCCGCAAGCTACAGGTCTCTGGCCAGGCTCACAGACATACTGGAAGCCCGGCACATGAAATTCCTGTGTGGGTACAGTCCCTAGGCCTGGCCTGCGATCTGGGCCATCTTTCCCAGCTGCCCACAGCTGGCCCCACTCCCCACCGCCACCCACCCCTGGTTCCCCATTCACCATCAGGAGATCGGTGTCTGATGGCAGGGGGAAGGGACAGAGAGGTGGTCAGCGTGCCTCATAGTGACTGGTGCAGCGGTTGTTCTGGTCATTCTACCATTAGGGTCAACTTGCATATTACCCTTTTATTATATAGGATAGAGGCCTAGTGCATGGATGGGGGCCAGCTAGCCTGCCCTGAAGAGGGTGCCAGATTAGGGTGGGGAGTCCCTGCTGGGGGGGGGGGGCGGGGCCACCAGGGGAGAGGCCACACGGTTTGCAGGCCGGCCCCGCCCCTGATCAGGGTGGGGGTCCCCACTGGGGTTGGTGCCAGCCTGAGTGAGGAGCCTGGGTGGTTTGCAGGCCGGCCATACCCCCGATTGGGGTGGGGGTCCCCTATGGGGGTGGGGCCGGCCTGGGTGAGCTGTGTAGATGGTTTGCCAGCCAGACACACCCCCGGCTTTGTCAGGAAGCATGTCCAGAAGATGTCTGGTCTAATTAGCATATTATCCTTTTATTAATATAGATTTGCCTAAAGTAGGAGACCTCACTGGGTACAGTCAACTCTAGCAAGTTAGGGCAGGTCAAGCTGTTTAGGAGGTTTCTGTTTGGGAAAGCAATAATATGTGTGGAGAACACACAGAAACTTGGACAGGATCAGGCTGCAAGACCATTTCTGGAATGGGAGTCTTGGTGATAAGTCTGGATTCTCATTCCTTGACAAGGGTGGATGGACAAGGGCTGGCTCTGAAGGAAGCAAGCAGGAGGCTATATTAGTCACAAAGGATACAGTCAGAGAATGGGGCTGGGACTTGGCTGCTCCAACACAGCCATGGATTTCATCCCCCAGGGAGGGAAAACGCAGCCAGGGGATTTACTTGTGAGCCAGGGCATCTTTTAAAATATATATATTTATTTAATTAATAGAGGAAGTGGGAGAGAGAAAGAGAGAGAGAGTGATAGAATCATCAGTGATGAGAGATAATCATTGATGAGCTGCCTCCTGCACACCCCACACTGGATCAAGCCCGCAACCCAGTAAGTGCCCTAACTGGGAATTGAACCATAACCTCCTCGTTCATAGGTCTATGCTCAACCACTGAGCCAGACAAGCTGGGTGAATCCTGGTGAATCCTTCTACCACCAGGCTTTTCCAGGGAAGCCCTCCCAGAGTTGCTTCCTCCTGGTTTGGCCTTGGGGCTCCGCCCTCTGTGGGTGGGCCTGGTCACCAGTGATGGGCCACTTCTCCCAGCCTGGCCCCAGGGCTCAAAACGCCTCTTCCAGCTCTCAATAAACTCATGAGCAGCCCAGGAGAGTAAGTAAATATTTTATTTGAAACAAAGATTAAACACACACACACAGGAACAAAGTACCATAAATGTATGCAAGTTGATTGGCTTGGGTTTGGTTGGGTTGAAAGCAAAGGAGCACATTCTTGACTGTGTGTGGAGATTAGCGCACATGCAGCACACAGATAATCGTTCTAGGCTGACAGAGCTTCCAGGCCAGCAGATTGTCAGGTTTCTCCCCATCATTCATTCATTTGCTCACCAGGCCAACAGCGTTTATGTGCTTATGATAAAGCAGACATTGTGTCCCAGCACCTTCTTCCTTTTTGGCCCCAGCTTGTGCTCTCTCTCCCTTCTGCGGGCACCCCAGCTTCCCGGCTGGCTCTCTCTCCTGGGGATAATTCACCATCTTTCCTGGACACAAAGCTTCCTCCGGTGGAACTCTGCATCTGGGTCCCCAGTGTTTGTCCCCGTATCCTTGAGATTGTTCTCCTCTCTGTGCATTTGGGCTGAGGGGGTGCTAACACAACTCCGAAGATGAAGGAAGTGTTTCTGTCCTGGCGCCTAGGCCTGGTCTCCCAGATCCGGGTGACATGTGTCCACGCTGTCCGAGCATCGGGTTCTAGACACAACCGGAGCCCTCCTCTGTCCTCACCTACATGTTCCAGCTTTTTTGTTGAGAACCATCTCTAGCTATAAGCTCATTTGGTGTCAGATAAGCTCCCCGATCCTGGACCAATGAAGAGTTCACCTGGCAGTGAAGGCCTTTCTCCGGAAACGTCCAAGAGGATGTGATAGCAGTGCTTTCACCAGAGACATTCACCGCAGAGTCTTTGCAACTCACTCCTGTGCTCCCCTGTCTCCAGCAAGATAAGAGGTGGGCCTTTCTGTGAAGGCTGCAGCTGCACTGTTAATATATTTTAATGTTGTTTGGTGAGTAAAAAAAATGAAAAAAAAATTAAAGTTTTCCTGACTTCCTTTTAGTTTTCAAAACAAAGTGGTAGTGATTAGCCAGCCCTGTCCACCTTTAAGGAAGTCAATTTAAAAGCTGGTAACCAGCCAAAAATCATAAAATATTTGAATGCAGTGTATTTATTAATTAATATATTTACTGGGGGAAGGGGGATGGGCGAGGACTCTGGTGCCCGTTCTTATGGAGCCCTTTGGCAAAAAGACAGCAAAGGCCAGCATGATTCTTTAGGGAATCTCTCTGAAGTCATAAGTCACTCATGGCCAACCTTTTAATTGAAGGTAATAATAATTCCAATAATATTATTAAGAACCACCATTAGCACGGGAAGGACTGAACTCACTGACGTCATGTCAGAGCTATGCCCAGTGATGACTGCCGTGCAGAGCCCCTGCGGGGAGAACTTTCATAATCCATTGGAAAGTTATGAGCTCCTTGTGTTTGCACCAAGAAAGAAATCAGCATTAACAAGAAATCAGCATTAACCATTTGGGAAGCCCATGTAAAAATGGAGAAAAAGCTACTTGTACTTTTAACAACTTAATTAATAGCTGCAAATGGAGTTGGTTTTCACAAAAACCCCATGGAGGAGGTTAGGATGTATGTTGACAATGGAAAATTATCCTGATTTTATAGGTGAAAGCAATTCTCAGACACTAGAAACAAACATGGTCGGGGGAGAAAGGGAAAAGATGACTTTTTGTTGTGGAAGGAGCAGGGCCCTGGGCCAAGGGGCTCACTGTCTGGGTTGGGACAAGGGCGATCATTGTGTGGGGGGAGCTGAATGGAGTAAGGGGAATCTGGGTCAAGAGCCTGGGTTCAGTGATTGCTTCTGCCACTTGTTAGCTCTCTGACCTTGAGCTAGTAGAAGGGTTGCCCTTTCAGAACCTTGGTTTTAGCATCCATAAATTGGGAAAAATAACCTGTGGATTTGGAGGGTTTGTTGAGATGATATGTCAGATTCTTAACCCAGTGCCTGGCCATGAGATCCCTCCTAGGAAATTCTGAGAGTAGCAACGACTATCTAATGTTCTCATTATTATTCTGTCCAACTAACGCTGCAAATATATGCTGAACAATGTGCCAGATCAATTTCTTTCCCGTGTACAGTCTAGCGGGAGAAATTCAGAAAAGCCAGTGAAGATATCAGTAAGTAAACGCTTGCAAATTAGACTGATGTTGAAAAACTGGCTCCAGCCAAAGCCGATTTGGCTGAGTGGATAGAGCGTCGGCCTGTGGACTGAAGGGTCCCGGGTTCGATTCTGGTCAAGGGCATGTACCTTGGTTGTAGGCACATCTCCAGGGGGTGGTGTGCAGAAGGTGGCTGATCGATGATTCTCTCTCATTGATGTTTCTAACTCTCTATCTCTCTCTCTTCCTCTCTGTAAAAAGTCAATAAAATATATTTTTTTAAAAAAGAAAAGAAAAACTAGCTCCAGTGAGAACTCAGTGGGTTAGAGCCACTGTACTCATGAGCAGAGAGTGGTTTTTCATAACTTGGGCTTTTGAGTCGGTCCGTCCTGCTTCGGTGCCAGTCCCTGTGCCCAGCCTGAGCCTTTGGGCAATTTCGCCCATGCTTTCTGAGCTCCTCGTTCTCCCTCTATACCCAGGGGTAGGAGGGCAGGCGGTGGGAGACTCTCAGCAATGACTGGAGCACAGGAGGCACTCAGCACGTGGAAATGTTACCTTAACAAGGCCCCAGCCCTTCTTTTAGCATATGGCACCTGTGGCCCATTCTTTCCATTTCTTTGCCTGGGTGTGGACAAGCAAGTTACCTTCGCCAGCTCTGAGGATTTGGGACAAAAGAGGGCCATCATGGGCTTGAGCAGGAAAAGAAGGGGTGCATTCCAGTCGGGCCTTTGACCTGCCAGGGCCTCACCACAGGCCTGGTCCCAGGGAGGAATTGGGTGGAACAGGTTGGGGTACAGGGTGGAGAGTCCCCGGCTGTCTGGAAGGACCCCTGCACACCTGGGTCACTGAAGGGCTCTGACCACCGGGAGGGAGAGTGTGACGGGACCAACAAATGGTTGGGGTGAAGCTGGGAGGGACTGACTCCTCACTGCCGCCTACTTCCCTTTGAGTGACTCGACCTAACCCTGGGCTGGTAAGTCATGACTGAGCCCTCATTTTGAGCGTGTGGGTCTGCAGACTGTGGCATGCAGGCCACATCCAGTCCCCTGCCAGCCTCTGCAAACCAAGTCTCATTGGCACACAGCCACGCCCATTTGTTTACTGTCTGTGGCTGGTTTCATGCTACTTCCCAGAGTTGGGTAATTGTGACAGAGGCCATATGGCCCCCAAAGCCTTACACATTTATTCTCTGGCCCTTTGCAAGGAAAAGTTTGCCTACCACTGATCTAGAACATTATAGTTTGGGCAGGAATAGATTCATTCATCAATCCATTCATGGGACAAATAAGCATTCACCTCAGGCGCCCTACACATTGTGCTAGGTAGGCCCACAAAATGTCGCAGGTGCTGTGCCCAGTCCCTGTAACAGCTGTGTGAGCCCATGAAGTCATCATCCCATTTTGCGGATGATGAAGTCGAGGCTGGGGGAAGGCCAAGTGACTTTCCCACGGTCACGCTGCCAGCAAGTGGCAGAACCAGGACTAGAATCACATTGGTTCTTATCCTCCCCCGTTAGTACGGATTGCTGTGAGAAGGAAAGACAGGTAAACATGCTGAAAACAATCTATTTTACAAATTGCTGACGGAAACTCCTGCTATGTAACGCGATGCGGGAATGGAGTCACTACTGATGTGGCAGAGCCCCTGCTGAGATGGCTCTTCCTGTGCACTGTCCTGAGCTCACACACCGATTGCTTCAAAGGGTATCACACAATCATCTGAAAATGTTTTCCCTTGTAATGGCATGATTTCACCACTAAATGTTGATAAACATTAAATGACATAAAGCATTTCCTGTTCTGACCTGAAAGAGATCTTGGAGGATTTGTCTAAATATTAGCATACCTTTAAAATAATCAGCCGGCGATTATCTGGATAAGAGGTCAGAGAAAGGATGTTTAAAAAAAAAAAAAAGAAAGAAAGAATAAAGTGAGGCAAGTTTTCCTTTTCAGAACTCCCCACATGTGGGGGGAGAGAGAAGGGTGCCATCCTGCAGGTTAACAATGAACCTTATCAGGGAGCAAAAGTGACATTTGTTTTGGATGCTCATTCTAGCGGTGGCTTTTGCCAGCATCCCCATCCGAGAAACGCAAACCCGAGCTTCTAACTGGAAATAAGAGAGGAGCATCTTAGCTGAATGGACCGCACTTCCCGCTAAGGACAATTTACAAGGACGGTGCAGTCGCACAGCCCAAGCAGAGGTTCCCCTGACAAGTTCTCCTGCGAACTGATCAGGCTTCTCCCGGAGACATTTTCATCTGACTGATTCATTCCTCTGGAAGAATGCTGGCTTTTACTTTTTTTTTTTTTTTTTCTTAAAGAAGAGATTCCAAATGGCTTGTCAAGATTACATCTTACATGTGAAGCTCGGCCAGGGTTAGGTTACAGCCGGGACTGACAATATGTAATAGGTAGAATTCAGACAGGATTGCAGGAATGGAGCAAGCTGGTCCCAATAAGTGGAATGTGGAGGTACGGTGTACATACATCCCAACTAGCTTCACATCAGTCTGTGGATTGGATGTCCTGGGAGAAGGCATGGATACATAAAATGGAATATCTGAAGAAAATAAATTACCTCAGTTTCTGCCTGTGACTTATGGCGGGAGCAGATCCTTATAAACCGCCTGCGTGTCTGGAGCAGCTGTGACCTGGATTCCTGGCCACCCGTTCGGATCCCCTGTGAAAACCACACGCCTGGGGAGCGGAGGGAGTGGGCCCTGTGTGCTACACTGGCAGAGATCTCTGTTGCATTTGATAAATGCTGACAAACTCACCACGCTGAAGGGCTGCCTGGTCTGGGAACACAAATGACGCCTCTAAGGGGCCACGTGGGCGGCCGAGCACGTGGCCTCTCCCATCTGAGACCTTTGACCCCAGGTGTGGTATATTTCACGGTAAGGCTTTAGTCGCCAAGGAAAGGGGACTCAAGAGATGTGTATCTGAATTACCTCTATTTTATTTTATTTTTTTAATATATATTTTATTGATATTTTACAGAGAGAAAGGGAGAGAGATAGAGAGCTAGAAACGGCGATGAGAGAGAAACATCGACCAGCTGCCTCTTGCACACCCCCTACCAGGGATGTGCCCACAACCAATGTACATGCCCTTGATCGGAATCGAACCCGGGACCTTTTAGTTCACAGACCGACGCTCTACCACTGAGCCAAACCGGTTTCGGCGAATTACCTCTATTTTAATTAAAAAGGCTCAAAGACAAAATCATTTAAGGTTTAGTTTTGCTTTTGCATGAGGGTCAAAGGAGAAATGAAAGATTAATTCTTTGTGGACTCAGTAGAATGGAAGCTCCAAAAGGGGAGAAACCTCACCCTTTTTTTTCACTGTTGCAGCCCCGGGTTCCAGACCGGTGCTTGGCACACAACAGGCACTCAATAAATATTGGCTGAATGAGTGACAAGCCACTGAGTGCCCACGTATGTATCTGCTGCACCAGCACATGTTAAGTTAAACACCTATCACATGCAAAGCAGTGAGGTAAGGAGCAGCCCCAAAGGAGCTCACAGCCCAGCAGGGGGAGACACATATGCCAGCCAGTGGCTCCAGCCTCATCAGAGCCCGTGGGCGAGGGAATGGAGCTATTTTATGAAATCTGATATGCGCCAGTCTGTCCACTGGATTGGTAAATAAAATAGTACAGTTGACTATTTTTTCAGATCTATGTAGATTTGGTATGGCTGAAAAGATATCATTTTATGTTTTATGGTAAAAGGTTAACATGTTCCTGATCCTTTCTGTCACTGTGTAATTTCTAAAAATACCATCACGAGAGGGTCATGGGACTGTGCACTCTCTAAAGGGCAGGCAGACTTGTGTGGTGGAAGGAGCGACATGGCTCCCAGCCGGACCAGCTGCTTAACATGGGCAAGGCAGGCACCGCCCATCCGGGAAGGTCTCATGGTTCTCTTTCCCATCAGGCCTGTGCACGTGCTCTTTCCCTGGCCTGGGCCATTCCATGTAGCACCATCTATACCTCCACCTCCCTGGCCCAGTTCATTCCAACCTTGTCCCCTTCACCTTCCCCCCAGGGAAACTTTCCCTGGACCCCGCCTGGGCCGGTCCCCTTCCTCTGTGCTCTCCTGCCCTTCCTACTCCTCATATCCTGTGTCATGCTACCACAATTTGTGGAATTTAGTTAATTAACCTTCATGAAAGCAGGCAGTTGGTTTTGCTTGTCTGCATAGCCCCGATGCCAGGCACAGTCCTGGCATGTCAGAGGCTGGGCAGATGGATAGATAGAGACATAAAGGAAGCTCTCTGTATATCTTTTTTTTTTAATGTTTATTTTATTTATTTTTTTTTATAGAGAGAATCATTAATCGGCTCTTCCTGCATGCCCCCCACTAGGGACTGAGCCCGCAACCCAGACATGTGCCCTGACCGGAAATTGGACTGTGACCTCCTGGTACATAGGTCAACCACTGAGCCACACCACCCAGGCTGTTTTTAAATGTGGACAGCAACACCTAACTCAGGGGCTTATCACAAGGCTAAGGGAGATGACATGAAATTTCTGGCTTATCATGCTAAGATGTAAAGACTATTATTTTTATCATTCCTATAAATATGATTATAACGATGAAGAATTAGTGTGTAAGAAAGAATTCAGAAGGGACTGGGCCTTCCAAGGCCAGAAATGCCAACAGCATTACCTGGACAACTCGTGCTTTCCCTGGCGCCATATGGAGGCGCAGACCAACGCAGCTGTATTGTGTATGGGAAAGCACACTGGCACAGCTGGTGGTGTGCCAGGCTGAGGTGGTGCGTGTCCAGTCGCCAAGGGCCTGCTGTTGCAGAACCTGTCGCTTCTCTTCCTCACTGGTCTCATGTGACCATTTTGGTGATTATACTCTTTTAAAAGCCTAAGGAGCTGATCTCTTGAAACGTACAGTCCCTGAGTTTCCAATCACATGGGAATAGTGGTGAAAAGACCGTTCATGTTTTCAGGGGACAGGAAGTGAGCCTCTTTCCACTGTGGCAGGGAGGGGCATGTGGTGGCCAAGTGCATGGACTCCGGGCCAGGCTGCTTGCTCCCCTGGGAATCCCAACTAGACCACTTTCTATCTACGTGACTTTGCCATGTCATTTATCCTCTTTGCTCTTTGTTTTCCTTGTCTGTAAAATGAGAGATAATAGCACCTGACTGGGAGGGCTGTTCTGAAGGTTGAGGGTGTTTATATTTCCAGGGTGTGAAGATAATGCCTGGTAAATAGGAAGTGCTGATACAGAAATGAATGGATGAATGGGTGGATAAAATAGGGACGCTTTTAGTTAGGACTGATAGGAACTCCTGGTAGGAATCGCTTGTATTTCTTGAGCATTTTACTTTACCAAGTTCTACATTTCCCAGCAGCCTAACGAGGAAGGTAGGAGAGTGCTATTATTTTGCCCTCTTACAGAACAAGTCAGAGAAGACAAAATACTGATTTGTCCAAGAGAACATTATGTAATAATGGCAGAGAAGGATTCTAATGTAAGTCTTTCTGATTCCAGAGTCCTGAGATCTTTGCTCCTGAACTAATACAAGACCCTCTAGGAAAGGTCACCTCAAGGAGTAATTCCTCCACAAACCCTATTGCCTACTGTTCTTAAAGCCCAGTGGTGCAGATTATGCAGGACTCACTTCTATTTGTTCCTTTACTTGCTGATTGATTAGATTGGTTGATCCATTCATTCATCCACCTATTCACCCATCCATCCATCCATCCATCCATCCATTCATTCTTTCATTCAACAAATATTATGGAGTATCTTCTCTGCAGCAAGCATTTATTGAGGGGTTCTCTAGGCCAGGCACTATACAGGAATTGGTTTCTTTTCTTAAAGCCCATAAAAGAAGGGAGTTATTCATCATTGCACTTTCCAATGCTTGGCAGAAAGTAAGCAATAGGGATTCTCCTACTGGATGTACAGATGGGCATATGACCAACTTGTAGATTTTCAAGATGCTATAATGGAAAGACCACAACTAGGAATTTGGATACTTCAGTTCTTGAACTTATTTTTCTGCTAATCTGGTGACCCTTCATAAGTCATTTAATTTCCTAGAAACTTAGCTAGCTAACCAACTTCCTTTCTTCTGTTCCTTTCTTCCACAGAATGGTATTGAGGGTCTTGGCTATAGGTGGTGGTAATTAGAATTAAGAAGATATTGGTCTAAATTATCCCCAAGAGATCTACCAGCTCTAAATTATATAATGTAATGATAGTTTAGATGTGCTACATATTCTGAGTAGACTTCAAGTTCTAGGTTGACTGCAATCACCTCAGGCTACCAAAGGTCCTATAGTACACCTAACTGAGACTGGAGACAATTAACACAGCCAAATCAGTTGTCTTTGGGTCACCCCTTGGGCTTTCACTAAAACCAGACTTAAGAGAAAGGAGAGATGGGAATTTGGGACAATGATCCTTGCTTCCTTATCTCCATCTCATCCTGTCTCCCAGAGCCTGACAGCCTTCCAGCAGTAGATTAAGAGTGAACAGGACCAGATTCCAGGGGGAAAAAAGTGACTTGAGCCTCATATGCTTCTCTTCTCCAACCAGTTACTTTTCTGTTCCACTTTGACCAAGATGGGAAGCCATTGTTCTGTGGATCCATCAGTAGTTCTCACCACTTGCCAGCTCTGCAAGTTGGTATGTAAATGGCACACAGCACATGTTTGCCCTCTGGCTTAGATGTTTAGCCTTCCTCTGCTGGTGTGCATAGAGAGAGCCAGCTGTTTGGCAATCCCTCTAACTCATCCACCCAGCGGGAGTTCACTCAGCGAGTAACTTAGCACAGTATCAGGCGTGAGCAAGAGCTAGTGCAGGCTCCAGGATCAAGCTTCCTTGGTTGCAATCCCAGTTCCTCCACTCACTAACTATGAGATCTTGGGCAAAGGACTTGACATCTCAAAGCTTCAGCTTCCACATGTGTTCCGGAGGGGATGATAAGAACCCTGACCGCTCAACGTTGTTGCGAAAGTTAAATGAGATAACGTACATGGAACACCACACACAGGGCTGACACACAGTAGACACACAGTAAATAACAGAAGCGCTTTTTTAATGTTGTTATTGTTGTTCTTTGTGGAATTCTCTCAGGAGCCAACAGTGTGGATTCAACTGTGATAAAGTTCCCCACGTGGCTGTCCAGCCGCCTGTCAGTGGATAGTTGGTGGCCCAAAGCCGCCCATTCGGTCAGAGTATTCTGGAAGGAGCATTCCAACCACTCTTCCTACCGCCCACATTCTCTCAAACCTTCTTTTTGCTGCCAAGAGCTCCTAACTCAAAAACAGGAAGAAACCAAGTGAGAGTGTAGTTGAGCATGCACTGTAAAGATGGTCCATTTACTTGGCAGAGCGAGAGTTTGGGAGAGGGTGTTTGAAAGACTAGCTCGTAACTTTCGGTGCCAACCCAGAGGCGTGAGGCAATGTTTTTCCTCTTCTCCTGGAAGGCCCACAGCCTCTTTCTAGGGCATCCTCTTGGGTCTCATGGAATTGGCTGTTACGTTTGGAAACCAACTTGTGCATCCGAGCATTTGGGGAAAAGCTGTTGACAACCCCGTGCTCTCTTTCCGCCTGTCTCCCTTTTTCCAATATTTAGGAGCCTTGACCAAAACAAAGAGCCCATTGTGTCCCCGGTACAAGCACCAGAACTAAATTAAACATTCATTGAGTCTTAATTAATTGTGTTAAGGTTGGGCAATGCCTATTGCTTGAGAGAGAGAAGGAAAAAAAAAAAACCCAAATACTTAATTTACTCGCGATGTGGTGTGTGTCCCCTAGTATTGAACTAAACCACCACAAGACAATCACTCACTTAACAGAAACTGGGGCCTCGGCCCAGGAACTAATTAGCCCCTCTTTCTCTATATATAGCTATCTTCACCACCAGGACCATCTGGAAGTTGTTACCTTCCAAATTCTTTCCATCTCTCTCTCTCTCTCTCTCTCTCTCTCTCTTTTTTTTTTTTCCAAACCGATCATTACTGCCACAATTCTTTCTTGCTTTCTTATTTTTATGTTACGTGACTTCCCACTGTTAGATTCTCCAGTTTTATCTAGATCACAGCCCAGCTGGCCTGGAGACTTACTCTTTGTTTAATTTTCAAGTGGCACACCTATTTTTATGTACTTTTCCCAGTGACAGAGGGGAAAAAAAAAAAAAAAAGATCTTTGTGCAAAACACAGAGGCGGAAGCAGGGATGATTGCCAAGGGGCTCAGGCCTCCCCGAGTTGACCGTGAGCCCACCAGGGAGGTCCCTGAGCTCTGTGAAGCCCCGATACTAGTGTCTTTGGTGGTCAGAGAACATGGGGAGTTCTTGGAAGAACTTGGTTTCTTGCCCAACTAATTGAGTGCAAAGCACCAATGTGATCTGCCCTTTCTTTGAGGAAAACTTGCCCAGATCAAGGTCTACTCTACTTGGAGTCACTAAGGAAGATTAGAACTGTCTTAGTTCACAACCTATGCTTAGGAGAGTGGCCTTAAATACTTTATGAGCTTTGATTAATCCATAGTCCTTACTTTGGCTCTTGAGAGACCCCTGTATCTCCCTCTTGTCGACATTCCCTAGTTCACTGCATTCCTGGTACTCTGGCTCTCTTTTTGTCCCCCAGCATCCCAACTGTGTATTCACCCCAGGACCTCTGAGCCTGCTGTCTCCTGGGCCTGGCACCCATTCCCCGCTCCCTGTGTAAGACTAGTGCCTGCTCTTCCTGTGGGTCTCGGCTAGGCTGTGACTGTTGGAAGCATCCCTATCTGACCACACCATCTGAAGTTCCTCCTGCCCTCCAGGCCCTCCCTATCACATTCCTCGGTTTTGTACTCTTGATAGCACTTGTCACCATGTGAATTATGTTATTTATTTGCGAACATGTCTGCCTGTCTTCAGCAGAATATCCATTCACGAGGAGTACCTTTATCTAAACGGGCTACTACCATTGTGAGCCCAGCCCCTGGCCTACTGCCTGGAACTGTAATTGGTTGTTTAATGAGATAAATTATCACGGAACAGCTAATACCTGAGCCTGTAGCCTTCTGGGTATAATTACATAACGTGAGTAGTTTTTTTTTAGGATTCTTTGGCCATGTAGAGTACGATCCAAAGTAGCAAGAGGCAAGGAATATTCTAAGAAGCCTTGAATTACTGTAGTAAAATCACCAGGAAAACTTCAAATGGTAGACTGACTTGACTTGAAGTGCTCTCCACGGGTTTCCGAGTGTGTCAGGCCCACTCCCTTTATCTCTGGCATTTTAGAGTCCCTTTGGAGTAAGCCTCTCCCATTTCTCCCAGCCCCAGGCATCAAAGCAGCAGCGGCCCAAGCCTTCCAGAGTTCATCGCCCAGTGACTCTGGTTGTCTCTGGGAGCTGTGGCCTGGCCGTCACCCCCGCCCTGGCATCCCTTCTGATACGGAGCTTCTCAATACATATTGCATGCTGGCTCCAGCTCCTGTGAGGCCGGGGGGGGGGGGGGGGGAGAGACGGGAAATGTAATGAATTCTTGCTTTATGGTGGGGGCTCTCACCTCCAGGCCTGGAGACCAACTCCCTCCAGGAAGAGGGAGATTTCTTTTTGTCCCTTTACAGTAGCTCATCTGCTTCTTTTTCCTGTTGCTTCTAGCCCCACCTCTTCGTCCCAAATGGCAGAAACCCCCAGAGAGCTCAGTTCCTGGTTCTCAACCCCTTTTATATTAAACATTCCCCAAATAAAAAGGCCGGTGGTGTCCAGATTTCAGCAGGGCTGGCGGGACCGTCTCCACGAAGGATCATGTGTCGGAGCCTTAAGTCCCAGGGAGGAATCCAGTTACATGGGGGTTCAGGTCCACAACCTGCTCGTCAAGCATTTTCATTTTCCTTGAGTGTCACATTGGATTCAGCTCATTCATTTTTTCGGAGGAGAGAAAATATTCTTAACAGCCAGGTTTCGGGCTTGGCTTTCATCTGGGAGGCCTCTAGCTTTTCATCTTCTCTCTTCAATCACCTTTTCACGGACCTTTCCTACCAAGCCTTTGGGACTCGGATCCAAAGAAGAAGGAATTCAGGCCTTGAAAGAACGCTGCCCAAGTCTGTTTCTTGACGAATGACTGGTCTTCATAGACACAGAGTAAACAAAGTGAAAGGAAGGACATTTTTTTTTTTTTGTCAAAGCCAAAGGCATACATAAATAACATTGAAAACAACAATAATAAATAATAAGACCTGATCCACCAAAAGAAGCTGAAAAAGAAGCTGATTTTTGAAAAGATCCAATGTGGCAACCACATGTCACTATTTAAATTTAGATGAATTCAAATTAAATTTTAACTCGAGTTCCTCAGTCTTGTCGGTCATATTTGAAGGATTCACTTGAGCTGATGGCCAGCGGACAGGGCAGGTCCATCCATATTGTACAAAGCAGATGATGGGAGGTTTCCATTGTGGCAGCAAGTTCCATTGGGTGCGCCTTCCATAGTCTAACCTTCATCTAGGTTTAATAAACCAGAGAAAGTAGAGAAGGCACAAAATGCTTTGTTAGAAAGAAAACCAGGGACAACTACAGATACAATATGGACATTTTTATTATAAAAGGTATTATGAATAAGTGTGCCAATACAATTTATTTTTAAATATATATTTTATTGATTTTAGAGAGAAGAAGGGAGAGAGAAAGGGATAGAAACATCAATGAGAGAGAAACATCGATTGGCTGCCTCCTGCATGCCTCTTACCGAGGGGCAGGGAGTGGGTATCAGGCCTGGAATCCAGGCATGTGCCCTGACCAGGAATCGAACAAGTGACCTCTTGGTTCATGAGTCAGTGCTCAACCATTGAGCCACACCAGCCAGGCATGCCAATACATTTTAAAAACCAGATACAATAAGCAGTTTTCTGACAAGATAAATATTTCCAAAACTGACACAAAACAAAAGGGAAAGTAAGCTTGAATACAGTAGTAACCAAAGAACTGAATCAGTAGCTAAAATATGGCCCCACCATCTTCTTTACCACCAAAAACAATGGCACCAAGTCCACATGATTTTACAGTTAATTCCTACTAGACCTCCAAGGAACAGCTCATCTCTTTTTAAAAAAATATATTTTATTGATTTTTTAGAGAGAGGGATAGAGAGTTAGAAACATTGATGAGTGAGAATCATCGATCAGCTGCCTCCTGCATACCCCTCACCGGGGATGTGCCCACAACCAAGGTACATGCCCTTGACCGGAATCGAACCTGGGACCTTTCAGTCCACAGGCCGACCCTCTATCCACTGAGCCAAACCGGTTTCGGCACAGCTCATCTCTTAATGAAAAGTAGCAGTGGCCAGAAAGTCTTAAGGATTTTAGTCCTTCCTCTGTCCCTTTCATGACCTGTGTCCCAAGGCAAGGCACTGTCCCTCCTGGTGTCTTCACTGTGAGGCAGTTAGACTGAAAGGTTTTCCAGGGCCTCGGCGGCTCCTTGGCCTCAGTTGTCTTCCCTCTACACGTGTCTACACATTTAAAGTATTTAACGTATCAAAGTGACAATTCTGCATCACCCACATGGCCGGTCTGAGTTCCTGTGCTAAAGAGGATTGTTAAATAGAGCCAGGGAAAAGAGAGTTTTCTTACCAAACAGTTGACCCATCATTATTAAGGAGCTGAAGCCCAATTTTGGTTTGTTCCTGCCTCATTCAGGGAGGACTTCTCCACAGAAAAGAATTTACTGCTAGGCCTGAGTAACAACACTGCCCAGTGGGTTAAGGTTGTGCTTTTCTGGATTTTACATTAATAGCAATAGCTAATATTCTGGAATGATTCACACATGTCAGGCGACATCTAAGTACTTTGTGGGCATTAGTCTGGATACCTATATGTCCTGTGAGGCAGGTAAATATATGCTCCGTTTTAAAGACTAGGAACTAAAACTCGTGACTTGCCCCAGGGCACATGGGTCTTCCATGACACATAGAACCTACAACCTGTGCTCTTATGCACAGGCAACACGTTCTGAGTATTTGTGGAACTTCTGTGGTAGCTAACAGTATTTCTCTTTGGGTTTTATCCCTCTGGGGAGCAGTAGCAGTTCTTCTGTTCCATGCATCTGAGGGGATCCTTTTCGAATGCCACCTTATCCAACGGACCTGGAGAAGCCATTTATTTCCTTCCGCAATCAAAGCAATCGCTGGCTTGGGCTATTCATTAAGGAAGCAGGGCTGGCTTATAAAAGCTCATTTATGTCATAGTATTAGTCAGTTGCATGTATAAACGATGGAAAAAAATAATTGCTCAGGCATGCCATAGTTCAGGAGCGTCTGTGGACTGGAGGGGCCCTTCCCCAGGGGATACGCTTTAGTAGAAACAGGGACATTGCTCTCTCATTTTTCTCCTCCTGGTTCCTGGAAGGGTCACAAGTCCTTCCATTGGTGACCACCAGAGCTGATCATCAGCACTAATCAGCAGCGGGTCGTTTTGCCTGCTCTTCTTTGATTTTGTGGCTTTTCTCAAAACTTTGTTTTCAAATACCTCACAGCTTACCAGGGAAGCGAAGGCTGGCACATGCAGGGCCATCAAGGACACTGGTGCGAGGGTCAGAAGGGCACGCGGATGAGGAATTTAATTTCCCTGCGTTACCCACTTCCTTGGCATTTCATTCCAGGCTGATTAGGTCAAGCGCAACCCACGTCTGCAATCTGCATTGTGCAAGTTGGACTTCGGGAACTTAGGTGGCTGAGAAACATTTTCAGGAACTAAAACAAAAGAACCTTCAGTGTAGATTCCTCAGAACACACCTACCTGAGATAATAGAGCGCTTCTTTAAAACGTTTTCTGAACCCACAGCGAACCTCCCGTAGAAATGCAGACAAGCCTCTCAGTCCCCGGAGTTAACGCGGGGGCTTAGAGGGATAATGGGCCCTGGATTTAGCTTCGGTTTAAGTCTTTGTGTTGCTGACAGGGCTTAAAGCGGGCAGGTAATCACTGGTACAATGTGTCATCCCTTTTCCTCCTCCTTCTTATGAAATAAAGTGCAAAGTACTTACCTTTTTAATCTTGAGCTATTTCCTTTAAAAGAAGCAAGCTTACCGCCATGTTCTTTTGGTCTGATATTTCCCGAAAGACGTGGTTTCCGTATCAAGATGGACATGAGTGAGTGAGTTCGGTGTGTGTTGAACGAGTTACAGTAAATGAGTCTTCGTTCTTATGGACACCTGTTTGTCTCTGAGGCATTAAATGGCTGGTGTCAGGCGTGAGTGAGGTCTCCAGGAAGCGACCAGGCCCGGGTCTCAGGCAGTGGCTTAGAAGAACGTCTGTTTTCTTGCTTCGTGTTTTTTCTTCCCCCTTTATACCAGCACCAGAGAGATGGCTACCATGTTGTGACCACTTGGGGATGAGCCAGGAGTCATTCATGTGACGTCAGCACTCGCATGCATTGTGCAGAGGCGGAAGCTGAACTCACACTGAGTCTGTGCCCTGAGCTCAGGCCTGCTGAGCAGCGGTGCTGGGCCTAGGACCCCTCCCAAGGAACCCCGGGTCCTGTACATTCATACCTCAGGCCAGATGTCTGGTCACTGGCCACGGCCAGCGGTTCTTCTCCCTGCCTCCACTTTCTTTTTTTAAAAAATATATATTTTATTGACATTTTACAGAGAGGAAGAGAGAGGGATAGAGAGTGAGAAAGATCAATGAGAGAGAATCATCGATCAGTTGCCTCCTGCACACCCCCCACCGGGGATGTGCCCGCAACCAATGTACATGCCCTTGACCGGAATCAAACCTGGGACCTTTCAGTCCACAGACCGACGTTCTATCCACTGAGCCAAACCGGTTTGGCTCCACTTTCTGTCTGTCCTCTCAGCATTGGTCAGGTGCTGGCCACATTGCCTCACCACTCTCTCGGTGTTTTCTCTGAGTCAGAACTCTCCCAGCCCATCTCACCCACAAGCCTCAGCCAGGTCCCCCTGCGGCACCGCCCCCTGGGCGCCCCTCTCTGAGGACAGAGGGCCGGCGCCTCCTGTTTCCAACCTCATGAGGCTCAATCCCTCTGCCCTGTCCCCTTTTTCCTCCCGAAGGTCCCCTGGGCAGTTTTTATGGATTTTCCACTATTCCCAGATAATGAGGTATTTTTTTCCTCTTCTAAAAATATACACTGTTTATTTCTTTTTTCCATGTCTTCGTGCCTATTGTTTGCCGTTATCTGAAATGACCTATTTTCTGTCCAAGCTACCTATTGGAGCCAACCTCTTCTAAATTCTTTAACTGTCATTATCTCTCTCTCCTGACCTCTGGGGGCTCTTAGAGTCCTACCTTAATTTACCCCAGAATTCCCTTTTCTTGATCACACTGGTTTCCTTTATGGTGGTTTTGTTTCCATCTAGACTGTAAGTTCCTTATGACAAAGTAATGGCTCTTTATTTCTTTTGTTCTCTCTGTACTTAACAGAGGTCCAGAAATTAATCATTATAGCTAATATTTATTGAGCATTTAAAATGCACCAAGCACTGTCTACATGTATTAACTCTTAGAACTCTTCACCATAATCTTCTGAGGTAAGGACTACTGTTAATGACATATCTAGATGGAGAAACTGAGGAATTGAAAGATCAGGTGACTTTCCCAAATGCCAATCAATGGCAGAGCCAGTGGGGCCACACTGCACGGTGTGGCCTGGCAGCGTCCTGTGGGTCAGACACCGGTAAATGCCCTTCTGGGCATAGAGAACAAATGAGCGAGCGTGAATTCTTCAGCTGAGATTTTTATGCAGCTAATGAAGCTCACGGTTCCCAGACTTCCTCCAGAAAATGGGTTCTTGGCTCCTCCCCTGTCACTCAGCACCTGCAGAATTATGTGTTAAGTCAGAATATTCTATTTTAGAAAAACTTTACAGATTTCATCAGCACTGTCCAAGTCCCACTAGGAACAAGTCGGATCTTTGCATGGGGGGTGTGACTCAGGCCCTCACTCCCCCCTCCTCCAGGAATGAGAGCCTCTTGTGTTGGGTAGTAGGTACCTTCATCCATTTTGGAACAAGGTAGATATTATGCAGAAACAAGCAAAGTCAAGTATTTTGAATTTTCAACAGCAGCAAAAACTGCTACTCCTGAAAATGGGCTACGGACTGGATCGTTCTGAGAAACTTGTGACTGCCTGGGTCACACAGTCACTTTCTGACCCTGGGTCCCTGCAGTCCCTTTAAGCAGCTAATTTCGGGACATTGCTGATAGCTTGCACTCCCCAACAGCAGGCTTTCAATGGCTGTTGCCGGAGCACAGTTGTCACACCGGTGCCCTCCTGTTGCCGAGTAGATGTTGTGCTCTTTGGGTATTTTGAGCCAAATCCAGCCAAATCATCATCATGAGAAACACAAGGAAAAAAAATCCAATTCATAAAAGCCCTTTAAATCTTAAGACTCAAGGTGTGTCGCTGTGCACCTCAAAATCACACTGCGTGCTGAGGTCACCCCTCCTCCTCCTCCTCCTCCTCCTCCTCCCCATTTCTGACTCATCCAAGGACTGAGCCTTGTCTGGAGTCAGTGCTTAGTATGTGTTTGCCGGGTAGAATGTGGGATATTTTTGCCTGGCTCCTGCAAATAGTAATCAAAAGCACAGAGTCCTCTACCAAGGGAGGTGTGACTGGAGGTTCAAAGAGTTATGGCATACAAGTCAGACTGGAGGATTTTACCATGCTAGCTGCTCCTGGAGGCATGGGGCAAACCTATCAGGGTGGGGGAAAGAAAAAGTTCCTCCTCAGCTGTATCAGGTGGTGTTGTGAAAAGGGTGCCATGATACCAGGTCTCCTTGAACAGGAAAGGCAACAGCTTATGGCGCACGGGTGCGAAGCCCCACAGGCCTAGCCTGGCTCTCCTCTCCAGCCTCAGCTCACCATGGCCTGCCAGGGGTGGAGGCCAGAACACCGCCTGCTTGTATTCGCACCCGTCCGTGCCTTTCCCAGAGCAGTGCTTTGCTCTTGTTCTCCTTGCTGGCAACGCTCTTCTCCTCCAGTGGGTCCAGGTGTCTCCTACATTTTATCTTTTTTTAAATATAAATTTTTATTGATTTCAGAGAGGAAGGGAGAGGGAGAGAGAATCATCGATTGGCCTCCTATATACCCCCTACTGGGAATGGGGCCTACAACCTGGCATGTGCCCTGACTGGGAATCGAACCAGAGTATGAAAGGTCAGGTTAATCCAGGGTACATTCATAAAGTCGACCTTCTGGTTCATACATAGGTCGACGCCCATCCACTGAGCCACACTGGCCGGGCTCGTGCATTTTCCAAGCTTCAGTCTAGGAATCCGTTTTCCCAAGGAACCTTCCCTGACCACCTCCCTCCCATGCAAACGTGGACATGCCTCTTCCCAGTGCTTTCAGCGTTGGCTGTAAAGGACTTCCTCGTGTCTGTGAGCACTCTGTGTTCTAGTTATTCACGCGCCTCTGTGTCTGCAGCTAGCCCCGAATTCCTGGATCTCTGCTTCCCCACCCAGCTCAGGGCCTGGGATGTAGTAGGGGGTCCAGACGCCTTATTGAAAGAAGAAACAGCTTGAGGAAGATGGTGGAAAATAAGTGATATTCCTCCAGGGAAAAGAAGCTGCAACCTGTCTGTTATATCCCGGGTCTTTCTCTTTCTTCACAGTCAGCCTATTCTGCCTGTCATGAGGAAGCGGTCTGCCCCAGGGGAGAGTAAGCCCACTTGTCCTTGGGGGTATAATGTGTACGTGCGAAAGCCCAGCGCTTAGGCTGGGTCTGGTCAGCCCATCCCTGGGGAATTTTATCACCGGAGTGTCTCAGACGGTATCTCCCCTCCCAGGTCACTGGGAGAGAAAAGGTGATAAAAAAAACCTACTGTAAGGGGAATCTTAGATCCAACAGTGTCTTTTATGGCTAAGGAAGGGCTCTGAGCTCCAAGGGATACGTGGATTGGAAATGGTTGACCGTAATAAGGGGCAAATGCTTCAAGGGCCTCGTGACCATTTCCGTGTAGCCATCTTTCATATCCCTAGGAGATACGATCTCCCTGGGATCATAAACCACGGACAGGGGATCGGGCAGGACCCATAGGTGGTTGTTTGGAGCCAGTAAAAGCATCTTAATTGGCCTAAATGACAACAGTTATGTTGCAAATATTAGAATTTACGGCCTGAGAAGGCACAATCACATCTTCTATCAGTTAAGTTTGCAGAGGAGAAGCTTGGGGATTTAAGATAGGGCTGCAAGTTGGGGGAAATCTGATTAGCCTTAACTTTATGACAAACACAGAGCTAAGTGAATCCCAGTGCTTTCAAGTTGCTGATCCCAGGGAGTTAAAGGCAGTGGCGTTTCAGAGCCGGTAAAAGCCACCTCGTCCCTCCTCGCAGCTGTCATTTTATTGGTCTTGTAAAGTCTCCCGTTCACCGTGACAAATCCAAGACCATATACCTGTGAAGAGGAGATGTTTTAGATTACGGGATGCGCAGGAAGCAGGCGGTGGGGTTAGAGGGTGAAAGCCGAGGGCCGGGGTATTTGTTTATACCCAGCCCTCCCTGGAATGTGCAGAGTCACTGGGAAAAGCAAGGAAATGCTGTTCCAGAGAGCCGGCCGGGGTCTGGTGAGATGCCTCAGCCTCTGGGCCTTTGAATGGGGAGCGGGTGCATCGAATCCTTCCGCGTACTTGGAAATTAGACTTGGTTTTTTTAAAACACGATGCAGTTCTGTGAAGATTTTTACTGAGGGGGGGTGTTAGTATCCAGCAGTACTACTGCATCCAAAGCAACAATTATAACAAAGCCAACCCACGAAAGGGTGTGCATTTTTGAAAGAGATGTTGAAGGGATACATTTGATATAATCGACCAACCAGGCGATTGACCAGGGCTCAGGAATCCATGGCGTGGAGTCATCTTCCGGGTGAAAGGCAAGCAGCCAGCTTAATCCCGATTTGCAGAGCTTCAAAGGTGAACAGTCAGTTTGCAGGGCAGTGGAGAGCTCAGGTTATCTATTTAATGACAAAGCCCGTGAAGTCAGTGAAATTTCTTTAATGAATCTGAGAACAATCCTTCAAAGAAACCTCTGATTGAAACCCATAGAGGCCTGCATTTTGGAACTGGAGAGATGAATTTACCCTGGATTAGCCTGACCTTTCACACTCTGTTTACCAGGGATGGAGTTCTGAATTTTTAGAGAAGCGTTAGAGTGCTTCTAAACATGTAGCAAGGCTTTTAGCTTCCCACAGCTCCCTTCATTGGCAAAGACTCCCCCAAAAAGGCTGTGTTATACACATGAGATCTTTACATATGTGTCCAGGTTCTAATGCTTGCACATGAGTACATGCTCTAACAGTTTTACACACGAAATGCTTGTGCATGTGTCCATGTCCTCATATGTATCCAGTGTCCAGACAGTCTCTAAAGGTGTGCATTCAATTTGTTATTTCTCAGTGGATACAAAACAAAACTTCGGCTTTGGTTTTATTTTTATCATACTTTCCACTGTGTTTCCATACCCTTAAACCTTGCATCTCCCCAATCCAGAATTCCGTGCCTTATACTGTGAGAAGAATAAAAAATCTGGAACTGATTATGAAATTATGAAGCAGGGAGATGCAGAAATGCACGGGGATCAGTGTACAGACGCATAAGCCCCGATACACGCTAAGCCTGCGCGAAGGACACATTCTGCCTGCTGGGGTCATGTTGGGTTTGAACCCCTGCTTTTACATCTCAGCATAATGCAGTCTAGCATTTGCTTTGTGTAGTGCTTGGGGAGCTTTTGGTGTTAACAGAATTCCTTTCGAAAGAAATTCCTTTGGATTCCTTCAGAATTTGTCCAGTTTCCAGGTTCCAATAGGAAAAACATGGACGAGATTTTAATAGAAAAATAGTGCTTCAGATTTTTCATTTGGCAAGCGCCCTACCCTAGGGCTGCTCTTGTTTTATTAAGTGGAACAGGTCGGCTTAATAGAGGAGCTCTCGGCGTTTGTATCCTGATTTGAGGAAAGAGAGAAGCCTGGGCCACCTTGGGAAACACACCCTTTGGAATTTGGAGCCCACTTATAGTTGCACCATTCATCCTCAGCCCATCGGACAATACACTCAGACGACAATCACATGTGTCAACAAATCAAGATAAAATCTTTCATTGTTCTTTGAGAAAGGAAAGCTGGATCTTTCTTCCCATAAGTTATTTGAATTGTGATTCTCTTCCAGTTGATCAAGAGAGTAGTGATGGTGGTGGTGGTGATGATGGTGGTGGTGTGGTGGTGGTGGTGATGGTGGTGGTGGTGGTGGTGATGATGGAGATGGTGATGATGGTGGTGGTGTTGATGGTGGTGGTGATGATGGTGGTGGTGATGATGGTGGTGGTGATGATGGTGGTGGTGATGGTGGTGGTAATGATGGTGGTGGTGATGATGGTGGTGGTGGTGGTGATGAGATAGTTTATATTTTAGCTTTAGTGCTCTCATTGATTTTAAAGGAAATACATTTTTTATTACTAAAAATTTCAAATACCACAATGTCTTTGCAGAATTCCACCATCTAGAAATACTGAGATTTTGATCCGCCTATGTGTCTTCCTAGTCTTTTACCTATATCTAGGCTCTTAAAAAAAAAATAGGGGATGCCATATTATAAATGCCTTTAAAACTTGCTTTTTGAACTTAACATTGTATGTTGGACACCTTTCCACGCTAATTGATATATATACCCCCAGTATCATTTTTGTAACTGCAGAGCATAGCAGTTTTGTGTTACTGAACCAGTCCTTAATGGTGAGCATTTAGTGCTTTTAAAATGTTTCCTGTTAGAATGCTGTAGCTCCTGGGGCTTTACTGTTATGCACTTATCCTATAATTTCTTCAGAATAAGTTCCCACACAGGAAGGTGCACATTTATACTGACAAATACCCGAGGCAGCCCCAGAGCGGTCATGCCCACTCACCCCATGTCCATGCCTTGAATGGCACCATCTTGCTGTGTTACCCCCAAGTCCTTTGGTTTTGTCTTACTTCGCTTTTCCAGTTTAATCCCAACTGGTACCGAGCTCTCAGGATTGCTCTTCCGGGTGGCGGGGTGCAGAGCAACAAGAGCAGCTAGAATGCTGACCCCGAGCGGCAGTTCGGGGAGGGAAAGATGAAAAATGTCCCTCCCCAGTGAACTGGACGCTCATCGCGTCAATGGTCACATTCCACTCCTCGCCGCTGCCGGGACCCACACGGCTTCTCTCTGGTTGGTACAGTCCCCCGACCTGGGTTTTAGAGGTTTCTGGATGACTTGCTTTTCCCAGCTTCCTTGTGAGAACAGTTTTCTTTATTGTCGGCGAAGATTTGTAGGCCGTGGTCCATAAACAGGAAATGGCGGGTGCTAGAACCGGGCAGGCGGCCCCCGCTCTCCCCGGTGCAGGCCTCACAAACACGTGGAACAGGGTCCCGTTATGGGGTTGGTGTTTAGCCGGCCATACGTTTTGAATCTGGGGCTTTTGGGCCATTGAGGGGTCTGAGGTTCGGGGCCCTTTTATCCTTTTATTGGCGAATTCACTGAAGTGTAGGCAGACAGAAAATGTTCAAGTGGCAGGCAGATAAACTTGTTAAATCCCTGGGAGTCTTTCCTTCCTTGCTCTGGGAGTTTATCATCTTGGTGGAGTTAAAAGGCAATTAGGCCTGCAGGTCTTTGCCGGCTTGTTTATTGGCGTTTTACACATGGGTGTTGAAGACACAGGGCTGTATTAAACATTCCAGCCCCGCTGGCTGGAGGGGAAGGAGACCTCAGCCCAACCCCGGGGTCTCCTGGAGAGGGAGTCTTGCCAAAAAAGCTGGAGGAAAAACCGTTTAAATATAGTACCTGTGCCCCACGATGCTCATTGTTGGTGGAAAATTGCAGCCGGCTAGCTCCATGCTGTGTTACATTTCCTGGGAAATGGTTTTATGGGAGGGCTTTTTGATGAAAAAGTTCATTCCTTTTGTAATTGTCCGCTGCCCCCACGGTGTTAGTTAGGGCAGAGGCGCGCTGGAAATGTTTCTGGCCTCAGATCTCCAGGGCAGCTCCATTCATGAGGGGGGCAGGCTGTCCTTTTGAAATTGGCTGGGAGACAGATTTCCACTAAGCCCTGGCCCTCCTGGTTCTTCGTGTCCCCAGGCAGGCTAGTCCCCGGCAGAGCTGGGAAGGAAGTGGGTCTTTCTGCAACAAGGTCTTGCTTTTCTCACCCTCCCCTCACCCCCCAGCCTCGGAGACAGAGCTCTTTCACACCCGTGTGTTAGTGAGGCATGTACTGCTCATCCCCTCCCACCAGGAAACTTGTATTTCTTCCCAGAGACACCTTGGAACTGCTGAGAAGGCTCAGGGATCAGTGTGCCCCCGTGGTTCCAAGGTTCCAAACCCCGGCTCAGGGTTCAAACGATGGCTCGATGGTTAACCATCCTGGCTAATTGAAGGGGTTTTTCTTTCATCAGTAAAACAGGAACAGTCCTTGCCATGCTAGTGTGTTGAGAGCATCAACTGAAGAGCGCACGGAGAGTGTTCAGCACAGTGCCTGTCCCATAAGAACATCATAAATGGTAGCTGTTAGTACTGTTATTATGATTAAATATGCTTTTTTACCTAACACACATATGTATTGCAATATAGAGAGGCTTGTATATATGTGCACACACACACAATTAGTTGACAACACTATTTTTTTGACTAAACTTGTCATACATTAGGTTGCTTTTATTTCGCCAACCTAGGGTGCTGCTGAACTATACAAGGCTCTCTGGGTAAATGAGAAAATCCTTGCTCCAGTCCGGATGCCCGGAGTGGGGGACTCTCCTTCCCACAGCTGCCTGTAGGTCTCCGCAGTCCACAGCAGCGCCTTCCTCAGGGGCGGCTACTTGCCGGGTCTTTGTTTCCCTGCGCACTGGGCAGCCGCCTTAATTGTCTCAACTAAAGAAAACACAATAGATAACTGCAGCTTTTATTCCCAACCTGACCTCCAGGTTCTGAAACTAATTTGCCCGTAGTGTCTGTGCGAGGACTTCCTCTGGCCCAGGAATGTGGTTCTGATTAAGGACATCCTATAAGACCCAGGAGGGTCGCCGGGGGAGGAAACCGGGCCCAGCCGCCAGTGCATTTCCATCCTCCAGTCAGATATATGATATTGAAGACCAGGAGGTAGGGGGAGTTTATCATGAGGGAGACTGGGAAAGAGAATTAAAGCAAATGGCTGACAAATTGGCTGTCTTTTATGCAAAGCTGACAGGCTGGTGGGGCTCCTACCCGAAAGAGGATATGCAGAGCCCTCCGGCCAAATGGCTGGGCCGGCAGCGGGCTTTTTGAAGTCGGCTTGCACGCCCCTCCTTTTAACGAGGCCTCTGCTGAACTGCCTCCCCCCCCCCAGCAAGTGAAGACTTAATTTTTACCTAAAATATCTTAGTGTCTACAACTGTGATCATTCATTCCTCTCCGAAGTGCATGCGATGGCAGAGCACGCTGCCCCTGCTATGGACAGACAGGGTGCGTGTGAGTTTTTCTCCCGGCACTCTGAGGGGTTGAGTCATAAGGGCTAGACCTTGATTCATTCCACGGAGGCTAGACCTGTCCCTGGAGCCCCTCAGGCACTGGCTCTCCGCTGAGGGAGGGAGCCGGGAGGGGGCTGAGGGCACTTGAGGGTCTCACTTGCTCTCCCTGGATTCCCAAAGCTTTTTGGGGAGGAGGGAAGATGACCGTGGTGTGCAGTGGGCAATGGAGCTTGGAGAGTTTGGAGAGCATGGAGTTTCCTTACCAAATATCTAAGAATCTACTAATAGTTGTAACTCTAATATGATTTTCTTGTTAATCTCCGTCAAACCGTGAAATCTGATATGTTAGCCATGACTAAGCCATGAAATTTGTCAACTTTGTCTGTGACTTAACAAGCTCTGTTTAAAAGAGAAAAGTCTTAACACAAGAGTCCTGAGCATTACTTCCTAGCGTGCTTTTCCCAGCGTGCTTTTCCCAGCATGTCACTGCTATCTTATGACAACAAATAATAACAGCCTGTACACATTTCTTGTGCTGTTTCAAGGACCGAGGGTGGATAAGATAAAAAGACCAAACTTCAATAATCTCTTTTCCTTTGAGGTGATAAATATGCACATGGTAGATCTGCTTAACATGGTAGATTATTTGTTTTTTGAGAGAAAATAAATGAATAAAACCTTGTCTTGTTAAAGGCACAGTTGCATAAATAATCTCTTCAACCTAGTAGAGTGGCGTGAGTGTAGACATTAGGACTTAAAATCTCTTTTTGTCATTGGCTAGCTGAGTGAGTTGTATAAGTCATTTAACTTTTCCCCCCTCAGTTTTCTCTTCTGAAAAATGGGCATAATACTCCTGGGACCTACTCTGTAAGTGCTCCAAGGCACAAAAAATATGGTACTATTTTTAAAGCACAGAGCTGGACATCCGTGTCCTTTATCCATTTGGAGTACTATTGTAGTCGGTGCATTATAATATAATGATAAAAGAGATCATTTGGGTATCTTTATGACCCAATAGGATATTAATTACATTAAATTCATGGAACTGGAGAAAAACTATTATTTTGCCAAAGAAAACTGGGCAATGTTTGCATTTTCCACACGAAAGAGTGGAGAGCAGCACAAAGGAGGAAAGGAAAAAAAAAGAAAAGAAAAGAAAAGAAAAGAAAAGAAAAGAAAAGAAAAGAAAAGGAGGAAAGACGGGTGCAGAACTGCAGAGGGAAGGACCAGGCTGTCCTTCACGCTGTCCCTGCCTTTCCCCTTGGGCTCCAAGAAGAAGAATAACCCCCCCCCCCCCCCCCCCGCTCCTCCCCAGCTGTCTCCTGACCTCTGTTCTGTAGAGCCTGCAGTCAGATAATCTGATGACTTAGAACCATGATGACTTTGGGGACCGTATAGTCCCCTGGGTTTGAAACCGATTTGATACAAAACCTCATTCGGTGCTCCAGGATCTGAAAGGGCCTTCTCGGATCCCTGCCAGTTAGATCCGCGTGGGCGACATAACCTGTGGAAACAGACTTGGTTGATCTGTTCATTTTACGGACGATGAACCTCAAGCCCGTGGCATTCCCTGAGTTGCTATAGTTCTCACCCAAGGCTTGATTTGGGATGGCTTTAGTCAACTTGCCCAGGCCCTTGTGGAGTTCTTAGACCCTTCCAATGTCACAATTTTTGACACCCTCCCTCCCAAAAACACCAACAAAAACATTCTATGCAAAATGTTGAGAATGTGTATACATGCATTTTTTTATGGAGAAAGTTCGTAACTTTTATCCTATTTTGTCAAAGGGGTGTGTGAGCCTTCAGAGGGTTAAAAATGACTTCCTTATAATTTGTGCGCCTAAAGTTCTGATTAGGTTAACAAGTTTAACAAGTACATTCACTTTCTTAGCCTTTCAAGGCAAATAACCTAAGGAGGTAACCTAAGGAGGACCAAGGCCCAGGCTTGCTGAGAAACAGCAATCGGGCCCAGAATTCTTCAGCGTGTTTCTGCAGCTTTAGTTCTCAATCTAAACTCTCACTGGAACTAGGTTCCATCCATCTTTGAACCCAGAAAGCTTAACGTCATACAATTACACATGTCTACTTACAGTGCTCCCAAACAGGGCATTTATTTTTTGATGCAAATACTGACTTACTTGCTTAATTTTGCTTTGGTCTTTGATTAGGGTTGCCAGATTTCACAAATGAAAATACAGCACACCTACCGAGATTTGAATCTCAGATCAAGAACCAGTAATTTTTTAGTACAGCTCTTGAGAAGGGAAAATGGATCTTTCAACCATGGAACTTTTATTGAAAAAATTAAGGGATATTTCCTCTAAATGGGCACAGGATCAGAGGTGATAGACCTGTTCTAAAATTGGTTTGTGGTGATGGTTGCACAATTCTATCAATTTACTCAAGATTGAACTTTACCCAGAAAAAATGATGAACTTCATTATGTGTTATAGTTAAGATAATTGTTTTTTTAAAAAAATAAGGATAGCTTTATAACAACGATTGCTTACTTTTTTATTCTGAGTTTCAGATTAATTTGAGGATATGATAAAAACCATAAATCCACTCTTCAGAATAAAGCATGAAAATGCCTAGATCAAATCATACACAAACCTTCTAGATCTTCTGAAGCTCATTTCTAGATGCCACCTCCTAGGGCACCCGGATTCCAGCTCTGCGACTATCCTCTGCTGGACCTTTGGAGGAAGGCCCACCCATGCTACAGCAAGGTGTTGCTGCTCTTGGTGATCTTGGTCAGTCACTGACTATGAGGGTGACCTATGGTGACACCTGCTACCCTAAGGAGACTGACTGCCTCTCCTACATTTCATGTTGAGAAGGACATGGGGAGGGCAGCACTTGTCTTAGCTGTATATAGAGCCTTGGGTTCTTTTGTGTGTGTCTTTTGTTTGTTTGTTTTTGTTTTATATAATGGTACATGTCTGCTTAAGCAGATCCCTGTTCCTGTCTTGACTAATACCTTTGCTACAAACAAAATATTTGATCTAGGCACTTTCATGCTTTATTCTGAGGAGTGGATTTATGGTTTTTATCATATCCTCAAATGAGTCTGCAACTCAGAATAAAAAAGTAAGTGGGTAGTGGGTGGGCTCAGTCAGGAGGCGCTTCTATCAAAACACCCTGAACCCATCCTGTGGCTTTAGTGCTAGCTGGCGTGGAAGGGGGCTCCTCTTCTCTTTTACACGGAATGAGTAACCAGCAGAGTGGGCTGGGCTGTGAATGCTTAGCCATAGGAAGATGCCCTGAGAAACTCATTCTCTATGTACCAAGAGTTGAGGACTAGCTCCTTCAGGTTTTCTTACTAAATTCCACAAAGAACAGCTTATTATTCAGCTTGTGAGAGTCCCAGTTGACCTCTACCGAGCCTCCAGATGGATACTTCTATTTTTCTGTTATTGTTTGTTTTAAACATTACCTCTTCACCAAAACAAAAATTAATAAGCCTGAAATAACAATGGGAAGAGGGCCAAGCCTCCTCAGAGACTCCTTTGTTCTTGTTCTTTCTCCATTTGAGACACCGTCACACCCTAGCAGCCAGATTTCTCTGGTTGCAGGAGAGAAGTGAGAGTGGTTGGAGAATGCAGGGCCAGAGGATGGGGCGGCCAGAACAGGGAGCCGGCTGGCTGGAGAGGGAGCTGCCTGGGAACTGAGGAAGCTTTGCTGACCTAACTCTGATCTTCTTAACTTCCCTAAGTCACATCTCCAACCCCAGGGCTTTGGAACTTCTGGTGAGGGAAATTGCTAGAACCCAAACATTTTCCAGTGAAGCCCCACCAAAGACCAGCCTTCACACATTAACCAATCTGATTCTTGGGACAGACTTGATCAGAAATCAGTACTCAGGCAGGAGGGTGTGGGGTGCAGAAGTCTGTGCCTTGAGGCAGAGCCTTATAGGATTGCCCTGTGGAGTTCCTAGGTGCTGCCAGGGTGGGGATATAACTAATTAGCTCAGTGAAGAGGACAAACCAATTCAAAGGCCTTCTTGAAGGTTAGCCAATGCATCTGCTAATTAAGTGAATTCTATCTTCACTTCTCAAAGGAAGGAGCCCTGCAAAGACAGTAAATGCCTTTCCTTGGTGAAATATCTGTAAATCCTTACATTTTGCTTATTTTAAGTGTCTGTACCCACGTTTGTCCAAATAACTGAGGCCTTACTATTTTGGGCTTTTTCTCTGTGGAGTGAGTTTTTGGTCTTTGCTGGGGGGGATCCTTTCTGTTTGACTCCACCCAGCCTCTTCCACTTTTTTGGGTGAAACTGAATCCAGGAAACCCAGCAACAGTCTTGAGGTTTCATTGTCTTTTCCTGTGGAAATGAGAATTCAAATGTCCACTTTGGAACTCTCTCACTATCAATGCCTGTTCTTCATTTCTAACTTTCTCCTTTTCCACTCTCTGGTCTTTAGGCAAAATTATTTCTATTGGTACAGCTTCCTCCCACCCTGGTCCTTAAGGGGTAACTACACTGTTTCCCCAAAAATAAGACAGTGTCTTATATTAATTTTTGCTCCCAAAGATGCGCTAGGTCTTATTTTCAGGGGATGTACTATGTTTCCATGAAGTAGGTCTTATTTTTGGAGGATGTCTTATTTTCGGGAAAACATGGTATGTCTTACATGGCTTCAGAGACCCCGTGGAAGGCAGTGCTGCCATAGTGGAAGCTCGTGTTCCTTCAGCGCTCCTCAGGGCAGCCCACATGCTCTTGTAAAGTCCTAGCAAGGGTGTGGTTCCCTCACTCCTCACACTTTAAATAGAAGCCACCACACCACTACAGGGACTTTTTTTTAAAGATATATTTTATTGATTTTTTTCACAGAGAGAAAGGAGAGGAATAGAGAGCTAGAAACATCGATGAGAGAAAAACATCGACCAGCTGCCTCCTGCACACCCCCCACCGGGGATGTGCCTGCAACCAATGTACATGCCCTTGACCGGAATTGAACCCGGGACCTTTCAGTCTGCAGACCGACACTCTACCACTGAGCCAAGCCGGTTCCGGTGGGACTTTGATTTTCAAAGATGCCGTGAAGCAGGTGATTTGGGCCAGACTCCTTGACATCTGACAATGTGAGAGACATTTCTAGTTGTCCCAACTCGGGGAGAGGGGTGCTACTAACCTCTGGTGTGTAGAGGCCAGAGGACTGACTCTACTGCACATCCTGTAAGGCGGTTCCAGCTTCAGTAGGGCCACGGTTGCAAATCCTGCGATAGAGGAATTCCTGTTCTTTTCTTCTTTTTCCTCAAGGCCTGGGAATAAAGAAAGAAAGGGTTCCGTTTTGATGAGTGCACATGCCCTGGTGCCTCACATCCCACACGGGTCCAGGAATTGGAGAGGAGAAGAGAACCACTGAGAGGGCAAAGGGCAAGGTCGAGGCAGGCCTTCTCCGCACCAGCAGCTGTCTCAGCTCCAAGGAGAGACAACTGTGACCAAAGAGAGGACCAAAAAATTACAAGGATGTTTGGTTTGTGATAAAAATCATTTTGCAGATTAAAGTGCTTCCTCTTGCCCATAAAATGGTATGTTCTTTAAATAACTCAGAAATAGGAGGCATGCGACTGCGTGGTGAGCAGGAGGCAGGGCTCAGAGCCTGGTCAATGAATTCCATCCCTGCAATGGAACCATAGGTGGTGGTACCCTCTCTATGTGCTGCCCGTGTTCTCATTGCTGCTTGCTGCTGTCCACAGGAAGGGATGCAGGGAGTTTCCTGGAACCAGTTTCTCTCTGCGTCTCTTGGCTCCATTCTCCCTCACTCTGTGGCTGCCTAACCAGCCGATCTCACCTCCTCTCGCATACAAGCCCCCTGAGGAAGAGGGAGACTTTCCCAAGATTCTCAGTGAAGTCACAGTGTCTCTCATTGTTGTTGATTGGGTCAGTTGTTCATCCCTGGCCAATGCTGTGACCAGGGGGATGATAGGAGCCGACTGACCAAGGCTGAGGTGACACCCCTCAGCCTCTTGTGACCAGTGTGTGCTGAAAGTGGGGCAGATGTGTTGCCTTAAAGAGAATTGGGGTGAGATCATCAAAACGGGAGGAATGGATGCCCAGGACAATAAACACATACCCCACAGACACCCCCATACACACATTACTGGCTGTTAAGAGGCTTTGGATTCTGCAGACTCAAGTCCTTGCCCCGACTTTGTCCTTAATGCCTGGCTTTGCCGTGAACTGGTTGCATCGTTTGAGATAACCCCCAACTCCCTCCCTGCCTGCGTTTTATAATTTGCATCATGGAAGTAGTAATGCTATTAGGGTGGTTCTGAAAATCAAGTAGTTGTTTTAGATGCCAATGCATTCAGTTCAGCCTCTGGAATCCAAAAGAATCCAGACCAGCTACAACCCACCCAGCTGGTCCGTGGCTGTCACTTTCGGAAGCCGGGGTCTAAATTTATCCCAATCCTCATTGTCGCAGGTCAGTGAGGGAAATCTTCTGAGGTCAATGAGTGAGGTAATTGGCTTGCTGTGGATCTTGAAAAAGTCTCTGTTAAATGACATAATTGGTTTTAATTATATAATTACGGCACTTAAAGTGTGGGGGTGAAAGGTTACTATTATATTTAGAAGTGGGATCCCCAAATGAAGCCAGGGTGTTTGAGCCAGTCTTTCTTCGGGTTTCTCTTTTTTTATTTTTTCAGAGGGAAGTCAGAGTAGGCTGGCCTTGGCCCTGGCCATTTTGGGATGATTATCCTGCAGGAGGTGGCGCTGGGACTGCTCACGGCATCACAGGGACCTTTGTAAAGAGCTGGGAAGGGGCTTCCGTAAAGACCCCATTGTGATCTGCAGTTAATGAGCAGTGGGAACTCAACTGTCAGCAATTGAATCTGATTGGGCAGGGTAATTATATGATTGCCTCTGGTGTTTGCTCATGCACGGGGATATTTTTATTGGAAAAAACCTAATTGCTTACTTGCTTAGTGGAGGGAAAACCTAAACAAATTTGTGTTGTCATCGGTTAAAAAAGACATCCTTTCTTTGTCTGAAAAATAGCTGCGTGCTTCGAGTTGTAGAAGGGAGGGTTTTAGTTCTCGCCTTGTTCGCAGGACCTGAATGATATGATAATGTGAAAATGTAAAGGGAAGCTACTTTGGACTGTGCATTTTGGTAAAAATGACAGCGTACTTATTGCCGTGTCTTAAACCATCCCCTTCCAAGGTCTCCTTCGTGCAAAGGCAGCTAGAATCCCAGACAACACTCAAGCCACTGGGAGTTTCACAGGTTTTTTGTGGATTTTGCTGTGTCCTCCTGCATGGAGGCCCCGGACAAGACTGGCTTCCTCAGCTTTCTGGGTTACCTTCCTGTTGGGTGGTGGCCTTAAACACTCCAGGGGGAAGAGCGGCCAAGTGTTCCCTCTGCGATTTCCTTGGGACTTGGAGGAAAGGGATGGGCAAAGTGGGAGCCGAAGGGAAGAGCTGAAGTGCAGTCCAAGGTCCGGTTCGGACTGCCTGGAATGAGCATGGCAGGTCACTCACCCGCCACGCTGGTGTGCAAAAAGCAGAGGGCGGGGTCCACTGTGTGGTGTTCAACTCCGCATTGTGGTTGCTTTTCTATCTTCTTCTATAACAGTGTTTCCCAAACTTCTCTCATGATGAGAATCACCTGGTGGAGTTGTTAAACTACAGATTCCTGAATCCCAACTAAGAAGTGCTAAACTAGAATTTTGGGGAACATGTAGGTAAAATTGTATACTTAACCAGTGCTCTAAGCATCATTAGCTCCTCACACCAGCCATGCTTTCTCATCTCAGATTCTTGCACCTTCTCAGACTCTTGAACACACCCCGGACTTGTCTAGCTAACTAAAGGGACCCTCTGGGTCCCGTGTTAAATGTCACTTCTTCCAGGAAGCCTTCCGTGATCACTGACCACCAGTCTGGGTTGGCTGTCCTTGCTTTATACTCCCTCTAAGTTCCTTTGCTCCTTAATTGCTTGTCTCCTTGTTCAAAACGGCCCATGCGCTCTCTGAGGACCGGGCTTGTGTTTATACCTGTCACTCCTGTATCCCCGGAGCCTGGCACAGTGCTTGATGAGTATGTTTGGAATGACTGGATCAGGAGAGGCATGGTCGCTGGGTGTCGTAGCGCATCGTGGTGTGTGCTGCGTGGGCGTCCCTACCCTTGCTGTTAATACCACTCTCTTGTTGCTTGCAATTTTCATTGCCCCAGATGATCCAGCTCTGTTGGAGGCACGGAGGCACAGTCAAATCTCATGCTGTACATTGATCACCTGTCCAACCTTTGCCTAGAGTGGGAGCCCCCAGTTCCTTCAAGAGATCCACCTTTACCTGTCTTAAAGAAGAAGAGGAGGGAGCCAGCGGGAGGAGCCGTGGCAGTATAACGCCAGATCAGGTCCAGTGTTTACTTGTACCCTTTTGGAGGTGGGTAACTGCACACGCCGCGGGGAACGGGCTTCCGGAGAGAACCTGCCTCTGACCTTGGATTCAGGGGCTCACAGGCACTGCCGTTTTCCCTGGAGTGTAGGGATTGCTATTTTTGTATGTAATTCATAGGCTGTTCCGTGATTCCCGCCAGTGTAGAACAGGAATCCAGGTTCCTCATCCACATGGGCCTTATGCTGTTTATGTCTTGCTGTGTGGACCTAGAGTACCATTCATTCATTGGTTCCTGCTTTGTGACTATTATAGTTGTTATTCATTCTTGAACATCTATGGTTTTCAGTGGTCTTTCTGGTTTTGGTCCGCTGGCTTTTGATGTTTTGAAGCACCCCTCCCAGGTCAGCTTCCTAGACCATGAGCTCCTGAATAACTACTGAATAGATGAGATTTTGTTTAGGACCATGCCTCAGTGTTGAATTATAGCCCTGCACAATTCTGGGGTATGTCTAACCAGCGTTTTTCTTAAGCAGAATATGAACCTACTAAAGGCCCAGTGCATGAGAGTTCATGTACTGGAGCGGGGAGTCCCTCAGCCCAGCCTGCCCCCTCTCACAGTCTTGGATCCCTCAGGGGCAGGAGGCGACCTGGTGATGAAGGAAAGGTGACGCCCCCATCCTACCTCTTCTGCTGCCACTGCTGGCAGTGCAAGCCTTAGCCAGCCCTGGTTACCTGAGCCTCGGGTAGCACTGGGCAACTGGGCAGCTGCTATCCAAGGCTTGCCTGCACCTTGGGCCAGCCCTGGCAGGGCTGAGAAGACTAGGCTCTGCCAGCTTGTGGTTGTGGGTGCCCCCATATTTGAGGGTATGGCAGTCAATTAGCATATTCCCTCCTATTGGCTGTGGGTGCTGCCATCTTTGCGACGGTGTGAGGGCCAATTAGCATATTCCTTATTTATTAGATAGGATAGGATGACCGTGCAGGCCTCAGACAAGAGGGCTCCCTAAGGAGCCCCCAAGCCCCCAGCCATCCCTACATTTGAACTGCCCATTGTTGGTGGGGCTGAAATCGTCATTTCTGGGTGGGTGGGCATTTGCATGTGGCAACCACAGCCGCACTGCGGTGGGCAGGGGAGCTCTCAGAGTCCGGCTGCTTCTTACAGCATGGTCTCTCCTCAGGCTGAAACAGTTTCTTCCTCTGCTGGTTCTGAGTCTCTGTTTACTTTATATCCATCAGTAACATCTCTGCTTTGGCATAATAAACATCTAAACTGGAACCTTTGAGGGTTCCTTCAAGAAGGAGAGCTTGAAAAACCTCTTCTTCTCCCCTCCCCCCCAGTGTATTTTATTTATTTGTTTGTGTTTATTTTTCCATTACAGTTTGCTTTCAGTATTATTTTGCATTGGTCTCAGGTGTACACAAGAGTGGTTAGACAATCATAGCCTTCACAGAGTGCTCCCCCGATTTGCCCAGTACCCACCTGCACCACCCATAGTTGTCGCAATGTTACAGGACACCTCTTCTTAGAGCAGTGTGCTCACCAGCAATGTGCACTTTGACCCCAGCAGGATGGGCTATGTTGGGGTTGGCCATGAATTCCAGGCAAAGTGTGTCTCCTTTCGGTTTGGAACAGCACCAGGGATGCCTCCCATCTCACATCCTTTCTGGACTGAGGCAGGCGATTACTGCCTACAGAAATTACCATCCGAACAAAAAAATCTTTGTGTGACATCTGATTTATAATTAAGCTTGGTGGTGCAGTGTCTGAAGCGTCTCATCCTGTGTAATCACCCTCTATTTCCCCTCGGAGTACCTCTGCATGCAGCGCAGTCCCTTGTCACCTGGTGAAGGACTCATTTAAGAAAAGAAGGGAAATTGGAGTCAATGATTGAGTAGGTCGAACTCAAACCACTGATCCTTTCTATTTTTTTGTTGGAGAAAACACTTTCATGTCCCTTCATTGACTGATTTACTTATTCGATGAAAAGATTTGTGTGTTGTTGTTTTTTAACTTATGGAGTTTTCTTTCCTTCTTTTAAAATTTATCTTTATTGTTGAAAGTATTACTGTTGTCCCCTTAATTTTTTTTCTTTCCCATTGACCCCATCTCTTCTCCTCCCAGCACCCACCTCTCCCAGGCCTTGTCTGTGTCCATGAGCTATGCATATATGCATACAAGTTTCCCGATTAATATCTCCCTCTCCTACTTCCCTGCCTGCCTCTCCCCACTCCCACCTTCCCTCTGAAATTCATCAGTCTGTCTCCTTATGGTTCTGTGTCTCTGGATAAGTGCCCTTCCTGGTCCAGGCAGGACTTGCGACCTTGTTAGATTCTTAGGCCCCACACAGACCTTTATGAGTCAGAAACTCTGTAGATGGGGCATGGGGGGGGGGGCAGTCCAGCAAGCTGGGCTTGGAAGAGCTTCCCAAAGGGGAGTGTGCTGCACACAACAGTTGGAGAACTGGTGGTGTGAAACCCGTGTGAGAGTGTGAGGTGAGGGCAGTAAGGGAGTACACTGTCCCCATCGTAGAGGGGCTTGTGAGCCAGTCAGGGCACAGGGCCTCATCCATCAGTTGGGCAGAGTGACCTTTAAGATGTGAATTACTGCATACACTCACTTCCTGAGTCTCTCCAGGCAGTTCCCTTTGTACGGGAATGAATGCGAGCATGTGGTTTAGGCTAACAAGGCCTGGCATGCTCCATCCCCTGCCTACCTGCCTGCCTTAGCTGGTTCATTCCCTCCCTGCCTTGGCGCTCTGCCACTCACACTGGCCTTTCCACTCCCCAGACACCCCCCACTGACTGTGGTTTCAGCAGGAATCTATGTTGAGGAAGATGAAGAACAAGAGAGAGAATTGCAAGGTTAAATAATAGGCTCGGTCACCAATGTATTTTTCCCTATGGCACAATATTTCTAAAACAATGTTCTTATTGGCTAATATATTACTACTAGAGGCCCAGTGTATGAAAATTCATGCCCTGGAGGGGAAATCCCTCAGCCCGGCCTGACCCCTCTCACAGTCCAGGGAACCTCAGGCTCGGGAGGCGACCCAGTGATAAGGGGAAGGCGACGCCCCATCACACCTTTGCTGCTGCCACTGCTGGCAGCACAAGCCTCTGGCAGCCATCATCCAAGGCTTGCCTGCACCTTGGGCCAGCCCTGGGCAGCTGGGGGGCTGAGGAGACTGGGGGACTCTAGAAGCAGGAACACAGAGCAGCCAGACCTGCCTGGGGGCAGGCCTGGCTGTACAGAGTGCCTACCACCCCAGCAGGGCTGAAGGGACTGGGCACCACCATCTTGTGGCTGTGGGTGCCGCCATCTTTGAGGGTGTGGTATTCAATTAGCATATTCCCTCCTTATTGGCTGTGGATGCTGCCATCTTTGAGGGTGAGGCAGTCAATTAGCATATTTCCTCCTTATTGGCTGTGGGCACCACCATCTTTGGGACAGTGTGAGGGTCAATTAGCATATTCTCTCTTTATTAGATAGGATATTGATGCTTACATATACTGGGATCATATGTTAATGTGATAATGAATATCAGTGGCCTCATCTTATAGTGTAGCCATCTGAGAAGACTTGCAGGTCATGAAAGAACTATTAAATGTAGTTGAGTCTTAGCATAATGTCCTTGTATTGCTTACTCTCCTTGAGAGTCGGTTCTGTAGGCACAATGATCAGCTACACGCCGTAGCCCAGTAAAGTGGCTGAAGGCATGAGATGCTGAGGGTGAACTCCCCTGCGTGGCACCAGCACGTCCCCGGGCAGATGTGTGGTTCCTGGTATCTTCATTTACTTTTAGGGGAGACAGTAACCGTGTTTGCTCTGTAGAAACTTACTGATGAATGCCAGTTTTGATCTTTGGGATAGTAAATGTGCCATGTGATTTAGGAACAAAGCAGCTGTTTGGATCTGTATTGAGCGTGAAAAAAATGATCCCTTGAGTTTCTCTTTATGATAAGAAGGGAACACACATTTTAAATAGGATTTGTTAAAGAAAAACCAACTTGAAATAGAGGCAGAGGGTGTCTTAAGGATTTAGGACGAGTAGAGCCAAGAACAGGGGCCACGGTTTGGATTTGCGTTGGGGTCTGGATTTGGTTTTCACAGCTCTTTCCCAGTCCCCCGCAGTATCTTTTGAGGGTCCCATATGCAGTTTGGGGTATTACTGGCTGTTTAGGAACCTCTCATTTGAGATGGCCAGCAGAGAAGGGAAAGCCAGTGTGGAGGAGCCATCCAGGAGGGATGCCGGTGGGAAGTGTTAGCTCCCAGCGCCTCAGCTTCCCCTGCCTCGTCCAGTGCCTCCAGGAAACCAGAGAGGTCTCCTCAGCACGGGAGCTCCCTGACTTGCCAGGAAGCACTCAGCTAGTCTGCCCTGGGCGGCCATGAACAAGACAGGCGTGCCCTGTCCCTGCCCCCCAGGAGCCCACAGCCCGCAGGCCAGGACTTCAGCAAACAACCACAAATGCATTTGCACACTTGGAAGGGTAAGGGAGCTGGGACAGGAGAGAGGAGGGCAGGCTCTCTCTGTGGGCTCAGGTTGAGAACTAGAGGATGTGTCTAGATTGGTGGCATGGGGGGAAGGGAGATGAGGTGTGAGAGTGTCCCCAGGGAGCTGGCACCACCTCCCTTACTAGCTGGACTCTGTCTGTAGAAGCTGCAACAGCAGAAAGTCTGCAGTGAAACACCCAGTCTCCCTGCAGGATGAGCTGCAGGGACTGCGATTTCCCCATGTCCACTAACAGCAGGTACACCATGGCCGAGGGTGACATCAGCACATGCACCCTGTCTAGTGTGACATCAGCACCTGGGCATGTATTTCTCTTCCTTTTGTTGGTTCCCCTCTGAGATCCCTCCTTTTGGGTGAGCCTCTGCTGGCCTCCTTTTTGAGATCATAGCTTACTGGGGTGGGGGTGGGGGCGGGGCATGTATTATTCCCTGGAGCTAACATGGCTTTTTGGGGAGGCATTTGAGCATCTTCTGAGAATCTTGCTGAGTGACCAGCAGCTCCTAGAAGGAAAGAACTGCCTCTGCCCATCGCCTTCTTGACTGGGAGTCGTCACTACACATGTCGCATTTGTCCCAGCCAGAGCACAGTTTGAGGGAGGGTAGGCTCTCTGTCTATTCTTGGTGCCCAGTACGCTGACTTGGCACAAACCTGGATCTCAGAAATAGTTGACAAATGAAAGAAGGGATTCTGCAAATCCAAATGCCCTTGTCGTGCAGAGGCTTGGTTTCACGAATGTGAAATAGAACCGATGCTGCTATCTTTGAGGGATATCATCTATTTATCATCCATCCATGCAGAGGCAGCTCTGGAGGACTTACTGCTTAACCGAAACACCATGCATGGCACAAAATAATTCACTGTTCATCGTGATTAGCAGAGAGGAGGTGCAAAACCAGCTCTGGCGTCTGGGTCCCTTCATGTTCTAGTCCCACGGAACATGCAGGAGCCCCAGTGTTCCACTCTCTCCTGTCATCCAGAAGTGACAGTCTAGGGTACCAGGTTCTGAGTGAGCCTGCTTCTCTTCAGACATATTGGGGAAAACTCGGGGCATGTGCTCTACTATGTAGAGTGCCCAAGCACGGCTCACGGGCTGTCTGCACAGAGCCTGGGTGAACAGAACTGACAGGGAGCAATTATATTTCAGGGTGTTCTGATGGGATTGTTAAAAAACTTAACAAATGAAAGAAGAAAGTCATTTGAAGCATCTACATTTCTATTTACTGTTTCTGAGAAGACAGAGGGTTTCTTTGAGTAAAGCGAATGGACCATTTCTGCAGACCTGAAAAATCTAAGCCTGTGATGCAAAACAGAACCTACAAGTCCATTGTGGCCCGGGTGCCAGTTTGGCTTGCCCACACAGGGTCCTCAAAATAGCACATTAAATCCAGCTTTCTGGATTGGGGGTGGGGGAGGGATGAGGTGACCCAGCTACACAAGGCCATATTCCCAGAGAGTCCACAGCAATCCCCTTTGTAAACTGCCCTCTCCAGTTTATGCTTACTAATGTCTGCATTGCTTACCTCCTCATGCCCCTCATTCCTGTTGCCTGACTGGCCACTGTCACACAGTGAGCAGCCCTGACTTGACCTGCAGAGGAGGGCCCGGTGGTAGGCTGGCTGTGGTCAGCAGCAGTGTGGGTGGATGATGTCTAGGTTTGCCTTGCCATTTGCTCGTCCAGATGCCACATGCCAGGGCCCGTAGGGTCAATGTCAATGGGTCCCCACCCAACCTGAGCTTCTCATGAGAACCAAGTGGGCACACCCTCCCCCCCCCCTGGGACCCACTTCAAGGATTCTGACTCAATTGCTCTGAGCTGTGCCGCATGCACTTTGGAAAGCCTTCCTTGTGGTCTGTGCCCAGCTCACCTGCCCTCGGGACAAGTGTTCTGCTCCCATCGGCACTCCTCTTGGCCCAGGTCCTCTTCCTGGATTGGTCTTGACCATCACAAACCACAGTCATAAACCACGGATTCAAAGAACACACATGCCAAAGTGGTTGGTACAATAAAAGGGGTACAGTGCAAAAACCAAAAGCATTTTGATGCGAAATCCCAACCATACAAACAAAAAATGGGACTTGGGTAGGGAAGGCGGTAGACACAAATGCTTGCCTTGTCTCCGACACATGAGCGGGAGGCGCTGCTATGCCTGCCGGGGCCCAGGGCGGTCAGCTTGGTGCTCCCGCAGGCAGCCTGCATTTTCTTGCTGGATGCTTGGGAACTGTGTTTTTCTTTATGTAGACAAGTCAATACTTTTGCCAGACTATATCTAGTGTTTGCCTCCTTTACATGTTCCTGGTGTTCACTAAGCCCTTTTAACCTGCTACATATGTTTTCCATCTACATGAATTTATTGCCTCTTTTCATAGTTTCAGCCTTTTCTTCTGGGGCATCTGTTATCCTCAGGTTCTTCACTATCTAATGCCCATATCCATCATGCTGCCCTTCATACAGTACATCTCTATACTCTGGGATAACGCGCAAGTGTGTGCGTTACTTCATGGATGTGTTTTTGGTGTTGGTGACTGAGCTCTTCGCTGCTGCTGCTGCCCATCATGAGGCCATTATTACATGTTTAGCGGGTGGCGGGGGTGGTAGACATCCCCTTCCGTTGTCCATCCTCTGCCTTAGTGCCCCCGTGAGCTTTTAGACTGATAGGGAAACTGAGGCCAGGGGGGGGAGTGACTTGCCAAAAGGTCGCATGATTGGCTCCTGGTGAGGCTGGGAATCAAACATTGGTCTACAGTCCAGGGCCCTTTTTATCCTCGAAACTCCACCTACAAGATCAACTCTGAGGTACAAAATAATTTCATAGACAAAAATCATGACTGCAATCAACCTAATCAAAATCTCATACCTATCGAGTGTGAATATCCAAACTAAACACTGTTTGCCCCGTATTCACCCCTCCACCCCCTCTTCTTCAGCATAGCTTGCCAAACAGCTTCCCTGAGAGCCATGGTCGGCAAACTGCGGCTCCTGAGCCACATGCGGCTCTTTGGCCCCTTGAGTGTGGCTCTTACACAAAATACCATGGCCTGGGCCAGTCTATTTTGAAGAAGTGGTGTTAGAAGTTTAAGTTTAAAAAATCTGGCTCTCAAAAGACATTTCAATCGTTGTACTGTTGCTATTTGGCTCTGTTGACTAATGAGTTTGCCGACCACTGGGAGCGAGGTAGAATGTGGAGAGTGAAACACGGTGATTTTCAGTTGGGGACAGTTCTGCCCACCCCTCACCCCTGAGACTTAGGCATTTTTTGTTTCAGGTCGGGTGTGAGGAGGATACTACTAGAAGGCAGAGGCCATGGACCATGCTAAACAGCTCAGTGCCCCCAACCCCCCACCCACACAATGCCACATACATGTACGTGTGGCAATTTCTGATCATGTGTATAGAGAGTATTGAGGCTTCTAAATTAACAATCCATCTTAAAACATTCCTGCATACCTAGTAGCTTTTCATCATCAGGTGTTTTTCCGAACCAAACGACAAGAGAAATACCATTACTTGGGGCGGGGGAGGGGTGTGCAAAAACGGTCTGATCTTGAAAAGGAGTCCGCATCGAAGTTGTGCTGCTCCTGTGGTTCACGGTACACGTGGGTACACGTGGGGTTTGGTTGTGCCTTTGTCAAGTAGCTCCTGACCCAAAGGGGAAAAAAAACCCCTGAATGCCTGATGGCTCTCACCAGTGGCTACAGTGTCGGGCCAGGTCTGGCGAGCAGATGTGTCTGGTGGAAACTTTCCACTCTAGAAGAGTTCCTTCAGAGGCAGGAGGAGGGTTAGGTCAGAGGAGAATGTGCCAGACAATATGCCCCTTTTGCTAATCAGTGCTGTCATCTTGGCTCTCCCTCCAGCAGCCTCGTCTTCCTGAGATCTTCAGTAAAAAAGGCCCTTCAACAAGTACATCTGGCATCGGCCAGGATTGTTCTAGCCGGGCTCTAACAAGGAATGGATTTAATCAGATTCAAAGGAGCTTTAGGACTCATTCCATCACAGTGTTACATCTCCGGAAGAGCTCCGGAAGGCAGATGATCGAAAACCAGTTTCTCCAGCAAATCCTGCAAACGGCGAATGCAAAGTAATTTGCGTTGGCTGTGCACGAGTCTGAAATCTTAGAGACATTTATCGGGCTCATCGGGACACATACTATATCCAGTGCTTCATTGGATTAATCTAATTAGCCTTCAGAGCAAGCTATGAAGTCAGTACTGATCTTGTGACTATTTCACAGAGATAGAATCTAAGGCTGAGGCTCACTGGGCAACTTGTCCAAAGTCACACAGTGATTCCTTCTTTAACCATTGGGCTATATATGGTCACACTGCTGGTTTTGACTCAACAAGCTACTGTTTTAAGCTCTATCCCTTGTTTCTCTAATTGGAAAGTGCATTTCTTATAAATATACAGTTATTATATGATTATTTGAGTTCATTTTAATAAATTTGGCAAAGGCTACTACCCGTGTCTCCCCGAAAATAAGACATCCTCTGAAAATAAGACCTACCTCATGGAAACATAATACACCCCCTGAAAATAAGACCTAGCGCATCTTTGGGAGCAAAAATTAATATAAGACACTGTCTTATTTTCGGGGAAACAGGGTATCTATATAACAGTAACAGAAACACTGAGTCTGATGAGAAAAGTATTTCCAAGTTGTCCTCTCTCCTCATTTGCAGTCTCCGCGCATGACAGGATGTGATACAGCGGTCACTTGCAGGGAACCAGAGTGACCCTCCAGGCAAGAATCAGGCACTTTCATTAACCAGACATGGCTTTGAGCTGATCACATGGCTTCTCGGGGTTTCAGACTTCTTCTGGCACACAGCAGGTCATAATTTATGTAACAACCATTTCTTTGGCACCTGTTAGATATGCAGATATAATAATAATCCCCAAGGAATGTGATCTGTGGTAGAAGAGAGATCTCTGCCTCTGTGAGGGGCTCCGGGCACTGCAGGCTGCCTTGTCAGGCAGACACCATCAAATGCTTATTGAGCGCCTACTATGTGTCAGGCTCCATTCCAGGAGTGAGAGGTTGCAGACGAATTTCACTTGGGCCAGGGGGAATAGTAAAACAGTAAACTAACAAATAAGGTGATTTCAGAGACCAGCTAATTGCATGAAGAAAATGCAACAGAGCAGTATAATAATGAATAGGGAGAGGAGGAGCTACTCTACCTAAAATAATCATAGAGGGCTTCTCTGAGGAGGTCACACACACACACAGACACACACACACACACACATATGCGCGCGACAATGAGGACAATTTTCTAGGCACAGGAAATAATTTTAATTTTGTCTGGTTAATATTGCTGTAGCCATACCTTTTGGATTAATATGTGTGATTATGCTTTTTTCCATCCTTTTATTTTTCAACATTTTCTTCCACTTCATAAATAGCATAAAGCTTTTTTAAAATCTTATATCTCTGCCTTTTGATGAGTTAATTTAAGCTTCTTATGTGTATTGTAATTAATCCATATGCACCTAACTTTGTCTTTTTATTTTGTGTGTCTTATTATCATGGGTGTGTTTTCCTTTTCTTTTTCTTCCTCTACTGCCCTGTTTGAATTGACTGTGCTTTCTCTATTTCTTTTTCTTTTCTATTCTACTGATTTGGAAGTTACATATCCTTTTTTGTCTTCTCTTCATAGCGCTGATATTATCTAATGCAGATTTTGGAAAACACTCACAGACTCTTAAATGCACCTCCTTTAGTTGGTTTAATGGCTTTCTCTAGTGTCCTGACTCCCAGTGGTTTTCTCTTTAATGGGCACGGGTGTAAATGCAAGTGTAGAGCATGGTCAGTGTGAAGATTGTATCTTGGAGTTTGGATTTCCAACTTGCCTTTGCCAAGACCTGTGCCCTGTTACTTGAGGGTCCTGGTCATTGACAAACTGTAAAGTCCTCATGGGTTATGGGTAACAGGGTGGCTTCTAAGCAAGCAGTCTCTTCTGTTGCCCTTCTCCTTGTCTGCATTTCAGCTCTTGTAAGTGATGATAAACGTTAAATGGCTCCTGTAAAACTGTTGAATTGTCAGTTTTTAAACTGCATAAAACACTGACATTTTCATTAGATCCTGGCCCCGAGGAGTGTCCGGCTTTCATCCTGATGGATTTGTTTACTTCTGCAGAGAGTCTTAATGTGCTGCCTATGAGAGAGATCTTACTGTCACCTGCTCTTAAATGGGAAAGTCTTTGTACAGCCAAAGATTTTTTGGAAAATGATTTGAAGAGGTTTTTGTTTTGTTTTGTTTTGTTTTGTTTTGTTTTGTTTGGGGGGGTGCTGCCCCCCCGCACAGCTCTCCCTTGCCATCTCCCAAAGGAGTAAGGGATGAGAAGAGAGTCTTTGAAGAACTTCAGTATTGGACAGGAAAAATTTCAATGTAAAAATATCCTGCAGAGTACATTAAGAGACAAAAATGTTAGAAATTGCTATTAAACCACTATTTAGCTTCAGTGTATCCTGTTAAAGATAAGCAAGTTATATCTATGTCTTTGTGACCTCAATCTTTTGGTCTACATTTAAACAGATATCTTGATTGTGGATTAATACACTCTCTTGTGTATATTAGCAGAGAAAACATTTTAAACGGCTGGGTCCTTCTAAGAAAATAAGAAAAGAGAAGACTTTTATCTTCTAATCATTGCACTACATTTTCAACATTTTTTTCAGAAGATGCCAAATTCTCCATGAACAAATGTAGAGTCTTCTCATTTTAACAAGCTGGAAACTGCGTGTGCTGAAAGGGCCCGGAATGTTAACTTTCCTGGAATCAACAAGTTTGCAATTTATGGCAAGATTTCTTGCTTATTTTTAAAGGAACTTCCTTTTCTGTATTAGCTCCTTGAATGTCATTGGCAGGTTTGTCTACTTTTTCATTTCAAGAGGAGCAGCCTAACACGGGAGGCAAAGTCCCTAGTCAGGCAGATCAGCATTTGAATTCTGCTTCTAGGACCTACTAACGGTGTGATAGTGGATGAGTTAATGGACCTTTCTGAGCCTCTGTTCTTCTTTTCCTTAAAATTAAAATAATAAATTAACTTTTCAGAGTTGATATGAACATCAAGTAAAGTAATATATGCAAAGCATTTAATACAAAACCTGGTCCATAGTAGGGGACCACTTAATGACATTTGGTGATAAAGATGATAAAGATGATGATGATGATGATGATGATGATGATGATGATGCAAGTGCTGCTGATACAGACCATGGTAATAGAGATGATGGTGGTGGTGGTGAGGATGTTGGTGACTGTAGTGATGGTGGTGGTGGTGGTAGTGGGAATAACTGGATGTTAGGAGCCCTTTGAAAAAGGCTAAGAGATTTATTAAGAAAAAGCAGAATTATCTGTTACTACCTGCCCCATAACTCCCCAGCTTCTACTTGGACACATTCAATCATTAGGAGGTCCTTTTGAATAAAAATCCATTATAGACAGAAAACCACAAATGCCTACTTCACTCATACAACTTTCTTTGCAGGTCTGCACCTGTCTTTGCAAAGGTTAAGAAGTGTTACTTTGAGTCATTTGATCCTTTTGACATCCATTTCCTTCCTAAAGCTTGCTCACTCCTTGGCATCTATGGCATTAGGTGTCCTGGAGTTCTTCTGTTTCTTTGAACATTTCTCTGCCATTTTTTTGGCCAACTTCTCTTTCTTTAGTCATTTGGATACATGAGTGTGGAACTGAGAGGAGGCAGTGTAGAGAGGGCCAAGTGGGAGGTTGGGGCAGAAGCTGATTGTAATGTCACAGAAGCAAAGAAAGGCAAAGTTCTTGGTAGAGAAGGGAGGTCAGTAATTTTGAATATCAGAGACATGGTTAGGATGAGGAAGGTTGAGCAAGACCAATACTTTTGTCTGTGAAGGTTCCGTTTTTGGATTGGGACACAAAATCACTGGGATAGTGAAAGAAGAAGGATGAGGAGTACCTGGGAGGTGAGGGCACAGAGGCCACCAACATAGGAGAGAGAGAGGAGATTGCAGGGTGGAAATACTTTTTTTTTTCTTTTTTTTAGATAAGAGAGAATAAAGTGTATGTTTAGACCAAGAGGAAAGAGCCAAGGGAAGCTGAGTATGAAAATACAAAAGCAAGTAGATATTAGTCCTGGGAAGAATGGGAAAAAGGAGAAGTTGATTAGCCCATAAAAAAGCATCCCCAACATCCCCAGTGAACAGATGGGTGAGGAACGGTGTAATCTGTGAGGCTCATGTTGAATGACCTTGACCTTCTGTTTCAAGGTGAGCCTTGGCAGGTATGGCTCACTTGGGTGGAGTGTGGTTCCCTACACTTAAAGGTCAAGGATTTTATCCCTAGGATCTTTTGTGTACCATAAATACCCTGTAATCCCACAGGTGGCCCTATACTGCTCCCACTTCACCCATGGACCCCTCCCTTTTCTTCTCCCCACACTCAGCCCAGCTTTCAGATGGTTATTACATAGAAATAAATCACTGGATGATCTGCACCAAGGTGAGGAAGATTGCAGAGGTGTAATGTTTCATCCCACCCAGGCATTAGTGTGACTGGTAGTTGAGTGGAAGGAGCACAGGCTCAAGAGCCAAGGGCATGGCGTGTAGTCCCAGATCTATCTAGTTGGTTACTCTATTATTGTGCACTTCTATAGCACAGGGTGCCATGTCTTTCTTGCTTGCCATTCCATCATTAGCCTGTTATCTACTACATGGTATATAGGAGGTACTCATAGAATTTATTTGAATGGGTTAATAGAGAGAGATAAAGATCTTCAAATATCCCATTATTCTATGCAGGAATGAGGGACTATTACTCTGATGTGCATTTTAGCAGCACAATATCATTCCAAGGAATGACATTCTAACAGTAGAATGTCAACTACCGCTGGTGGGCCAGTAAAAGGAGATACTTTTAGCAGGGCTTTACAGAATGGCTTAGATTCAGCCACCTAATGTCTTCCTCTATTGGTTTGGCTTACAGATAAAGTAGCTCTTGCTTCTTCAGAAATCCGATCCAAGGTGACTTAGTCATTTCTTATTTTTAATGTTAAAAATATAGAGTGATCTGTCATTATAGACAGAGCTATGGTCCGGGCAAGGCAAAAAAGAGATGAAAATGGTTTCTAAATAAAGAAGCAGCGTTTCCTTCTCATCTACTCTTTCTACATTCTCCACCCTCCCTGCTAAATAAGATCTCTTTCTACCTTTCCCCAGGACCCCACCAGCATGGAGAAATCGATTGTCAGCCAAATCCCCAAAGAGTAAAAGAAAAATATGTCTTCAGAAGGAGAGGGCAGAGGGGAGAGATGGAAGCATCAATAAAAGCTAAAGGGATTGGCCTAGAGTATGCAGAATCCTAGAGGGTGTTTATTTTCAAAACAAAAGCTTACAGATTAGGTATTTTTCAACAGATGAGAAAAAGGGAAGGGGCAAAGCTTGTGCCTGGGCTTGGGGACATGCCCGCAGTGGCCCAAGCCACTGACACAGCAAGAATGGCTGTTGTTCTCCTGGGTCCGGCGGCAGCTTCTGAGGACACAGGACTCACCAGGGAGCCAGTCCTATGCTGTAGGAAGGCTGGGTCTGGCCCGGCCACCCTTCCAGTTTTGCTGGGTCACTTAGAATCCTAACTTCCTGCCCTGCCCACACTCTGGAACCGCCCGGGGAAGCCTCACCAGACATACATTGGCAGTCCGCCTGGCATGATTGAAGAGATGTTCCTCACAAGGCCCGCTTTTGGCTGGCATCTTTCTGGGCACTGCTCTTTCCCACAAATATTTCTTACAAGAAGCCTTTGAGACGGGAAAGTCCTCTTTTCTTTAACACTATGTGTCAGAGTAGTAGACGGACATGACTCGGTTTAAAATCCTCTTCGGCCACTTGTGTGCTGTGTGACCTTAAGCAACTGGGTTACCTTTTCTCGGAGCCTCAGTTTCCCTCTTGGTAAAACGGGACACATTGGGCCTGTGCCATCGCCGCGGACAGGATGAGGCTAATGAAGACGAGGTGTTTGACAGATGGTCTGGCGAGGAGAGGGTCAGTGCTGGCAGTGAACCTGGCTGGAGAGACCCCCAGAAGCCCGCCAGGACGTGAGCTTTTTATGCTTGGTGGGGGTGTTTGGTTTGGGCCTCAGTCAGCTGCTTCTTCCCTCAGAACCACACACACGCTTATGTTTGGAGTGACGATTCTCTTTGTAAATAGCTCCTAGTCTGCATGAGTAACCACATCCTGCAGGCACTGCCTGGGCCCTGGGTCCCTGTGTCTGTGCTGGAAAGCAAAGGGTGTAAACTCGATGTTGATTCATCTTAACCACCTCTGGGTGCCACTCCAGCCGCGATATCTGGAGACTGTCCGCTAGACCCTCTACATCCGAGACCTCCCTCCTGATCACAGTGCCAAGTCCCACAGAGGTGGACACAAGGGGTCATGTGTGAGAGAACACAATCCTAAGGAAGAGAAGAGACCAAACACAAGGGTGAAGTGAAAATACTGCTCCATAAAGAGCACGTGCTTTTAAAAAATTGTTTGCAAAATGCGAAAAACACAAGTGAAAATCAACCACAATTCTACTCCCTCTAGTTATGCATGGAGATATAGAACAGGAAGCCAGGTTTCTGCACTCCCTCCTTTTGGCATTTTGGTGTCTGTACTCCCCATTTTCCCCCTCAGTTTGAAACACATTTTTCTATGTACGTGTATACAGACCGGGATACGTACTTTTTACAGGACTGTGGTCTGAAATTTGCATTTGGGGGTCATTGCAGTTCACTGATACTACACCGAGTTCACCCTTTCAGGTCAGCATATGTACATCTCCCTCCCGTGTTTAACCAGCATCCTGTCTCATAGTGTGGGAAAGCCATATTTACCCAGTCACACCCTTTCCTGGGCAATGGGTTGTTTCCAGGCTTTTTGTTGGTACCAAGCAGGCTGCAGCAAACGGACGTTTATGTTTTGCTATGTATTATGGTGGTTTTACTTCTGTGGAATCAATTCCTAGAGCATGGCTTCTGAGTCAGAGGGTGTACCCTCTTTAAATTCCAACAGAGACTTCCACATTGGTTTCTACGGCATTTGAAAGCACCTTATGCACCCACCGATAGGATGGGGAGCACCCATTGCCCCATAACATTGCCAGTTTGGGGTGTCAGAGTTTTAATTTTTCCCCGGTCTGTTGAGTGGAAAAGTTGTCTTCACTGTTTCTGTTTCATTTCTCTTACTTAGATTTAACTTATTTTCATGTGTTCACCGGCCATTTTTGTCCTAAAAATTGTTGCCCATCTGTATCCTTTTAAGTGAAATTATCTTTTAAAAATTTGTATTGTCTCTCTTTAAAATTAATTAAGAAATGAATAAAGTGGGTTTTTTGATAAATGCTTTGAGAATGCAAGACCTCCCATGGCTGCTGGGAGGGTGAGGGTTTCGTGGAGTGGAAGTGGGTGAGTGAAAGGTAGCAATAACTCCTTCGGTGTGCTGTGTGGCTCACAGGCATTTTTTCTCACACGTATTATTGCCCCCATATGCTCCGCGGTGCAGTCCTGGGAGGCAGGCTGAGCTCCGGATGACCTCGCAGCTGTCAGACCTTCACCTTGCCCCTGACTGATGAGGCTTGCCTCTTGGGCCTGACCTGAGAATTCCGAATCCTCTGCTTGCCTGTCTCCTGCTGGGACTATTGCCTGACAACCTTTCACGGCCCTGCACACACCACCCCTCCCCAATCCCACATGCGCTCTGCACACTTCTTAGCATCCTGGGAACCCTTTACAACCTCCTTTAGGAATCTGGTACCATCTGAAAGACTCTCCGTGAGGCCGGTGGGTGATGGTAGGTTTTATTCTGACGAATAAAAATTAGTGACCATTTATTGAGCACTTACCATCTGCAAGGCCAATGCTATGGTTGGTCAAGTCCATTGCACAACTCCAGGGGGTACCACTCACTGCATAGTCATTGAAGGTTTGCAGAATTATTTCTGTCTGATGGCTGAAAAGTGTCTTGAAGAAGGGTGCCTTTTTAAAAAAATTAGATAGCATCTCTAGAATAGTGGGCAGCAAGGTTAACGATGTGCCAAGCACCATGCTATGTGCTCTACACACATTAGTTTTTTAATCATTCCAGGGGCCTGCTGAAGTTGATAACATTATATTTCCTCTCCCACTCCAGAACTGAAGAAACAGCCTCAGAGACGTTAAGTTACTTTCTCAAGACACACAGCTAATAAGTGAACTCAGGTCCCGCTGTTTTCAGAGTCTGTGCTCAACTATTGGCCTGCCCTTCCTCTGTATTAGGATCCTGTTACCCCCAAAGAGTCCTCTGCAATGCCCCAAGCCATGGTTATACCAGCACTGGGTTCAGTCTACCATTCTCTTCCTACAGCTCTCCAGAAGGGAATTGTGGCCAGTGAGTGAACTTGAAACTATCCCAGGGACCCTGGTGACCCAACGGTGGCTTTCTGTGACTAACACTGAAGCCGAGGGGCCCAGCTGCTGCCCCACAGTGATCTCATCCAGAGGTCAGCACCTCTGGGTCTCACCTGGGAAGGCGGAGCCCCTTTTTTAATTTTTTTTATTAAGGTATTATATGTATACATAGCTTACCATTGCCCCCCCCCCACCTCCCATTCATGCCCTCCCTCCCCAGGATTCTGTGTTCATTGGTTGTACTTATATTCATGCATACCAGTCCTTCGGTTGTTCTCTTATCTCCCCCCAGGTCTCCTTCCCCTCCCCACTATCGTTTGACAATCTGCTTGTTTTATGGTGACTATCTCAGGACCACATGAATAGAATCCGCTCCTCATTTGGCAGTCTGCTTGTTTTATGGTGACTATCTCAGGACTGCACGAATAGAATCCGCTCCTCCTCTGGTTCTCACCGCCCCTTCCCCTGGGTCCCACTGCTTCCCCTGGAACATGCGGCTCACCCAGGGCACACGGCCCCCTGGGACACACGGCTCCAGAGCCCCCTTTTAGATGTGCATCTTCCTCAGTCGGGGGTTTTCCTGCTCTCTGTCCCAAGACCCATTTTCTCTGACCACACTCGGAGCATGGGTAACAGTAACCGTAACCCAGAGGTGCTAAGAGTGAGAGCCAACATTTCCCATCTTCGGACGGTGGTGCTGATGGATGGGGACCGGACCTGGTGAAAGGGCTTTTCTGGAACTGATTCATCAGGAGGAGGGATTTCCCTCTCGCTCTCTGCTTTCACTTCTGAAGTTCATGTGTCTTTTTAACATTCCGTCGGCTTACCGGGGCCTAAGTGGGAAGTCGTCTCTAGGACCCATTTGTTCTGACTCAATTACCAAGGCTTTATGATGTTGTTCCCGCTCTTGGAAAAGCGCTCCAAATGGTTTGCATGACTGATGCGCTCCACGGCGCCCTGATTGATGGTGGGGAAGCTCTGGCCGGAGGACCGCTCCTGGAAGGAGGGGCTGGGGTCTGTGAATGCCATCACAGCCGGGCTCCAGAAACAAGGATGTCTGCCCTTAACCACTAAGGGAACCAGCATGGAGCTTCGTGCTGGTTCCTTGAGGAAAACCATTGAGGAAGCAACCTCGATGCGTGTTGCTCATGCGGGGAGAAAGGAGTCAGAGCTCTGGATTCAGCTCGGAATGCAGACCATGTTGTTAGTCCCATGGGTAATGTCTTCTCTCTGTGGCTTCCAGTCATGTGTCTGGTCAGTGAAAGGGGGGCGTTTTTGCAGGTCTGAAGGCAACAGTATTTACTTTTTAAGAGTTCTGAAGCCAGACAGCTGGTTGCTATTACCAACCGGCACTCCTTGTCAGGCTGACCCCGTGTGAGTGGCTCCCTGCGATTCCTGGCTGTGGAACGGGGTTGATAAGAGCTGTTTTATAAGGTCACTGCTAGGATTACATGGGATAATCCATGGGATAACATGTGTGAAGAGCTTAGCCCAGGGCCTGGCGCATGGAAACCACTGAGCAGGGTTCTCCCCAGCACAGCAGACAAGGCACTGTGACCGCAGGGGATGTGGATGGCCTGCTACGGATTTAACAGCCACTTTGGAGCATGGCGGGGCAAAGTCTAGTCACTCGGAAAGTGGACATTTGCTATGACATAGAATTCTACTTTTAGGTAGAGACCCAAGGGAATTGTTTGAATCTGTGTACAAGGGGACATGTGCAATCAGTGTCACTGAAGCTTTAGCAGACATTTGGAGGGTACTCAAAATGTTCATCCAGATGCTCATCAGTGGGAGTTCTGGTATATCTATGCAGTGGGAGGCATCGCAGCATTAAAATGCACCGGGACCCATTGCATTCACATGCATAAATAGCAAAAACATCATGTTGAATGAATGAAGCAGGTTTAAGGGTGGTGAATATAGTAAGATAACATTTCTTTAAAATTTCAAAGCCTGAAGATTTATCCTACATATATTAATGAATGGAAACGTAGAGGAGACAACAGCACTAAATGGATAGCATTTAATAAGATGTATAACAAACATAGGAATAATACGCTCAGCTTCCATTAGTTGTGTTTACTTTGGGATTAGGGGGAGTAAGAGACGGAAATCAAGGATGTGGGGGGCTTAAATTATATTTGTATATTTTGTTTCTGGAAAAATTATTTGAAGGGAAGATGGCAAAACGTTAAAACTTTATTTACTCCACTGGATGGTGGGAAATAGACGTGTTTTAAATACTTTTTTTCTACATGTTTAAAATATGTCACGGTAAAAATTGTAATAGACAAAATCAAGTGGTCTGCGGAAGAGAAGAAATGATACAGTGACAGCACTTCTCTCCAGGAGTTTGTCAGTTTGTCTCTCTTTTTCCTGCAGCAAAATGTGTGTGTCTGTGTGTGTGTGTGTGTGTGTGTGTGTGTGTGTGTAGGGGGATGTAAGGAACTTCATTTTGCATCACAAACATGTGAAGCATTAGGATATTTAACAATAGCTAACAACATGGCAATGTTTCTGTCTAAACGCAGAATGGGGGGGGGATATATTTGGTAATAGTTGCATTTCAAATGCAGTGACACACAGTTACACTTTAATTATAAAATCTTTCCCAGAGCAGCATAGGATCTATGAATAGCATTTCCCTAAGCATCGTGGCTGGGACCCTCCTTCCTGCTGGCCTGGGATGGCTGGGACCCAGCACCGGGAAGGCAGGGAGAGATGCGCAGTCCAAGGGGCACTCCACACGTCTTCCCAGGGCTTCTGTGGGGCGCGTAACCCCAGGTCCTCTGCCTGCACCTCTGAGAGCTTGTGGGCGCCTGCTGTTCCCTCCTCCAAGCACACTGGCCCCCCTCAGCCAATTCTCTCCCTTTGGGGAAACATCAACCCCCCACTCCGTTTCCTCTTGGTTCCTCCTCTACCCCCGTCATCACTGTTTCTCCTCCGGCTCCGGGTCACCTCAGGTGCACCAGTGCCGGGATGTCAGGCCCGCAGTGGGGGGCCTGTGCGTGACCCAGGGACGCGGCCCAGTGGCTCCCTGCCTCCCCTCGGGGGAGCCCTGCTTCCAAACACCGCTCTCTCAAAGCCTCCTTGTGCCTTGCCTCCCACCGCCACAGGCGGAGGGGAAAGGGTTTTCTGGTCTTGTTTTCGGTCTGGTTTCTTGATTTTCGTTCTGCGGTTCTGCTCTGCCTCGCTTTGTTTATCGGCATCAAAGCCCACGCCAGCTGTGTTTGTTTGCGGATCTTTCATTTCCATGAAACCTGGGGATTTTTCTAGGTCACTCTGTGTTCTTAATAATCAGGAAGGTGGTTCACATGGCCACAGAGGAAGGACTGGGGTCAGGGAAACCTCAAACCCACAGAGGCCCCTCGGTAGCCCTGCCTTGGGCCTGGGTGACTGCGAAGCGCAATTAAACATACTGACGCGACTTGGGGTGTTGTTGTCTTCCAGGGAGAAGCCCCCCAAAGAGCTCTCTAACAAGGGCATTTGGGTAGAAGAAATCTTGCCGGTTATTTTCAGCGACCCCATAGGACAAAGATCGCGTTGTAAAGTCTAGAACCCCAGCAGTGCAGGAGTAAGGGAAAGGGGCATGCTGGGAATGTTCTTCATATCTTCGTAACTGGACCCTTGGCTGCATTATTTAGGGCCGGAGGTCACAGCTGCGGAGCTGCTTGCGGGAGGAGCACTGAGCGCAGCCCCAACGGCCTGGCCTTGGCCCAGGCCACTGGATGTCTGAGGACAGTCACTGGGGCAGAGCTGCTCGGACCCCTGTGGAGACTGTGCTGGGTGCCGCTTATCTCAGGACAAGCCAGGGAATCTGGGCCGAAGAAACGGCACCACGTGCATTTTACAGTAAATGGGGGGCTCCACCATATTGCGGGGACCTCGGCAGCACAGGCAGCTCCAAACCGCCATGTCTGCCTGCGCTCCCCCATTCCCCCCCCACCCCCACCACCAAATGGACTGACTGACATACATCAGGCTCCCGAAACAGCAAAGAAGGCTGTATTTGGATTTGTAACTCCCCCAGCGTTTCGAAGGCAAGTCTGGTTCTCCTAGTCCACTGACTTGGCGATAAAAATCAAAGGTCTGCTCGGCTTGAAGTAAGCCATTTGTTTGGACGCCTCCCTCTTCGGATGGGAGTGCCCCAGTGCCCTGTGGGTGATTCCAGTTTGCAGGCGGCGTCCCCCGTCCGTCTCCCCAGCTCAGGGAGGAATTGGTGCTCTCTGTCTCGGGCTGTGTCCTTGAACATGTCCTTCCAGCCCCCCTCTGGGGGCTCTGGAAAAGGGCAACCTTCCCCGTGAGCTGTGGACTGTGGCTGCTTCTTGGCAGTCAAGAGCAAGGCCGGAGCTGGCTCCTTTAAGTGACCCGTGGGCGAGAGAGTGGACAGTGTCCCAAGTGTGCTCCGTGTCCAGGGCCTCGGCGTTGAGTGGAGTGCATGGGAGGGCAGGAGAGGTGCGGTCTCAGAACCTCCCCGCAGGGCCGGCAATTGCCTTTCCTCTGAGTCCCGGCTACACAGGGGTAGAGCCAGGAACGGAGCCCAGAGCACCTGGCATGAGCAGCTGACAGCAATAGCAGCTGTCTCTGGTGCACAGTGATGGAACGCAGGCATGGCTGGGGAGCTTGGTGCCTGCTAAAACTCACTGAGGCCTCATCAAAGCTCCAGGAAGTGGGCGCCGCTATTGATCCCATTTCGCAGATGGCGAGGCTGAGTCTGCAGGGAGTGAAACACCTGGTGCCCCGGGCGCACAGCGAGGAAGCGGCCGGCCCAGGCTTCAAACCCGGGTCATCCGGCTCCGGCGTGAGCTACACTGTGGGGTCTCTGAGGGTCCGGTGATTGCCAACAATAATAATACTGGCTGTCTACTGAGCGCTTTCCCGGGGCCAGGCGTGATTAAAGAAACACTTTCCCCACATTATCTCCTCTAATCCTCGCAGTCCTCTCCGAGGTGGATACGGTGGTGATTACTCCTCTACACACAAAAAAATCAAAGGCTTGGGGAAGTGGAGTCACTTACTCAGAGTTGCTTAACTAACACGTGGAAGAGCCCAGATTCTGGCCCAGGCAGTCTTGGGAACTTGGACTCCCAACCCCTGGGCTGTGCTGGGGTAGGAGGCTAGAGAGAAGGGCTGTAGTGGACCCGCTGCCAAGGACTTCTACTAGGCCCTCTACGAGCCCGGTATATGTAGGAGAGACAGGACGTTCCCATCATACACCTGGCTGGTTCTGTCACCTGTGCTGAGCAGGTTCCCGGCTTCCACCATCGCACATTGTCTGATACCAGTCTAGGACGGGGCATAGTAGCTGACTGGATTGTTAGGGAAGCTGGTATCAGGTGGTGCATCCTTGCCTTTTTTCCAGAGCGAATGAATGAATGCATGAATGAACAAAGGACACACGCATGCTTCTGCATTGGAAACTAGCCAATAGCTATGAGATACTTCATTTCACATATGAATTCTCTGGATTCGTATTCGCTAATGCAAAGAGGCTAAAGGTCAGCATTTGGTGGGTAAGAATATGGCAATTTTGTTTTGACTTTAAAGGCGCTGGGTAATTCTTAGTAAAAGATTATCTGTCTGATTATGTTCTGGGCTATATAATATAACAGCAACCATGAAAAGAACACAATAGCTAGTTGGTACTTACCATGTCCTGTCTCTGGGCTAGGTAGTTCACAGTTTTGCAGTTAGCCTTTATTAGTCCTTTTTATCAGATGAGAAAACTAAAGCCCACAAAAGTTAAGGCACCTGTGTAACGCTCACTCAGCTCACAAGGGTTAGTCCTTTTTCAAATGCAGCTTTGCCTCTGAAGCTTCATACACTTCTTATCCACCATGTATTACACTGAGTTGGTCAAAGGCAACGAAACTGAGGCTCAGAGATGCTAGATAGCTTGCCAAGTCCCCTCAGCTGGTTTATAATAAAATCTAAACTTAAACTCAGGCCACCTACGCTATCCCGTCTGCTTCAGCAAACACCCTCAAGGTCAGGCTCAGCAGTTACTCCTTCAGGCATGGAAGGCCCAGCGTGCAGCCCTTCCGGACTACCATGTGGCGTTATGAAGACGGATATGGTACAAAGATAGTCAGCAGGTTGGGCTTGCTCAAGAACTCACTTGAAATGAGAATCAGCCGCCTGCCTGTTCTCTCTGCCTAGAATTCTCTTCTGCCAGGTAGCCACTCATCTCATTCAAGCCTTTGTTCAAATATCAGCTCCTCAGGGAGGCCTCATCTAACTACCCTCTTTCGAAATAAATCCCACCCCCTTCGCTGGTTTATTTGACACATCATCATCTAACATACTCTTGTATTGCACTGTTGATTTCATCTGGAAGTCCCACCCAGGCCAGCCCAGAACAATACATAGCACATATTAAGGGTGTTCGAACTACGTTCAATGAATGAATGCGCTGGCAATGCCCCTGGGTGGGTCTGAGGAAGACGAGCATCGCGAGGATCAGAGTGTGTATGTAGTCCGTCCAGCACTGCTCAGGCCAGGGAAACAAGGACGTCACACTTGCCAACCATCACCCTTAGGAAAGCCATTAGCACCTTGGATTTGGAGAAACGAGTTCGAGGCTCTCCTGGGAATAGGTAACAATCTGAGGACCCCGGGTCCAGGCAGCGACTTCCAAAGGAAATGAACGTGGCCTCCTCAGAGTCTCCTTCCTCTGTCTTTTCTTCCATGCAGAAATTCTGACACTGAAAAGCCTTTGCTACTTTTTTTTGTGTGTGTGTGTGGCGGAAATCGTTTCTTGCCCTCAGGTTTTCAGCTTAGTGATGTCTTTATTCTTTAGCCTCTGGCAGCACCCACATCTCAGAAGGGGAACCCGGTACCATCCCAGCTTCCCTAGGAGGAGAGATGACCCTGGGGTTGCTCGGAAGTGCCATTTACGTCCACTTTTGACGGTTGTGGCAAAAACCCTTCTTGCTTTCAGGTCTTTTTGCCTCATCTTATCTACAATCATCCCGAACTTCTGTATCACCTTTTGCGTCCTCTTCCTGGGTCCCTCAGGCTGTGGGCTCTGTTGTGTAAAATGGGAGCGCTGCGGTGGAGATATTAAATGAAGCATCGCAGCTTAGCGTGGAATGTGTAGATACTTGAAGCAGGATTTCAAAGAAGTTCTGGTTTCCTAGAAATGTAACAGGGGTTAGTCTTGGAAAGAGAGAGCAATTCAGGAAGGAGCCTCCTTTTCCAGCACGAGTCTGCCGTGTCCGCCGCTCTTGGACGCAGAGGAGGTTAAATCACGAGCCGAAAGCACAGCCCGTGAAAGGCCGGGGCCGTGTCCTGGTGGGGAGACCCTGCAGACGGGCTTGTTTTGCTGGGCGGAGGAATGAATCATCTCAGCCGCGCGCACCAGCTGTAGCCTGTGGAAGTAAACCGAGGGCTTTCCCACAGCATGCGCTGTATATTTCATTGTTGGAGCTTTGCGTTTTGACAGGTAGTTCTTATCCTTCTGGAAAGAGAGGTCTGAAGCCAGCAGCTGGAGGAAGACCTGGCAGGCCCTGCTGTCTAAATTGAGAGCAAGCATGTGCAGTGAAACCTCATTATAACGTGACCTGTTATTACGTGGATTTTGATATCCCGTGGGGCAAATACGTCTCCCAGCGCAGCCCAGCCCCGTGCAGCAGATGCCTGTTGTAACTTGCCTCGCCCGGAACACCACCTTGTCCCAGAATCCAGTGTCGTGAAGGGGTTTGTGCCATTTTTAAAGAAATTGACAAACACGCCAAACACAGGCCATGAGTTATGTATGCCGTGTGAGGGGGTGGTTAAAGCCGTGTGTGGTGCATGGCCAGTGCTCACTGAGGCCTTCCCTCTTGTGGGACTTACATTGCAGAAGGAGAATGTGGTAGATTGACTGTGAAAATGTCCCCACTTCTTCAGGATCCGTATGTCCACACCCTCCACAATGTGGTTTGCAGCTTCTCTGGTAAAAAGGTGGAATTCTGTTTTGCCTCCTCTTGAATCTGGAGGAGTCTTGAGAGTTTCTTTGGCCATCAAAATGCAGTGGAAATGCCAGTATGCCAGTTCTGAGCTTTAAGCCTTGTGAACTCCTGTGAATTCTCCCTTCTCCCCTCTCACCTCTCTCTCTCTCTCTCTTTCTCTCTCTACTCTAGCCACATGGGAATAAGCCCACACTAGCCTGCTGATAGAATGGAGGCCATGTACTGCAGAGTTGAGCTATCTCAGCCAAGACACTTAGACCAGGTCACAGCCCGCCAACCTCCAACCCTGTGAGAGTGTCCAGCCAAGATCAGCAGAGCCAACTGACTAACCCCTGTAGACACACGAGGAACCCACTAAAAACCAGATGGATCTCCCAATTGACCTGTAGACTCATGAAAATAATACATTGTTTCTATTTTAAGCCACTGACTTTTTTGGGGGGAGGGGTGAGGAGGCGGGATTTTGTTACTCAGCAATAGCTAGCTAATATAGGGAGACTGGTGATATATCAGTTAACAAATTCAGGGAGAGTAAGTAGTTCAGATAGGAACAACTGCCTTGAAGGAATTAAAACAGGGTCACGTGATAAAGAGAGACTTGCACAGGCTCTTGCATATAAGGAGCCCAGTGAAGGCCTCTCTGAGAAGGAAACAGGGAAGGCTGAGCAGTTAGAGGATGCTGGCTGTGGGAACAATTGAGGCAAAGGTTTTTCTGGAACAAAGAAGGCCCCAGGAAGGGTTTGGGGGATAATGACCTAGGAAGGGAATGGTGGGAGAAGAGGTCTGGAAGAGGGGCAGGGGCAGATCTGTGGAGCCTGCAGACTGCAGTGAGGACTTTGATACAGGGAGTGGCTGTATTCCCCCCACACACACACACACTTCTCTGGCTCTGTCGTGGCAAGCGGGGCTGCAGGAAACCAGTTGTTAACCACAGCAGAAGTCGGATGAGGGATGCTGGCGACTCAGAGGAGGAGGATCTACATGGGCAGATCCCCTGCATCCGTGTCACAGCACTCTGCACACACTCCCTTGTTAGAGCCTGCTGTTTACCCACTCCTGCTCTCCTCCGGTGATGGCCAGCTCCCTGAGGGAGACCACAGCTCCTTTGTCCCCCCATCTCCCCTGCCTCACACCCAGCAAGGCCTTGGTAAATGCCTGCCTGGGGAAAGCTCTTAGAATTTTCGATCCCTAACTTCTGCTATAATGTCCTGGCCCAGTGGTCGGCAAACTCATTAGTCAACAGAGCCAAATATCAACAGTACAATGATTGAAATCTCTTTTGAGAGCCAAATTTTTTAAACTTAAACTTTTAACGATACTTCTTCAAAATAGACTCGCCCAGGCCGTGGTATTTTGTGGAAGAGCCACACTCAAGGGGCCAAAGAGCAGCATGTGGCTCGCGAGCCGCAGACCATGATCCTATCTAATCTCTCCCTTTTCCTTTCACCCAGTGGCTTTGGAGGGGTGCTCTTCCTCTTACACAGGACTGTGGAGGCCCACAAAGCTCCCGGACATGGTCTTTGTTATTACAAAGCATCTTTTTTTAAAAAATATATTTTATTGATTTTACACAGAGAGGAATTGAGAGAGATAGAGAGTTAGGAATGTCGATGAGAGAGAAACATGGACCAGCTGCCTCTTGCACACTCCCCACTGGGGATGTGCCTACAACCAAGGTACATGCCCTTGACCGGAATCGAACCCGGGACCTTTCAGTCCGCAGGCCGACGCTCTATCCACTGAGCCAAACCGGTTTTGGCACAAAGCATCTTTTGAAGGCCTGTGGCCACCGCCCAGTGGGTTGCTCTCCAAGGCCAGGAGGACCTTGTGAGCCTGGGCTCTGCTTGAGGTTCAGCCTGCCTCGTCAGGGGATGGTGAGGAAGTCTTTAGGGGTTTGGCGCCTCTTTCTCCTGCGATAAAATCCCTCTAACTTATGCTGCCCCCCCCAACCCACCTCGAAGGCCCTCGGACATGGCATCTGGTGTCGATGGAGCACCCTGAGCAACGGAGGCAACCACTGGGCGCAGATGCTCTAGTGGGGACCCTGCCCTGATGGGCTAGCGTCCCCCAATGCCTTGGGACTTTATGAAGATATAATCTCATTATTTGTACCCCGTCTCTCACCGCTCTTTTAGTAACATTATTTGGGGCTGGCTTTCTCTGAACTTTCAACTGGCATGCATTTTCTTTGAATCAGCTTGACTTTTTTTTTTCTTCTTCTTTTTTTCCTAGGGAGGATGGGTGGAATTTAGAATTAAAAAGTAGCAATGCAGCGGGAAGGCAGACTTGTCTTAAATTTCACAGCAGTTCATGAACTTCAGGAAATCTGAACACACAGCATGCAATTAAGAGCAGGAGGGGATTTTTTTTAATCATTTGTGAAAGAGAAGGTGGCCGTGGAGAGGGGCTGCTCTGGGCCTCTGAGGCCGGGGGGAGGCTCTGGGGAGGGCAGACAGAGGCGGCTGGCAAGCCAGAAGCCTGAGCTCTCCTTTTGATCTTTTATCACCCACCTGTCTAGGACCCAGTGTGGCCAGCCCCTCCTCTGGAGAGAGACCAGAGCCTTGGTCCTAGACTCCAAAGGGGCTCAGGAAAGGCCAGGGGCCCTAAGGGTGTGGCATCCCACCCCCTGCCCCCCGCCTCTGCCAGGAGATTCTGGCCTGAGCCTCTCACGATGCTGTGTTGCTAACATGTGTTACCACACGGGAGCTACAATTTTCCAACAAGGTTCCTAGGACAGAAGCTGAGAACTAACAGCCGGGAAGAGGCCAGCGGCAGAGAGCGGAGCTGTAGCATGACTGACAGGGCGCTCAGCCAATGGGAGGACCGCGAGGTGGTAGGCTTTCTTCAAAGCCGGTCCTCTACCTCCCATCTTGGCTCAGAGTTGGAAAGGCAAGCTCCGCTCCTGCTCCTGTCTCTGCACTGGGCCCCGGGAGGAGCCCCAGGGTGGCAACACACAGCATGCCTCGGGGCCCCGGCGTGGAGCCCAGCACACCTGGGTCCCAGGCCTGGGGTATCATATCCCTTCCCCGCTCCGAGTCTCAGTTTCCTCGTCTGTAAAATTGTGTGTCTCTCCCTCAAAGGATTTTAAGTCTACAAAGTTTTGGCAGACAAATGAGTCTATGCCAGCCGTGGACAAACTACTACGGCCCGCGGGCCAGATCTGGCCCGTTTGGCTGTTCTATCCGGCCCTCGGAGCCAAAAGAGCGGAGGGTCCTCTTGCTCTCCCCTCCGCTCCTTCACTAGCAGCCCAAGATGAGAGTGCCAGCATGGTCAGGTTGCTTTTGTTCTGGCCCTCCGGTCCAGTGTAAGAACCCATTGTGGCCCTCGCGTCAAAAAGTTTGCCCACCTCTGGTAGTCCCTCCATTTTAAAACGCCCCATTCCATTTATTAACAACAATTTGGCAATGAAGGAGAATGCTGCATCAAGAGCACCCGTGCAGGACATTAAATACGGTAACGGGTGTGAATAGCTAGTAGTTCCTGGTGCACGGCAGAGAGTCCATACATGTCTGTATGCTAGAGTAGGGCTCTATAGAGATGAAGGTATGGGCCTTGAGACCTCCCCAGACCTGGGCTTGAGTTCTGGCTGTTATTCACTAGCCATGTGACCTTAAGCAGACCATTCAGGAGCTTTTCTGAGTCTCAGCCTGCTCCTCTGTCAAATGTACAAGTATAAGTACCAGTGTGCGTGTTTATGGTCAGGATTAAATGCAGTCAGACGTGTTGAACTCGAATGCACAGCCCAGGGCTGGGCACAGTTCCAGCACAGCCTGGCTGCTCTTGCTGTTCTGACTGTCCTCTAAAGCTTGACTTTTTCAACTAAGGGCCCTGGGGGTAGAATTTAGTCTGGAAATGCTCTGAGGGCGCCCATGCTCCTTCTCCTTGCCTCGCCCTCGGCCCCTAGTGGGGCTAGAGAAGCTCTTGAGCCAGCGCATGGTGGGGGTGGGGGTGGGTGGAGGCCTCTGGGGCCAGGACCCAGGTGTGGCATCCTGGTTGGCGAGCATCAGAACAGTGGTGACACCCGTGTGTACTTCATGCATGTCCATCCTCTCCAGAGAATCTTATAGCGGCTCTGCTGGGTGGCTTTCTTTCCATCACCCCCTTTTGCAGACGTGGTAACTGTGAGGTTGCATGATTTCCAGTGGTCACATAGGCTAGTCAGAGTGAGGCAGTGGAGATTTGGGCCCAGCACAGGACCCCAGTTAGTCCACTGTGCTTTGTCCACCAGAAGAACCCTGGGCTGCCCAGACCAGGAAAGGGGTAGGGAGATAGACCCCCTGTGAGCCGGTAGTTCACATGAGGGACCCCCCAAGTTGCCACTCCTTTCATATGGGTTTCCCTATGATGGACAGTGGGTGATTGTGTGGCAGTAGGGATCCGTGAAGGTCTTAAAACCGGCCCCAAGGAAACAGAGGTCCCATTGTGGCCGGTGTCTGGTGCGGACTGGGCTCTGACTCTCTGAGGAGAAGTTATGGGACTTTGAAGCTTGAAGGGACAGCCATGGCGAAGGGACATTTGTGGTACCAGGGCCACCATCCTCTGAGCTCTCCTAGGTGGGTCCCCTGCAAACATCTGGAATCCCCCAGTGGCTCTGTGAGACTCTGGTTCTCATGGCACACTTGCCGAATACAGAGCAGTGGACGCTCAGAGAGGCCCAGTGATCCACCCCAGGCCACAGGACTCTTACTTAGTACCCCAATGGGGGCATCTTTCTCCTCTCAGACCTTATCTAGTGGTGGAGGCCTCATCACCAGAGGACCGATCTATTCTCCACATTGTTTTGTTTAGGTTCATGCATTGGCCAGATTACTTGGGAGGTAAATGTTTATTTTATTGCAGTGTTCCCTCAAGGGACTTTGGCAAAGGAAGGTCCTATCAAACCTTTGATGAGGGATTTGAGAGACAAACAGTAACTACCAAACGGTGTAGATGAAACAGGAGGAATCTGGGATCCAATGGGCCTAAGTTCAAACTCAAGCCCTTGGGCCATACGGTGATGAAGCCTGGGATAGTCACTTCACCTCTGTGGACTCCAGTTTCCTCATTGGTCAAATGGGAATAACAGAACCTACACTTCAGAGCTCGGTTTATGGGGATTAAAAATATCACATGTAAAGCCCTAGGCCCTTGTAAGATCTCAACGCAAAGTAGCTGCTAAGAATGGTAGTACTGGTGATCATCACTACTACCCGCCCTAGCAGGACAATATTTAACCTCTTCACAGAATGCAAAGACAAACAAATAGGTTCCCTCAATTCTAAATGCCCTTCCCATATATTAACAGCTCTTTGGTAATAAGAAGAAACCCCACATCAGGTGCACTCATCAAGTGTAAACTATACTCATTTCAAAAAAGTTTAAAGATAGGATAACAGAGCACATAGGACTATGGGAATCCCTGGCTCCATTCACTCCAAAAGAGTTTGCAGACAGGATGGATTTTACTTAGGCTGATGGCCTACGTCAGGCTTCGCCAGGGACTGAGGTGTGTGCCCACAGGGTGAAGATGAGGCAGGGACGCGTGGGCTCGGGAAGGGCCAGGCAGCTGATTCTGGCAAGCAGATGACTGAGGGACAGACAGATGACCGAGGGACAGACAGACCTTGGCTGAGCAAATGGAGGAAGACACAATAGCATGAGTGAGGGACTGCAATGGGGGTAGCCCAGGGGGTCACCCAGCTTGGCTGCCAGTCTTCCCTTTTACAGCCTGCCTCCAACTAGCCGTGACATTGGCTCTTGGCACCGCCTTCCAGCTCACTGCCAGATGGCTGCTGTGGACCCAACCATGCTGACTGCCTTTGCATTTATTGGTCTTCACATCATCATTCTTGATGTAGGAGGCATGCAAAGAATGGAGTCAGCATGAAGTGCAGTCATAAAGATCATATTAATGGCCAACATTTATGAAGTGGTTACTGTTTGTTGCCCAGCTCCAGGCAAAATGCCTCAGGCAATTCTCAGCCTGGCTAGCATGGCTCAGAGGTTGAACATCGATCTATGAACCAGGAGGTCACAGTTCGATTCCCGGTCAGGACACATGCTTGGGTTGTGGGCTCGATCCCTAGAGTGGGGCATGCAGGAGGCAGCTGATTAATGGTTCTCTCTCATGGATGTTTCTATCTCCCTTTCCCTTTTAAATATATTTAAAAATTCTCAGATGACTCTATGGAACAATGACTATTGTCAGTGCCCGTTTTCTGTAACTGAGGCACAGAAAAAACTAAATATTTCCTGATAAGTGCTGGATGTAAGATTCAATCTGTCCAACATCAAAGCCCATTTCTTACCTATACTTCTATGTGCCATTACCTGTAATTTCATAACATTCCAGAAATACATTGAGACAGGAATACTGGTGAGAAAGGAAGTGGTTTAGGTGGCAAATACTTAGCAAGTGATTGGGGTTCTGGGGTCACATCGCATTGAGGACCATATTGTCCCTGTGTATATGTCTCAGGGAAGTTAAGCAACTTGCTCCAAGTCACACAGACTACATGGGGCTTCAAATACCTCTCAGCTTCCTCAGCGAGGATAATCTGCAGTGTGTGGAAATGCCATTTATTAAGTCGAAATAATAGAGGATAAGAAACCCTTAGTAGGGAACAGTAGAGAGAGGGAAACTGAGGCTCTGAGAAGTCACTAACTTTTAACATTTAATAGAATTTGGCTGTTTGAAGGGGGTCTCATAGGGTCCTGGACAGACTTCAAAGCTAGTTGTCTCCAGCTTAAACCTGGTCCCCTCCCTGTGTGACCCTGGGCAAGTCCTTTGACCCCACTTAGCCTCCATGATCCCATCTGGAAATGGGGTAGTGAGACCCCTTTGCAGGATTACTGTAAGGTCTGGTTGTCACCCATACAAAGTGCTCATTCCGGTGCCTGGCATGCAGCAACTGCTCCAGTAACATTACCTATTATTTTCTAGAAAATTCCAAATATCCCAGGGGTCAGAAATGGTCTCTGGTATTACTCCAAATGGAATTGGTTCAGTCCTGTCTTCCTGATGCCACACAGCATTTATGGGAGGCGATTGGGGGTGAGCTTAAGGAAAGCTAACTAATTGCTGGGCGTTGTGTCCCCTCAACAACCACATTCTCACTTCAGATCCTCGCGCCTCTTGCTGTGAGGAGTGGTTTTCCAGCTGGAGGCCAGTGGCCCAGGTACACATCAGTGGGTGACAAAGCCTGCCCGGCCCCAGGCTGCTGTCTGGCTGATCCTGAAGTCCCGCCAGGACGGAACCGTAAAAGGCAAGGCTCCCTGGCTGAGGTCCTGGTCCTCCTCGCAGGCTGGAATGTCTCATAGTGATGGGCAGCCAGAGACAGCCCTTCAAGGTCCCCACGGCGTCTCCCTTCAGCAACGCCCTCAGGCTTGCCTCCTTGAGCCACATGAGCCCAGCAGATGGCCGGAAGAGTAGTACTCCCTGTGTTGGGAGGGACCCGGCTGAATTTTGGCCGAGGTGGGTGGCCTGGTGTTGACATTATCTCGTGAGGAAGTCTGGGGAAACAATAGACAGGGATTTTTGTGGACTTTAACATTTGGAGGAAGGTTCAAAAGAGTCATCTACTTATTTATTTAGTCAGCCCCCCCCCCCCCCGGAAGTATTAATTGAGCACCTACTAAATGCCAGGCACTGTGCTCGTGTTTTAAAATGCAAGCTTTATTGTTATGGCGGTCTGGTGAGGCCAACAAGTCAGGAGGCAGCTGTCACTTAAAAAATAATAATTGGCAACTCACAGTTCCCAAGAAGAGGAGGCCTGCCGTGTCCTGCGGGGCCTCAGAGGGAAGAGAGTGGTGGTAGGAGTGGGGGAGGGAGAGCCAGAGGTTTTACTGTGGTTTCTACGGGAAAGGAAAGGAAGGGTACGTTGGCTCAGGATTGGCGAGTTGGAATAGTCGGGCAGGCTCTGGGTGGGTAGACTCTGTCCAGAGTTGTCTGGCATCTGGCCCTGCGGCAATTAAGCTTGGAATGTAAGAGCCCTATGAATGCCCTGCAAAAGAGGTCTTTGGGGGGTATGGGCCTGGATTAGTTGGTCGCATGTGAAAGGAGCACAAGTCATTTTCTCTCTCTAGATATTGGCTAACCCTGGGATGGGCAGTCCCCCTAGGGTCATAAGGCACCAGTGTCAAAACATCCGAATAAAAGGACATGTTTAATGCAGCTCAGCATTGGGGGGCTGAGGGGGTGCATGGTGCACAAAACAGACCTGATCCCTGTCCTCATGGAAGTTTCCATCCAGCAAGGAACAAGACATCAGATAAAAATAAGATCATGATAAAAATGCACTGAGCCATGAAAGAGTGTAAGAGCAGGCTTCTGTGGGGTTTTTCACAAGCAATTACCACGATGGCCCGGAAGCACCTCCCCCAGACGGTGGGTGTGTGGACGGGAGCATCGCTGCTCTTTAGTGGTGTTGTGGTGTTGGGCAAACTGACTGACCTGGTTGAGGATGGGGTGTGTCAGGAGTGAGAAGGAAAGACTGGCCTGTGTGAGGGGAAAGGCAGGAAGTGAGGGGAAGACAGAGAAGAAAAGGGATGCTCCAGGGCTTCAAATTTCTCCTTGAACTTCCTTATCACATCCCAGCCTGATGGCTTATCAGACCCGAGGCCATCTGTTCTTCCCCCGGGTGGGTAGTGGTGCCTTCGAGGATGTGGTCAGAGCTCTTTGAACTCCTGGCAGAGGTGTCCTGCGGAGTCACTACCTCTCCCAGAGGAGAGGAGAGAAGAGGAGAGGAGAGGAGAGGAGAGGAGAGGAGAGGAGAGGAGAGGAGAGGAGAGGAGAGGAGAGGAGAGGAGAGGAGAGCAGGAAGCGGTGCCACCTTGGGGGGCACCAAGGAGAAACATATCATCGGTTGTGTTTCTCTCTATCCCGAAACTTCGGGCGCCACATAATGATCATCAAGCCCAATTAATTACTTGCCGTGTCATTTTTAAAATAAGACGAACGGGGAAATGTTTTTTAGATTTTTTTTTTTTTTTTTTTTTTTTTACTTAATTGAAATCAGTGTTTATACGACTTGCCAAAGTTCTTAAAACGTGTGTGACAGGCCGAGCATGTCAACGTTAAGAAGAGTTTCAGGCCCATCAGATGCAAAAACACTGAGAACCATTCGTCTAATTTAATTGTCAAGTTGTGCCAAAAACGCTAACGTGATATCTTTGAAGAGTAATTGGTACAAAGAATATCCTCAAAGAGAAATATTTCCACACGTCTGGCTCTTATCTTGCCCTCGTTAAAATTTTTCCCCTCCCCGTTGGCAGAGGGAGCGCGGGGCTCCCTCCCTGCCCCTGCCACGCGGGCCCGGCTTGCTCCGCAGATTTCTCAGCCGCTGAACTCTAACAGGTTGTTGGAATGAGTGCAGATCCCCTCTTCAGATTTGGCCCCCGTAATCACGGAGGGAGTTGGAATCTTTTGTTGCCGCCAAATGTGGTCTTCTTGTATGTTTGTTTAATCAGATAGGGTGGAAAGTTGCTGCCTGCTCGGTTCCTTGGAGACGAGGGTACCTGCTCACTGAAGTGAGATGAATTCTGGGGTTTCAGAGGCATTTCCTTGAAGTGGGTCCAGAGGCAACTTCTAGCCCCCTCTCCCTCAATCACACTACCCAGAAGTTCCTGGAATGGGCCCAAGGAGAGATGAATGAAAGGTGAGGAAAATGGAGAACCCGGGCCTTTTTTCATCACTCTGCAGAGAAGGGGATAAGAAACAGAAATGGTCCCTGGGGGAGGGGGCGATGAGAGCCACCCACCGCGTCCCTGGGACACTGGCTTTCCGTTCTGCCTGCTTGGGACACAGGTGACCTGACAGGGTACCATGAGCTCCCTGCATGCCCACTGTGCTTGCTATGGCCTGGGAAAACAGATCCGCCTCTCACCATGTTCCAGCCCCTTCCTCGGCGTCACCTCTACTCTTGCCATATCACTTACCATCTACTCTGTCACCTCTGAAAGAATTTCATGTCCTGAAGGCAAGGATCCTTGTCTTCTTCACTATGTAATGGACACAGAGTGGATACTCAGTAGAAGTTTGTTAAATGGCGAATGGATATTTAAGTGTTCACAAAGTTATTGACATAGTAATATATCTACTAAAAGGAAAAGGAAAGGAAATGGGTGTTTCTGCTGGTCCAATAGTCTGGTTAGCCATCGCAGGTTCCATGCATTTAAAAAATAATCTTGAGGGGTATATATATATTTTTAAGGCACAGAATGCCAAAAGGCTGGATCTTCCTCAATCCCTTTAAGATCCTGGTGTCAGCCATGTGGAAATCAGCCAGCGCTATGCTCTGGCTCGTGGGCAGGGTGCCATGGGCCCGAGCTACTGGACAAATCTTAATAACGTGAGCTTTTCCAGACCCGCCCTTCAGCCGGCCTCCTGAAGGGTCTGGCTTTGCCAGCTGAGTCACCAGGCTCACCTTCTGGGGAGGCTGGCCCTGCCGACTCCAGCCCTTGGCTTCTGTGATGCAAAATCTGGGTGATGATGTGTGTGTGTCCAGGGGAAGAGTTAGGGCTGGAGAGGGGTGTCCTTGGGAGAAAAACCAAAAAAAGGAGAGTTGTGTGTTGGAGGAGCTTTGGGGGATGAGGCAGGAGGAACTGGGAAATGTGTATGGAATGGGGGAAGTAAATGCAGACGGAGGGGATTTTCCTGTTCTCTTCGGACTGGGTGGTCATCTGGGTCCTTCCTCAATCTCACTCTGGGCACCGGGCAGGATTCTACCTCCCTTCCTCCTAAAGCCAGCCTTGCACTTGTGTCTTGCCCTGACCAATGAAATGTGTATCACTTCTGGGCAGAAGCTTTTAGGCCTCTTGTGATTCATCTTGCCCCTTTCCTCCTGCCTTCCTGACTGTGGGAGCATGGGTCAAAATGGGGCCCAAGTCACCACAACAGGCAGGACCCATGATGGCCCACAGTAGACACGTAGCACGAAGGAAGCATTTACGTAGACTCCGCTGTGTAAAGCCACTGAGATTTCAGTTGGTTTGTCACTGCAACACAGCGTGGTGTGTCCTGGCTTATATGTGATCAGCGCCCTTCCTAGTAGCAAAGACAACCCAATTAAAAAAAACTTTAATTTTTAAAGAGAGTCTTTTAGCTAATTTATTTATTCAACCAAGGTTGTTCTGAGCACCTGCTCAGTATGCCAGGCACTAGAGGTACAGCAGCCAACGAAACAAAATCCGTGTGCTTATATCCCAATTCAGGAAGCCAAGCCATTTGAAAAAGATAAATATGTGAGATGTCTGTTGATGGTAAGTGCTTCTGCTTCATATCATGAAGAAGTAGAATAGAGCCACAAACGCAGAAGCTATGGAACGTGCAGGACAATTGCAACTGTAGAGAGCGATACTTAGGAAGGCCTCGGTGAGAATGTCAAATTTGAGTGAAGACTTGAAGGAGGTGAGGGAGTGAGCCTTGCTGCTGAGGACAGGACATGCAAAGGCCCTGGGGTGGGGGTGTGTCTGCAGTGTGTTCATGCCTCTCAGTGTGAGTATGGTGAGCAATGGGAGAGCAGCAGGAGGGTGAGTGAGAGAGGGAAGAGAGACCTCATAGGCCACAGTAAGGACTCCTGCTTTTGCAGTGAGTGAGAAGGCAAGTCATTGGAAGGTTTGGGGCAGAGTTTGTCATGATCTGACTTCATTTCAATGAGAATTCTCTGGCTGGCTTTAGAAGAGACATGCTGGAGGCAGTGGCAGGAAGGTTAGTTCAAAAAAAAAATTCAGAAATGTGAAGGATTTGGGCCAAGGTGGTGGCAGTGTAGGCAAAGGGAAGTGGTTGGCTTTTCTATGTGCTTTGAAGAGAGAAATGACAGTATCTGCTGAAAGATTTGATGAGGAGTGAGAAAGACGTAAGTCGGTGAGGGCTCCAATGTTTTGGCCTGAGCCGTTAGAAAAATGGAGTTGCCACCACGGGCTGCAGGGAAGATTACAGGAGGGGTGGGTTTATGATGATCAGGAGCAAGGTGTGGGAAATGTTCGCTTTGAGATGCCTCCTCACCATTGTTTGCCGGGCTATTCTTCTCTCACCTCCTTGGCACTCTGAGCATGGACCACATGGGATACAGCTTTATGAGCTTTGCTTAGTTAAATCAGGACAATAGCTTGAGTAGAACTGACACAAACTGTGGGCCTCTTGTGTCCACATGAGACTCATCACAACTTAGAAGTCAGCCTTCTGGGAGATACCAAGAGAACATGAGACTTCCCTCTCCAGAAGAGCTCACCATTATGAAATGTACTTGGCTAGTGGGGCCCGTAGACTTGTAATGAGCTGAATAGAGATTGGACTGGGCTATAAAATAAAATAATAACTATTTTAATATACAGCATCTCCCTGCCAAGGCAGCTGAAGAGAAGGCTATGAGCAATAAAATTAGTCCAGAGAAAGAAATGAAAAACCACTGAAAACAGCCACCTTCTAAGAGAAAACAGATTAGAAGGGCCCAATGAGGGACGCCATCACCAGGAGTGAAACTCACCAGATAGTGATAAAACAGTTGTGAGCGAAAAGGCCGGAAGGAGATTTTCCAGGCTGCTGTCTGCTGAGCCACTAATCACCGGAGTGACCTCATCCGTCCCCCTGGCTCCATCTTCCATCCATGGGTGATGACTCAAAAGCCCAGAGCAGGCCTCCAGACCCCCCTGGGAAATCTCCATCTCAGTGTCTTCTCACCCTCGTTCCAGATCTAGTCCTCCTGAAAAACAATGGAATCATTATTATCTCTTTTCTTTCACCCCCTGCACCCCGTATGCCAGGCACCCCACTGTCCATTTCTTACCATCTCACCACTTACCACCAGTCCATCATCTCCCTGCTGGACCACAGCAGTCTCCTAGCTGGTCATCCTCTTTCTCGTCTCTATACATTTATACATTCATAAAGACCGGATTGTTAAGAGAAAATCAGATTTAAATCCTTCAATGGGTCTTGCTCCATTTGGATAAAATCCAAAAACACTTTTCAGGGCTTCCCAGTCCCACATAATGGAGGACTTGCCCACTTCTTCAACTGCACTTATGACCACCTTTCCCTTTGCTTAATTAGTCTTTTGTCTGTTCATCACACATACCAAGCTCTTTCTGGCCTCAGGGCCTTTGCACATGCCCAGCCCACTGCCTGGAGTGCCCCTTGCCCACACTGTCATTGGTTACTCTCCACCAGGTGTCTTCATGGCAGTTATAATTATAGGAAAAGATCTTGTTTATGTGTACATACATATTATATATCATATATCAATATGAGAACAAAACATCGATTGACTGCCTCCTGCATGTCCCATACACAAGCCCACAACCCGGACATGTGCCCAACCAGGAATTGAACCGGCAACCTTTCAATGCACAGGATAGTGCCCAACCAACTGAGGCATATGGGCTAGGGGCCCATGGTCGGCAAACTGCGGCTCATGAGCCACATGTAGCTCTTTGGCCCCTTGAGTGTGGCTCTTCCACAAAATACCATAGCCTGGGCGAGTCTATTTTGAAGAAGTGGTGTTAGAAGAAGTTTGTTTTAAAAAGTTGGCTCTCAAAAGAAATGTCAATCGTTGTACTGTTGATATTTGGCTCTATTGACTAATGAGTTTGCCGACCACTGGGCTAGGCTATGTGCTTATATACTGTCTGATTTCCATACTCATACTGCAAGTACTATGAGAAGAAGGACTTCTTTCATTACTCTATGGATTTCTAGCACCTAGAATGTGGTCTAAGACATACATACATATTTTATGTGAATGGATTATTAGCATAATAATAGCAAGCATTAATTGAATAATTTACTACTTTGCATAATACACCCATGGCATTTGTCCACTTTGTTCCCTGCACATATCACAGTACCTAGTGCATAATGGGTGCACAAAACTTTTTTTTTTTTTTTACAATGAGTGAAGGAGTAAATTCATGTCACCCATTTTGCAGATGGGAAATCTCACAGTTGGTAAGTGATGAAGCCAGGTTTTTGACCTGCACAGTCAGAATAGAGCAGATGCTCTTTACACACAGTAGGAAGTTCATCTCATGGAGCAAAAACCAAACCTAAAGCCAGAGCCAGAAAATTCAGCGCCAGGACACTTCCCCGGATGTAGAGCCCGCTGCCTCCCCACGGGGCGCAATAATTTCATTTGCGTCACAAGAAGGAAAACATTTGGAATTCGAAAGGCGTGTATTTTGGGATTTGAAACTCGCCAGCACGACTTTGCCTGGCCCTGATTTCAGTCGCTGTTGAACGTGCCCGTGGAGGCTGAGCATTTACATACAGCTCCGGGCAGCCCACGGTTCAGAGCCTGAAATCCAATGATTATTTCTGAAAGGATTTTATTTTAAAAGCCTTTGAGTGACAAATGATTTAGCAAGTTTTCAACACTGTGCTTCATGTGGTTTCAGTTGCCAGAGGGTGACTTACGGCCAAGCTTGGGCGCTCTAACCCAGTGAGCTTACACGGCCTAAGCAGTCACATCTTTTTTATTATGTTTAATCTACTGGGGCACTTTTTCTTGTCTGAGTGGTTTATTGTCGTCCTGGTGGCAGCATCTCAGCGGGCCGGGAAGGAACCCCAGCTGGGGAGAGCAGAGGAGAGAACATTCCCTGACCCCCTCGGAGCAGAGAGCACCGCCAGGGCAGAAAGAGTTAATCCTCCCACAATGCCTGTGGCCCGCGCTCCTTCCCTGTCTTCCCACGGAGTCCTCAGCTTGGAGGTGGGTTAAGGCTCTTTGGAACAGAGCTATCTGGTTATTATTATGAAATACCCATTTTATTCAATATCCACTTGTCTTTTAATGTTTATCCTGAATCTTTTACATGCACCATTTATTCATTCCTTAAACAGCTATGTTGGTTAGAATTAGGTTTGGCTTAGAATGACAGACATTCTGAAACAATCGTGAAATTTATTTTTTTCCTCATATAAAGTAAGTCTGGTCAGAGGCAGCCCGTGTTCAGGTAAGGGGTGTCATGATGTCATCAGGGACCCTGGTTTCTTTAACTTGCTGCTCTTTCATCCCAGCAAACTGGCCCGCAGCCCACCGCCTGTTTTTGTAAATAAAGTGTGATTGGAACGCGGCCATGCTCATTTATTTACGTATTGTCTATGCCTGCATTCTCACTACAACAGAGTTGAGTAGCTGCCACGAAGAACATATGGCCCACAAAGCCCAAACTACTTACTATCTGACCCCGAAAGGAAAACATTTGCTGATTCCTGTCCGAGGACAGGTTTTGCCTTTGGATGCAAAATGGCCACTCAAGCCCAGCCTTTGGGGCTGTATTCGGGGCACCTGGGATGAAGAAGGATGAAAGAAAGGACCCTCCTTCTCCCGCTACGGACACATCCTAGGCATTGCATATAAATAACCCTTCTGCTTATGTTTTGTCAATCAGAAATTTGACAAGCAGTCACACACAGCTGCAAGAGAGGCTGGGAAAGACAGCCATTATCCGAGTCACCACGTGTCTATCTCAGAGTCAGAGGGCCTTTGAGTAAGGAGAGTGTCTAACACGTAGTAGGTGGACAGCCAGAAGTGATTCTGTCACCAGAATCCTGCACGTGGATATTGTTATTTCCACGTGACAGTTGGGGAAGCTGAGACTCAAGCACTGAAGCAATTTATGAGGCACACCCAAGTTTTACAAATGGTTAAAATGTGCAAAATAGAGACCACATACAATTGGGAGATTAGAGGCTATGAAGGAAGGAAGGAAGCGTCTTTCTTGAATATTTTCCCACTGTACTAAAACACTCTACTCCACATCCCCCAAGCTCTCCTTCTTTCCCTAGACTTCGCCTCAGTTCTTCAGGAGCAGAACGGTGCCTCCCTGGCCCCCAATGGCCACAGGTCTCTCCACCTCTTGGCTCCCCTGGGAGATCCTTTAGGAGGAGGCCTGTGTCATGTTCCTCTTAGGGTCACCCTGCACCTCACCCAGGCCTTGGAACCGAGTAGATGCTTAGCAAACCATTACCAAGCTGAGCACAATTAGATTGTGAGTTCCTTTGAAGTAAGACCCGTGTCATCCTTCTCCTGTATCCAACTTTTTTATGGTTTTGATCATGCTGCAAATATCGTGGGTAAGTGTATCAGTCAAAATTAGTTCAGTTCCAAGTGGCAGGAGCCCAGCTCAAACTGGCTGGAGCTGAAAAGAATCTTTATTGGCTAGCGTTCCTGAGAAGTCCAGGCAAGGGTGATTCTGTGTGCCTGCACAGCTGGATCTCAGGTTCTCTCTCTCTCTTTCTCTCTCTCTCTCTCTCTCTCTCTCTCTCTCTCTCTTCACTTATCTGATATATATCCCACCCGTGTTGCATTTATCTCTCCTCTTTGCTTCTCTCAGCATGTTGGCCTCATTCCTTTCCTTCTTCTTCAGAAGGCTGAGGGAAAAGTAGCAATTTCCTCAAATCTCACGGTCCTTTCTGCTCTGGATTCTGGAGTAAAAGAGCTCTCTCTCTCTCTCTCTCTCTCTCTCTCTCTCTCTCTCTCTCTCTCTCTCTTTCTCTCTTTTTATGTGCAGGGAACAAAGTAGACAAATGCCATGGGTGTATTATGCAAAGTAGTAATTATTCAATTAATGCTTGCTATTATTATGCTAATAATCCATTCACATAAAATATGTATGTGTATATATATTAGACCACATTCTAGGTGCTGGAAATCCATAGAGTAATGAAAGAAGTCCTTCTTCTCATAGTACTTGCAATATGAGTACGGAAATCAGACAGTATATAAGCACATAGCCTAGCCCAGTGGTCGGCAAACTCATTAGTCAACAGAGCCAAATATCAACAGTACAACAATTGACTCAGCTGGGCTACTTACCATGCTTGAACCCATCACCATGACTTGGGGTTGAATACTTTGATTAGCCAGGACCCAGTGAGGAACCCATCCCGGGGCTGGGTCAGCCCCTCCCGGTACATGATGAGGTGGCGTGGATCCGGATACCACACATGCAAGAGCAATCTGTTGTGCTCCTTTTCTTCTTTTTTACAGATAAGGTCCTTGAAGTAAAAAGTATAGGCTCTAAAGGTGGGACTCAGCAGTCCCTTAGCAAAATTCTTTCTGAGGAGCAGAATTCAGATGGCCATTTAGGGGGAAACAGTCTACCCTACTTAGTGCTAAGGAGTCATAAGTATTTCTTTTCTAAACATCGATGAAGGTTTGAGAAGCTCAGCCTTCCAAACAAGCCTCATCTTCTTCACATGTGTGCACTCTCTCTGGTATCCAGGCCCGAGATTCAGGCCGTTTCCTTGTACATCAGTTACTGTTTATTTGGGATTCATATGTTTCTTTGACCTTCCGTGCAAGGTTGATGGATGTATTTTTAAGCATCTTTAAATGAATTACAATATATGCCAAACTTATATTTTTGTAATATTTCTGCCAAACTGGACTACAGTAGATGGCTTATTTCCACATTCCTTTGGAATGTGCATGTTCATAAAATTTTACGCCTGTCAGTTGGTAATGTGCCAACATTCATTTGCTATCACATCATGATCATTTAAAAAAAAAACACAACAAAAAATTTTAAATGCAGGTATTAGCATGGACAGAAATGTCTTTCAATAGCATGTCATTTGGGATGTCTTGGCTGGAGAAAGATGAGCTCGGTGAATGAAGGTGCAGCTGGGAAGAAATGGGACAAAAGGGATGGAGAGCGACCGGGCTCGTGAGCCGGGTATTCGTCAATGTTACCTAAACTCTCACCACCAGCCTGGGCCCACGCTGCTTTCTCCGTAGGCGGGGCATGCAGCCCACTTACGCTTTTCTCATAGGACATACACAGACTCAATTAAGCTTTATTACGTACTCTGTTAGTTGAGACTCCGGGTTTCAAGAGACAAATAGCCAACTCAAATGGCTTAATTTAAAAGGAAGGTGGTAGCCGAAACCGGTTTGGCTCAGTGGTAGAGCGTCGGTCTGCGGACTGAACGGTCCCAGGTTCGATTCCGGTCAAGGGCATGTGCATTGGCTGCGGGCACATCCCCGGTAGGGGGTGTGCAAGAGGCAGCTGGTCGATGTTTCTCTCTCATTGATGTTTCTAGTTCTCTATCTCTCTCCCTTCCTCTCTGTGAAATATCAATAAAATATATATTTTAAATAAATAAATAAATAAAAGGAAGGTGGTAGGGGGGCATTTTTCAGCTTAAATAACCATAAGATCCAGGGGCTGATTGACTTCAGATATAGCTGGGTCCAGAAGCACATAGGATGTTATCAAGATACTGTTCCTCTCCATCTCGTGGCTCTGCTCTGCTCTGCTCTCCTCTGGGGTGGGTGCCTTCTTAGGCTGGCTTTCACACTGAGGTGGCAAGATGGACTGCTGTCAGCAGCAGGCTGGCATCCAACAACCCCATGAAGAAGAGGTGGCTATGTTCCTAGTCGTTCCAGGGAAAGTCCAGGGCAGACTCTCATTGGAGTGGTCTGGGACCTGTGCCATCTATTGCTGAAAAATATGCCGTAGCCAAGAGGATGCTGCGTTTTGGTTGACCATGTCTGGTCACGGGCTTCCTCTTCGATTGGGCATAGACTGGGAATGGAGGGTGGGTGGTTTCCTTCCCCCACATCTGGGGTGCTGTTTTTAGAAGAAGGTGGAGGATAATATGCAGGGAAAAAGGAAAGTAGTCCACTAAGCCTACCTTTGGCAAAGGTGCAGTGGCCACACCACGCCCTCTCAGAATGAGGGGCCAGGAATTTCAGGGTGAGGATTCTAGAAGAACCCCCCCAAATCGTGATGACTGGTGAGATTCAGGAATGGTTTTAGCTTTTATTTTCGAGTTAAATGCTCTGCCAAATGCCTTTGGTTGACTTGAAACTGAAGGGCCCAGCCCCAGTTCACTGAGTCTTCCTTCTTACCTCTCTGCCCACATAAGCACAACCCACCTCGGAGGGTCTTCCATGAACTCCCAAGACCTATATATGATCATCTCTGAGTTCATATAAAACCATAATGAATAGGTAGAAAAGTGAAAAATCAGGGACATAAAAGAATTTGCCCAAGAACAAAAGCTTGTCACCTTCCAAGGTGATAGAGCTGCTTCTAAATAGCAAGATATCTAATTTCTAACCCAATGTTTTTCTCCTCTCTCCTTCTCTCTAAGAAAAGAAGCGATAGTTTGGTGTACTTTCTACTGGGGATGTGCTTATATCACTTAATCCATGTGCCTAAACTGATGAAGTCATATTTACTGTAGTCATTGGTACGCTGATGAGCCAATCTTTCAAGTGTGCATCCTAAGCTATAGGGAAGCGGTCTAGAACGCCCTCTGACCTTTGGTTCCCAGTGTCTTGCTTGGGGAAAGGGTTCAGTGTCTCAGAAAGGGGACGTTAGGGCTTAAGGGGTCAACAGTCTGCCAGCTATGGGTTTCTGATCATTCATTTCCTCTGATCATATTTCTAACACATGTCGGTCTAAGACTTGACCGTATGATAGCTTTTTCTCTGCAATTTTTCCAGTTATCTCTTATTGCATAACAAACTACCCCCAAACTAGTAACTTAAATGACCATTTTCTTATATCTCACAATTTTGTGGCTCAGAAATTCCATCAGGGCTCTGCTGGGCAGTTTGGCTCCGTGTGATGTGGACTGAGGTCACACCGAAGGATATTCAGCACGTGGCTGGGCTGGGAGAAGTCCAGGAAGGCTTCGGCGCATGCTTGTGCCCTGGTGAGGACCACTGGAGACCGGTCTCACAGGGCCCTGCTTCTCCCTGTCCTGGCAGAGCCCTCCCTGTGGCTCTCCATCTGGGTAGTCTGGTTCTTTGTGTGGTCACTTAGGGCACCAGGAAACCGAGGCCGAAGCTGCTGGTCCTGTGGAGGCGGGGCCAGAGAACCCCCTTCGCCATACTCGCTTGGTCAAAGCAGCCACACGCCAGAGCAGAATCAGGGCAAATGGCCTCCTCTTCTCGGGGCCACCTTTAACCCGCAAGGTGCTCTGCCCTGGGCCTCGTCCTCTGTTGCGGTTTACGGAAATCTGTGCATGTTAAAAGGATTTCTGGGCTTTGGCTTTGGATTGACCTGGTTGCAGCAGTGCCCCTTGTCCAGTGAAGGACCCCCCAAGAGGGTAAATAGGTGAATTTCTGCGTCGGAGGCCCCTGGAGCACAGCTGCTCGCACTTCCCTGGCATGTGCTTCCCCGGGGATCTTGTGGAACTGCAGACTTTGACACAGCAGCTCTGAAGTGAGGCCTGACATTCTGCATATCTGACAGTCTCCCAGGTGAGCCCGAGAACATGTGGTTCAAGGCCCACAAGTAGAGAAGAAGGCCCCAGAGGGATGGTTTTTAGCCCCGTGTAGCAGCTGAGCCCATTTTACAAAAGGAATCGCAAGTTGAGACTCAGTGTCTAGAACAGTGGCCTGCAAACTGTGGCTCGTGAGCCCCATGTGGCTCTCTCAAACTGCAGTTTGCCGACCACTGGTCTAAAAGATAAAAGCAAAGGTGCTCAAGGTGAAAGGACTGGCACTCGGGGACCTGGGATCTGGCTAATTGCCACCCTCCAAAGGCTCCCAAGAGAACCTCAGAGAAGGACTTATGGAGCTATCCCAGAACCCAAAATAAAAAATAAAAAATAAAATGCAAACTTAGGAGGAAGCTAGGGAGGGAGCCACCCAGAGAAGTAATGGCTTCCTATGGAAAGAGGCCATCAGCCCAGTGACAGTAGGAAGCACTGATGTTCTCATCGCCATCTCTGGGCCTCCAGCAGCCTTTCGTCGTGGGCAGTGCCGCCATCATTCCTATGTCACTGAGCAGGAGCCTGAGACCTCAGGAAGCCTGGGCACCGGCCAGAACCAGCGTGGACTCTGCAGGAGTGTAGCTTGGGGGGCACCTGGCTTTGCCCTGATGAGGGGGGAAAGCAGTGCCCACCTCATAGGGTTGGGGTGATGGCCCGTGCAGGGCACGCAGTGCAGAGCAGGGCTCTGGGATGAGCTCCGTAAGTGGGAGCTGTGGCACCCCTTTGAGTATCCTGACTCCATGTGGAGTGGCTGTGCAGGTGAGAGTGTCAAGCATCCACATCAAGCATCCCTCTGCCTCCAGGTATGCGAACCTAGGCTAGGAAGCCCGGGAAGGGACGCCTGTTGAAAGGACTCATATGTCAGGATCTCTTTAAGTTCTCTCCACCCAGAAGTTCTCAACTTCCCAGCAATCTTGCTCCCCAGCGGGGCTATTGGCAGCTCAGGGCTAGAGGCCTGGGAGTTGCTAAAAAAAAATGCACAAGACAGCCCCACAACAACTATAGGGCCCTATGCCCGTAGTACCCACGTTGAGTGTGAGATCCAGCTTGATATCCTCAGATAGTTTCTTACTGGGACTCTACCTCTGTCACACTTTATACTAAGATAGAGGTTGGCAAAACTGTTCTGTGAGCCGAACACAGTCTGTTTTTGTGAATAAAGTTTTATTGGGACACAGCCACACCCGTTCATTTACCTGTGGCGGCTTTGGAGGTCCGATGAGTTTGTCACCGCCATGCTGACCTCCTGGCAGAGAAGAGCTGGGCCGAGAGGGTTTGCTGGAGCTGAGGAGGCGTGGCGTGGGCATCGCTCCTGGTACTTCATGACTCCCGGGGGTGCCTCACCTCTGGGCTAACGTTTCTTCAGCAGCCCAGCTGAGATAAGGCTCCTTGCCCCCCCCCTTGCTCCAAGGGGTGGGGATGGATGAGATCATGTCTGAGCAGCCCCCGTGAGCTCCTGTGAGATAGGATGGCCATCCATACCCCATGGGGTGAGCGCCTTGTTCCCCTAGAAACTGATGATTCAGCATGAAATATGGCCTTGCCCGGGACGGAGCTAAAACAGGCTGAAGTCTGGGGTCAGGCCCTTGCTGGAAGGGAAGGATTAAAAAGAAATTAATCTCTCTTGTTCTCTCTTTGTTCGCCATCCCCAGTGGAGAGAGGCCAAAGGCAAGGAGGACGTTGATGGATGGACCGAGGGTGTTGTCCTCAGAGGCCTCTCTGGGTGGAGTTTGGAGGAATCTAGGCTGCACCCCGAAGACCTCGCCCACCAGGGCTCGGGCCCACCCATCAGGGACACTCGTGGGCCTCATTTCATCAGCCGGGTCTCTGGGGACACGCGTGTTGTCTGACGCGGCCAATTTAAATGTCCAGCATTGATTTCCAACAACTTTGTTGCTAAACAGGTGGCGATTGAGACCTAAAATAAGCTACTGAGGGCGGACCCCCTGAGAGGTGGGAGTCGGGTTGGTAAGACAGGAGGGGGCTGGGTCTTACCGGCGCCCAGAGCTGGGGCTTCAGCCCCAGGGTGGTGTGCGGGCATTGGATAGGTGCATGCATTTCACCTTGCGCCCCCAGCAAGCCACTGTGAGAGGAGACTGTGGCTCAGAACCACGCTCCCGCTGCGATCAGAACCCGAGTTGGAGAAAGGTTTCTTTCAGGGGAGGAAGGAAGACGTAGACAACTTCTGCAGAAGGCCGAACAGTCCGGGAAGGAAAACATTTTTGTGGTTCAGACCTAGAGGGATGCGTGGAGTGAGCACAGCTGGGCTGGCTCAGACACTCGGGACGAGGGGGCAGCGGGTCGGAGAGCCCTGCAGCGGGAAACCCGTGCCAGACAGAGCTGTGTGCCGAGGGCGGGCGGGCGTGCGGGCGATCCAGAGGTGAGGCTCCAGCCTCCGCCTCCTCTGCCTCCACCGGCCTGTGGTGCTCCCTGCGCATCTGCCTCTGCAGCCCTTGCTGTGGCACCAACGCAGGGGAAAGGCTCACATCCCCGCTGCAGGCCAGGCCAGGCCCACGTTCGGTCATTTCCATCTGAGCCGCCCGCTTGGAGGCCCGCAGAGCAAGAATGGATCAAAAGTTTGGCATGTAAACCACTGTTTACCCCTCTATCTCTAACACATTCCATACTTCAGAGATGTTTGGCCCGTTCCGTGGTATGAGGCGCATATTAAAAACATGCCCCAAACATGTAAACTCTCAGACAATAGCATTGCAGAGCAAAGCATAATATTATTTAAAATCTGGGCCAGAGGTCGCAAACACAGAAACGTCTCTGGAACCGAGGGGTGCTAGCGCAGGCATCGTAGTCACTTGATGAACATCAGACGGACTTCTGCTGACTTCGGGGTGCCGCATCTGTTTGGCTGGCCGTGTTCACCCGCAGCCTCGTAGCCAGTGAGGAGGAGGAAATGAACTGCTTCGGGGGAATTCGGTGGCGGGAGCATCTTCTGGAACCTGTTTTCCTCATCTTTTTGCAACCACAGATGTTTGCAACTTTATCACTCCTGAGTTACTTGGAGGGGTTTCTTGAGATCAGGGCCTCTGGCAAATAATAAGAATATTTGGGGTCAAACTTCTTTCCCACTTGAATTCTTTCACTCGTACCTACAATGTCTATTCAGCACCTACTGTGTGCCCAGCAGAGCGCTAAGTGTTAACAGTGTAACAGTGGGCAGAACCAGACATTACCCCTGCCTCGTGGGGCCTTCAGTCCATTGGCAGAGAGAGATGTCAATCAAAGGATTACATGAATATATTACATTACACCTGGGAAGAGGCAGGGAGGCCAAAAGAGGTGGTGCTCTGAGGTCCCATGATGATGGTTCATGTCTAATGGTTTCCTGTGTTGTCACTGTTGCCATTATAGAGCCTCTCCATTGTTATGCCAGGATTGCAGGGGAGGGGAAAGAGGCACAGAGAGGACCCACGCATAGTAAACACTGGAGCTGGATTCAAAGTGAGGCATTTTGACTCTGAAATCCTGGTCATTGACCCACCCAGAAGGAGGATTGAGCCCTGGGGGCGGGAGGGAGGGGCTTGTGTGAAGAAGTAGAAATTGAGTGATGGTCTGAAGGATACGCTGGAGCCAGGCAGACGGAACAGCTTGTGCAAAGGCCCTGTGGCCAGAGGCCACAGCGGATGAAGAAAGCTAAGAGGATGGTAGGGTGAGAAGCAGCTGGCAGTGGCCAGACCATGCAGGGCATTGACTGGCGTGCTGCTCCCCTCAGGTTTCTTCCAAAGGGGCTTCCTGCCGAAACCGGTTTGGCTCAGTGGTAGAGCATCGGTCTGCGGACTGAAGGGTCCTGGGTTCAATTCCGGTCAAGGGCATGTACCTTGGTTGCGGGCACATCCCAGGTAGGAGGTGTGCAAGAGGCAGCTGGTCTATGTTTCTCTCTCATCGACATTTCTAGCTCTCTATCTCTCTCCCTTCCTCTCTGTAAAATATCAATAAAAAATATTTTAAAAAAACAAAACAAAAAAAACAAAGGGACTTCCTGCCCACCTAGTGTGGCTTTAAGCTGGAAGCAGCCTTTTGGGGCGTGCAGAGCGAGCTGGTTCGCTCTCAGAGACGGCAGAACTCAAGTGGCAACTACTCCACACATAAAGTACTCCCTCCAGCAGTGGCTAGGATAAGCAAAAGCTAGGTTCCTTTGCAGGCCGCGGCCTGTTGTAGAAACCTTTGCCCTCAGCAGCCCCAGACGGCAGGACTCCCGCCAGACTTGCCGCAGGATGGAGACAAAGACGCGAGGGGTGCCTGGGAGGGAGGCCCGCCCTGGCTGTGCCCACACATCCCCACTGTTCGCCCACTGTTCTCCCTGCTGCGTGCCTGTCGGTGTGGACACCCGCCTTCCCAGGACATCTCTCCCTCAGCGTGGCTCACACTGACCCCTCCAGGGGTGCCACCTGTCACTTCCCACCCCAGATTCTGCATGTCAAACCTCAACTTTCTTCCCAGTGGCGCTCCCGTGCCCTCTTCATGCAGCCGCCTCCGGCTCTTCGCCAGAGGAAAGTCCTCGCTCCGTGTGTGCACAGAACTTTTGTCCCCCTCTCGCGGCATTCACATGTTTTCTTGTCTTTGCGTCACTCAAGCTCATGTCTCCTCTCCCCCGAAAGAGTGTAAACTCTGGGTCTGTGTGTGCTTATATCCTGCAATCAGTGTGCCTAGCACAGAGCCAGGCACAGAGCGGGCTTCCACTAACTGTTGGATGTGGCTGATGGGCTTTGCCTCTTTCCATCACATAGTCAGCTCTTTTTAACTCTTTCGGTTGTGAGTGAAAGAAGAAAAAAAAAAAACAGCTCAGAAATCCCATATGCAAATGAGAGAATTTGCTTGTGGAATTAGATGATTGAGAGCCACCCTCAGGCACCGTGAGATCCAGGAGCTCAATTGCTATGGTGAGGACCTGACTTCTCTCCACCCTGTGCCTTACTTTCCTGTGTGTTGATTACTTCCCCAGACTCCGCCTGGCAGCACGAGGGCGACCAACCGTCATGCTTTCAGGTTCAGGTCCATTGGCAAAGAAAATAGTCCAGCAAAACTCTCAGTGCGCCTCATAGGATCTGAATGAGTCACGGTGGGCCAGGGCGCGTGATACTGTGATTGGTTGAGCCGAGTCACGTGCTCCGCCGAAGGCGCTGGGGTGAGAGCATGTGGACAGAGGCGAGGAGATGAGACTTCGGGCTACCTTCCTGGAGGTAAGGTCCCCGGAGGCTCCGGGGTGAACACCCAGGCCCCTTGATCAGCCTAGAGGGCAGCAAGGTGCCCCTGTGGTGGACTCGCTGCTGACACTGTGAGCGTGGGGATAGCCAGAATGAGAGAAAGGATGATTCAGCGCTAGATTTTAGGTCCTAACCCAGCTGTGGGCAAACTATGGCCCGTGGGCCAGATCTGGCCCATTCGGCTGTTCTGTCCGGCCCGCAGAGCTGAAAGAGTGGAGGGTTGGTTCTCTTGCTCTCCCCTCCGCTCCTTCACCAGCAGCCCAAGATGAGAGTGCCAGCGTGGTCAGGTTGCTTTTGTTCTGGCCCTCTGGTCCAGTTTAAGAACCCATGGTGGCCCTCGAGTCAAAAAGTTTGCCCACCCCTGAGACCTAACCATTCCTCTCAAAGACCTGCAAAGGAAACCCCACAGTGTGTAAGGCTGGGTGGAGAGTGGGGAAATGCTGCTGAGTGAGTCCTCCGGGCTCTCTCTTGCTCCTTCGTTCTCTACCGATGTGAAATGCTGGTCTCCGAGGGGGGCCTGGCACCCTTCGATCGAGGAGGCAGGGGATCTTCCTGCTCTGGGAACCCCGCAGCCCTGTGTGGGCATCACGGTGACAGTTTCCGGGCGCTGGGACCTGCAGGGTAAGATGGGGGGGGCTTTCATGGGGGACATTTCGGCCCCCCTACGGTATTTACTGACCAGGTGCCGAGGGAGCCCACAGGCCCCGCTGGCTCGGTCTGCTGGCGGCTGTGCTGAGGGCTTCCTCTTAGGGATCGCTCAGATCCTTGGAGACCCTGAGATGGGGAGGCGTGGGCCACGTGGCCAGGGGTCCCCCAGGTGGTCAGACATTGACGGGGGGTTCTGGGACTTGCACTCACAGCCATGTGGCCAGGAAGCCTAACCCTCCCCTCAAAATGTTAGCACCTCCCGTACCCACTTCTCTTTCCGGGAGACCCGGCTGAGCCCTGGCGGGGAGGGGGACGGGCTGGCTCACCGGCCCGGCCCGGCTCCTCTGCGCGCAGGCCCGCTCCTTCCTTAATTTAAAGCTCAGATGTGCTCAAGCTGGAGCCGATAGGGTTTCTGCGCCGGTGGAGACAATGAAAACGCATTGCTGGCATGGTTTGAATTAAAGGAGAATTTCCCGTTTTTCATAAACATTTACAGTAGTTGTGGATGCAGAGTTGAAAGGTTTAGGGTTTTGGTGTTTAATTAGAAACAAATGCCCTTTAAGGTCCTGTTAGCAAGGGCGGCGGGTCTCCGATTATTAGGATTATTCCCGTTATTTGTGCCGGGCGTTGTGATTGTGTTCCGTGGCGCCTGGTACCAACTTCCCCACGGTGGCTGTGGCTGGTGTGGTGGCGGGCAGTGGGACCCGCAGAGTCGCTGGTGAGGATCCCGACTGGGAGCCAGAGCTCTGGGTGAAGGTCCTGACTGGGAGCCAGAGCTCTGGGTCGGCTCGGGGCCCCGCCTCACAGGCTCCCTTCCTTTCCAGGGCGGTGGGAGCTAAAGGCTCAGAGGCGGAGTAGCGAGCTGCAGCCTCCCTCGCACCCCACCTCCCACCCCCAGAGAGATGTCTGCGGGCCTGGAGAACCCAGGCTGTCCAGAGGAGGCTGGCCGTGCCCCCGGGCGCAGCCCTACGTCCTGGTTGAAAACAAGGGCGGCCTGCAGCCTGCAGCACGGAGCACATGTGTGGAAACCCAGCTTCCTGGGAAGCAGCGGGAGGGGAATCACAACCGTGCAGCCTGCAGGGGCCTTTATGTTGCACTGGTGAGATTCCAAGGCTGCCCAGGCAGGAGCGGGGGAAGACAGAGCCCATCCCCGGAGCCTGAGATGCCTCCTGTTCGGGAGAGGGTGTCATCCATTCGGCGTCCCCTGCACACAGGCCTGTGTCCGCTGCCGCGGTCCTAAGAGGCCCCTCTCATCCCACCAGGCCCCGCTCTGAACCTCTGGCTTCACACCCATAACGAAAGGGCGGGGAAATGCTGAGACTCCTTCCTCCTGATGGGGTTAGGGCCAGCTCCCCTGCAGCAGTGATTCTGAATGTTTGGTGATCAAAAGGCCATCTAAGTTGCTGCATAAGCAATTGACGAGGTCAAAGGAGCGTACAGCCAGAGTGTCCTTCAGGAGGCCAGATGGAACGACTGAGGAGGACAAGGGAGGGGCTCACGCACGGGGTCGCAGGTGAGGGCGGACAGCCGGCTCGGCAGGTCCAGAAGGCTGCATTCGCGCTCAGGGCACAGACGCAGGCACGTTTGTGTTCTCTCCGCTCGGAACGCTTGAGGCACTTCTGGGAAGACAGTCAGCCTTCCCTGCCAAAGGCGAGGCTGGAGTACATGATTTCCTCCACAAAACACTGATAACAACCCTCTTCCATGACTTCAGATTCAGAAAATCTGCAAATGTGGAGAGCGGCTACAGCGTTTGGACAGAGTCAAGCCTCGGACTAATGAGAGGGCACGGTCCTCTCGTGGCTAAGCCACGTGCGGCTCCCGGCGTGGACCTGCACAGTTACAGCCGAAGGCTATGGCTGTGAGCTTGACCTTCTGGTCCGAGCCTGTGGTCCCAGGTGGCGGAGTGATGTGGGCTGCCAAAAACAAAGCCTGATGGAGTTCTCAGGTGCGTGTAATTACGCAGATTCGAAACCGGGGAGGACGTTGTAAACATCTTGACCACGCCCTTGCTTTGCCTCATGGGATCCGACTATAAAATAAAGACTCGGCTTGCAGGCTTGTCACTGTCTCTCCCTCTGAGATCAGCTATGTTCTCTTGTCTGTTTCCTTTAATTCTTCACCACCACCCCTCGACCCCCCTCGGGTTCATGAAAATGCTAATAACTTTAAAGCAGAAACTAAAAGTCGTCCAGATTCCCACCTCTTAAAAAGACAATCCCATGACTATAAGTATATTTTGGTCTTCTGCCCTCATTTTTTGTTTTAATCTTAAAAGATCAGACTCTGCAGAGGCCTGCTGCGAGGTTTGGGTGTGGGCAGCATCCTTTTCTAGCTGTGACCAGTTACTTAACCCCGCAAAGCCTCCGTGCCCTGTGTCCTCATCCGGTTCTCATGAGGATTAAGCAGAATTATTAATGCGGGGCGTTCAGCGCCGCGCTCAGTGCATTTTAATAACTTGCCATTGTTATCATCCTAAGAAAAATAGAAAAAATCTGGAAGCCCCACAATAATAACAACACAGAGTTATTAAGTTACAAAAGTCAAAACAAATGACACTCAAGTAGAGGAATGATTGCAAACTATTCAACCACTCAATACAAGAATTCATTCAGTTGGTCGCTTCTTAACCTTAGTTCCTAAATCTGTCTGACAATTAAAAAATAATTTTTTAAGGAAGAGATTCTTAGAAAGCAACAAAAAATAAGCCCCTGTATCTCCTGCCTAGAGGAAAACTTACCTAGCATGTTTCTATAGCGACAGAAATATGGCTGTGGATGTGGCATTATGGGATATATGTGCCCATGAGGCATTGCCAGAGGTCCTTTGCTTCTCTCTCTCTGTCTCTCTGTCTCTCTGTCTCTGTCTCTGTCTCACTCTCTCTCTCTCTGTCTCTGTCTCTCTCTCTCTCTCTCTCAATTTTGGGGGTGGGATAGGTTCCACCAGGCTATTTTAATAGAACAAAGTCATATAATGAACTTTTTCGCATAAAATGCATTTTTCCATGATTCAGTCACTGTACCTTGTTTACAAAGCTTGTAAAAATGGTAGATTAAATGGGTCCCTTTCTCTAGTGTGCAAACGTCCAGACTCCTCAAAGCCAGAAGAGGAGAATGAGGGGGAGGAAGAGGGAGGAGAGAGCAATAAACGGCCGGGAGAGCAGGACAGTGTAACGTGAGCATGAAAACAGTGTGTGGCTGTGGGAACTCAGAGAGGGGTTTTCTGGAGTGGACGGGGCGAGCCTTGCGGCCCACCACCCAAGCCCACTCCTGGCCAAGGTGAATGTGTGCACGGACTCACTAAGACTGTGGAAACTGTGCACACAGCAGAGCCCCACTTTCAGGCTGTGGAGGCTGGCCCCGAGCACCATGATGCCTTTTCTCCATATTTTGAGAGGCTTGATTCCTCCCAAGTCAGGAGCCTGCTCGTTGCGGTGCAGAGAACAAGGGCGTGCTTTGAAGCTGGGTAGGCTTGAGGTAAAAAGTAAATTAAGGGCTGAAACAGGTTTGGCTCAGTGGATAGAGCGTCAGGCTGTGGACTGAAAGATCCCGGGTTCGATTCTGGTCAAGGGCATGTACCTTGGTTGAGGGCACATCCCGGTGGGGGGTGTGCAAGAGGCAGCTGATTGATGATTCTCTCTCATCGATGTTTCTAACTCTCTGACCCTCTCTCTTCCTCTCTGTAAAAAATCAATAAAATATGTATTTTTTAAAAATGTAGATTGGTAGATCAACCGAAGGACTGGTATGCATGCATATAAGTACAACCAATGGACACAAAACTCTGGGGAGGGAGGGCATGTATGGGGGGGGGCAATGGTAAGCTATGTACACATATAATACCTTAATAAATTTAAAAAAATGTAGATTGGGGTATACAGATATAGGACCAGGGGGTGTGTTCCAAAACCCTTCACCAACAGGAAAAAAGAAGACAGAGAAGGAAAAGTAGGAGATGAGGGAGAAGAGGAAGGAGGTGGGGGTGGGTGGGGGATGTGAAGCAAGTGTAGCCACTTCTTGATGACAATGGATAGGGATGGGCACAGGGAGATTGTGATGCTTAATTTTATGCATCAACATGACTGGACCGTGGTGCCCAGGTATTTTCCAACATTGTTCTGGATGTTTCTGTGAAGGTGGTGATTTTTGTTGTTGTTATTTTCTTTCTTTTTTGGGGGGGTGGGGGGGTGGTGGTGAGACGAACATTTAAATAATCGGACTCTGAATGAAGCAGACTGTCCTCAGTAACAAGGGTGAGTCTCATCCAATCAGTTGAAGGCCTTAGGGGAACACAGACTGACCTCCCTGAGCAAGAAGGAATCCTGCCTGAGTCTCCAACCTATCAGCCTCTGCCATTAGATTTTAAATTCCAAGCCTCCGTCATCCTGTGAGAAAAGTCCTTAAAATGGGTCTTTCTGTCCATCTCTCTGCCTGTCTCTATCAGTCTCTACACACTCTCCTGGCTGGCTCTGTTCCCCTGGAGCCCGTGGCTACTCAGAGGCTCACTGTCTTGTTCTGTTGAGTCGTGTGGGCTGGACATTTGGAAAGCAGGTAGACCTGTGGCCAAACCCTGTCCTCATCCCACCAGAGGCGTTACTGTGGGCAAATGGCTGACCTTCCACACTCACTCTCAGGCTCCCCACCTGCAACAAGGGACCATACGTAGCACCTATTTCATGGAGTTTGGAGAGAATTACATGAGGCGATGGGTATAATGGAATTCACTTGGTTATTTAAGCTCTCATCCAACAAGTGTTTACTGTACACCACCCCTAGTATGGTAGTTATGGCACTGAATCCAAAATGATGAGACCCCCCCCCCCTCAAACAACTCAGATTTCCATGGAGGAGATGGCACTCAGTGGGATCATCACACTCCCAGACGTATACGCACAAACTGGAATAAGGAGTTTCATGCAAAGACCATGATTCTACAAGAGTTCAGAGCAAAGAAACATGACCAAGAGCGGGGTTTTCAGGGGGGCACCCTGGAGGCAGTGATGCTCGAACTTCGGGGAACAGGTGGAGCAAAGCCCTGAAGACAGGGAAGGCCTGAGGAGGGGGCGGGCGCATGAGGCCAGTGAGCTCACGGAGGCCAGAGGCGCACAGGGCCGGGCCGGGCCAGGCCGGAAGTCCTGTTGAAAAGTCTGTGAGTTTAAAGTCTGATTAGAGGCTGGTAGGCTGGGGACTCAGGCAGAATTCCTTCTTGCTCAGGGGAGGTCAGTGTGTGTTCCACTAAGGCCTTCAACTGATGGGATGAGACCCACCCTTGTTCTTGAGGACGGTCACCCTTATCTCTGAGCCTCAGTTTCCCCATCTGGAATGAAAGAGTACCTGACCTACGGGGCCTTGCAGGGCAGCTGTTGAGTGACAGTAAAATGCCATGGAAAAGGTTTCCTATTGACATCGTGTGTGTGTGTGTGTGTGTGTGTGTGTGTGTGTGTGTGTGGTGTTGGTAGTGGCTAGAAGTAGCTGCCGCTTTTCCCGTTGTTCTTGCTGCCAGGAAAAGTAGTCTCTGCCAGGCTTCCTCGGCTGTCTTGCTGCCCGCCGAGGCCAGGGCCCGGGCACTGAGCCTGTGTTAGAAAGGTGCACGGCCTGTAAGCAGCCGCCCCCCCAGAAAGCACGGCCAGCAGGCAGCAGCCCACAGGCCTCCGTCCCATGCCACTGGCTTCCTCTGGGCCCTCGGCCCAGGCACCCTTCCCTCCGAGCCTCAGTTTCCCCATCTGGAATGCAAGACTACCTGACCCCAGGGCCCGGCGGGGCAGCTGTGTAGTGACATCAGAGCTCACGAATGCAGAATGACTTTGAAACGTTACAAAGGCGCAGGGGGGGAAAGGTAAGGCGGCGTTTGCTGCGCATCTGGCTCCCACATTGTCTCGGGCGGGCGTTCTGCGCTGAGTGCAGCCTCCGAGGCGGTGGCCGGGCTCAGGGAGAACGACTGCAGATAATGAGGATAACCGGGCCTGACACTCTCCCCTGCACCCAGTCCTTCTGCAAAAGGGACCCATTTGATAGTCGGGCCACGCTGGAGGCCGGCCAGACATCGCGTTCCCGTTTCCCAGAGATCCAGCCCCGGGGCGATGATGGGGACCCAGGCCCCAGCTCCTGTCTTGAGCAGCCAAATTGAGATCTCTGTTTTACAAGTAAGTGTGGACCATGGAGTTTAAAACCCGGGACCACGTTAGAGATCAACAAATGGATTTTGATTTTTTGTTGTTGTTGTTGGCCTGCATGCACTATGTCTTAAATGTGTGATCTTATTGCCAAGATTTAAGAATCTGGTGGTTCCTGTTTAAAAATTGAGGTTTTTTTAGTTTCCCTTGAGGAATGGACAGGCTGGCCCCTGGGGATCTCCGTGTCTGAGAAGCGGCGTTGGCTGGGACGGGGCGGCGGCTGCCCTGTGTGGGTGAGGCACTCTCCCAGTGTCCCACTGTCCCCCCCACGTCCACGGTCCACGGTGGACTGCTGGTGCCCAAGTAAACACGTGTGTGTGTGTGTGATCCTCCTCTCAACCGATTTCCTCACTTGGCAGCAGGGACACTCACCCCAGAGAGGCCACGTGACCCATTAAAGGACCCACAGCTTTTGGATGCGAGGCTTGGCACAGAGAGAGTTGGGGTGCCTTCACTCCTGGCTCAGAACCCCAGTCACCTCCCGGCTGGCACACTGGCAAGACTCCCTCGTGGCCACTTCTTTTCTGTTCTTGGCTTCCCTGCCCAGAGGAGAAGGACGCAAATGTGGCAGATGGGGGGACGGGAAAGTCAGGAGTAAGTGTGTAGACACAGCTGAGGGAGAAAAGTCCACGTCACTTACGCCCAGAACCCAAGTCAGTCAACAGTATTTAACCCCTGTATCTCCTGAAACGATGAACAAAGCTATTGATGGGCAGCGGACTTCCTAAGGACTTACTAGCACAAGGGTGACCCCCAGGAGGAAAATGGGCGCGTGTCCAGGGGGCACTGCTGTGCCGTGCGGGGCCCTCCCCACGCGGCCTGCTTGCAGAGGACCGATCTCCTGTGGGTGCTCACATCGGCCCGGGCGGTCAGGCACCTGGATCTGAAATCCTGCATTCTGTATTCAGGCCCGGCCTCCCGTTATCTGTGAAATTGGCCACGAGCTGCTTCCCGGCCCCACTGCAGACCCATCAGGTCCTCCTCGGGCATCCCATCCTGGCCGAGGCCTCACAGACCTGAGGGTCCCCGTCTAGCCCAGTCCTCCAGAACAGGAAGCTCTGGGCGGGGACCCAGGAGGACTGGCGTCTTTTCCAGCCGCGCCCCAAGGAACCCAACCCTGTGTGTGACCCAGGTCTCAGCCTCACGCGCTGCAGAGGGGCGTAGAGAAGACCCCCTTCCATAGCACAAAGCCTCGGGCTGACCACTCCTTTGGCTTGACCGGGACCCGCGCCCCATGCCCAGCGCCTGCAGCATCCGGCCTCAGGCCTGCTCCCTGTGGAGGCCGCTCCGCCCGGGGTCCCTCCTCCCTCCGGCTCGGGGAGCTCCTGGGGATGGAGCGAGGCTCTCCTGCCTCGGAGGGGCTGGTGCGCTGCCCCCGGAGGGAGCGTTCATCTTCATTATTCCCAAAGAGGAGCTGCTGGGGCAACAATGAGACATTTTATGAGAAAGAAGACCTTAAACTGGTTTTCATTAAAGGGGGCTTGATGGAGGCGAACCGGAAACATCCATTGGAGCAATGGCAGCCTTTCAAAGCCCCCCTGCAGAAACGATAAGCTATAAAAACAAATGGCCCAGCAACAGAACAAAAAACAAGGCTCCGGGAACATTTGCCGGCAGCAAGCACAGCCGCTGGGCCGGGCCCTGCCTCTCGGACACCGAACCCTTGGGACCAGGCCGACCCAGAGCGCAGGCAAGCCGGGTGCTCCCCCCTCCCGGGACGGTCAGCGGTGGGGGGCTGGGCAGAAACAGGGCCAGGCGAGTGGGGCGAGGCTCCCAGCTGACAGCTGAATGACCGGGACAGGAACAGCTAGCATGGGCCTGGTGCCAGGCACCGAGAGCCCTCTGCCTGCGTCCGGCCACCTCCTGACTCTCCGCCAGACGTGCGCCATCATCCCCTTTGGCAGTAGAAGGAACAGAGGCTCCGAGACGTCGAGAATGGAAAACACGGACTCAAACCCTCATGCCATGGGGAGCGCCCCCGCCACCTGTGAGCCCGCCTCCTCTGAGGAAGTAAGTGTGGACCCACACTGGCTCTTAGGCCTCAGGAGAGTCTCAGAAATAACTGAGCCCAAAGTTCTCATGTCCCATATCAGCTGGAGTGACAGCTGGGGGTGGGGAGACTGCTCTCGGGGTTTCAGAGACCTGGGCACACTCATGCTTCTCTCTCTCATTGCTCACTGGCTGGCTGTGCTTAGCTGGTTCCGAGCCCCCACTGAGCCTCAGTTTTCTAATCAATGAAATGAAGAGTGTCACTGTGATAGTTAAGTAAGATTCATTCTAAAATGTTCATCGAGAGACGTCTACGCCATATATAGCAGTGACCAAAATAGCCCAACCTCCCTGCCCTCGTGGGGCCTGGAATCTCGTGGAGGAGACAGACATTGAGTATGAGCAATAAAGAAATGATGTCCGAATGTGAGAAGGCGGTGTAAGCGATGGAGGAAAATGCAACCCAGAAGAAGGGGCGAAAATGCAACCCAGAAGAAGGGGCGGGGGTGGGAGTGAGGAGCAGCCTTACAGGTGTGACCAGGAGGGTCTGGTTGAAATGTTGTTAGGTAGAGCAGAGCCTGGGCAGAGGTGAGGAAAGGGTGCGCTGGCAGCGGCGCCAGCCTGGTCTGGATGGAGCAGCCCCGAGACCAGGAAGCGCCCTGCGCAGCCCACAGCCCCTGAGTGCCTGCTGCCTCTGTTGTTCCTGTTTTCATCACATTCATCAGCAGTGGAGCCCCACCCCCACCTGAGGCTTCTCCTACCGCCTTCCCCAGGGAGGAGGGGGTGCTGCCCGGCTCCGGCCCCCTGGGTCCCCACTTCCTGCTCTGCCTTCCTTCTCTCCCTCCTCTTCTGAAAGAATTCTGAGGGCCTCTGTGTGTGCTCAGAGACCCTAAGGAAGGCACTGGAATGGGGTGAGGAGACACATGGCCCCCTAAACGGGATTCTCTAGATCCCCGGCCTGATGGATTCCTCCTGGAACAGGGGGCTCCCAGCTCCCCAGCCCTGCTCTGAACCAGAACCCAGAAGCCTGGGCTATGCTTCTTATAGAATGACAAGAGGGCCCCGCCTAGTGGATCCTACCTTGGTGCCGCGGGCATGAGTCCATCTCTCATCCGCCGTTCTCCATGGGACGCCTCCTCTTCATCCATTCTCTGTCCCGTTTCTGCTCCATGTGACACACAGAAACTCTCTCCTGGAGGCAGTGGTTTGCTGGTGCCGAGTGTTCCTTGGAGAAGAGAGTTGCCAGTGGGAGAAAGTTGTCCTTGGCTCCCACCGACAGGATGCCCTGCTCCTCAGATGCTCAGGCCTGGTGCCCTCTGTGACCTGGCCCCCTGCCCCCAAGCCCGCAGCCCGAGCCTGCACTGCTTTGCAGAAATGCAGCAGGACATCTGGGCCCTCAGCATGTCCTCCGGCTCCCTACTTCTCACCATGCCCTCCTGGTCCCTCCCCGGCAGTCACAGAATAGGATCTGGAGTTTGGAGTGTGCTCGGGGAGGCTGTGAGACTGGAGGACAGGAGCCCTGTGAGGAGGCTATGTGGGAGTCTAGGACAGAGACATGGCAGCGGTGACAGTGAGGATGAGAAATAGGCACCTTTTCCCAGAGGCATTCTGAAGATGAAAGAGGCTGGGCTTGGCGACTGGGGAGGTGAGAGAGGAGAAGTCCTTTGGAGGAAGCACTCCTACAGCCATAAAAGTGAAACCAGCCATGCAGAGGAAGGTGCAGGACAATGGACCAGAAAAGCAGGAGCTGTCCTGTGCTGTGTGGCTTGAATATGGCAATGACAACCGCAAAAGCATATACCTGTCGTAAAGACTAGCATGGGTGTCCAATGCAACGTCTGGAACTAATCACAGCCTTGGGCAAGGCAGTTAAACTTCCTGAGATGTATCTTGTCATTTGCTTGATGGATATTTCTAATCTCCTAGGGTCCTTTGAGGATCGGACCTGAGCATAACCACAGCACTAAGATGCTTTGTACATTGCTGTGTTGAGTGATGGTCATTATTGTGTTGTCTCCCCCCACTCCCTACTCCACTCTCCTTGCCCCAGTAAGGGTCTCAGAAGTGGTCCCTTGACTTTAAAATGACTTCTAGAACAAATTTAAGGAATATCAAGCAAGGAGCCAGCATTTGGCAAATGTTTTGAAATTCAGATGTACCCGAGTGACTCTGATACTGAGAGGAAAACAACCCCTAAGGGACAATTCATAGAGGGGTTGGTATGGGGGTGGGGGAAGACGGGGACCTGGTAGGTGGGGAAGGCCTGACCTCTTCACAGCCAGAAGCAAAGGGTGGATGTGGCAGAATTGGGCAGGGGGAGGGGAACAAATGGCACATCCGTCACTGATAAAAGGCTGTCGTTGAGGCCCAATAAACCCAGTAGCTGGTCACCAGGCCAGATGTGTGAGTGGGAAGGTGGCCTCTTTCCCATCTGCTGGGCACTAGCCCAGCCCAAGCCAGAAAGCCTTGGAGCTCAGGAGGGGGTCTGGATCTAATGGGGAGGCTGAGACCTGGGGCTTGGAGGACCGAGAGTCCCAGACGGGTCTGGTGGTAACCAAAGGCCCAAGTCACTTGCTAAAGAAGCCTCTTCCCTGCCCGAAGTTCCTGCTGTGTAGACCCCACCGCCCAGCCTTCCCCAACCATTGCTGACGGGATGGGGGTTGGCTACCTCATCACCGGGATAGTGGCCTGCAAACTGGCTTTCCAGGAACTGATGAAATGGGCCAGTCAGGCTCTTGTCCTTGGGCATATGAATTGAGGAGAGAGAGTGGATTCGCAGTGAGAAGTAAGGATGAAAGGTTGGCGAGGCAAGAGAAACCAGGGCAGCCATGATGTGCAAGCTGAAGTTATGAGGTTGCAGAACAAGTGAGGTCCCAAACTGGGTCAGCAGGGACATTCAAAAGGCACAGAGACACAGCAGTAGAGAAGAATTTCATGCTATCCCCGTTCCTGGCGCTTCTCCAGCCCTCTGGACCAGCAGCATCCTTCCCCACAGTCCTCAGTCCCAATGCTTCTCCAGGCCCGCTGGACCAGCAATGTCCTTCCCCAATCTCCTGTTTTTCTCTATTTAGCTGAAGTGCCTCCTTGACTCTTCCAACCAAAATTGGCCTCAGGCTGCATCACCTACATGCCCCACCATCCCGGTCTTCTCCAAGGGAAGGGAAGCTGGAGGGAGGCCAGCCTCCAGCCCGCCGAGGCAGGGCGGCCTTGTTTATACCGCACTGGAGCTGAGTCGGGGAGCACAGCAGTGACCTGGCCACTCACTCATCTTTACGAGAACGTCCCCCACATGGGAGCCTTCCCTTTTCATCAGGATGTTTTTCTTGATGTCCGGCCGAAGCATTCCCATCTTTTATTTCTTCCTATTAGTCTAAGCTCTGGCCCTCGATGTTTCTGGCTGATATGAACCCTGTCTCCCTGCAGCTCTCCCTCAGAGTTCAGATTTTTGACTGCTTACGCGTGGACAGCCCTTTGCTATTTCTCTCCTCCCAAACAACTCCTCATCAGCCTCTGTTGTTTTCTCAGCCTTGCTCCCCCATTCCTCCCAGAGACGGAGGTCTGATGGAGTTCAGGGACAGATGGAAGGACAGATTAGACACAGCAGGCACAGGAAGTCAGCAAGGCAGGCCCGGAGAGGGGGGACCCTCTCCAGCTTGCAAAGTATACTAGTAACTGGGGATATAGACACTTTGAGCAGATATGGGACCTAGGAGATCACCCAATGGCCAAAGCCCAGGAGGAACCCCTCTAGAGCAGTGGTTCTCAACCTCTCTAATGCCTAGACCCTTTAATACAGTTCCTCATGCTGTGGTGACCCCCAACCATAACATTATTTTCGTTGCTACTTCATAACTATAATTTGGGGGGTCACCATAACATGAGGAACTGTATTAAAGGGTCAAGGTATTAGAAAGGTTGAGAACCACTGCTCTAGAGGGTTTTTCCTAAGGGACAGAAGCCGAGAGTCACCGTCTATGATTAAGTAGGAAGACCAGCTGCTTTTCTGGGTGGAAATAGGATGCAAAAGGAAGATAAATACTGGCCACAGTAGAATCCATTAGAAGATTTGAAGAAGTCTTTGAACATTCCTTTTGGTGTCAGGGAAGAGATATCGGGTCTGCTGTTAGACAAGGTGTAGGTCCCCTTGAAGTTGACAACAACTTAGATGAAAAAGGTGGCCCATAGAAGTTATCAGTGAGAAGAAGCAAGTGAGAAAATGATTTGGGTGCACCATCTTTTTTTTTTTCTTCCCTGTTCTTGGCTATGTCACTGCTAGAGTAAGTCCCTGGGGAAGTAGAGTTTGTTGGCATCATGGAGTCATTGAGCATAGTGTTTTCAAGGGATGACAGAGAGAGAGAGAGACAGAGACAGAGACAGAGACAGAGACAGAGACAGAGACAGAGATAGAAAATGGATTTTGGTCCTGATATCACCCATAGTTAGGAGTCAGAAGATATTTGCTACAGATGGCATTACTCTTCTCTCTCATGGCTGGTGTCACCAATACCTCCCAGCTCTTTTCACTGAGCCCTGGTGAGTAGAGTTCACTAGGCAGCTAGGGCCAGCTCATGGCTAGATGAGCACTCTTAGATGAAACCTATTTGCCACCTTCGGCAGTGTCCTCTCTGATGCAGTCTTCCAGTCTTCGATTTAGCGGTAAAGGGGCAAAGAGAGTGGTGACCCTGTTTAACTGTACTGAAATGATCCAGAATTGATGTATCCTGAAGGCTGTAGAGGAGAGAATCTGGCTCCATCATATACAGGCCTTGTGATCTTGGATAAGTTAGGTTTTCTGACTCTCAATTTCCCCAACTATAAGATGGGTTCTAAACTATTGACTTAAGCAGGATTACTGGGAAGAGCAAAGTTGGTACTTGTCATTGCTTTTCACCACGCCCACACAATGGTAGGCCCTCAGCAAAGGGTAACTTGGAAACCCTTAAAAGTCTTTCAAGACTGCCCTCTGGACTTCGTGTGTTTGGAACTGGGCTGACTCAAACAGCAGTGGCCTGGCGCATGAGCGCATTGACCTGTCTGTTTCCAATGTTTGTGAAACGAATCAGGGCACAAACATTCCTGCGTGGATTATTATCTGGAATCTAAGGAGAGCCTTTGTCTGGTTTTCGAGACAACCCATCCTGTGTAGACACTTAGCTGCACAATTCTTGCATTCTGTCGATGGTATGTGCTGAGAAATGTCCGATTCTCATGTTGGAGACGGCAACATAAAGATGTGAAAGCTCCTCTTGACGGACCATTAAACTGTCTTGTGAATGTTTCTTCCCAGAGATAATAGATGCACAAGCCAGATAAGAACCAAGAATGGGAATGGCCATGCCTACCTTTTACCTACAATGCAAAGGCCTGGCTCACCCTTTAGATTCCCCACCACCAGGGCGGGGAGGCAGGGTCCGAACCCCAGCCAGCACCTGGCCTGACTCTCACCACAGCTGTGGTTTCGCTGGGACCTGAGGGGGAGCGGGGAGTATTTTTGGCTGGCGTAAAGTCTGTAAAAGTAAGTTGTTTGTCATCTTAATTTTTTTTTAAAGCATGGAATTTGAAGCTCTGGCCAAAAAAATTAGCAACCTTGTACATCGCATGTGGCTTGCATAACAGATGGTGGTCTGGGAGGTTGATATTTTTCAAAAGTTGATGACTTCACCGCTTGATGTCCTAAATGAAGTTGTTTTCTATCAGATAGCATTTCAGGAATGGGGGACTTTTGATCAGGAGGGAGACCTGAGCCGAACCCAGACTTGGGACCTAACTTATCTGAGTTTCTGAAATTCCCTCCCGAGGAAAATTTCAGATATGTCATTATGTATATATGTATTGGCTTCTGCATATCTGCACCTCTTGCCTTCTTGGTAGGGAGCGGGAGCCAGGCTCTCAGAAGAGAAGCTGTTATCTGAAGGTCCCCCCGCCCCTCCCACCATGGGCCTAGGTGCCTCCCAGAAACAGCATGAGCTTTGCATAAGCATTTGGTCTGTGGGGTGCTGGTCTGAACTGACCTTGCTCTTTACAAGAACAAAGAGGATTCTTTCCCAGAGAAGAGGATTTTGACTTTAAAAGCAGCCATTCACTGGCACGGCCTTTGTGTGGCTGTGGCTTTGAGTGTCACTCCCAGGAGAATAGGATAAAGAATGTTAAAGCTGGGAGGCACCTTCCAGATACAGGGCTTCACCTCCCTCCCTCGTCTTACAGACGGGAAACCTAAGCCCGCAGATAAGAAGGCACGTCCTGCACTCCAACGGCACATCTGAGGCCACGCTTTCATTAACTCTTAGATTCTCCCCTCCCCAGTGGCTACCTCTTATGCCAAGTCCCCAGCCTCCTCCGCGCTCGTATTTTGTAGCAAGGTTAAGCCTTCAATGGCACCAACCCACTCCTAGCGCTGTCTGGAGTATTCCTACCGAATGGAGCTAGCATCGGCCAGAGCAGGGAGTGGTCTGAGTGCTCCGGGGACCCCTCCTCTGATGAAAGGCACCCAGTCTCCAGGTGCACGTCACCCCAAGTGCACCCTGCCTTCTCACCTCTAACGTGCCATCTTTTAAAGGTGCCGCAGAAAGGCACACTGACTTAGCCTGACCAAGGACTTGAAGACCATCCGGCCTATGTCTCAATGCTATAGTCCCATCTCTCGGGGAGGGCATCAGTGAGAGCCAATCCACAGGGCACTGGCTGGGAAGGCAGCCACCCACCCTCCTCTTCTTCCAAGACCCCTAAGATGGCCTTGGGACCTGAGCAAATCCTTTCATCTTTCTGGGACTCAGTATCTTTATTTATAAGGTATGGGGCTCCATCAGCGTTTCTGAGAGTGTATTCTGAGGAATACAGGTCCCACAGAACCATAAAAATTTTACTTAAACACACACACACACTCTCTCTCTCTCTCTCTCTCTCTCTCTCTCACACACACACACACACACACACACACACAAAACACCTACAAATTTCCCAGGGATGTATTAAATCAGTATTATTTATTAAAAATAAGTATTTTTAAGTATCTTTAATTTATCTCAATAAACATCACTTAAGTATTCTTTTTAGAAAATCACATTAATGTGGCCAATTCTGAATGAAATAAAATGTTGTTTTATTGCAGGACTTATTAGAGCCTTAAATATGGAAATGTGCCTTGGAACACCTCCAAGCGCAGATGAAATACACACTATCTCTCAAATGGATTTGGCCACAGGCCTGGTGAAGTCAGGTGCCCTGCCTCAACTTGACAGACACGGGATAGCCCATCCCGCCCTCCCTGCGGAGTTCTAGCACTGGGCTGCTTTTTTCCCCCCCACTCTTCCTCAATATGCCTAGTAGCTCTGTTTTCTAAAATAATAGATGGACCCACTTCCAGGTTTTTCTCTCTCATTATCAGTGTGATTCTGTTTGCGTTTTCTCAGCTTATGTTTTTTCAGATGCAGAAAATTATGTAATTAGCTGTGAGGTCTCAGGCCATAATTTGGGAAACATTTCCCACTTAAATTAAAGGCTTTGCCTGCCCACCCAATCCGTAATTGTGTGGATCTTTCAAAACTCTCCGCTGGCTTCATTTAATTGTTAAACATTAATTTAGTGGGGGGAAATCTTCAAAGAAGAGGTAGAGGGATAGAGGAAGCATGGCTGGTAGGACAAAATATTAATAGGCGGTTAAAAGCAAAACAGTAATTCTTCCCGTCTAAGCTTGCAGCCTTTGGTCGGTGGAAAAGAAACACTCGGTTATTCCAGGATTAGATAGGTTTCATTGACTTAAAATGACCTAAAAGCAGCCAGAGGGAGGGGTTTACTTTGTCTTTGTTTTTTTGCCCGAGGAGACAGACAGAAAGGAAAACAGGGTTTTGTTTTTTAAATCTGAAAATGCCCTTTTCTGTGAAGGTTTCCAAAAGCATTTGTTAACTCTCTTTGACAAAGATTAAAAAAAAAATTGAAAGAGAAAAGTCCCAGTTTGCCAGCAGAGTTGCTCGTATCGCTGTTTAGTTCCACAGACTCCAGCCCCATCCCCAGTGCAAGGAAGGACGCGCCGCAACTTTTGGGGCATCTGAGTTGAGGCTGGAGATGTGTGGGGTTGCCATGGTGATTGCTGTCAACAAAGGTTACCCCTGGTGGAACCTCTTTGGCCCCGTGACCCTCACACAGAGTTGGAATAATAGACTGTGTAAGTGGCTTCTGCTCTGCAAATAGAGACAGGGCTGGAAATCAATTATTAATGAGCTGGGTGACATTGACATTCATCCACATTTAATAAGCACAGCCTGGCAACCGGAGGAGAGTTGGGTTTTGCCCAGCAGTCCCACGGGTTGGTAGGGAATTCAGAAAAAAAAAAAAAGAGAAAGAGCTAGGGACAGAAACCCAAAGGGAAAGAGAGGATGGTCTGTCTGCAGTCACTAAACAAATTTTAATTAGTATTTAGATTTCTCTGCTTGACATTTCTTTTGATACCTGTTTTTATACTAAAAGAACTCAAGGATTTGACAGGCTGGTCATACACAGCATCTCCGCCCTACTGCCTCCCACACACCTACCCGAGAGACACACCCAAGGTGCTCGGGCTCCCCCCCAATTTAAGAGGGGCATGCAGTGTTCTGCTAGACCCGTGGTCGGCAAAGTCATTAGTCAACAGAGCCAAATATCAACAGTAGGACGATTGAAATTTCTTTTGAGAGCCAACTTTTTTAAACTTAAACTTCTTCTAACGCCACTTTTTCAAAATAGACTCACCCAGGCCATGGTATTTTGTGGAAGAGCCACACTCAAGGGGCCAAAGAGCCGCATGTGGCTCGGGAGCCACAGTTTGCCGACCATGGTGCTAGACTAAATAAGCAGGGCTGCATTTGAGGTTCGAAAGCCCATTGTTTGTTGGGGGGGGGGGGGAAGCTCCTTTGCAGAAAAGTAAAATTCGAATGAAACATAACAACAGAAAGAGATGGTGAGGTCTGTCTCCACTGTGTGTGTTCTCCTTCAGAAGCATCAGGACTCTGGTCTCTAAGGCTTTCTGCGGGAAGTGCTCTGCTTTGTCTTTCTAATTCTTTCAAGCTCTGAAAGAGCCCCAGCCTGCATCCCCATTGACCTGGAGGCTCACCCAAAGGCAGGCGCAGCCTGTGTGAGAGGAAGGGCCCTTGTTCCATGTTAAATATGCCTCTTCTCTTAAATGGTTGTCTTGGAACCACTTCACAGATTGGTAAGCCAGCACCTGAAAGAATGAGCCAACCAGGAAGCTTGCTCAGCTGACCTTTGCATGACAAATGCAGTCCAACCTGCACCTCCCCTCTGCCCAGACTTCATGGGGTCTCGGGGCTGGCATTTCACCCTCTGATATCGCTCCTTGGGGAAACTGCCCTCCGCATCCACGCTCCAAAACTGCCCCGGCCTCTCCGCGTATTCTTTCAGTGCATGTCATTCCAGACGTTGATTGCTCGTGGCACCAGCATGGCAGGGAAGAGAGATTCCCCAGGGACATGTGACTGCCGGCACACAGGTCTCCAGCGACTTACCCGTGGGGAGCCCACCTCCCAGCGTGCTGACAAAGGAGGCCGAGGTGCTCCCGGAGACTGGAGTCAATTAGAGGCTAGGGCTCGGGAAAAGCCATGCTAGCATCTCCCTTTTTAATCTGGACCCTTGCTTTACCTTTTGATATTCTAGACGCTTTTCTTTTGCCCTCTGTCAGCGCAGAATTTCTGAAGGTGACTGATGTCTCAGGTCAATAATTACATGTGGCAAAAGTTCTTAAGCTACAGGTTTAGATGCCTCTAATTTCAAGGCAAAAAGCTTGAGGTTTCACAGTCTCTTCCGGTAGGGCTGAGGCACTGGGCAGAAGGGGCGGGAGCCAGCAGTAGCTGCCAGAGCAATGGAGGGCCTACCTCACTGCTGGCAGGATCTCCTGACATTCGAGTCTGGAGAATAGGGGCTCCCCCTCCAGCCACTGCCCACACCCTTGTGGCCCCTTCACAGGAGGCAGGAGGCTCAGATTCATTGCTACTAGCATAAACTTCATGCACTTTCTATATTTCACACGATGTCCATTTATGACTTCAGCACCTCAGACAAAGACTGATACATTTGGCCGAAACTGGTTTGGCTCAGTGGTAGAGCGTCGGTCTGCGGACTGAAAGGTCCCGGGTTCAATTTCGGTCAAGGGCATGTACCTTGGTTGCGGGCACATTCCCGGTGGGGGGTGTGTAAGAGGCAGCTGGTTGATGTTTCTCTCTCATCGACGTTTCTAGCTCCCTATCTCTCTCCCTTCCTCTCTATAAAATATCAATAAAAATATATATTTTTAAAAAACTGATACATTTGGATTCCATAAGACCTTATCCCAAACCCTACAACAAGGCAGCTTAGTCAATCAACACATATTTGGTGAGCACACCTGTGCACTGGGCACGGTGCTAGGATGCAGTGGTGGGCTGTGCAGACCCGGTCCCTGTCCCCCAACAGCTCTCAGTGGGGCTGGGAAGGCCAGGCAGATACATGTGGGAAGTGCCAGGAAGGGGGAGGTGGGAACGGGGCCTTGGGAGTAGGGGTGAGGGTCACCTGACTCAGACCAGGGACTCAGGAGGAGGAGCCACTGTCTACCCTGAGACCTGGAGGGGGAGTTGTAGTCTGTCAGGTGCTAAGGAAAGAAGAGGCCGGAGCGGAGTGGAGGCAGCTGGGACGGGCAGGAAGTGGGTGAATTGGCCTCAGGCCTTTCTCCTGAGAACAGTGAGGAGCCGCTGTAGCTCTTACAGGAGAGAGGGCTTCATGCCTCTCACTCTGGCCGCACTGGGGACAGTGGATTGGAATTTGGGGCTTTAAGCTATTGTTTTCTTTTAATAACAAAGGGATGGAGAGGCTGTGGGATGGGGGAGATGGTCCCAACCCTTTCCCCGGCCATGGGACTGAGAGGGTATGGACAGCCCCGTTCATGTGACAGCATCACACATGATGAAGCTACATTCTCAGAACGCTGGGGTGAGTTACAGCCACGCGTCCCCCAGGCTGACTCAGAGGCTGGACGGCAGTCGCTGGATTCCTTGGGGACACACACATTTCCACCCTTTATGTCTTCCATCATGTTTAACTGTTTTCTCTCCAAAGCCTTGGGGGCCACACTATTCCATTTGGGTCCCGGTTCTCAAGGGCCTAGGGACCTCACGTCATTGCTTGGCACTAACCTAAGGTTGTAGTCTGACTCCAAGAATAAGAGTGAGCGTTTGATTGAGACTGGAAATAACACCTGCTACTGTCTGTGGAGCTGTGGTTTTGCCCCAGATTCTGTGATAAGTTCTCTAGTTCAGGTTTTCAGCAAGTCCTCCCACCTGGTACCCAGTGCATCCTCTCTAGGTGCAGAGGAGGAAGAAACGGGGCTTTGATAGTGTAACTTGCCCAAGGCACCTGGAAGTGGCAGAGCTGGGGTTCAAACCCAGTGCTTGTAGAGGCTACGTTCTTTTTAAAACAAATATTTTTATTGATTTTGAGAGAGAGAGAGAGAGAGAGAGAGAGAGAGAGAGAGAGAGAGAAAGAGATCAATGTGAGATTAGAGCATCAATCGGCTGCCTCCTGTACACCACCTACTAGGCACATGCCCTGATAAGGGATTGAACCAGCAACTTTGTGGTGCATGGGAGATGCCCGACCAACTGAGCCATGCCGGCCAGGGCAAAGCCATATTCTTGACCAGCTCACTGCACCACCACTCACCCACTGGGTGACCTACCCTCTCAGGGTTTCACCTGTACATTAACAAAATCATACAGAACTTTTAGTTCCTAAGAAATTGTAAAAAAAGAACCTCAAAACATAGAAGAGAGACAATTCCAAGTTCTCTGGGAGGGAGTGTGGGCATATGAGCAGGACCAGTCCTGAGACACACCTCCTCCCAGGAGGGTCACACACTTTGTTGTAATGTTAGCTGCTCTGCACACCGGGCAAAGGGTGGAAACTGCCTCTGGGTCTCCTCTCTGTTCCCCTCGCCCCCGGCTTCTCACCCTACCGCCTATCTTCTGCTCTTTGGTTCCTTTGCCTCCTCTTGATAACATACATACAGAGAGTAGGATCGGAATTGGGATGGGATTATGGTCACCCACCAAAAAGGGTGGTGGTGAGGGTTAAATATCAAAATACACGGCTGTGCTCAGCCCGATGTCTGGCCCAGGGCACTGAACCATTGGTGGTTCCTAATAGGACTCCCATGGAAACTGCCCTTACCAGGAAGGACATAGAGGGGAGACGAAGGGCATTTGAGGAGTCCTGAGCCTGGTTAGAATCTCCGGTCCCGTGCTTCCCCCTCTCCCTGCCCCTCACCTGGGTTTGCAGAATCCCCGGAGGAGGCGCTGTTTGTCCGTGGCCTCAGCCTCCATGCCTAGGAGGCCTGTCCACTTTGGTTGGTGACTCCCCTGCCAGACTTCACTGTGTCCCCTGATGGACACATCTTTCACTGACCAAGAAAGAACCCCATCAGGTGAGAAATGTACTTTGGGGAAACGGGCCTTCCTTCCGACCTTGACCATAGGCCAAGGCCATATTCTAGCCAGTCCTATCAGCTGGGAAGAAAGGTGTCATATGTGTGTATGTGTGTGCGTGGCATCTTTCCTGCTCCATGGTGAGCCATGTGAGAGCAGGGCCCCCATAACCTCCACACCTGGCACCTGTGGGGGGTTAGTGAAATGTTCTGGAATGAATGCAAAGGTGCAACGGTGACCTGAGAGCACCCTCAGGAGTGGAAGGCACGCACGCCACCTCTGTGTCCCTGAGGAGGGAGTGAGCTTGGCAGGGACCCACAGGCAGGCCCGGTTTGGCCCTGGCTCCGTCACTCAACACCTGTGCGACCCTGTATGCGGACCTGTTAGGTCCTTGGTCCAATACCTCAAAGCAGCATGAGAAGAGCACGGCCTTAAAAGGAACCGGGAGAACTGATGAGTTCTTGGCGTTTGGTTTGTGCTCAGTGTAAGCATCATCATCCTTATCACACTCGAGAGAGTAGACGGAGAGGTTTGTTGGCTTGTTTGTTTGAGGGATGGGTCCTACTGACTTCTGTCCTCAGTACTAGCTCATGTCTAGGACATAAGAGGACACCCTATTGCAGGTGATGTTTGTCATGATAAAGGGAAAGGAATGATATTGGCTCGGTCCTTGAGTCAGAGGGAGTGACCCGTACAGCTGGAGGCGCCCGCCCAGATCAACACATTACAAAGTTGAGCAATTTAACTCTGGTCGCCCTGTGGGTTCATGTTGAAGCTGGGACAGGGACGCAGGCCCAGGAACGGTTAGACACTAGCCCTGTGGTCCTTCCATTCACGAGGAAGCTCCTGGAAGTCCCAGTTACTTTGAAATGACCTCATAGAGATCAAGAGCTGCCGTGGAGGGGTGCTGGGCCCACACAGTGCTCCGGAATGGCCCCGGGGTCTTGGGCCGAAGCAGCCCGGATACAGGACACCAGCATGCCGAGGCTGCAGCCCGGAGGACAGTGCCCTGGGCTTTATTTGCCAACCCTTTTACAAGCTTGTTTAATGACTGTGAAATTTCCAGGCCTCGCATTCAACAAGTGAGCGGAGCCCCGCAGGTTTGCTTTGTGCCTTAGAACTCTTTCAATACCTCGTTGATGCTGCCGGAGAAAGCGAGAAGAGGGGCATTGTGTCCTGTCTTCACCGGTGGCTCGGGGAAAGCCGGGCTTTCTAGGAAAGGCAGGGGAAGCGGTCTCTATCCCTGAGCGGGAAGCGGGGGCCTGGCTGAGCGGTCCCGTCAGCAGGTTGAAATCAGGGGGAGAATTACCTCCTCTCCTGACTAGATCATGAGCGTGGGTGATTTGTGCCTGCGGTTATACGCCAGGCCCCCCTTTATCATCTTCTTCAAGGGAACCGAGCATCTTTGGGGACCTCGCTGCGCTCTGACATTCTGCTCGCAGGAAGTCGAGAGTCATTACGATGAAAAATGGCAGCAGCGACGCAAATGCACATGAGGGGCAGGCCGTGGGCTGAGCAAACACATTCATGTTCAAGGGGCAAGGGGAGGGGGTGGCTTGTCATGTGGAGGGATTGGCTTCCTTTCCCCAGAAGCTACTCCCAGTGGCTGCTTTACAAGCTGGGAAACACTGTGCTTGCTTTGGCAGGGGTTCCCGCTTGCAACTCGAGGGTTGCATCAATTAATTCCAAATTGTGTTGGTAAGCGATGGGAGTCTTGCCTTCCGGAGAGTTAGTGCTCCTTAAAGATACCCTGGCTAGCGCGTCCAGCCCGAGGAGTCAGGCCCCGGCCCCCCGAGTGGATTATTCCCTTACCATCAGGCCTTTCCTCCTGGTTCCCTCCATGGCTCCGCTCCCCTCACCTGTGCCTCTATCGAGGTGAAAATCTAGTCAAAGGAATGCAAGGGCAAAGTGACTTGGAAAAAATCAGAGCAGGGTAGGACTCAGAAATGCAACATACTGAGGTTCCCCGAGCAGACTTCACAGGTCACTCGGGCTCTGGAGCCCCCTGTGATGACCTCGCAGTCAAACTATCCCTTTGTAGTCCCGTTAGAATCCAAACTCTGCTCACCTGTGAGCTAGGAAGGTGTTCTGGTGGGAGCAGAGCCCACCCCACCGGCAACCTCTGCCTGCAGTAGCTATGCATCATTGCTCCCTTACTCAACACTTGGGTTTGATTTTCTAGGGAAGATCAGCCAAGCGTGGGCGCTCCCTTCTCTCCATCCTTTCCCTCTCACCCCTGCTCTGGAGGCCCCAGCCTAACGCAGGGAGACAGCGTGGCTTTTGATGCCAATCATCTTGGGTTCCTGCAAGATCTTGGGAGCTCTGAGCACAGGGAGGTGAGCGGAGGGAGAGAGGAGGCTGCTGTTATTATAGACATTTCAGGAGATGGCTGTGCTGCCCTCCACTCCCAGGGCACCAGGGCCCGATCAAGATGGGGAGGACACATGTCAGAGGCTTTGGCCACACACGGGGACCAGTCGAGGACGGCCCGGGCCAAATCCAGCCTGCCACCTATTTTTGTTTTATTGGATCACAGCCACACCCATTCATTTACTTACTGTCTTGGGGCTGCCTTCATGCCACAATTGCAGAAGAGAGTAGTTGTGACAGAGACCATAAGACCCACAAAGCCTAAAGTATATGCTCTCTGACCCTTTACTAACTTGCCAACCCCCGGCCCACACGACGGTTTTCACAAACCTGTAAATCCTCATGCCCCCGAGTAAGTTGTCCTTGGTTTGGGATCAAATAAGATGGCAGAGGCAGCTCCGTTCTCAAATTGCGGGCAAACCACTCCCACACACATTCGCTGCTGAGTCATTCATTCAAGGAATGTCTTGCCCTGAGATATTATTACCAATGTCATCATCTCCGTAGTCCTTCCCCGGAGGAACTCCCAGGCTATCGGCCACCACGACTACTATCGAGAAGAGAGACACTTCTGGCAAATCGGTAGGAAATGGTAAAATGCTTAAAGCAAGACAAATCTTTTTATTCTCATCTAGTCCAGTGACCTCGTTTTACAGATGAGGAAACCGAGGCTCAGTGAAGGGGGGAGTCTTGTTCCAAAGTGACACGATGAGTTCATGGCAAGGTTGGAACTAGAATGCTACTCTCCCAGGCCAGGGATCCGAGACCTCAATAGACAGCTGCATTACTTCTGCTGAGTCCTCTAAACCAGAGGTCGCCAACCTTTCGGGCCTCACGGACCACCAGTGGTCCGCGGACCACCAGTTGGCGACCGCTCTCCGAAGGTTGCCTTCAACTGGGCCAGTCGTGACCAGTAGTAGCCTTGGAAGCATTCTGGAGCGCGATGGTCGACTGTTTTGCTCTCTCCGGAGATAAGTCCCTGGTTCGTTCTGAAGCGAGGCTGATTGCGGTGATTATTCACATAAATTGCACCTGTCACTCCTCTGCACCATGCCAGACCAGGGGTAACGTGAGCTCCTTGTAAAAGGAACCCATTTTTTTTTTGTCTCAGGGAGATTATAAATTAGATATGAATGTAGGCTTAGGATCCTGGCAGACATTCTCCCAGGGAATTCTTAACTCGCATGTATTTGCAGAGTAACCTCTGCAAAGGTTAGGCTACTCTTGGATCAGAGACACAAACTTTGAAGTCTGAAAATTCTCCAAGACTCTCTGCGCACCCCCACTGGGTTACTGTTTAAGGAATTCTAACATGCGCTGGGTTCCAAAGGGCCATCCAGGGGGCTCCCTGGCGAGCTGATCTGTGTTCCTGGCAGTACTCAAGGATGTCTTGGATGGAGGATGTGGGTTACCTAGAGTTTTCTCCACCATGGAAGAATTAAATGTTTGCGATGTGATCTAGCAGATACGGGAGAGAAAAAGCCAACAAATGCACAGGTAGAGCTGAAGGGTGGACATGCACCGATAGTAAACAAGATAAGATCATGGTGGCTCTGGCCTGGAACACCCACCTCCCCCATCTCTGCATGCAGAGACAAAGTCATGTCCCTGCCAAAACTCAGCTCTGGATTTGCCTTTGCTATGACGCTCTTCCTAGTGGGGCGGCATTGGACTTTGCCTCTCTGAGATTCACTTCCTGCGTCTTTTTAGTTAAGGCAGGGGTTCTCAACTACCGTGTTTCCCCAAAAATAAGACATCCTCTGAAAGTAAGACCTACTTACAGGTTTCCCTCTGAGTGAAATATAAGGCATCCCCCGAAAATAAGGCCCCCAGGCTCTGTCTCAGAATGAAAATTAATTTACCGTAAACTGGTCGCTAGGGCCGCCCCGACTGGCGACTAGCAACCAGTGACTTTACACGGAGTCCTGACGTCACTGCTGTGTGAATGGAGAGAAATCAGTGTGGAAACTTTGTGAAACCTAAACTGCAAGAAGTTGTGACTTGAAGAATTCATGGGAGAAAATCACTGACAGTTGCATTGCAAATGCACTGTGAGCAGGCTACCTTGACAAGAAGTACTCATTTAAAGACAGTGCTATTGCTAAACATGAGAGATTTGGTCCATTGATTCTGTAAGAAGTGGAGTCACGAGAAATTCACCAGGAAACTCAGGAATTGGATTGTTATGATGATGTTCCAGAAGATGATGACATGACTGTCATTGAATAAATGAGTAAATTCTTGATACTGTAGGACTCAAAGTTTGTTTGGTTTGTGTTGACAACTACCATACACACTGTACCGTATACAGGTAATAAATTTCCTTTATTTTCATTTAACAATAAATGTGTACCGTATTCTTCTTCATGGAAAAATAAGACATCCCCTGAAAATAAGACCTAGCGCATCTTTGGGAGGAAAAATTAATATAAGGCACTGTCTTATTTTCGGGGAAACAGGGTAGTAACTGTCCCCCCACTCCCATGCCCCGGGACAGGGCCAGATTGTTCATCAAGCTAGGGTGCTACTGGTACCCATGCGGGTAGAGGCCAGGGAGGCTGCTAAACCTCCTGCAATTCCCAGCACACTCCCTCACGACAAAGAATTATCAAACAAAGAAATGTTGGCCCCAGAATTAGAGAAGTTCTGCCACTGAGAAATCTTGCCTTACAGAAAGGGACCACACCTTGTTCATCATCGTATGTGTACCAAATTGCCATATTCGGCACATACTGAACATGTTAAGAAATAGCTGTTCAACAAATTCATAAAAATATGTGACTAGATGTATGGTTGACTTGTAAGAGTGCTAAAATAATTTCCCAAATAAAGTAGCTGTGCACAGCTCCTGGTATAGTGCCCAGAACATAGTAGGTATTCAGTAAATGGTAGCTCACGATGGTGCGATTACCATTACCTGAATTTGCCGCATGCTTGTTTTAAATAAGAAGTCACTTGTTTTCATCCTTTGCCAGGATAATAGGCAGTCTGTGCAGGCAGAAAGCCCAGTGGGGCTTTTACAAATATTGGTTTACAAAGAATCTTTTTTATCTTGTGTTTTCCAGATAGGTAAGCCAAGGGCCACTTGGTTGTGCCTTCATTTCTGCTCCCTCTGGCAGGCTTTCCCAAGGCTGGGTTTTGTTTCCCTAAAATTATTGTTTCAGTGCTTTCTGTTCTGAGGAAACCTGTTGGTTAATATTAATGCATTCTTATCTTGGGCCATTTCCTTCCGCTTCTCTTTTCCAACCCACCATCATATGTTGCTTCATCCTTTTTAATATCAGCCCTGCTGGTAGAGCAGAACCCTTTTATGTACGGATCGTGGCGGAGCCTCAGAGCAAACCTGTGTGCTCATCCATGGGCAGATGGGGAAACTGAGGCTCCAGAAACTAAATAACTGCTAGTCAGTAACTTCTGGTTCCTCTTTATCACCTTCTCCTAGGGTTTGAGAACTCCATGAGATCTAAGGACAGGGGTCAGGAAAGGGTGCTGACTTGCACAAACCCACACAGAAAGGGGTGCCATGAAGGTCTCCGGATGCTTCCATCTTAGCTTCTTCAGCCCTTGCGTCCCTGCCTATTCCTGAAGGTCATTTTGAAATCGGGTGTCATTCATTCAGGAAAGAGTCCTTGAGTGCCTCTGTGCTCTGTCTGGATGTGATGAGAAGACTGCTTTTGGGTCTTGTTCTGCCACATCACTAGGAAGCATTTGCCTGAGTTCATTGCCGGGAACTTCAGATTCTCTTACAGGAAGTGGAGGTGACAGCCTTGACCTATGTCATAGAGTTGACACGACAGCCAGCGGTGGTCAAGGCTATAGAGGGAGTTTGAACACAGTTCTTATGAGGATTTCTGCCTCGTCACTTCTCTCCCCCACCCTTTGCATCTAGAACTGTCAAACATTAGCACTTCTGTTATACTGGCACATGATTCCATGAAGAAACATAATGATAAATTGTGATGGCTAGTATCTGTTGAGCCCTGATTTCTGTCAGTCACTCCACTAAGCACCTATGTGTATGATCTCCTTTAACTCTCCCAGTACCTCTATATTTTTCATATCTCCTCCACCTCACAGGTGAGGCAGGTGAGGCCCAGAAACATACAATCCCGTGTTCAGGGTTGCACAGCTACCCATGAGGCAGACCAGGATTGAACTCAGTTCAGTTGGAGTAAGCAGCCCATGGTCCTCATTCATTTACTTGTTGGTGCATTGAGTCCCTCCTAGTGCCAGGCGCTGTGCTAGGCACTGAGTGACCCCGCAGGTGCTTTCCGAACCCCCACCCCCTCAGGCAGAACCAGGGCGGCACACAGGCCATCTGTGCGTCTGCTGGCCCTCAGTCCCATCAGCTGTGTCAGCTGGTGTCCCTGGGAAGCGGATGACATTAGTGCTTCCAGCTGGGAACAGCGGGTCAGCACGAGGGCCGGCCGGCCGGGAGGCTGGGCTGAGCTGCATGCGGAAGTCCAGCCCACCAGCAGCACAAGCGGAGGGATTGTCTGCAGGGCCCCCCGAAGTTCTCGGCCCTGGGGCCAGTCCCCACACTTCCTGAGCCACTGCCTGCCAGAACCTGCTTACTGCTTGACTCATCTTCAGGGGTCTCCTCAGGACAAGGTCTCTCCGTGGCTTGAAGACCACACAGACTGAGATTTCTGGAAAACAAAAACAACCTGTTGGGGCTTCCATAATGCAAACACAACTGTTGCCTGTGGACAAATATTGACTTCTGGGGCTAGCTCTCACGCTTGGCCACCCTCGGGAGAGGCCTGTGTCAGGCTATGGAGCAGTGGGTTGTTCAACCAGGTGGGTCCCAGGGAGCCAGCGTCAGTGGCTGTGCTCCTTGGATCTCAGATGACCCCGCTGTGCCAGCGAACGGGCAGCTTGTGTCGGTGTCGTGGGGCGAGGGTTGGGAGTGGTGACACAGCAGCCCACCCTGCCTCCTTACTGGGGCTACTGTGACACCGTGCCATGGACTGGTGGCTTAGGACATCAGGGATACATTCCCCACCGTTCTGCAGCCCAGAAGTCCAGAAGGAAGGCATCAGCAGGGCCATCCTCTCTCCCCGGGCTCTAGGAGGGCTCCTCTCTTGCCTCTTCCTAGCTTGTCAGTAACCCCTGGTGTTCCTTGACTTGTAGAGGTACCATTCCAATCTCTGCCTCCACTGCCATATGACATTCTCCCTGCATCCAAGTGTCTCTCTTCTTACATGGACATGGGGCATTGTCCAACCTAATCCAGTATAACCTCATCTTCATTTGATTATATCTGTAAAAACTTTCCAAATAAGATAACATTCACGGGGACTAGGCATTAGGGCTTGAGTATATCTTTGTAGGGGATACATTTCAACCTACACCCCACCATGGGTTGTCTGTCCCGTGAGGTAAGGTTATGCACGGCCCCACAGCCTCAACGGCCTCCATCCAGCCCCCATACTGCCCCAATCACGTGTGGCCCGATCACTCCCCTTTGGTGCTATCCCACCGCCTCAGGGAAGCGTCCAGTCTCCTCCATGTAGCCATGAAGTCCCGAGTGGCTGGGCCTCGCTTCCTGTTGCCCTGTGGCTACCATTTTCCCCATTCACATTCCGCACTCAGTGGTCCTTCTCGCTGGCAGCTCTCAGAGGAGGCCTCGCTCCGGTTCTGAATGTCTCAGGCCTTTACCTCAGCTGCTCCTCTGGTCAGAGAGCTCCTCCCTCCCCTCTTCCTCTGCTAACCCCTCCTCATTCCTCACTTCTCAGCCCGGAAGGCAGCTCCCGGGAGGAGTCCTTGCTGAGCCTCACTGACACGTGAGCAGGTGCCCGGCCCCCTGTCTGCCTCCCACCCCCCCCCCCCCGCCTTCTCAACCAAGGTGGACAGCAATGGGGAAAGTGGGTGCACTGAGCGAACTTCTTCTGCTTTGGCACACGTGTATGTGTAGCTCTTTTGCATGATTGAATTTTGGCCCACTGAAGAATAAAAAAACGGTAATCCCCCCCCTCTTTTTTTTTCATTGTGTTTTGCCAAAACAAGCTGTGAAAGAATGTAAAATATATCATTTTGTTGGCACCGCTCACAAGTGAGTCAGTGAGCTCGCTCGAATTTACAACTAAAATTGGATTCTAACCTCCCCAAAATTTATGACAACTGCTCCTTCTTGTGGCTTAAATGTTGACATATAATTAATTTAGGATTTCTTCCGGAGGCTTCCTGTCCAGGTTTGTACCTGCCACAGAAATATCCTTGAAAGTTTATCTAACAGCTGGAGCCGTGAAAAGCCCTGGCCGGGGCTTTGTGAGGCGGGTGGGCTGTGCCAACAGGAAGGGCCCAGAGAGAGAGGGGAGGCTGCCAAGGTGGCCGGCTGCCGGACGCGCCGCGGGTCGGATGCGTGGAATTTGCAGTTTAGGGGGGGAAGGTGTGGGTTCTTTTGCCTCTTTTCCCTCCAGGCCCCTGAGATGTGCTCTCTCAAGAACCTAGGCTGGCGCTTTCTGCACTCTGGATCAAGCCGGTCCCGGTGCCCCGCTCTGTCTGGGGTGCTATAGGGAAGGAGTAATAAGAACTATGGTCATTGAACACCTATTGCACGGCACTGTGTTTGAGCTGCTCTGCTCTATAGGCTCAGCTCACTGTAGCTTATCTTCTCCGCCTCCTGGACAGGTTAGCACATCACCCTCTCCTTGTAGATGAAATGAAACTCAGAGGTTAAATGAGCTCACCCACCCGGGAGTGGAGAAGTGATGGGTGCTCACGTGCAGAGCTCTTATCAGGCCCTGTCTCGTGGCAACCCTCTCAGGTGGGCAGCGTCATCCCTCCCATCCATCCTTGGTCCAGGAATGGAGTCTCCTGAGCAAGTGCAGAAGTTGGGTGGTGTCTGAATTTGGACTGCCACCCAGCTGGGCTGCAGGCTGGAGCTGGCATGGTGAGATGTAGAAAGACCTGGGTCTGAGTCCCAGCTGCCCCCTCTCATGCCAGCCAGCCTTCTCCAGGCCTGGGAGCGAGGTGCCCTTGACCTCTCTCTGCTGATTTCTGATAGCCTTGCTCCCAGAGGGTCTGGGCAGCACTGGTCGCTGACCCAGGGAAAGAGAAGCCACTGTCAGTCCATGAGAGTTCTTCCAGAAACCCCGCCCCATCCCAGTGAGAGCCCTGGCTTGGAAGAGTCTGGAAATGCAGCCCACGGCCATGGCCAGGAAGCTCACTGGGTCAAGGTAAGGAGTGGTCCCATTCTTACACTGGTCACCTCTTACTTACGTGACCTTGGGACATTGCTTTCTCATCCCTGCACTTCTTTAAATGGAACAGCTGACCTGCCTCTGACCTGGTGTAGCTTCTGCTAGTTTAGATGCGTCTTTGGGCAGGATACGTAATCACTCTGGGCGTGGTGTGTGTGTGTGTGTGTGTGTGTGTGTGTGTGTGTGTGTTAACTCTAACAGGAGGGGGAAATCAGAGGGGGCTGGGTCCTGGGCACGTCCTCTGCCGCAAAGGTGAAACCCTGGTGCGTCCTGGGTCACGTGGTGACTGCTGGAGAAATAGGCAGTCCTCCTGCATCGGGCTTTGGACGTGGCTCCCAGGGGGCCTCAGGAACCTACTGATAGCATGCCTCAGGTGGCCACTGGTCATGCCCTAGCTCCCTGATCTCTGACCCAGTCCTTCCCCAAGGCATTCCCTAGGCCTCAGTCCTGGAGGCCAGGTCCCTCTTAGAAGAGTTAAGTTGCCCCCTGCCAGGACCTTGGGATCTAATGGGGAAACTTCCAGTCAGTTATGAATTATGGAAATGTGTTTTCCCCTCTTTAATCTCCAAAGTGACCACTGACAAAAGAAGCACAGGCATTTCCTCTGAGGGCGCCTCCACACCTGAGTTGGAAGCATTGGTGATAGCTAGGAACCTCACTGTGGTCGGCAAACTCATTAGTCAACAGAGCCAAATATCAACAGTACAATGATTGAAATTTCTTTTGAGAGCCACATTTTTAAACTTAAACTTCTTCTAACGCCACTTCTTCAAAGTAGACTCGCCCAGGCCGTGGTATTTTGTGGAAGAGCCACACTCAAGGGGCCAAAATGCTGAATGTGGCTCTAGAGCCGAAGTTTGCGGACCACGGTCCTAACAGATGGGAGAGTGGGTCCACCTGATGGCCCGTGGCTACTCCCTCAGTTACACGTGGAGCCCACCTTTCCCCGTGAAGATTACCGAGTTCGCTTATATCCCTAAGCAGGAGCCGGAGCTAGGACTGGGGGGGCCTGTGCTTCCTGCAGACCCGCAAGTACAGACTTCAGCATGGAATTTAAATATAACCCCAGTCCTGAGGGCAAGCCTGCTTGTTAGCACTGGGCCAGTGTGACTGGCCTGAGATTCCCTTAGAAATAACCTCTGCTTTTCTCCAAGGCACCATTCTTTGGAGGGGACATCATTGTGTCCCGTTGAGGTGCTCCATTAGTCAATGGGCTTCTCCAGGAAACTCTGTGCATGTTTGCAGAGATCGGTTGCCATTTGAGAGGCATCTTCTTCTGTGTGTGTTTCGTGAAACCTTACTATGTAACACACAGGCTAGGTACTTAACTGGGATCTCCCATTAGGAGACAGACACTTGGGTTTGAGCAGACAGACACTGCTCCCACCCACACGTCTCTCTCAAGAGCAGAGGTACCGTAGGCACTCCAAGAATCCTATTCTGCATCACTCTGGCCAGTTATGCTGCTGAGCAAGCAACCCTACCCAACAAGAAGAGGTTATCATGATGTCCTGTATGGAAACCAAAATGGCAGCCACAATGCCGATGGCCTGCCCCACCCCCCGCCCCCCGGCCCAGAAAGTTGTCGTTTTGTGCATACTGCAGTACAAATTCCTTCTTTACAGAACAGCTTTAGGTGAACTAGAACTCTCCTGGAGGAGGAGCCAAGTAGATTTCACGTCAAGGTTTTTCCCAGGCCTCTCCAGGCTACCTGTGAACAGGTGAGGGCAGGAACGTGAGATTCCACGCGCAGGGATGGGGGGGGGGGGGTAACCCAGCAGCAGACCTCCTGGTCATCGCCGGGGGAGGCTCTGGTTCTGAGCAGGCCCAGCCTTGGCGTTACACTTTGCTGGTAAAGGCAGACCCCCCCTCAGTAATCTCTTTAGCATCCCACTCCTTCAAAGACGACTTGGATCCCGAAGGCCTCCTGCAGCCAGGAGACATGTGAATATCCCATCAGTCGGATAGAAGCAATAGATTGGAATCCTCCAGATAGTTCACTCAATCTCAGGATGATGCATGATCAATCACTGCATTCCTCCTAAATGAAATTAAGATGTTAAGATATATTGCTCGGGGCTTCTGGATGGGATTTCTGCCGTTGGATTTTCAACAGAAAATGTATTGCCTCGGAATCACTGGGAAAAGGAGACCTTCTGGATCTAAGTTATAGTGAAACATTTGACAGCGGAGAAGAATGCTTCAGACATGTTAATTTTTTTCATATTTAAAAGTGATTAATCATCCCAAATACCGTGAAGCTGGAAGGCCACGGCGCAGACTCTTGGGGGGGGAAGGAGGATGCATGTGCCTTGATGCTCTGAAGTGGAGGCTTTTGAAGGAGGCTGTAGGTGAGCTCATGGTGAAAGACACAAAGCACAGGCTAAACGCCCATTTGAAAGGGGAGAGTCTGGACAAAACTCTAGGAATGCGTAGAAATCCTCAGACTTACTTTTCAATTAGCACTGTGCGAAAGAGGAGCAGCAGGAGGAGGAGGTGGTGGAGGGGGAAGGGGAGGACAAGGAGAAGGAGGGGGAGGAGGAGGCGGAGGAGAAAGGGGAGAGGGGGAAAGGAAGGAGGAGGAGGAGGGGAGATTCTCGTCCAGTAGACATTGTACACCATCAGAGATGTTACTGCCTTGGAAATTCTTTCCAACCCTCCTGTCAGACCAGGGCCCTAATGTGCTCCCATACGCTGGGAATTTGACATCTCGGTGTGTTGGGATCATACCCTGGTCCCACCACATACTGGCTGTGTGACTTTGAGTGTCTGTCTTGAACTCTCTGTGCCTGTTTCTGGAGCACCATAATGGGTTCGTAATAGCGACCTCTTCGGAGTGCAAGGACTGGGTGCCGTAAAACAAAAGAGTCGGTGCTCCGTGAATGTTGACAGGTCTTTCTTCTCCTCGGAACTTAGCACAATCCTAAGGAATTCATCACACGTGCAGATTAATTTATTTGTTGAATGTAATGTCCTACGTCAGGGTGGGGAACGTCCAGCCTATGGGCGTATAAGACCCAGGAAACCATCTGGCCCGGCCCTCCAAAGGCATTTGGGGTGAGTTAATGAAATGTTTGACCAAATTCAGCAGGCCAATTGTTGATGATTTCGTGTGGCCTGGGACTGATGTTATCAATATCCAAACGGCCCTCAGCGGAACAAAGGTTCCCCACTCCTGTCCTCCGTGCTCACTAGACGTGTATCCCATGAAGCCAGAGCTAGTGCCTGCCATTCAACCACAGTCCCCAGGACTTAGCACGGTTCCTGGTGGATGCTTTAAGCATCGTGGGAGAGAGAGAAGAAGAGAGAGAAGAAGGAAAGAAAGATTGATTCTCACGCTTTAAAAAAAAAAACCACAAAAAAAAACCTAGTTTGAAGACAATCTAAAACTAAACTGAATTAGCCTTTGGGTCCCTTTAAGAACCCATTTCACATCCACTTCTCCAGAGCAAAATGGGGTGGCTTTGCTTTCAGGTGTGTGTGACCCGAGGCTTGCAGAGCCCCGAGGCCCTGGGTTCTCTAAGGAGCCTGGCTCCCCCCAGCTGGCTGCCGGCTTGAGTTTGTACATTTTCCTTTTCCCTTCCCGCCTACCCAGGGAGCCTCCTCCTCCCGCAAGAAGGCCAGTTCCTTTTGTTGCAGGGAAACTCTGATCCGGTGGTTGCTTAGAAAACACACACACACACAAAAAAAAGTTTGAAGCATGTTAAAATTAAAGCGCGGCTAATCAGATGCAAAACTCTGTGCGGCCCCTATCTGCCAGGAATAAATAGTTTTTAAAAAAAATGATTTTCAGATTGCTGACAATGACGACTGTGTTTATGGCGGCGAGGTTGCCTGCCTTCCCCCGGCCATCCCTGCCGGCGTGCACCCAGCATTTAGACATTAAACAAAAACACATTGAACTCGCTGCATTCGCTGTTGCCACATCGGAGCGCTAATGGGCTTAGTGACCACAACCGACCCAGGCCAGAGCGTGTCAACAGCCAAAGGACCGGCCTCGCTGGCTGTTTGTACTTTGCCCAAGCTGTTACAACTTTAATTCTTTGCAGCTTACTTTTCCTGCTGTTTTGGCCTGCAACCCCCCACCCCCTCACCCCCCTCACCCCCCTCACCCTCGCCGCCATGTCTTAAAGAGCATAGCAGCCAGCCCAGCCTCCTTGCAGCGAGGCCCTGACGAGAGGGCCACAGAGGCGGCGCCTCAGCCTCTTGGCCTGGTGACAGGAAGGCCGGGGCTCCAGAAGGTGCACTTGAGCGTCCCCCCCTCTGCCTGCAGCCTTCCTCAGCCAGTCACGTTGAACATCCGATCTGGAAATGGCCCAAGGTGAAGAAGCGAAGGGAGAAGAGAGCCCCTTGACTTACCGCTCGTCTGGAAAAGTGGCCTCCCCGCCTCTCCTCCGTCCAGGAGAGCAGCTGCCTGGCGTTTGCACCTTGCCCGCGGCTTCCCCGCCGGGCCGGCCGCCTCCATTTCCAGCCGGCCCTGGGCCGCAGGCGGGACCTTGGCGGGGAAGAGGTTAACTCGCTCCCCGCCTGGATGTGCGCCTTCCTGCCCACACTTGCTCCTGGCCTAAGGCAGTGCCTGGTGCTTGGGGAGGGGGGAAAGGGAGGTCTCGCCTGGACCCAGGTGGCCGACAGGCAAACCATGTTATTAAGAAGCAGGGATCGCAAAACCTTGATCTTCAAAAGAGACCCCTAATTAGTCCCTGGCCCAAGAGTAAATGGCATTCCACTGAGAGAGAGAGAGAGAGAGAGAGAGAGAGAGAGAGAGAGGTGAGGCGGGCAGGGCGCCTTCGAATCCTGGGGACTAATTGCCGTTATTGGCCCTAGGAAGATCCTGTTGTAAACACTTGTCCCCCAGTCACTCCTGGTCGGCAGACTTGAGATGTCAGATTGGGCCTTCGGGTCTGGCATTGTCCGAAACGCCTGGCCGGCTCCTTTTCCCGGGAGGGCGCCTCGCTCTCGCCCAGGAAGCTAGCTGTCTCAGCGCCCAGGCCTCAGAGGTGCCCTTGTCTGCTGCGTCCAGCCTAGCGCGGAATGGTTTCCAGTTCAGGGAGCTGACATGGGTCTCAGTTATTCTCGTTTGAGTGTGAAAACGCTGTCTCCGAAGTCAGCTTTAGTTTCAGGCGGACAGGCTTGTCCTGAGCTTATGGGGCTCACACCTGGAACCCCTCCAGCACTCAGACCTTCCCCAAGACCAGGGCAAGGCCCGACCCATGGTTCATGGGGCCACATACCTTCGTCATGTTTAGAACAGCCAACTCTCTCTGTATCCCTTTTCTCAGAGAGAGCCCACCCCTCTTCTAGTGCCATGGTTGGCAAACTGCAGCTTGCGGGCCACATGCAGCTCTTTGGCCCCTTGAGTGTGGCTCGTCCACAAAATATCATGGCCTGGGCCAGTCTGTTTTGAAGAAGTGGCGTTAGAAGAAGCTTAAGTTTTTAAAATGTGGCTCTCGAAAGTAATTTTCAGTCGTCGTACTGTTGATACTTGGCTCTGTGGACTACTGAGTGTGCCGACCACTGTTCTAGCGGGACACCATTTGTATCCCATTGCTTCCGGAGCTAAGCGTGTTCTCCCTGGTCTTCGGCTCCTCGCTTCTTGGTTCTGGGTGGCATCTGTGCAGGGAAAGGGCAAACTCCGCCGGGCCACGTGCAGGGTGCGAGGCGTTGTCTAAGTCTGACTGGAGAAGGTTTCTACCCTTAAACTGGAGAATGTTTTCAAGAGCTTGGGACCCAGAGACTCTGCATCCATCCCCTTCCGGGACAGCCTGGCAATGCACGCCTAGATGGCAGAAGAGGCCAGCCTCCGGGAGGCTCAGGGGCTGTGGGCATTTGGGCTGGGGCTCCCAAACCACTGGGATTCTGTTACCGGGACGTTCCCTGGGCAAGAAGTAAGTCTGAATGGGGCGGGCGGGGCAAGGAGAAAGCTGTGAGTCATTTCTGAGTAGCCTTGTGACGCCTGAGTTTCCTATTCACCTTGAGGATGGGCTTTTAGCAAGCGGCTAGGGGCCCTGCGGTGAAGTCAGCCCCCTTTCTCCCAAAGCCGAGCTCAGGATCCTTGAGCGGGGAGCTGAGGAGTCACCGTGACTCAGCAATAATTCCTTTGTGTGGACTCCGGGTGGGCCAGGAAGGTGGCCGTTCTGCGCACCGGGTTTAGGATATTTGCTCGTGGGATTCCATTGTCTCCGTGATGAAAGCAGGCGGTTTTCCCTGTGCAGGTAACCTAATGGCCTGAGACAACAGATGCGCGGGCCCGCCCGAGTGGGGTTCTCCCGGGGGTCCTCCCCACGACTCGGCCATTTTGCCCTCTCTGGGGCGCGGGTGTTCTGTTTGTTGAATCAGCCTTGTCTCCCGTGTCATCCGCTGCATTCCCGCCCCCCCCCCCCTGCCCCCCGGTCCCCAAAGATTCCCAAAGCATTATTTTAACCTATCCGTTTCACTGATTTGAGATGTTAGGAATTGTATGCCACGCTTTTGGTTATTTTAACTAGTTCAGAACAGAAAGACTAACATCGGTTTTGACAACAAACAAAACCAGTTTTTGTTCTATCAGTTATGTTTAAAAGATTCCAATTTCAAACCAAACACAATGTGTGGTTATTCTGTCAGCGATTTATATAGCCACGAGGGCGCCACAGTTACACACCGCATACATCATTGTATTTTTAAAATGTACTTAATGAACATTTTTTTTCCTCTTTTCTAGTAACTACTTCATTGCCTTAAATGAATGCATTCCAATAGAATTTGTAACAAATGACCACTTTGTGTTTGCATTAATGCCAAACACGTTTAACAAATTTTTAACAAGGAACCCTGGCAACGCGCCAAACTCCTGGAGGGACACTGAAGGAATGCTATAAATTTAAACTAGATTTTACCTTTTCACTTAGCTCAGCAAGTGTCTTAGGTGTCTTGCTATCTCGGGATTGTGGCGTTTCTATTTTATGTCAGATACGCTGTACATTTTTATACTGTTTTTATTGCCCAGGTTGTAACTGTTTCCACAGGACATTTTAAATCTCTGCAGCCTGTGTCTGAAATAATAGGATGGCAGCTTGGAAATGGAGCTTTCTGTCTGCAAAGTATGCGTATCTTATACAGGTTGGTGGAGGCCTGCGTGCAAATACATCTTATTAAAATAGAATTATATTTAAAACAGCCCAATCAACCAATTAAATACAAACAAAACAAAACAAAAAAAGATTAGAACAATGGTTCTCCGCGGGGTGTGATTTTGTCCCGCCGGGGATATTTGTCAATATTTGGAGACAGTTTTTCTTGTCATGATTGGGCAGGGGGTGATGGATGGTACGGGCATCTAACGGACAGAGGCCAGGGATGCTGCTGCACATGCTCTAAGGCACAGGCCAGCATCCACAACAAAGAACCGGCCAGCCCCAAGGGTGCACAGGACCAGGACTGAGAAACCGGAGAGTAAAGTGACAAACACCTCTGGCTCGTGGGCAGCCTCTCAGGCTGAAGAAGGTGTCATTTTAAGAAAAAACGACAACTGAAAGCACATTTCCTCTCAACCAGGGTTTTCAGAGTTTCATGGAACCCCTAAGGCTGATGCTGGGCGGCAGACTTCTGAGTTTCACTTCTGCTGCCTCTGTCTTTGAGAAGAAAAGAGCCCGGTCCATACTCACCAAGCCAAAACTGTCTCCCGAGGCTGGTGGCCCAAGTTATGGGCAAGCCCAGCTGACACGTGCCAGGTGCAGCCGCTGGAGAAGGTCACCACGGGGCAGGGGCACGGTGTCGGAGGCAGGGCCCCGGGCAGGCACGGCGCTGCACGCCCACAGGGGATGGTTGTAGGTGTTAGGTGGGCAAGCATTTTCATTTCAGAGCTGTGCAATTATCAGAATGTCTAGTCTATTGGCACCATTCTGGTATTATGTAACTCTTTCTTAAAAAAGGAAATTTCAGTTTTTAGAAACGATATGTTAAAGAAACATATTAACAAAATGTGGCAGGTGTTATGGAGAGCTCACAAGAGACCGAGGCTTTTTAAAAATGTACTTTTGTGAAAAGAACACGGAAGACCGAGGCCTGGAGAATCCTCGTAGTAAAAGGGTCCCTGCGTGGAGGAGATGTGGGTTCAGTCAGGTGCCGGGAAGGTGGGAACTTGACCCGAAGCCCTCAGTTCCCTTAAGCTCCAGTTCCCGTACCCGCTCCAGGCCAGCACCAAGGCTGGCGTCATAGTGTCATCCAGCTGGTTTGAAATAAGTCACGCAAAAGCACAGAGCGCCGTGGCAGAGAGCATGCGCTAAGCATTGGCCACGAGTAATGCTGACCACAGTGATGTCAAAACTAAACCCCAAGGACGCTCGGCTGCGAGTGCCCATCTGATTTCCTTCCATTAAAATACGGTGTGGCCCTGGCCTGGTAGCTCAGTTGGTTAGAGTGCCATCCAAATACTCGTTGTGGGTTCCATCCCCCATCGGGCCACATGTAAGAGTCAACCAACGATTGCATAACTAAGATGAAAAACAAATCCATGTTTCTCTCACTCTCTCTCTCTCTCATCAATAAATAAAAATTTTAAATCTATAAGTTAATAAGTATAATGCTGTGAGCAGTTGCGTCCGCAGGCAGAAACGGAAGATGAAGTCTGGGGTCCCTCAGCCGCCCCCCCTCCCCCTCCAGCTCTCATCCCAACAGCAGTTTGCAGTTGGGAGCCCAGGCCGGCCGCCGCCCCGCCCCCACGCCCCGGGCTCTGCAGTGTTACATTTTATTGCCCCTCGGAGCTGTAGGAGGCCACTCGCAAGGCAAAATGCCTGCTCTCCACTCATATTTTTGAATTATGGCTTCAAGGTGGTTGCTCCTATCAAGAAAATTAAATGATTTAACATAATTTGTTGCCACTTTGATCACAACAATAATAAATAAATCTTCATGAGGAAAATGGGAAACCCATTCCGGCCCGTTTTAAAAAGATGTTAAGTAATAACACAGATGGAGTTATAGATTTTTTTTTTTGAAGCAGAAAGGACTCTGCTGGGTTTTCCTGTGCGCGGAGTCACTCCGCGGAGCCCTCTGCACAGTGCCCGCCGCCCCAGCGCCCCGGCCGCCTCTTCGGCCCCCGCTAATGAGCCTGTCCGGGGCTCGCTTTTATGTGGGCACCATGTGCGGGGCCGGGGCGTCCGGGCCACGGTGAATGGGTGTCTGTTTTTGTACCTGGGGCACAGTGCACACATTTGGAAAGCACATGGAGCGTAATGGACATTAACCCAGATGTCAAAAATAGCCCGCGTTTTACTACTGTTATTAAACAGTTTCCCCTTTAACCCCTCCGTGTTTACCAAAGACCCCTTTCTCCCGGCCTGTTTCTGCAAATCACTACTGAATGGCCAGGAGAAGAAAGCCATAATCGGGCAGGTGTCTTTATTCCAAAGAAAAACAGTCTGAAGGCATATTTGTGAGACACCACACATTTATAGCCTGCTCTCCTGGGGGCGCTGGTCCGGGGGCGGAATCTCGCTGCTGGGCTCAACTCAACCCCACCCCCACATGCACCCCCACCCCCACATGCAACCCTACACCCACATGCATCCTCACCTCCACCCATGCCCCACTCCTATACATACCCCACCCCCACCCCCACACCCAGAACACCAACTGCAGGCTGCCTTCGGAAGAGCCAAGTCAAGCTTTTTCACAATGGAAATAGCTTTCCATTTTCCTGCGACACCAGCTACACATTCTTTGGTTTAAAGTATCCAAACAGTGCAACAGCAACAATAACAAATTTAAAGAAGAAAATTTTAAAAACCGTTATGAACAATACGCTTCTACCTACACTTGCAAGTGTTTATGTGTGTGTTGCTGCAAAAGCAAGATTGAATTATACAAGTAGAATTGTAACCTGCTCTTTTCACTGGGAAAAAAAATGGTGGCTATGTCTCCGTATAATGAAGTAGATAGCTACCTCATGATTGTCATGCACTTGCTGAATAAATCCTAAGCATCCCTATCACACCACTCAGTTCGTTTCCTTCCAGTCACAAGTTTTTTATTTATTTTTTATTTTTTTAAATATATTTTATTGATATTTTACAGAGAGGAAGAGAGAGAGATAGAGAGCTAGAAACATCGATGAGAGAGAAACATCGACCACCTGCCTCTTGCACACCCCCCACCGGTGATGTGCCCGCAACCAATGTACATGCCCTTGACCGGAATCAAACCCGGGACCTCTCAGTCCGCAGACCGATGCTCTACCACTGAGCCAAACCGGTTTCAGCAAGTGACAAGTTTTTGAAATATCTGTGCTTTTATTTATCTGTGCATCTATTTGTTGTCTGTCTTCCTCCCGAAAATACAAGCTCGTGGGGGCAGAGATTTTGTCTTTTTTTACCATTATGGCCCCGGCACCACACGCATTGTCCAGTACAGTGAAGAGCTACGTTAGCTTTTGCTGCTACATCACAACATCACCACAAAACGAGTGGCTTCAAAGAACGCCCGTGGGTTACCTGAGGGTTCTGTGGGTCAGAAGACCAGCCCGGCTCCCCTGGGCCGTCTCCGTAGTCTCATCAAGTGAACGTCAAGGTGTCAGCCAGGCGGACTTGAACCTGGAGGCTGCAGGGGAGTGCCCGCCTCCACACCCGCTCAGGTTGTTGGCAGAACTCAGGTCCTTGCGGTGGCTGGACTGAGGTCCTGTTTCCTCGCTGGCCGTGGGCGGGGGGCTGCCCTCGGCTCCTGCAGTACACGCTCCAGTCCTGGCCTCGGGGCTCCCTCCATCTCAGCACAGCACATACCCCCGGGAGAGGCTCTGACTTTGCCTTCTGCCACCAATGCGAGACATGGCTCTGCTACTACAGGGCCCCTGTGATTAAAGGAGACCCCCTCAGACCACCTCTCTTTTGATTAATGTAGTCAAGGGATTAGTAGCCTTCATTGCATTTGTCAGGTGGCATGATCCTGGTGTGGGATGTCCACAGTCCGGATGCTGGGGAAAGAGCAGGAAGTCTTTGGCCAGGGGGTGATGTTAGGATCCCGCCCACTCTGGGTGCTCTCTGATATGTGGGGAAGGAAGAGGGAATCAGCTTGTTCCGGTCCATGAACTGTGCAAGGCACAGAGGACCCTAACTGAGCGAGGCCGGCCTGCCCTGACCCTGGCCGAGCCCAGACCAGTGCTGTCAATAGCAATATAATGCAAGCCACGTCTGAGCCACAAAACAACAGCCACATCAACAAGAGTGATGAGGCCGAAGCCGGTTTGGCTCAGTGGTAGAGCGTCGGTCTGTGGACTCAAAGGTCCCGGGTTCGATTCCGGTCAAGGGCATGTACACTGGTTGCGGGCACATCCCCGGTGGGGGGTGTGCAAGAGGCAGCTGGTTGATGTTCCTCTCTCATCGACATTTCTAGCTCTCTATCTCTCTCCATTCCTCTCTGTAAAATATCAATAAAATATATTTTTTAAAAAACAACAAGAGTGATGAGGGGTACAATGAATTATAACAATATATGTACTTGGATCCAGTACATCCGAAATGCCATTTTACCACGAAATTGACACAAAAAGTGATATCCATACTAAAGCTAAAATTTAATATGTTGATTTATATTCATTCAAAATCAGTATTAAAAACTAACGTCCTATTAAAATCTTCCAAACCCTGTGTGGTTTTACACTACCGCACATCTCAGTTTGGACTGCCATAGTCCCAGGGCGGAGTCGCCACGTGGCCAGTGGCTGTCATGTTGGTCAATAGAAGTCTAGACAAGTCAGCAGCAGGGGAGGGTGCAGCATGTGCCAGACTTCCCGTGCTGCATCCTACCCTCCCGAGGGTCAGGAAAGGCCTATAGGGAAGACGCGACCTCTAAACTGAGATGGATTCAAAAGTAGGGATGGGTCGGGTCAAGGGTTGGCGTCAATGCATGTGAGGCAGAAAGGAAGGGTTGTGAGGCGGGAGAAGGGAGAGCGTTAGGCTGTAGATGCAGGTTCCGCAGAGGTGGGACATGGAGGTGGTGCTGGAGAGAGAGGGGCCAGGTGGCCCCGGCCCGCATGGTCCAAGTCCACCCTCTGTCCTCCATCCCGAGGCAACGGGATTGGAAATGAGGGCTGTACCCCTGGGATGAAGACGAAGTCGGTGCCATTGTGGAAATAGCACCGCTGGCTGCACCGAGGAGGGTGCAGAGTTGGTTGCTGCAAAAGAAGATGTGTGGGGACAGGTTGGGCCTCCCTGGCCCTCCAGCTGAGGGGGTCTGGCCAGAGATTGTCTCTCGGTGAGTGGCTGCCCAGTTCACCTCCTTTTAACATCTTCTTAAGGCACATGCGTGTTTGTCCCTCAACCAGGGACCATCTGCGTGTGCAGCTGCTGGCGCCCTCACTGGAGCTTTTCCTCTCGAATCCATTGAGGCCTCCTGGCCAGCGGGTTGTCTGACTGAAGGCAGCCCAGCCCTGCTGGAGACTCCTCTTTCCCGCAGCACCGGCCGCACCCCAAGCTCTGCACGGCGGTTGCACGGCGCTGTGTTTTGCCTTGTGGCCCATGACGCAGCTGGACATCTTCTCTCAACTGAATAAATGATTGTCCTTTGCTACTTTATCTTGGAAAAACATCAAGGACATCGGACATTCACTGTGATTATTGTTCACTTGCTTCCCCGCCGGTTAGATAGGACCGGTGCATTTTCGTACTACTTGGGGTTTCTCTCTACCTTTTAATCACCTGCCCTTTTCACGTATCGGTCAGCCTTTTAAAGGGATGATTAAGAAATGCTTAATGCACAAAAGAATTGGAGCTATGCACAGCTCACGGAGCCGAAAGCGTGCTCTGACTTACAATTTTCATACGGAGTTTGCAGAGACTTTATGTGCCAGAATGAGTAATACGATCTGCTCTAGGAACTCCCTAGCTTTCTGGCTCTGCAAAAGTCATTTTTTTTTTTTTTTTGCTCTGATTCAAGTTTCTTAACCAGAAGGGTTACACCGAACTCCTCAGAGTCTGAATGAGCAGAGTTCATCCAAGCCACATACCTCATTAGCACCGTTTGATGGCGGCTGGGGGCGGCGGCCTACCTGGGCGGGCACGGGCATCTCCGGCGCGCTCATTAGTCAGCGTGGCCCGAGAGGCACCGCGCAGCAACCACCAAAGCAGAGAGCTCGGGCCGCGGATAAGGAATGGCTCACACGTGTGTGAGTGTGTGCGCCTGTTTGATCTCTCCCCGCCCCGCCATATTCCCCAGATAGCTGCACTGCTGCCATATGCCCGGAAACTCCCGAAGTATTCAAAGGCCATATGTGAATGATAATGAGGCAGGCACACAAAGCGGAGCATCAGCGGGGAAGAAAGCCGTCCTCTGAAGGGTCCGTGCGGGATGATCCTCTCCTCTCCCCCCTGCGCAGCTTCCTCCCCGGCTGCGGTGCCTCCTGCACCCAGGGCCTCTCCTGGGGACAGGGAGAAAAGCTGAGGCTCTCTGGATACCTGCTCCCAGGGCATGAGTGAGACCCGCGCATGGTGGCAGGTGGCATTTAGGGCTGGGGTTAAGCTTACACACAGGCCTTGAGATGTGGGGATGAAGGCCAACTGTGCCACATTCTGCTCTATTTAAGGAGATGTCAATATTCTTTTTTTTTTAAAAAAAATTTTTTGTTATTGATTTCAGAAAGTAAAGGAGAGGGAGAGAGAAAATCATCTATTGGCTGCCTCCTGCACACCCCACACTGGGGATCGATCCCACAACCTGGGCATGTGCTCTGAAAGAGAATCAAACATAGGTCGACCTCAGCCATGTCAGCTGGGCTCAATATTCTTTTTTAAAATGTGTTTTTATTGTGGTAAAAAAAAAATACATACAATTTACCATTTTAACCAATTGAAAGTGAGCAATTCAGTAGCATTAAGTACACATGCCGAGTTGTACAACCAACGCTACCATCCCTCTCCTGCACTTTCTTATCACCCCAAACCAAAAGCCTGTACCCGCTCAGCAGCAGCCCCTCCTGCCCCTCCCCTGCAGCCCCGGACACCCTCTCCTCTATTGTCCGCGTCTGTGACTTTGTCTCTTCCGGAAACTTCCTGTAAGTGGAATCATACACTCTCTGTCCTTTGGTGCAGGCTTATTTCACTTAGCATGTCTTAAAGGTTCATCCATGCTGTGGCATGTGTCAGAACTTCTTTTCCTCTCAGGGCCGGACAGCATGCCACATGACCACTTTCTGTTTAGCCATTCATCTGTTGATGGACACTTGCAAGTTGTTTCCACCTTTAGTGAAGAATGCTGCTATGCACACGGGTGTGTGGGTTCTGGCTCTATCCCTGGATGCGGAATCTCTGAGTCCAGCGTTCTTTTAAGTGGTTGCACATGGATTGTAAGTGAATGTTAAGTTTTCTGGGGTCTTAACCATCTTTAACTCTCTAATCTCTGTAAAGTCCTGTTTAAAAAAAAATAACAAAACAAAAAAGCACCATGTAGAGAGAGAAAAGTTGGCACACAATTTGATCACATCGAAATAACCGCTGAAACATTTCCTTTCCATTTCTTTTTTGCATATTAGGAGAAAGCTGTGGCCTACATGTGACGTGTTTTGAAAGGGGCTCTTTCTCAGACGTGTTTGCAGGGCACCATTTAACTTTCTGTTCACTTTGTCCTTCCTATTTGCTTCCTCCTCATTGCGAACCCCTCTCCTCACCAATCGCAGCCAACCCCAACCCTAGAGCGTGGAGGAGGGTCGGTGCAGGGGTGGGGGTGGGGAGCCCCGGGCAGGATGGCCTCCAATATCACGGCCAGTCCCTGGGATGCTAAGTGATGTGCTTTCTTGTTGCAGCTGTCAGAAGGGCTGACTACAGGGAAACCGCAGCTCTGCAACAATATTCTGATAATCCATCGCCGTGCGGCCCACGCCCCCGTCCATCTCCACGTGGAATGCACATCAGGACTGAAAAGGAGTCTCCCCTCCATTGCTGCGCCCGGTTCTGTTCCACCCGATCTTCCCGTCATCATCCCATGTCGTTCCGTGTGTTGGAAAGGAAGGACGTGGCAGAGGAGGGAAAGGGTAGATCCTCCATGTTTTTTATTTATTTTTAATTTTTATTTTTTTGTCAGGATTTGGGCATTAAATGTGTGATCATCTCTTCTGAACATCATTATTTGGTGACTTTTTATTTGTTGCGTCAACATCATTGGATAAATGTCAACTCCGTGGGATCTTACTAACTGTGGATGCAGCTTCTGTTGGACAACAAGCTTCATCTCCAGCCCTTCTGCCTGTTCAGCCTGGAAGGTCGTTCGGAATGCGTTAGATTCTTAAAAAGGATGAGCATCCTGTGCGTGCGTGGTGTTGGCAGTGTTTGTATCTCAAGGTGCATGGAGTGTTTGACAAAGAAACCAAAATACCAAAACGTGGCGAGCCTCTACCCTCCTCTGTTTCTTTAACCCGCTGTTCGAAGAACCACATTTTGATGGTGTAAACCAGTAGTTACCTCTGGGCCAGGTTGGAAATGAAATCAAATTTTTAAACCACTAATACTTGCCAAGAAATCGCCTTATGAGAATGTGGTGTGTGTCTCTGACAATGCATGGCGCATCTAAACTGGTCATTCATGATTCTATCTGCCCTGTCACCGTACCGGAGAGTGGCAAAAGCCCGAGGCACCCGCACATGTCTGCGCCGTGGCCCACGCACCCCGTGGCCGGGGGGTGGCCGCGCCTCCGACTCTTACTATTCCCGTACGTGCAGGTGTCCAGGAAGAAGCTGGGACTCATTCACGTTTCAAGATCCAAATGCTGTGCACACAGTGTAAGCTTAGATCTTCTGTAAATGAAGGGTCATTTCTCAGTTTTTCAAAAAATAAATAAATAAATAAAAGTCTCCAACATGGATTCCAAAGCATTTTCCGCATCCAACATGAAAACATTGATGAATGAGAACTAATCACAAAAGCTGTGTTTCTGTATATAGCTCTACACAACATGTTTGTGGGGACAGTCATTATTTAAAGCACATGCCAGGGAAAGAGACCACATTTTGAGGTCTTTTACATACAGTGACATGGTACTAAGGAGAATTAAACTCCTACTGTTTCCTCTGAAGATAAAAAAAAATAATAAAATAAAGTGTTATAACTTCATAAAGCTCATGACCAAGTCTGGCAAACATGTGCAGCTCTTGTATTGATCCATTTTTTTTTTTTTGTCAATGGAAGAAACCCTTCCACGTGTATGCAAGTGGAAGATTAAAATCTGCATTTTTAAAGGACAAACAGTGAATTTAAAGCATGAGTGGCCTTAATAAATAGTTGTCTTTCTTTGCTGCTGTGAAAAGGATTCTAAACCGATGTTTCTGAATCTTGCATTGAATGTAGTCGTCCTTACTTTTTCAAATGTTGGTGCAACTAACTGGACCTCTCCCGTGAGCCATAGAGATATTTAACAGGCAGGCGGCCCCGTCTGTCAGGAAAGACGTCACCGGGTTGCACTGCTCACCCTCGGTGCGTTAGGAGTCATAGAGCCAAGCAGGTTTCTGGCTTCCGGCTTCGTCCTTGTAAGTATAGTGAGCTCCGTAACGCTTCCGTGTTGCATCAGCCATCCAAATACATTCATGTCTCAAAGGTCTGTTCTTTTATCAAAGGGATGTAGGTCTTGATTGGCAAAGTGAGCAGAGTTCTTCGCAAGTGTATTGAGCACGTGTTCACACAATGCTGCAGGGAGTGCCCAGGCCACAGACACGCCCCCGTGACCAGCCTGGATGTCCTCTCCCGGAAGGTCCTCGCTGTCTCTTACAGCCAAGTCCCAGCCTGAACTCCGCAGCTGAAAACGAAAAGTAGGAAGCAGGAAACCCACAATGGAAAAAGCAACCAAACATGTAGAGTTCGCTCTTTCTAAGTATGTGCCAATTTTGTCACAGCTATTGTTGGGGAGATCTTTTTTTTTTTGCCCCACTTTTGTTAATTAACGGTATGATTGAGCCTACATTGATGGGGGCATGCCACTGAGTCCCTGAAAAATTTTAATTTTTCTAACATGGCATCTTTCCCCATTTCTTGTAATATTCCTGGTGTTTGGGGGGTTGCAAAGAATTTCCCTTCTCAAACATGAAAAATAGTCTCTGGGTTTACAACAAACACTGTGATGTCAGGAAGCTCTTTCCTTTGCACGAACCTTAGCAAGCCCCTCCCCGCACCCCCACCCCCAATCCTAATGAAGTTGGAAAAAAGAGAAGCTGAGGCTACCATTTGGGAGAAGTTGTGCAAAAGCAGACTTGTCCTTTATGCCCGATTTGATTTCCATGTACAGTCTCAATTTTTGTACTTAATGATTTTTGTGTATCCAGTATGCACGTGAACAGCGTGTCAACTTTCATTTGAAAGCGGGTTTCGATTTACTTTCCAAACAGTGTTTATGACGAGACCTCCGACGCGTTGACGTAAGTTCTATCGGAGAAGTTTTTGTGTCGAGTGGCGTTTGAATGCTGCCAGGGGTCAGTGTATCTACTTCCCAGAGACCCTCGTTCGATAGTGCTTCTTGTAATATTTCTTCAAGTGAGTGGCATGTGGGTTGTGATATTGACCATGTGATTATGGACTTTGATATGAAATAAATAAATAAATAAAACTAAGGAACCCTCAGAAACTACCAGTGGGCATGTATTAGCCAGTCATTGTAACCTCGTGTCTAGTAGAAGTACCACGTACAAGGTCTGTACAGTTCATAAATTTGTTACCATGTGTATGAGAAGTACTTTGTGCTGATCGCCTTATTTATATTCATCAAATAAACTTTGTTTCTTTCTGAAGTGAGTTCGTTCCATCTCTAATAAATGCTCCAGTTGTGGTGGTTTCTAATTTTCTTGGGTCCCCATTTGAAGAACCTATAGACTTGAAGAAAATTTAAAAAAAAAAAAAAAAAAGGAAAAGGGGAGTCATGAATAGCCAAGGCATAAATTTCCCTTTTATGCGTAGCTGGATCTAGAGGTTCATGTTAAAAAATTGAGTCATTGATGGTACCACCCATCTTCCTTCCCTTCCACTTCCCTCCCTCTTGCCTTTCTGCCAGTCTCTCTCAATGCTTCCCTTTTCATCTCTCTCCCTCTGCCCTCTCTCTCCATCCCTCCTCTTCTCCCTGTGTCCTCTGCACTGCCCAGGGGCTTGATGCCAGTTTGCTAGGTTCTCCTCTCTTGGTGGCAAAGTTGACTCCCAACAGCTTTGGGTTTTAGAGGAGAGCCCCTCTTTCCCCAACATCCCTATCAGCCCCCTAAAGAGAATCTCACTGGCTCACTTGGATCAGGGATCCAATCACCTTATTAAGGGAGTTGGGAGGGTGAGGCCTACTGATTGACAGGCCTGATGCATGTGGGAGGGGCAGTTTCCAAAGCGGGAAATGGGCTGTCTCCTAGGAGAACGCTGGGCAGGCAGAAGCACTAACTAGTCCTGCCACACAGATTTGGTTTGGGTGCACCCGAGGTTCTGACCTTGCAAATCAACCTTGACTACTGCTAGTATCTATGAACTGCTGTTTTAAACAACTGGAGAGACACTCTAATTCTTGGAATGACTGATCCATATGAATAATCCTACTCTAATAAGTAAAATGGACAAACATGACTGAACGTGAGCATTTGCTAGGAGCCAGGCCACACCATTGAGGACTAATGTGCATCGGCTCGTTCATTCCTGACAACAGCCCCAGGAGGTGGCACTGCCAAGCCCCACATTCGACAGCGAGGAGAGTGGGGACCACAGAGATGACCAGCAACAGCGGGTGTTTATAGAGGACGTCCGTGGTCCAGCGTTGTGGTAAGTGCTGTGCTTACGTGAACTCATTTATCCTCAAAGCAACCCCAGGAGGTAGGAACTACTTTTCTCACAGACAAGGAAGAGGGGCCCAGGGAGCTTACATGTCTTACCAAGTTCCCCTAGATCAGTGGTCGGCAAACTCCTTAGTTAACAGAGCAGCAAACCGCGGCTCACGAGCCGCAGTTTGCCGACCACTGCCCTAGATGGTCCGTAGTGGCATCAGGTTTTGGACCTAGGGTTCAGCAAGCTCCTCTGCTTTGGGGATGCATCGGGCCCCAGTTCAGATGGGAGGGGACGTATGGGGCTGGGATTCACATCCCACCTGGGGAGAGCAGCTACAGAGTTTGGACAGGTTCAAGCCTTGGACTAATGAGAGGGCACAGTCCTCTCATGGCCGCGTGCAAGCCCCAGCTTAGAGGGCAGAGCCTCCCAGCACAATGATAGCCAACAGCTGTGGTTGTAAGCTTGAACCTATGGTCTGAGCACATGGCCCCACGTGCCTACGTGATATAGGCTGCAAGTAAACAAAGCTTGATCCGGTGCCTGTAATTGAGTAGGATCGAAACCTACAAGAATGTCGTAAACATCTTGACCACTCCTTTACTTTGCCTTGTGGCATCTGCTACAAAATAAAGGCCCTGCTTGTACTTCGGGGCGCCATCCCTCCTTCAGAGAGGCGGTGTCCCATCGAGACCCAGCTTTCATTCTCTTGTCTGTCTTTTCTAAGCCTGGTTCATCATAGGTTGCCCATCTTCTGGGATCTGTCTGACCTTTTTCTTGTGATTAGACTGGGGCTCGGCGCACGGGAGGAGGACCGCAGCGGTAAAGCACCCTTCTCACCACGTCCTCTCAGCGCAGGCACTCTCTGTGTGAGTCCTGCCCTTGATCACCTGGCGGAGGCATGCTGTTAGGAGTCTCCACTGCAGTTCCTCTCCCTCCCCCCACCCCATGATGCGTTTCTCACGTGCAGAGATGGATGAGTAAATCTCTGTCACTCTGTGGAGACTGTAGATGATACACTGGCTAGAGAGAGCAAGAAATTCCAAAAGCCTTTGGACGAAGACTGTTGTTTGGACGAGTTTCCCCTTCCCCTTGACAATATCTTTGCCTCCCTTAGCCTTGCCCTCCCGGGCTCGGTGACGTGAGCATCTATGGCAGGAATGGTCGATGTGGGTGGTATAGACCCTTTCCCGAGTACAAGGCAAAGCCAACATTTCTATGGTTTCAAAACAGACGTTGTCTGTGTCAACACAGTGACTTCACTTGGGGAGAACTCGGGAGAGCAACTTTGCATAAATTCAAGACAAAACCTCCATGTCTGTGTAGCCGCCACTCACTGGATAAGGACACAAGGGCTCCTTGAATTGGGGAGGAGAAATGGGAGGATTTAAATAAATGTATCGTTCAGGGTTTTTTATGTTGTAAGTCCCTCCCCACCCCCAAATAGAAGAAAAGAATAATAAAAAAACTAACACAAGATACTTAGAGCAAAAATAAATATATACATGTATGGCTTCGTGCAATAAATAGTTTAGCGGTAGTGGGTTTGGGGTGTGGCTTGTTCCAGAAACTGAAATGACTTCTCGCTCTTTTTTTCTTGGTTTTTGCACCCTTCATGGTAATGCATTCCCAAGCTCCCTCAAGGTTGCCTGTGAGACCCCACAGCCTATGTTTCTCAGCCAAGGGGCAGAGTCATGTGCTCTTTGCTGCTAGGAATGGACCCCACCTCAATCTTGGGATCAAGAAGGGGAAAGGTGGATCCCAGAATAAGAAACAAAGTGAATTCTGAGGAGGGAAACGTTGAATGCACCCAGCAAACGACCTTAGAGACCGGTTTATTTTTCCTTTGAAAGGCCCTTTGGCCCAGAGAGGAGCACCACGATGTGTGTTCACCATCACGTTGGCAATGAAGGCACCGCAGCTGAAATCTCAATTGTATAACCACACACGCTCGCACACCTGCAGGTGTCCTCTGTTTCTCAATCTAACTTACGTCTCCTAACTACCTGGCATGGGCTGTGAGAGGAGAAAAATGAGAAAATATTTAGAAAAATCTTTTAACTATCCATGTTCCTTCATAGCTCTAACAAGGTCCTAGAGTGACTTATTTCACCATCTAGAACCTGGGTTCAGAGAAGAAACTCTTTCCCCTCAGGCACTCGGGTGTAACATGTCGACGTGACCGTTTCAAACAACAGATCTGAGAAGACTGTTGCCACATGCCACAACATGGATGGATCTCCCATGAAGTTAGGTGAAAGCCGGTGAACACAAGAGGACATACTATATAATCTATGCATACAAGGCCCAGAAGCAGACCAAGTTCATCTGTGGGGTTAGAAGTGAGGACAGTGGCTAACCTTCTGGGTGCGAATGCCTGGGAAAGGGGCAAAGAGCGTCCGGGATGCTGGCACTGTTGTGACGCTGGTCCCGGGAAGTTGGTTACATGGCTTTGTTCAGTCCTGGAAAATTCACCAGGTGATATTTTCAAGATTTGTTTACTTTTCTCTCTGTATACTATATCTCATTTTAAAAGGTTATCCTGATATATATATTCCTCACATGAGGATATTTTCCCATTGATTTTTTGAGAGAGTGAAAGAGAGGGAAAGACAGAGAGAAACATCGGTGTGAGAGAAACACATGGATTGGTTGCCTCCTGCATGCGCCCTGAGCAAGGGCTTGGGCCAGAGGAGCCTGCAACCGAGGTATGTGCCCTTGCCTGGGATCGAACACGGGACCCTTTGATCTACAGGCTGATGCTCTATCCCCCGAGCCAAACCGGCATCCTGAGATTTTTTTTTTTTAATGCCATTAAGCATGAATCAAATTTCAAATTAAAGAGACTGGGAACTCAAGGGCTAGTGAGATGAATTTGGGCTTCAGGTATTTCTGGCCAGCACTGGGCCTCCGAGTGTTTTGGCAGGACAGCAGAGGAAATTGTGGAGCCTGGGAGCCTGGGGAGGTGTTAGATACACTGGCCATTTCTCCGTTGTCCCCCTTATTCTCTGAAAGGGCCCCCCCCCCCCCCCGGCAGCTTCACCCGGTGCGTTCCTGCCTCACTCTTGACCATACCTGAGTTCAAAGCCTCTGGAGGTGTTAAACCCTGACTCCACCACGTCCCAGACCAACGACCCTGGGCTGGTTACGTGGCCCCTCTGTGTTTATTTCCTCATCCGAAAATTATAAAACATTCCCAGGAGATTGTAAAAAAAACACACACACAAAAGTGGCCACTTAATGTAATGCCAGCCACATAATATATTCGAAACAAATGTTAATGGTAATGATAAGTAGTGGTAACATTATCATGAATACAACAAAATGTTCAATGAAACAAGACTGACGGTCCCTCGCCGACTCCCAGCCACTCTCCCAAGCACTGCTGCCGAGCGGCTGCTTGCTCGGAGGCCATTTGCCACGTCAGGGTTTTCCTCGACCACGTTTAATAACCAGTTTCCAGATCTGGATATTGGGGGCTGTAAATTTCCCTGGTGACTGTTGCCAATGACAGGGAAGGAAAGACTTGTGTAATTACCACTTGTACTTCCACAAAACACATGCACTCAAGAGCAAGGCTTTTGGACAATAAAGCACCGGCTTCTTAACATGCAGGAAAGACCTGCTCGACTTGTATGATAAGAAATGTGTGCCTGGTGAGGAAAACAGAGAAAGCACCAATGCCCGCGTGGCAACGCGCCATCGGGAGACTTTGCCTTGGACAGGCCCATTTCCCCCTTCCCCCCAAATGCCGCACAGTCTGGAGGAATAAGACATGAGCATCAGCCAGGGGCTGGTCGGGAATAAGTGCCCTTGCCTGTGGCCAAAACCCATGGCCCAGCCGAAACCGGTTTGGCTCAGTGGATAGAGGGTAGGCCTGCAGACTGAAAGGTCCCCGGTTCGATTCCGGGAAAGGGCATGTACCTTGGTTGCGGGCACATCCCCATTAGGGGGTGTGCAAGAGGCAGCTGATTGATGATTCTCTCTCATTCATCGATGTTTCTAACTCTCTATCCCTCTCTCTTCCTCTGTAAAAAATCAATAAAATATATTTTTTAAGAAAAACATGGCCCGAGTCTTTAGAGTTCCTTGGGTAAGGATTAAGGATAAAAAATCTCTTGTTTATTTTACAGCATGGTTGTTTGCAAATGATGCCATGCTGTTCACCAGCCTCCAAAGAGGGCAGCTTAATGGGCTCCATGGAATATCCCAAGACAGCAACAAGCGACAAGCTTTGAAATATTAAGATCCCATAACTTCACTTGGAAATGCTCAGGACAGTCCTTTGCTAGATGTTGGGCTTGGACCCCAGACTCTAATTAAAGAAGCTTTGGCTTCTGAGCACCATGTGTTCAGTTTATGAGAAAGGAGGTGGAAGTGCATTTCAGAGGAGGGACTGTCTTTGGATTCCCCGCAAAGTGTTGATTTTGGGAAAGAAGAAAATGGATACGCTTAATCCCCGCCCCCTCCCGCCCAGGCACCCGTGTCTGTGCCTTAGCAACCGAACATTCTTGGCATAGGCTTGAGTTGAGTTTGTTTCTGGAAGGAGCTGTCCACATCAGCACAGGACCAAGAGGGCTGAGGAAAGGTAGAGCAGGTTAAGCTGTGTTAGGGGACGTAACTGGAATTTCTTAGAATGTTCCAAATCTCCTGGACAGGTGCAGAAATTGGCAGGTCATGGCAGAAGAATTTGCCCACGAGTCTGACTTCACTAGTTGAAGAAGCCAGGATTCAACAAGTCCAAAAGTGATGACTGGGACTTCTTAGGGAACAAGCTCAGAGCATGGCGTGTGGCGTTTCTGAGAGGGTAGATGCCCTCCTACGGAGTTCATGAGATGGGCCTTATTTTCCTTCCAACATTTTATATCTCATGTTGCCCCAAACCAGTCAACATTGGTCACGGAGCAGTTGACTTTAAATAACCAAAGACTCAGGTGGGCAGAGAGAAATAAAAATTTGCTCCAGGTGTGTGGAGGGGCAGGGCCTTTTCCAAAGTTGGAGGAGAGGAATTGTTAGTGGCACTTTGTCCAGTACGCCACGTTTCTGTGCACGTGCCCTTGGAATTGTTAGCTCAAAGCATGGGTTCCTCACCAGGAAGTCTTCTCTTTCCCCAACTCTGGTTCACACAATTCACCGGTGTCAAAGCGTGCAGCTCGAAAGAGTAAGGGTATTTGACTGAAGAGTAATGGGAAGCTCAAAGGTGAGTAGTTGAATTCAGGATTTGGTACAGTGCTGAGATAGTTTATGGTCATCTTTCCTCAGTCTCAACATCAGAGTAAACGACAAGATGCCCCTAAACCTTCTCACGTGCCACAGATTGTCTCCGAAGGAAAGAAAGCAGAAGGAGGAGTTCATGGTAGAACAATTTGCCCTTTATCCTCCCAAACGGTGCTCATAGGTATGAACAAATGTAGCGGAGCTAGGTAAAATGGATACCACATTTGGAGCAAAGAGCTGTATTTTCCTTCAGACAATATTTTGGAAAAATCTGATGTCAGTGTGAACATTGGTTATTAACACACCCCATACAAATTCAGTCCGATGCAGCTGCAGAAATCTCGCTGAAAAACCAGTCCGATCGCACGGAGAGCACCTTCCTGGATGGTAGCACGTGGTGGAAACTAGCCAATCAGTTTGTGCATTTGAGTCGAATTTCACAAGATAATTGTTTCATTTCCAGGTCTGTCTTTAGCTCACCATTTGACCTTGGACTAATTGCTTAATCTCTCTTGGCTTCAGGTTCTGTATCTTGAAAGTGGCAATAATAATAACTTCCAACTACCTATCTCATCCGGGTATTGAGTGGATTAATGGGGTCATGTTTGTAAGGTCCTAGAAAATTCTCAAGAGGAAAAGTTCTACCACTTTTGCAATTCTGCCTGGGAATGCTGTAGAACCGAAGGGAAGAAGGCCTGCATTAAATGGGGCCGTTATTATAGATGGACGCTCTTTGCTGCCTTGTAACTAAGGATTGGAAACCTTTGAAAGCAGACCCTTGCATGACTGGGACATCTCAGGTTCTCCTGGGTGGGGGAAATCACCTGGAACTTCTGAGGTAAACCAGTCCTCCTCCTCTAAGCAGTCCACGGAGCTCTGACAAAGGCTGCATGACTTCATGGTCATAGGGAATGACACATCACCCAGGATTTTCTGCTCCAGTCATACAGAGATGGACTTTGGGGGTAAAATAAACTTGTGCTGAGTTCTGTCTCTGCCAACCCCTGGCTGGGGGACCCTGAGCAAACCTCTCCCCTGCCCTGTGCTTCAGGGCCCTGGGAGCACGACCTGCAGGCGAAAGGCTTAGCACGTGTCCCGCGCACAGTGGGCTGTCAGGACACATCACCTCTGTTAGCAGTGATTCATGTATTCCCTAGTACCGCGAGGAGTCGCAGTGAGTACTATCCCTTAACCCCCTCCCGACGCATCAGACCTTGGGCTTTCCCGGAGCCCGGCTCTCTACAACTGTCCATTGAGAGTGCCCTCGTTTTTCCAGCACTTGAGATTAAGGGAGATGGCAAATCCAAAGGAAACAACTCAGTGTCAGGGTGTATGCAAATTCTCGTGTGTAGCTTCCTGTCTTTAGTGACCTGGCCCAGTGTCCCGGCTTCCCAGGTGCAGTCCTCAGTGGCTCTGAGGAGCTGACCTTCACTCGGAAGGAAGGGCGTGGCCAGCCTGTGCTGAGCACTGGGAATGTATTTTCCCAGTTAGTGGTCGCCAAGGCCCCGTGAGGTTAGGGACCCTGTGCAGGGTGTCAGGGAGCCAGGGTTTGGGGAGGTTACGTTATCCAGGGCCATGTAGTTGTTAAATAGAGAAGCCAGATCTCACCCTTGCGCTGATGTCAGAGTCCTGTTCTAACCCAGGGCTTCCCACGTAACGCGAGCCACATTTGTCGTTTTACATCTGCTAGGCACCGTATTTTTCTAAAGAGTAAAACCAAGCAGGAGAAATTAATTTCAAGAATATATATTTTTTCATCCAATATATCAAAAATACTATTTCAACAGAGAAATTACTAATGAGATATTTTAGAATCCTCTCTTTTTCTGTCCTAAGGATTCAGTTTATATTTTGCATTTCTGGCTACATTTCGAGTGCTCGACAGCCACGTGTCCAGTACTGGACAGCGATGCTCTACCAGTGGTTCTCAACCTTTCTAATGCTGCGACCCTTTAATACAGTTCTTCATGTTGTGGTGACCCCCAACCATAAAATTATTTTCGTTGCTACTTCATAACTGTAGTTTTGCTACTGTTAATGAATCGTAGTGTAAATATCTGTGTTTTCCAATGGTCTTAGGTGACCCTGCTAGCGGTTCTAAACCTGTGGGTCAACCCACAGGTTGAGAATCTCTGCTATAGAGCCCAAGACCATCAGAAAACACAGATATTTACATTACGATCCATAACAGTAGAAAAATTACAGTTAGAAAGGTTGAGAACCACTGCACTAGCGTGCTGACTCTTTGAAGACTGTGTCAAGCAGGTTTACCCCAGTATTTACTGAAGAAGAAATGAGCAGGTTTTCCATTTTTAATGAAGGTAATGAAATGGGACTTTTAGAAGCACAGCAGGGGTTGTGCATGTTAATTTTTACATTCTCAATTTACCAAACAATTAATTTAACCTGAAAGGATAGCTATTTCCTGAAATGTTCTGCTATTTTAGCTTTTACTTGTTATATATAAATGTGTATATTTATACAAGTTGGTGCAAATAAATAGCCATGGGATGGATGACTAAATGAATGAACATATTCACCACCAGGGAAGAGGGAGATCTCTCAGGCAGGGAAGTGTGTTAGCATCATCTGGGCAAGAACTTCATCCAAGCTTTGCCCACCTCTGTAGTCTTTCCCATAGCACAGTGCCAGGCACATGAGCTTACAAGAAGTATATATTTTTGTGGAATAATTGATGACTCCACATTGAAAATGTAGTTATTTAATATTATTTTCCTAATGGGCATGGTGAATCTAAGGTCTTTTTTTTTTCCTCCCCCTCCTGTGAATATTTGGATTTTAAGTTTCAAAATCAACCCTAAAGGATTTAATTTATTTAAATTATTTAATTATGTTTCCCAATGAAACAGTTTGGAGAGACCACAGCATTCAAGAGTCTACTTTTACAAGGCAGTTGCTGACTCTCCACTGATAGTCTCCAATATGAGCAAGCTAGCTGTCCCATAGATGCAGGAGCAGGTCATGGGCTGCATCATCCCTCACCAGGCTTCCGAGTGTTTTGTCTCCAAGGGAAACCAACCCCTCACCTACTCTCTTCCTGGCTTGGACCTCACCAGCATATCCTCAAAGTGCTCCCCAAACCCTGCTTGATTTGCCAATGGACTCTCCTCCCATCCACTGCATCACTCCCATTGGTTTCTTCCTGGCCTGCCTAGATGCTCTGTCTCACAGGAACTGAGGATGGCCTCAGATCACATCTCCTTTCGTCTCAGGGGTCTGGTCTAAACCCAGCAGGGAACAGGTTATCTGCCACTTAACCCAAAGTCCAACTTTGCCTCTTTTACTTAAATAGTAATCTTCTATAAAAAGCAAATGCTGTATATTGTCAAAACTCTTTTAATTTGAAAGAGATAAAACGAATTCGGACTGATTTAATGGAAGACTGGCAAGGATGGTTAATATGGGCCTCATCCAAGGGCTCCAACAAAGTCAGAAGATGCACTTACCATTTCCCCTCCATTTTGGGGGCTCTGCTTATTTTTGTTGCCTTCACTTCAAACATTGCTTATACAATGTGGTCCTTCCCAGTCCCTCACCCAGAAACTCGACATGTACAGCTAACCAGGTTAGTGGCCTCAAAGGAAAATAGGTTCCTCTATCCTACTGTACCAAAACAAAAAAACCGATCTGTGTCACATGACTCTTCTCTGATTGGCCAAGCCTGAGTCACATTGCTCATGTCCTTGACTCATGGGATGAAGCCAGCCCTGCTAAATCACTTGGCCTGTTAGGTGAGTGTAGGTGAAACCTCAAAGGATAATTAGGTGCTCCTACCAGAGGAAGGAGAGGATAGTGCTGGACTTGCAACAGCTCTAAGCGTTCAGATGCGGTGCCCTGTCTCCAGAGCTGACCCAGTCCTGTATCTTCTTTCTTTAATAACAGGCCTGCTTTTGCTCTATTGCTGTGACTCACACACACTCATTGTGTGGCATTAATAAGCATCACACCGCACATCATTATTGCACGTGCCTGGATGTCCTGCTCACTGTGAGCCCCTGAGAGCAGGAGCCATGGCTCCTTCATTTATGCATCTCCATATCTACACAATTCCCGGCACACAGTAGGTAATTAAGGAAAGTTTAACATAAAAAAGGAAGAAACAGATGAACCACCTGTGACTCAAACTCCTGTCTTGCGGGGGGCACCATTCAAACACGTGTTCACCATTTCATGGCCCCAGTGAAAACTCTCCATCACAAACAGTGATGTCTGGAAACAAAGTGAAGAATGTACCATTTTGAGACTGCACAGCTAGGTTCAAAACAAATAATAAGTAAAAAGATGCCACGTGACCAAGGCATCAGGCTTATGGCAATATGCAAATGATTCTTCTGAGGCAACCCTTCTCTGTTGCTGAACACTCGTGGGGCTTCTAGAGTGGCTAGCCAGCACAGGGAGAAATCCCTAATGTTGAACCTGGTTCTGGAGCCATTTAAGTCCTGTTCTAAACCCACTGATGCAAGAGGCCCCAGGCCCAGTGACCTTGAGCCAGCAGCAGTAACATCCAGGATGTTGGACAAAAAACATTTTGAGGGCTTCCATCTCACCCATCCATGCGAGACTTTCTTGTGAAGCCTGTTCAGGTCTAGCACCCAGTAAGTGCTCAATAATTCTCTGTTGACTAAAATGAAAAAGCCAACGTGATCCGGTAAATACAGTATTAATTTGAGGAACGAATGGGTGTACCATAATGCTTATTAAATGAGTGGTTGGTGATCCATCGTATAGGATACATGGATATTTGTTGAATGAGCAAACAATGCAATGAATGAGTGAGTGAATGAATGAATGAATGAATGAGTAGCCTATCAGTTAAGCTTACAGCTATTACTTTTCATGTGCGTTTTCCTCCGTGTGTGTTAAACTGCCCTTTATTTCCTTCAGCTATAACTCAGTCCCAATAAACAGACCCTCAGAATTTATGATTTGTTTCTGTTTTCTGTTGTTGAATTTTGAAATAGATGCTGTTATCATATGGGCTGAATCCCGTTTTAAATAGCAAAGAGATATGTTCAAACATCCTTGAAAGGAGCGTGCAGAATGAGGAAGGGACGTCGCTTATGTACCGACTAATCTCTGTTATGACATATCTGCATGACTGAGAGGATCATGCTCCTGGGTTGAGAAGAAGAGGGCTGTCCACAAATGACACGTGAGTGGAGCCATCGTGTTCCTGTATATACTCAGTAGATATATGTACCGGCTGGAATAGGTGAATTTAATCCTTCGCCATCATTCATTTCACTTTCCTCAATTCTGTGGTATTTCCAAGGCATGACTGCTTTTCTTCTGGGTTAAGTAGAAATCTTTGCTTAAGTCAAAACCACTTACTTTAAATACGTTCAGTGACATTGGGATCTTTTTCCCTGGGCGTGTTTCTCATGCTTTTCAAAGTCAATGAATTGTCACTGGACCTTAATGGACACTTACAGGACAGCGAATTGGGGGCTTAACTGGGCGGAGAAGGAAAGGAAAAAAAGCCTTTATCCAAAATTCACTGATTTATTGAGACAGGTTTGGGAAATCATAACAGTGTCACTTTACCGAGCATCGATGATTATCGCAGCAAAGTATGCAACATTAAAAGGAATTGGGATTTAATTCTGCTATTTAGAATTATTTGTGGTCCCTCTTAAGCAGGCTGGGGCTATTTGCATAGAAGAGTGATAGCCTATTAGAGTCACTCCTGTGAAAATTCAATAAGATGTGAAATTGTTATGATGTCAGGACATTCTTGAAAAATGCCATCAGCTTCTTGCGCACAGTTGAGTGTTAGGAAGGTCAAGTAATTGATAGCTAAACTCTGGCTTTTTTATTTGGCTATTCGGCATCTCTCTTATTTAGAATGTTTCTCACTTACTGGTTTGATATTAAAAATTCAGTGTCTCCTAGTTGAAATTGACCAGAAGGGATGTCCACATTCTTACTCGGATTTGAGATGTCACTGTTCTCTTAGGGCGATGCCATCACAGCACTCATTCAAATGTGTCCTCCAGGCCGGCTCTCTGGGCCATGCAAGGAGGACTGTTCTTACTTCCTGTTTGAAAGAGATAGATTTGATCTATTTTAGAATCTAGTTAGAACCACACATGTGCTTTCCCCAACTGCTTTCCAATGGCATCTTATTCTTTTGCCAAGCTGGTTTCAAAGCGTAAGACCAAAATTTGGGGGGAAATACTATGGTCTTCTGGATTCTCCTTCTAGAAAATGGAACTTAACTGAAGATTTTAAAAGCCTGTTATTACATACCCAGAGGAGAAGGCTGTGCAATGGGTTGCGTGGGAGCAAAAGTAGTCATTGAGAATACCTGACGCAGCTTTCTAAGTCCTAGTACGCAGACTGAGGCACGCGATATTGAAAACTGTAAACCATCAATAAAATAGGACAACATAAAAATCCCAGCATTTTCTTCTGTCCCTCAGAGAAGAAAGCTTCTTTTCTGTAAGTAGAGGGGCTTGTGTTCCCCCCAAAATGGTAAATCAATATCCTAAATCTAGCACCTAGATACCCAGTGGCCCACATAAAATATGGAACTGACAAGACTGACCATTTTGTGAGAAAAGGCCAGTGAAGGGAAAACAACTTCTCAGAAAAAAAAAAAAAAAAACACAACATGACAGGAGGGGAGAGTAATGGGATACTGTCTTTCTTCAGAGGAAAACTATTTCTCTTATCAGCCCCTGTCCACTTAAGGTAAGCCCTGTGTGGGAGCGGCCGGGGGGAAGTGTGGACATGTTCTGGGGTCCAGGGAAGCACCTTTTAGGAAAGCTTTACCTTAATTTAGAAGTAAATAAAGTATGGTGGGTACGTTAGGTAGAGTCGAAGTGCCGAAGTTCAAACCCTTGCTCAGCCATTATCTGGCTATGGGCATGATCATCCATTCATTCGTTCTGAGCATTTTCTCTGTGCCGGCCATCGGAGGTGACAGCTTTGAGCAAGAAAGGTGAAACCCTGGCTCCGTTTTAGGAGAGCAAAAATAAAACAAACAAATCTATAACAATAAAAGCATAATATGCTAATTAGACCGGACAGCTGAACAACCTTCCCGATGTCCTTCTGGTCGACCTTCTGGACAAAACTGGGCTGTGAGGGAAACCTGGGACCCAGGTGCCAGAGGGAAGCCGGTGCCGGCAGCAGGGGGAAGGAAGGCCTATTCTTACACGAATTTTGTGCATCAGGCATCTAGTAAATAAATAAACATGCATGCAAATAAGATAATTTTAGATTTGCATGAAAGAAGAGAATCAAACAGAGTCTTTGGCAGGGAGAGTAGGGCTGCATTAAGTTAATATGTACATTGAGGTGCTGACCTGATGGGGTGAGGGCGCCCACATCAGAAGAACAGCTTTGCAGGCAGAGGGAGCCACAGAGGCAAAGGACACGTATGAGGAGCCTTGCAGGCAGGTTGGTTTGTGTGGGCTTTATCTGGGACGCTGGGGAGTCCTTGGAGGACGTTAAGCAGAGGAATGTTGTGATCTGAGCTGCACGGGGAGGAGAGAGCCCTGTCCTCATCAGGGCTAACCCTGGAGTACCAGACCACGCCCTTTTCAGAGAGCGGGGAGTGCAAAGGACACTGCCCTACAAGGTCAGAATCCGGGTGGGTGGCTCAATATGGAAGCTGTGGTTCCTGTCGATGGTGGTGGAATGAGGGCAGGGAAGTCATAGCTTTGTGGTAAGGCACTTAGTGAAGTCAGGACAAACCTTTGACAGCCCCACAGAACTGGGCTTGAGTCAGGCTTTCCGGGGTCGGGGGGAGGGCGATTCTGGTGGGCATAGTCATGCTTGGTGCTTCCTGGAGTAAATCGGAGCTTTCAAGACTTTTTCCTCTTAATGCCAGTCTTGTGTAGGAGAGGCCAAGGGGAAAGTGTGGGCACATTTGGGAACTAGAGAAACACCTTTTACAAAATAGTTTTGTCTTCAGTCATCTATATACATATAAAAGCCCAAGCAACTATGTGACCAGTCGCTATGATGCGTGCTGACCACCAGGGGGCAGATGCTCAATGGACAGGCATGGAAACATGGAACAGACTGATGAATCTCAGAGGGAAGGTGGGGAGAGGGGAGGGCAGGAAGAGATTAACCAAAGATCTTATATACATACTGAGGCCCCGTGCACGAATTTTTGCACTGAGCAGGTTTTGGCTCTATCCCCGCAGGCCCGGCCAAGGGACCCGACTGGTGCACAAATCCATGTACCAGGCCTCTAGTAAGTCGATGAAGGATGGGGCTGAGCCTCTGTTACTTGGAGTCGGAGCACCAGGGTTCTAACTCTTGGGTTTGAGCACAGAAACCTTGGGCTTATAGAAGCTGCGATCTCTTGGAACCTATCCTTTTCTCCACATTGCCCAAATAATAACAGGATTTACCCTATGAAGGAGCAGGCCTGAAACACAGCAATGGCATGAAGAGTCCACGCAGTGGCTGGTCCCCAGCACATAGTGAGAGCTCAGTACACGTTTCCAGCGATTCTTATTTGGAGGTAATACTCCTTATTATCTCAGCACTGACTGGCCTCATCCTCACCGAATTCTTTCACGCAGACATGGCAGATAATCGTATACCTGCCTCCCACGTTTTCCTCCATTCCCCTGGGACCCCTGTCTCCTCCCTCAGGGACCAACGTGCCTGGTGCTGAAATAATCACAGCAGCCGCTGCCATGAGCGGAGGCTGCACCAGGGCCTCCTGAATGTTACCTCAGTTGTTAGACCCCTATGTACTCTACCTCAAGGTGGGGGAATCAAGACTTAGATGGGGATGTGACCCCGCTGGGGTCACTCAGTCAGCGTGAGGCAGAGCTGGGGTTCAAACTCAGTTTGGTTGGACTTTGAAATTACTTTAAAAAAAATGCCAGTGTCCATGCAGGCCCTCCCCCTCCCCCCACCCCCAAAGCACTTGACTATACAAATAAAGAGGACTCTGAGTTAGGAGGTCACCGTGATTAGGCCTGGTGCCAGGAGAGTTTGAGATTTTCAAGGAGCCTCCTTGAGTCAGTGTCCAAAAATGTCCCAGGACCGCGGGGAGCCCCGGTGCCTCCCAGGCCAGTGGCCGGCGAGAACACGGTGCGACCGTATTACTTTGACTGTGGCCATGTGGCGGTGAGGAAGCCCCGAGCCCCTTCCGGCCTCTTTGTCCCCTTTGGGGCTCCATCTGGGGGCCCCTCCCAGGCGGCCTGGCTGGTCTTGACTCTGAGGTGAAGGAGTAAACATGTCGGGGCTCTTTATTAGTTTATTTCAGAAGATGGAGCCTGTTTGTCCCCGGGGCCCGCCCCTCTTTTATGGCCTCCAGCCCTTCTTGACAAATTCTAGCGACTGGAGAGAAAACCCCGCTTTCTACAGCGGATCATTAAAACACCACCATAAAACCCAGGGCCATAAAATATTATTTGCCTGGCATAAAAGCGGGGGGTTGGGGGGCGGGGGCAGGGGCAGGGGGGAGATTTTCCCAGAATGTCAACCCCGGCTCTGCTTTCTCCCACTGGGAACGGCGGCACAGGGATGAGATGGTTCATAAATTCCTTATCTTGCACTCTGTTTTGTGAAATAACCCTGTTGGGAGAGCAGCCAAAAAAATATTGATTTATTTGTTCCACAGACTCAGAGGCATTTTTAATGAGGGGAGCGTGGCGATGCCTCGCTAGTGTGTCTGCGGATGACTCAATCTGTGGACGCACACCCAGAGACACGCGAGGTGCCTGTGGGAAAGGTGGGGACCCGGGGGCTGGAGATCCGTGGAAGAGATCCGTGGGGATGGAGATGATGGAGAGGGTGGATGACCCTCCTTCGCACTGTCCATTGCCCCCCCAAAGCAGTCAAGGCCCATCTTGGATCGAGCTTTGCAACTGAGCCTGGCTTTCTAGAGGAGTGCCCAACCCCCCGCCCCCAGCCCCCCAATTGAAGGGTCAAAGTGGGTTTCCGGTTGGTCCCCTTGACATTTTACTCTGGAAATCACCTTTGCGTCCAGGCATGCATTTATTTGGTCATTTGACCAATTCTATTGCATAACTACTAAGTGCCCGGCGCGGGGGCTACAGCTGTGGACAAACGGCCACGGAGCTTAGTCCACTCTCGCGGCGTTGTCAGCACGCCCTTGATTCCTATCATCAGATCAGATGCACAGCCCTCCGCCCGAAGTCCTGGGGGTCGATAGGTTTGTCAGAAAGTTTGGAATTTTTTTCTTGAAAGATGGAATAGGGCATATGATGATTTCGTTTGCAAACAGCCTCCGTGAGGTCTGGGGAAGGACCCAGTAATCCAACAGGGTTCATATTCCTTCTGTGAACAGCATGAACATTGACGCCAACTGGGATAAACTGAGACTGTCAATGGCCTTGTCACGTGAGGCCTAGTTGTGCCACCAAAGGAGTGGCGGAAACGTCTGTTGTCAGAGCTGCTTTCCGTAGAAGAGCAGGTGTTCGTTCCCCACCCACCCTACATGATCCCCACATCCCTGATCATGCCCATTCATGCTCCTCACATCCCTGATTTTCAAGGTCTTCCTTTGCACTGTCACTGCACCCCTACCAGAGAGGTCATTGTCTTCCCCTGGTTTTGTCTGTTGAGTTTTTGTTGTTGTTGTTATGTGTGTTTCAGGGGCTTCTGAAGCACGTAGAGGCTGAAGGACTTGTCCAAGCTTTCGCAGCTAGGAGGGAAGGGAGAGGGGATTGGAACTGCAGATGTCAGAGTTCAAACTCATAACCACTGTCTCACACCACCTTCGCCAAGGGAAGGGACAAAGCAGGAAATAAAACTGTTGGAGTTGTGTCAAACACAAACAAGCAAAGGCAATTGGAAAGAAACAGAAAATTATCCAGATAATTCCAAATCAGAGCGAATCATAAAGGTCTGCAGCTCGGGAGCCATAAAGGTCTGCAGCTCGGGAGCCAGTGTCTCTGGGCCGAGGCATGGAGGGAGCACATTCCTACAGGAAGGGCCTCTCCTCCTCAGGAACAGGATCCTCCAGCGCTGCCTCCAGGCACGCAGGTGCCAGCGGCTTCCGCACCCTCTGGGAGCTGCGTTCTTAACCAGTTCGTCTCCTGCCACCTCTCTGCCTCCGCCCATGAACTGGGCCCAAGGAATGGGTTCTAGAGGCATCCTCTGCGGTGCCTGCCCAGAGCCACCGAGCTTCCCCAGGTGGCAGTGGCTGGGCAAAACAGAGTGGGGAGGGGACCAGAGGGAGGATGGATTTGCCGGGCACAGACCCTCTTGCTTAGCCCTCGTCTCTCATGGGCGGATCTCAGGGAAGACCTGAAAACTGGAAAAGGCCCACCTGATGGTTGAGTGGCGAAGGCCTAGGGAGAATGAGAGGAAAGCAGACTCAGGAGGGGGAGAGAGGCCCCCAGGGGATCTCTGATAACCTTGGCTTCCCTCTTCCCTGGAGAAGGAGAGCCAACCCTGGGAGCAAGGGCATCTCTTGCAGTTGGTGGAAAGCCCACTCCTGACATTGTGATGTGCCCAGCAAGGGAGGCCAGGGGGCCGTGGGCCAGGGTGTGGAGGGGCCCAGTCAGCAGAGACAAGTAAGGAGCAGGTAGGGGCAGCCAAGGGTGTTTCGGGGTCACCAGAAGCTCTCCCTGCACAGGCTGGGGTGATCAGCCAGGGGTGGGATGAGGGCAGGGAGGTAGAAAAACGAAACAGCCACTACCCAAAGTACCCCTGGCTATGGATTTTGCCCCTAGGTCAAGTGCATGCCGCATGGATGACTGAAATTGAGGTGTGTGTGTGTGTGTGTGTGTGTGTGTGTGTGTGTGTGTCTTCCACGGGGAATGTCTGGAGAGTAGGGAGGATTGAGAATAACAAGTGCGCTCCAGTGTGAGGCATTGTTTGGAGGCCTTAAGGTGGGGGTCACGCATCCACCAACCCTGCCCTGCCTGAGCCCGGGTGTCTGGAAGTCCTCAGAGGTCCCAGTGCCCCGAACCCAGTTTTGCTGAACTTTGCAGGCTTCTTGCTCACCTCAGGACGATCACCAAGATCACCTGGCAAGACGGGGCATCCCATCAGGATGCCCCAGCGTCCTAGTCAGATGCTCAGTCTGGCTCCCAAGCACCCAAATCTACTACCCTGGGCGTGGTGCAGGATGCCTGTGCCTACCCACCCGATTTTCCAGCCCTGACCCCCCTCACCCCCCCCACCCCAAGGGCAAGAATGCAGAGGAAATCCTCCAAGAGGTTCAGTGTCAGGGCAGCAGCCCGCGTGAAGCGGCCTGGGACAGACAAGCCCAAGAGTCCAGCCCGGGAAGTTGGGGTTCAGCCTCCTGCAGGTCCTTGGGGTTGGAAGGAGCGAAGAGAAGAGGGAGAGAGGAGAGTGGCTGCAGGCAGAAGGCTGCTGCGGAGCGGACCTCTCTCTCTCTCTCCTCTCTCTCTCAGCAGATGCCTGGGGGATGGGGAGCCCGGGGAAGGGGCTCGAGCAGGGATTGCATCCCGCCCCCCTGCACCCCAGCCCGTGGTACGGCTTTAAAATCCTGCGGAGTTTGTCATAGGCCGGCCTCACCACGCATGCGCATAGGCAAAAGTTGAGTTTTTTCTCTCCCCCCCCCCCCTTCTCCCCTCTCTCCTTTCAGCAGCCTTTGGTTCTGCAACTTAAAAAAAAAAATTTTTTTTTCTCCTTCTTCTTCTTCTTCTTCTCGGAGAACACCAGGGGAAAGGAGTGCGGAGAGGGAGGGAGAGCGCGCGGCAGTTGGCCAGGAGGGCCGGGGGTGGGTGGGGGGGACGCGGTCGCGGCGGCCGGGCAGCTGCCCGCGGGGCTGAGGATCGCGTGGAAGGGAGGCTGCCGCGCGCCCCGCGACGCCGCCTCCGCCGCCCCGAGGCCGGTTCCGAGCGGCCGCCGCCGCGCCAGCTCCGCCCGCCGCCGCCGCCGCCGCCGCCGCCGCCGCCGCCGCGGGGCCCCCGGCCGGCCGCCCGCCCGCCGCCCGCGCTCCCGCCCCTCGGGCCCCGGCGCCGAACGAGGAGGCGGGCAGCCCCGCCGGCCATGGACCTCCGGAGCTGATCGGCCGCCGCGGAGCCCCGCGCCCCTCCCCGGCCCCACGCCCTCGGTGCCCTCGCTCCGCGCGTCGCCCTTCGCCCTGGAGAAGGCGGGGGAACGAAGGGGGGATTAACCCGAAGAGAGAAAGAAGGGGGTGGGGAGGAGGGAGAGCCCGTGTCTCCCCGGGGGCGATCGCTCCCCGCCCGACACCAGCGCACGCACCGGCAGAAGGTCCGGGGGGACGACTACCCCGCTTGGCGCTCCCTCCCCTGCCAAACCCTAAAATGAAAGGACAAAAGTTGGCGCTGACGCTCGCAGCTCGGATGGCGACTTGTGCGTTTCCAGCGGCATCTCCCGGAGAAAAAACCGTGCGCGCCTGATTGTTCTGGGCCCCCCCCGACGCTGCGGAGTGTGTGAGTGTGTGTGTGAGTGCGTGTGTGTGTGTGTGTGTGTGTGTGTGAGTGTTTGGGTGTGTGTCTGTGTGTACACAGACGTCCGCACACTCGCGGCCCCCAGGATCAGCGCCTGGAAGCAGACTTTTCGGCCACAGACTCGGAGAGGAGGAGCTGGAGATCAGGAGGGCGTGAGCCGCCGGGAGTCTGCAGGATCCGTGGTGTGAATGAACTGGGGGCACCTGGGCGCACGGATCAGCCCCCCCCACCCCTCCTCTTTCGCCTCAGGCCATCGTTGAGCAGCGGGGCATTTTTTTTTTAAACCCTCTTGTGAAGAATTTTTTTTTTTTTATTATTTGTTGTAAAGTCTTTTGCACAATCACGCCCACATTTGGGGTTGGAAAGCCCTAATTACCGCCGTCGCTGATGGACGTTGGAGAGGGAGCGCCTCGCCGCGGAGCAGTCGCCTGCGCGCCCTCGCCGGACCCGCGGCTCCCTCGTTGCGCCTCGGCCGGGCCCTGTCTGTGCGGCGGGCCGCCGGGCTCCCGCGCCCCCCTCGGATCCCGGGCGCACCCCGGCGCTGCTCCGGCTCGGGCCCCCGGACCCGGGCTCCAGGAACCGCCTCGCCTCCGATCCCCTGCGCCCGCGGGACGCGCCCGGAGGGAGCCCGCCGCTCCGGGTCGGATCGTCCCCCCAGGCTTAACCGGCCGCCCCGCTTGGATTTCTCGGCTGCCCTCGCTCTGGCGGCGACTTCCTCTTCGGGCCCCCTCCCCCTCGCCATGAAGGTAGGTGTTCTTCGCTCCTCCGACGCTCGCCACTTTTTTTTTTTTTTTACCTTTACTTTTTTTTTCTTCTTCTTATGGAAGTTAACTGAATCCCCCTCCTTCCCAACCCCCACATACCCTTTTCCTATCCCTCCCTTTCTCCTTGCGCCTCGAGAGAATGGATCTCCCGCGGGGCTGGCAGGGACCCCTACCCTTCGCCCCCCACCCCCCGCACGCTATTTCTGTCTCCCCGAGACCTCTTCTTGCTTGTCTCACCAAACCTTCTGCAAACCTTTTCGACTTTGGAGAAAAGGTTAGTAAGAGCCAAGGCAGAAAAAAAAAACAAAAAAAAAACAAAAAACAGTGCGGTTCACAGTGGACTTCACTCCCCTTTGGCCCCGAGAACCTCGAGTGTACTTTCTATGTATACTTCAGTAACAGGATAATGATTCAATTCAACAAATATTTACCAAGTGCCCACGGCGCGGGCACCGAGGAGGTGTGTGGGCCAGGGCTCGGCAAGGGGAAGTGGCCTCCTTGGCCGGGAGGCTGGGCAGCTGGACTAGGGGCCAGAGAAGCGCACCCCTCGCCCTCCGTAGCCAGAGAGGCCAGGTTGCAGGCTCGTCCTGGCCGGGGGAGCCCTAGTGCTGCAGGCCCTGTACCTTTAAGAGTGCCTGGCGGGGGGCCAGTGCGCACCCCGGCTTAGGGAGCAGCGGGGTCGCGTTATTAGCATTATTAGCCGCCACCGGGCGAGCTGGGCACTCGGCGGCGGGGCCGGGGCCGGGCGGGGGTGCGGCGGCGGCGGCGGCTCTAATCCCGGTCCGTCCGCGGGGAGTCGCGCCCAGGCCCCCTGCGCGGAGCCCGCCGAGCCCTTTGGAAACATTTGGGCGTCCGCGTTTGGGAGCGAGCAGCAGGCGGGGGGCCGTTTGTGAGCTCTTGTTTGTTTTAATTGTCAGTTGTATGCTAAAGCCGAGTCACACACTCCGAGGGTCACCGAGAGTTCACTTTTAGGAAAAGTTAACATTTCTTTCCTGCCATATAACGTGCTCCCTTTCAAGTATAACTTTTCCTCTCTCTGCCCTCCAAGCTTCTCTCCTTCCCATTTTTTGTGTGTGTGATCTCTCCCATTTTCAGTCTTCTAGAAAATAATGAGGATGTTTCCTAAAAGCAAGCAAATTCTCCCTCCCCAAAAGGTTTTTAAAAAAAGAAAGAAAAGAAAAGAAAAAGAAAACCGCTACCCGCGAGACCCCCGCGGCCTTGTTTTACTTTCTAAACCTAGTCCGGCGCGCGGGGCCCCTTCTCCTCTCGTCTTTCTTTAAATGGACACCTCGCTGTTTGGAAGTCGCTTGTGGCCAGCGGTGCGATCACACCTCCCCGGCCCCGGCCCCGCCGCCAAGGCTCTCCGCGGCCCCGCCAGATGCGGAGACTCCGTCTCTAGACGGCCGCTGCCAGGGGAGCTCCGAGAGGGTAAAGCCGAGGGCGCGCCGGCGATGGAGAGAGAGAGGCGGCGGGGTGGCGTGTGTCCGAGTATGTGGGGCTGTGTCCTGCGTGTGTGGGAGAAGGGAAAAGGTCAGTCGTTCTTGCGTCCTGGGTAGAGTAGCCTCGGTCCCGCACCGCCCCACAAAGGAGAACCCTTCCTCCCCTCCGGAAGGCCGACCCCAGACGCTCCTGCCATTTCCCTCCCCTCGTTGGAGCGCTCCAGTGCACAAGGGGTTAGCGCCGGGCGGGCGCAGGGAGCTCGGCGCTCCCCGCCGTCTTTTCTTCCCCGCCGCGCGGTGCCGGCTGCCCCCTGTTGGCTGCCTGGAGGTAGGACACCTCAGATCCAGTTCCGTGGGGCGAGTGGGTTCGCCTGGAGCTCCCACCTCTGGCCGCGCACGCTCTTCCCAGCCCATCCTCTCCGGGGAGGGCCCGCTGCGCTGCGCCGCCACCGCGATGCGGGAGAGGCCAAGGGCACGACCCAGCACACGGGGCTCAGGGGGCTCAGGCGGGTGGAGCAAGAGTGGGTGCCTCTCCCCCAGGGCGCTGGAGCGAGAGCGCTGCCCTCTTAGGAGGCCTCGGGTCTGGTCTTGGCGCTCTCGCCAGTTTTCTTATCCGTAACCGAGGACAAGCGTTGCTTTCTCTGGTCCTCCTCGGTGTCTTGTCTATTAAAAAGTGCAGTGGGATCTGCCTCCGGAGGGAGGTGGCGGGGGCTGAACTGATGTTTCCTTTTCTCTCTCCTTCCACCGGACTCTGCTCTTCCTCTGGATAAAGTTGAGAGCCTGTGCTGAGAGTTAGACGTTTCGTGTGAGAAGGTAGGAGTGGGGCGTGTGTGTGTGTGTGTGTGTGTGTGTGTGCGCACGGTGTGTGCGGAGGGGGTTGCGGTCTGGAGAGCCTTGTCCCAGGGGTGGACGACAGAAGGCGGGGAACAGACAGAACTAGGCTTGGCTAGTGTTCCTCCCTTGGAGACCCTTTGCTACTGGACCTGCTGAGCCTGTGCTCTCACGTTCCCTGCAATGATTTGGGCTCAGAAAGAAAGCCCCCTCCACCCTCTCTCCCCCCACCCCATCCCCGGCAGCTCCCCCTGCTCCCCCCCCCTACTGCAGCCAGGCTAGAGGCATGGGGGGGGGGCGCTGGCTCCTTGTTTGCTCCCCCAAAGCGGACCTCCTATCAGCCTTGACCGGCTCATCCTCCCTCCCCTCCCACTCCTCTTGGCGTTCCTGAGGCGGGACAGCCCAGCACAACAATTGAGTTTTTCTCCCGCAGTTTTCTCCATCTTTCTCCTTGCTCTGGGGAGAGATCGCAGGGGAGGAGGGGGTGGAGGGGTGGGGGACAAGGTTTATTTCCCACCAAGAGCTGTGATTCTTGGAGTTTCCTACCCCTTTGGACACCGTGAGTCCAGGTCCAACTCACTTCCTCCAAGTTGGTCTCCCTCATCACTTCCACTTCCAGAGGCTCGCGGGCGGGGAGAGGGGAGCAGGGGGTGCTGGATGAGAAGAGCCTGGTGGAAGGGCAAACCCAAGGGGAGTGAGGTCGCGCCAGGTTGTTCGCCCTGCCTTCGCGGACTTTGTTTTTAGGGGCGGCGGGCGGAGGGCTCCGGGAGGTTTGCGAGCGCTCTGCGGCGCTTTCCGCGGCACGTTTTCCAAACAGCCTGATTGTTTCCCTCTCCTCCTATCGCTCCACGCCCGCAACACAGTCGAAAAGAAAGTTTAAGAACACCTTTAACCTAACGGGAAAGCTTTGGAGGGGAGACAGAACGAGCAGCCGCTGCGATTAGCTGCTCTGGGCTGGGAACAAGGGCGCGCTAACGCCCTCACCCCCAACCGCCCCCTCCCCTGCGCTCCAAACTCTCCAACGCACCCTCCTTCCCACCCCACACGAGGACCAGGTTCCGAGGTCCTCGCAAAGCCCGCTTTCCCGGGCTCCCCGAAAGCTCTGGAAAACCTTTAGCCCATTCTCGGTAAACCCAGCTTCTGCCTAGAAGTTTGGATTCAGCCTCGCTCGGCGCACGGGTCTCCGGAGAGGTCTCCTTTTGTACTGTCTCCTCGGATCAGACCTCCTCATACACAAGGTGGGGTGTTTACCCAACAGAGGCGATGTCTTTATTAGGGAGTTCGCGGTAGGTTCCTTAAAATGTTTCAGACTCGGGGGGGGCTTTTCTGGGTTGCTCGGGGGTTTGGATGGGGAAGGGGGCCAAGGTGTTTCCGGGCGAGCGCGCGGGGTTAAGTGGCGACGCGACTCGCCCGGCTCTCCAGCGGGGCCCCTTGGGGACGCCTTTGGCTGAACCCCCAGCCTGGAGCCGGGGAGACCCGGTGAGACCCAGTGACCCACTACCAGTTGGCCCCAGCCCTGGGAATAGGTGGGCTTTTCCTCGGGGGTCGTGGGCCGAGAGCGGGCTCGGTTTGTGTGGCTTCCCCTCTAACAAAGAGATCCCCTGTAATCCGCCGAATCTGTTATCAATTTCGCCGCCGCCCGCGCCCCGCCCCGCGCGCCCCGCCCGCCGGGGGAGGCTCGGGGAAGCGCGCGGGGCCCGCCGCGGCCAGCGCCGCCGTCTGGGGAGCACACCGGAGCCCGCGTACGTGTGCACGCTGCACGCGTGTGAGTGCATGACCGGCCGTGCGCGCGTGTGGCGGCGCCGGGGTGTGTGCGCGCCGCCTGGGCCGCCTATGGGGAGAGCCGGCTTCGCATCAGGGGCCGCGCGCGCGAAGGAAGGAAGGCAGCCCTCGCAGCCCACCCCCCGCCCCTGGAGGAAACTTGACACTCCGGGCGGGGGTGGGGAAGGGAGACTTCTCGCCACGGCTGGGGAAACCCCAGGTTTCTGCTCTCTGGGATGCGCCCCCAGCTTAGAGGCGCCCCGAGGACCCGCGTGCCACGGGCGCTGGGGCCCCGGGTAGCGGGCGCCGGGGACGCATACGCAGAAGCCCCCGAAGTGTCCGGGCCAGACGGGCCGTGGGCAAGCTTCTGAGCCCCTTCGTGTCCCCAAAGCTGCCTAGGTCCCCTCAGTCCCTTCTGTGGCGAAGGGTCCTGGCCAGACCCTTCTGCCGGCCTGGAAGAGGCTCCCCTCGCCTTTTCCCGGGGAAGGGGGTCCCCGGGGAGCCGCGGGAGGCGCGGCGCGTCCGGGTTACACTGATCAGAGATGCGAACGGGACTTCGGAAACCTGCTCCTCCCACCGCCTGCAGGTGGAGAGTCACCAGTGGGAGGAAGGGCGGCGGAAGCTTCCAGGCCGCCCCTGCCCCGGCGTTCTCCACGACTGGAACCTTCACCTTCGCCGCCGGGCCCCGTGCGCCCTGGAACCCGGGTCTCCGCCGCGGCGCGCGGGCCTGCGCTTCTCTGGCCCCGTCGGGGGCTCCCCGGCAGCAGCTCTGGCCCCATCCGCACCCTCGCCGCCGTGCAGAACCGACCCAGCCGAGCCGGAGTTTGGGCTGGAGGGCGGGGCGGCGGTGTTCCCAGGCCAGGCTCGCGGAGCCGCGATGGCGAAGTGGCGGACAACGCCAGCCCAGGACCAGAGGAGACCGGAGTGCCCCTGGCTCCCTTCCCCCTGCGCCTAGGCCGCCGCCTGGAGTGGGGTCGGAGGGAGAGGGGAAGGGAGTTTGGAGGAGGATGGTGGGGAGAGCAGGGAAGGGGTCCCAGATCCCTTCTTTCTTCTGGGGTGCCATCCTTTCACTAGAGCCCCAGGGAGCGCCCCGTTTTCTGGATTCCTTGGTTGGGGGGGCAGATCTCTGTCTCTCTCTCCGCCTCCCATTGATTCCTGTGCGCCCCCCATCTCCTTCCTCCAGCTCCAATCTGGCCGAGGAGCGTCCGGAGGAAAAGCAGGCTGCCCCCCCCCCACCCCCCAACCCCAACCCCCTCCTGGAAGTGGCTTCGCCCAAAGCGGCCCGTAAACTGATTATGAAACATACGATGTTAATTCAGAGCCGCAGTTCCCAGCTGGGCACTTTCTCGCGCGCCGCTCCCCCGGGCCTCGCCCCCCACCCCCTGCCCTTCCCTCCCGCGTCCTGCCCCCACCCCACCCCACCCCACCCCCACCCCCACCCCCACCCCCGCGCCGGCCACCCCGCCTCCTCCCGCCGCCGCCGCCGCCGGCGCCGCCGGCGCGCTCCACTCTGCTCCGCGCTCCCCTCGCCCTTGGAATGAATTCCGGCTCCACTTGTTGCTCGGCCCAGGTCGGGGAGAGGACGCGGGTGGCGGCGGCGGGGGTCCCCAGTGAATTCCCACGGAGGGACCCAGCACTTGGGGGACCAGAGGGGGGCGAGGGGGTGCGGGGCGCCCGCGCGGGCGAGCAGGAAGGAGGGGGCAGCGCCTGGCACCGGGGCTCTGGCTCGGCAGCAGCGAGACATGTTCGCAACCGCTGGCGTGCCCCGCGCGCGCGGGATCCCAGAGAAATCAGATTTCCTGGTGAGGTTGCGTGGGTGGATTAATTTGGAGGGGGAAAAAACAGAGAGAAAGAAAGAAACTGCCTGTATCTTCTCATCAAGCAGCTCACGGAGGAGAGGCGCAGTCCCTCCACTGTAAACCTAAGAGGCCCGGATGCTTCCCCGTGGTTTACACTCGTGTGCTTGGAAACTATCTGGGAGGCAATAAACATCTGCTCCTTTCTTCCCTCTCCAGAAGCCCACTGGAACACTGAGGCCCGGAGTTGCTTTGGGGTCTGCTGGGAGTGCCATGGCTTCCAAGTTCTTCCTCATGGCTCTGGCCATGTTTTTCTCCTTCGCCCAGGTTGTCATAGAAGCCAATTCTTGGTGGTAAGTTCATTCTACGTGCATATTCTATTCTCTTCTCTTCTATTTTATTTTTTTAAAAAAGATACATGTGTATGATGCTGCCATAGTTAGGGCTAAATCGTGAGTTTGGGTGCATTTATCTAAGACATATAGCCATTTTTTAAAATTTACATGTATTTTTGAATAGGAATTTTCTTTTGAAGTTGCTAATACCTTAAAGCTTATCTGTAGCTCCCTAGGGAATCAGAGCTCACACATGGAGACCTTTTTTTTCTTCGAGGCCCTTGTTCAGATGGGGTCTTGTAGGACACCATAGAATCAAAAGAGAACCCAAAGCCACCGCTCTACTCTCTGCCACCTCTGGGTAGTAAAAGTGGGTTCCAACTTTTATTTTTCTGTCACCTGAGGTTACGAACCTTCAGGGTCTCCCGCAGGGAGAGTTGGAGGAAGACAGCTGAGGTATGTGGGCTCGAAATTCGGTCAAGAGGAGGTGAACTTGAAGTAGTCCCGGGTCCCTGAGCGAGAGGGTTGCTTTCTGGCAGGGCCTCGCAGATAGGCTGCAGTATATCCCGAGGATTATTTCTGACGGCGTTCTGGATACTTTTCCCCGTGAATGAGCAGTGTTTTTCTGACTGTCAAACACGACTGCTGTTCACTGGATACCCCGCCTTGGGTCCTTCACAATCACATATAAGGAGCCCTTTTAAGCTGTCCAGAGCGTGGTGGGGTCTCTCCCCGTCTATATACTTGTCCCACTGTTCTCCCATCAGTCCGAAGGAACCGCTCTCTGCCACCCGTGTCTAATTGTGTCTACTTTCCTCGGCACTCATACGTTTTTTTCAAGGCAGATCAGTCCGATTTGTGGGACAACGTGAGTCACTTTCTCTAAGGTCAGAGATGTGTCCCGAAACCGCTGTTTACCTCTCTTCTGAGTGGGTTCGGGAAACACTGGTTCAGGTATACGGCAGGGGCGGGGGCCAGGAGGGGAGGTAAAAACTCGGAGGGGCCAGATGGCGGGATGGGGACTACACAATACCTCCGTTTTCTGAGTGGAGCCGAAACAGAGGAGTCTTATGAAGCCCTCCTCATACTTTGTCATGAGGACAAGCAGGGGAGAAAAGCATCTGTGTGCTTAGAACTACGTCTTGCTGACATGCTTTCTGGGGGCCCACCTCGAGAGCTCACGTAAATCTTAAAGGCACATCTCCCCCCCCCACCCCTTCCCAGGTCGCTAGGTATGAATAACCCTGTTCAGATGTCAGAAGTATATATCATAGGAGCGCAGCCTCTCTGCAGCCAGCTGGCAGGACTCTCTCAAGGACAGAAGAAGCTCTGCCACTTGTACCAGGACCACATGCAGTACATCGGAGAAGGCGCGAAGACGGGCATCAAGGAATGCCAGTATCAGTTCCGGCATCGGCGGTGGAACTGCAGCACTGTGGACAACACCTCCGTGTTTGGCAGGGTCATGCAGATAGGTAGGAGACCACGTCACATATTTAAAAAATTTATATATATATATATATATATATATATATATATATATATATACCTTTAATATATATACCTTTTATATATATATATATATATATATATATATATATATATATATATATACCTTTAATATATATACCTTTAATATATATATACCTTTCTCCTAGAAATAGCCCTTCCTGTTTACTGACCAGCCTGATCTCCAGGGAATCTTACAGCAGAATAGTGGCTTGGGGATTTGTGTCCTTATTGCTACCTGTGTTAATTCCTTCTCTCTCTCTCTCTCTCTCTCTCTCTCTCTCTCTCTCTCTCTCCTCTCTCTCTCTCTCTCTCTCTCTCTCTTTTACCTTCTGAACTTCCTTCACCCAATCAGGAGGGGAGCATCTAAGACGCCATTATTATTATTTTTTTTTTCTGAACAGTGTAATTTCTCTAAGAAACATTTTGGTTACAATAGAAGCAGCACACTTATTTTGGTTTCTCAAAAGTAGAAGAGGAAAGCTGAGTCAGTCCTACTCTCTGAAGCTCCAAAACTCCTTTAACTGTTAATAGTTTCCTAATGTAAGCCGCAACTCCAATGGCCCAAGCAGCACGCTAAACGTTGCCATCCATTTCAGAATGTGTTGGAAGTGAATCAGGTTCTGGTTTTCCTAATATAGATAGTCCCCGAGGCCGTAGGGATCTATAGGTCAAAGGCTTTCCTTTGAGTCCCTGAAAGAACTTTAATTAGAAGTGGTCCCATTCACATTTGCCATTTTGGCAATTGATATAAAAGCACATCCTTCATTCGGACCTCCGCCTAGCACCTGAAAAGAAAATGCTGAACTGTATCACTCACAGTCCGATTCTTTATTTTAAACATGTTGTTGAACTTGTTCCATTCCTGGAGGAGGTGACATTAAAACTGGACCAAGGGCAAAGCATTTGAAACATGGCTTTGCCTCTGGTTTGGCTTAACAGCACAGGGCACTGTCTGACAGACGAGGTCCCGTGTGTGCGCTTTCTGGTGTGAATATTTTAGGCCTCTCTTCTTTTATGCAAAACAAGCCCTTATAATTAATATGACTGCAGTAACTCCTAAAATAAGGAGCCATCTATCAAAGCAATTAACTGTTCATACTGCCCGAAGATAAAAAAGTTGGCTTAATATCCGTCACGGATGGCTAAAATGCTTTTTTTTTTTAAAAAAAAACACCCTGAAAAGTGCATTCATTGAGAACAAAAAAGAGTTGTCAGTGGATGGTGGAGCCAAGCGGCTTCATAAACTAAAATAATACAAGGTCTGGAAGCCAGTCCTCTAATTGAATGGGAAAATGGTCTGAAGCCGCAGCCTGCAGAGTTTCCTAGGGCTTTGTCCTTCCTGTTAATGATTAAAATGTGCTAATGTATATACTGGACCAGGGGCTGGGAGTTCAGCCTCAGAAACACAGTTTTCCCTGGGTGTAGGCTGCCTTCTGTAGGTGACAGGGGCGGGTGGTGGAGATTCAGCTCCCCTGCATTCTGATATTGTGGGTGAACTAAACACTTCTTTTTTAAAGTGATAGCAGAATGGCATGCTGTCAGCCTTCCCCCCTTACATCTGCTCATAGAGCGCCCCTAGACTGCCTTCCTCCCCTACTGTGGGGCCCCTTTTTCACAAGAATATGAGTTAGCAAAAAAAAAAATCACACACCTCTGATGGTACCCCGACAGGCACACGGCAGTTAGAACTGTTTTTTCTGTGTAGTCCCTGGAACACAGCTTTGATTTGAGGTCCTCTCCTCGTCTTTATGTGCAGCCTGTGTTGGGCCAGCATGTTCAGAATAAGCTATCATTTGCTAAGTGGATTTGAGTTCTGCTGGAGATTTATTTAAAATGTGGTCCAAGATTCAAAGAGCCTGCTTCCTCGGGGAACAAGCAGAACCCTTGGTACAAAGGCCTGTATTTAATTGTCCCCTGCAAGTACATTCTCTGGCCCTCAGCTGTGTGGTACCGTCTGTCTGTCTGTCTGGGTCCATGGGAAGTGGGTGGGGCGGCCTCTGAGGGAGCCCTCCTAGACAGGATCTCCAGGTCAGCTGCTGTTTTGGGAAGATGCCTGCCCCCCTTGCCAACAGTCCCCCCCCACCCATGCCTGGGGTCTGGGGTCTCAGGGCAGAAAGCAGCTGCTGGGTGGCTTGTGTTGGAGCACCAACAGAGTCAGTCAGTCTCTCTCTCTCTCTCTCTCTCTCTCTCTTTCTCTCTCTCTCTCAAATTTAAAATATATTTGGAGAGAAGAAAAAACAGAATAGCTTTTGGTGGCAGAGGAACATGGACCCAACCCCATTAGTGGGAAAGTGAGTTAGTTTTCCCTTTTCCCTTTAAAGGTCCCTTGGGAGGGAAAGTTCAGAGCACCTTTCAGAATGAGAGGTGTGTGTCTGTGTGTGTGTGTGTGTGTGTGTGTGTGTCTCCTTCCTGCCCCAAAGCACTTGGGGCATCAGGGACACGGAGAGCCATTCTTGTCCGTGAGAATCTGACCCTGCGATGGGGCCCGTGTCTGAGAAACCCAGGGCCGCCACCTCCACCCCCCTCCCCGGCTCATTTTTCTGGGGTGCCAGTGGCCTCGGAGGCACTGTACACAATCGCCTGGTGAAGGGCCCGCTCTTCGTTCGGGGAACTCGCTCATTTTTCATCACACTCCCCTTTCTCCCGGCCTTTGTCTCTGTCCCTCCTTTGTCTCCCTGCGGTGAAAAGCTGTGTCAGGAAGGCACCATTTTTAAGGGGCGTGCGGATGGGAGGGGAGGTGGGTTCTTGGGGAGGGAAACCCAGGAGGAGCAGCAGCGGCATCCCCCCCAGGATGACGGTAGCCACGGGCTACTATCCAGAGCGCCCCTTCCTTTCCAGCCCACAGTGGCCAATTAGCTCAGAGACCTCTACCAGGTTCGCCTTCTGGGGCAAGCAAGGAAATGCTCAAGATAGACTTCTGAAACAAGCAGCGTGATTGTGTTTGGTATAAAAGACCTTTTATGCTTTGTGTACTCACAAGATGGGGTCTGACTTTCCGTATCTCTGAAGGATTGTTTATCTCCTCGTCCCCTCGCTACCTCTCCATGCCACCAGCCTCCCATCAGGGCCACAGCGCTCTCTGCGTTGCGTGCTCATCCTGAAATAACTCCCCAGAATCTATCTCCCCTCCTCCTCGTTCCTCTCCACTCCCTCCCGCGTTCTCTGCCTCACTAATTCCAGCAAGATAGATGTCACACCCCACAGGAACTTTCTGGATCCTCCCGCCAACTGCCGAGCGCACGCCTCAAGTTATTCATTTTTTAAAATGTGGGAGGGGAGGTCTGTGGTAAATGGGAACGGCCGCCATTCCTGGAAGGGGCGGGGGCGGGGTCAGAAATGGCCGTGGACCCAGCTGGAGCGGCCTTCCCAGGAAAAGGATGGGTCCTTGAATTGGCACAACTGTCTCCCCCCATCTCCTCCCCACCCCCCTGCAGAAGGACCCTTCTGGTTGGGGCTGACTGGTATCCCACCCCTCGCTGCTCCTCACAAAACACTTAGGGAGCACTTGCTGTGCGGGGAGAGAAGGCTTCTGGCACAGGGATTCCAGTGTCAGAGGGGCCTCCCCCCAGGTTTCTAGTTCAATACTCCGATTTTATAGTTGGGGAAAGTGAGCCTCCCTCATCTCCCCCTCTCCCCCCTACTGGCCTGCTGGTCTTAACCCTTTCTCCCTCATAGCGCAGCTTTTTTATTAAGTGCCTTCTGTTAGGCATAGAAATGTCCTCACATACAAGTGGTGACCTCCATTTTTCTCCTGGACCCCTGTTTTACAGGGGGGACAGTCTTTGCAAGCTTTAGGGAAGGGGAAACCCTGAAACTGGTTTAGGGAGGAAGAAGCTTGTGTGTGTGTGTGTGTGTGTGTGTGTGTGTGTGTGTGTGTGTCTGTCTTTCCCCCTGGGAGATTGTGCTTTTGCCTCCTTGCTGTCCTTTTCTGACACCGAGGCGGCTCGGGGTGGCAGGGCGGTGCAGAAGTGGCTCTGGAGACCAGCAGGCTGTTTTCAAAGTGGACGCTCCCCCCCCCCCTCCCCAGAAGCATCAGTCCAGGCAGCGCGGGATTCAAAAAGAAGCGGCTCCATGAGGACGGTCTGGGGACGGGGGGTTTAGCAAATGTCCCCTGGGAAAGCCTAGAGCCTCATCCTGGGACACTTAGAGCTGGAGAGGGCCAGGCGACAGGCAGCAGGAGCGGGGACGGAGCTAGAACCCACAAGGCCAAGGCCGCAGGGTGGCTGCCATCCACGGGGGGGGGGGGGGGGGGGGCTCACACTTTCCGGGGCTCCCAGCCTGGCTACTGCTGTGAAAATAACACAAACACCAACATATAGGCGAGGAGGTCTACCCAGACTCCGAGTCCCCCCTCAATGGCTCCTTTCTTGTGCGTTTTTTGGAAATGAGAAGTTTCCAATATTTCACAAAAAGAGTTGGAGAGAAAATCAGGCCGGCGCGGCCTAGAATCCTCCTCCCTTTGGCTCCGAAAGGCAAGAGCGCGGGCCTCAGGGACCCGCCACTCCTTTGTCACTTGTGGCTGCTGCGTTATTTGCTTTTGTTATTTGTTATTTGGGGGGAAGCAGCAGGAGGGTAGGGGGGCGCGGGGCCTGAGAGTGTGTAGGTAGGGGTGGGGCCCTCCGTGGTCCCTGTCCAGGGGCAGCATGTGTGCGGGCATCCCCGCAGCATCCCTGCCCACACCCTCCCGGGCGAGGGGCTGGGGTGATGGGGGGTGGGGTGCGGTGATGGGGGTGGGGTGCGGTGGTGGGGGGTTGGGTGCGGTGAGTGGGGATGGGGTGCGGTGGTGGGGCCCCCGCAGCGCCCGCTGACCCGGCCCCCGCCCGCAGGCAGCCGCGAGACGGCCTTCACGTACGCGGTGAGCGCCGCGGGGGTGGTGAACGCCATGAGCCGCGCGTGCCGCGAGGGCGAGCTGTCCACCTGCGGCTGCAGCCGCGCCGCGCGCCCCAAGGACCTGCCCCGGGACTGGCTGTGGGGCGGCTGCGGCGACAACATCGACTACGGCTACCGCTTCGCCAAGGAGTTCGTGGACGCGCGCGAGCGGGAGCGCATCCACGCCAAAGGCTCCTACGAGAGCGCGCGCATCCTCATGAACCTGCACAACAACGAGGCCGGCCGCAGGGTGAGTGCCCCCCCCCCCCGTGGGGTCCACGCTGCTCCCCCTCTCCCCCCTCCACTAAGCCGGGCCTCTTCCGGCCTCTCTGCCCCACCCTCTGCCTCTCCATGGGCTCCGGTCTTTGTGTCTCTCTGCATCTCTGTCTCCAACCCCCTTTTCTACCTTTTCTGGTCTCCTCCCCTCTCTCCCTGTTTGTCTTTTTTTCTCTCCCCTTCCTCCTGCTCTCTCCCACTCCCCAACCGCCACCCCAAGACCTCAGGCCTCTCTGGAGAGGGGCACACCCCCCCCAGAAAGGCCCCGTGGGGGTCAGTGCTACCTGGGCCCCCTCCAGCCAAGGTGCCTCTGCAGGGGGCCGAGGAAGAGCCTGGTCTGCCCCTTAATTAGTCCTCAGTGCTACAGGCGGCCCAGCTGGGGAGTCAAAGAGTTAGCAGTGTCTGCCCTCCTCCCGGGAACAGGTCTGTGGCTGGGCTTGATTTGGGGAGAGGGAGTTTTTTATCCAGTAAGTGCCCAGCTGAGAAACCCTCACCCCAGTCTCAGGACTTACGGTTCTTTCTCTTCCCTGTGTCATTAGAGAGCCAGCTTGATGGACTGCTGAAGGCTTTTCTTAAAAAACAATAGTAATAATTAATAAATTAATAAATAATAGAGAGACAGAGCTTTTATAGGAAAACTACAACCTTTTTCTAGTCTAACCATCAGGCCAGTTGTGGGTGTCTCTGGAGGGATGAGAGAGCCTCTCAGAAGTGCCCAGAGGGGACCGAATCCGCAGGCCCTCCTGAGTGTCCCCATTCTGCCCCCTCCTTCCACCGGTGGGGACATGAAGTGCTTCTCCACAATAGTTAAAAGGACCCCTTTTCCCCTTCGGGGAAGCACAGGGCACTTTATGGCTCTAAAATGAAGGGGTGACAACTTCTCTTTGGCAGCGTGGAAAACCAGAGTCATTACTTTTTTCACAGAGCCCCTGGGAAAAGTAGGTGCCAGGGACTTTCTGGTCAGAGATTTCACCCTTCTGTATTTTGGCGTGAGGAGAAGGGAAGATAATCACAAAGTAAAATGTCCAGAACTGGAAGGAAGGAGCCTTCGGACCCTTTGGCTGCACACCCCCATTTTAGAGATTGGGAAACTGAGGCCTAGAGGAGCACTTCATGGCTGGGGAAGAGCATTAATGGAGTGAGATATAAACCAGGTGCTTTGTGCTTTTTTTTTTTTTCTTCTTAATTGAACTCATGCACCACAGCTTAGGGATGAAGGGCTGTAGCTTTTGGAAACAGTGAAATCTAAAATCCAGCTCCGTCTGTACCTTTCCGTTTCTGAGCCTCGGTTGCCACACTTGCACATCTGTTAAATGGCCATGGCATTAGCTTGGAGTCACCTTGAGCACCAATGGGGATCACGTAGCAGGTGGAACCATGGGAAATACCAATACATGACTCTTTCTTACCTACAGAATGCCAACTTCCTCCGGTTCCACCGAAGGCCTTCCTATAGTGTTGGCTTGATAAATACTAAACACGAGGAAGTAGAGGACATAGACCATTCCAGCTATCCTGTCTACTCGGGTTCGATGCCAAGCATTTGGGGTGCCGGGGAAGGACTGAACTCTGCAGATCTTTGCCTGTGCGGCCCTGAGGGGTCAGATAATTGCCCCAGAGGGAGTGTGGCCTGTCTGAACTCTCTGTCCCCAGGGTGGCCCACCCACAGCTGTGCCACGGGCATGTCAACCAGAGAGATCTGGGAGCCCAGGAGACCTCGGTCTTGTGCGCCTCAGAGACACACACCTTGACTCTCTCGGGGCCCAGCACCTCAGACAGGACATGCCCCTGGGCCAGAGATGTGGCTGCCGCTCTGGGCCCATTCTGCCCGTATTGGGTGCTTTCACCCATCTTTGAAGATTCCCTACACCTCTCCCACGCAGGAAAGTCATCAGGGGCTCAGCAACCAGGGAGAGAGAGCAGGTCAAGGGATTCCCAAGTGAAGGGGGCGAATTTTGCAGAATTGGAAAAGTACCTTTAATATCGTAATTTCATTTAACGCCTGCATTTTCCAATAACGAGGGATTCTCCCCCTGCCATAAGTTTTCTAA